>JAYEVH010000333.1:0-730276 GCA_036346255.1 Ampelocalamus luodianensis
ATATCATAGACGATTCTATTTGGGAACAAATGCGTGATATGAAAATATCACGCATTGTTCTTTAATAGAACAAATCGTGATAAACTCATATCACAGACAGTTGTAGTAAGAAACCGTCTGTGACATATCACAAACGGTTCTTTAATAGAACCGTCTGTGATAAACTGAAAATCTGTCATATCCTAACAAAACCTGGTGACAAGTATGATGACAAGCTCATAACACATTTGACTTCAAAAATTCATATCTAATTCAACTCAACACCAAATCAAGTGAAACCAATTTTGATACTCCACATTACAATGAACGTCCACATTGACATCAATATCAAAGATGACAGGTTCATAACACATTAACACATGACAATTCCACGTTGACATCAAAATATATGAGAGATTACAAGTCCATAACAATATATGATATTATGAAATAAATTAATTACAATGGAGTAAATTCATAATTAAAATATAGCCCTTCATGATGATCGGCGTGCATATAGCTAGCTTCCTCACTGGGTTCTTCCTCGAGCCTGATGCCGTCTCTGAAAGGAGGCAACTCGTCAAATTGATTGTATTATTCCTCGTCCACTATATTCTGAATTCCGACAATCCTCCTTTTTCTATGAAGAACTACGTGGCGCTTCTTATTTGCTGGGTCGGTTACATAGAAGACTTGAATAACTTGGTTAGCCAGTACGAATGGTCCGTCTTTGTATCCGACACGTCGAGGTCCACGATGGTGGCCGTGCATTGTCGACCTTCACCTGTGGGAGATGGACCCAACGGCACCAAAATAGGGGGATCTTGAAAAGCACGTAGTCAAGCTCCCATATCTCCTCTATTTTCCCATAGTAGGATCTCCTCAGCCCATCGGTATTGTATACATCTATGCAGACACCGCTGTTCTAGACTATGCTCTTCCTATCGTGAGCTGCTATATAAAATGTGTACCCATTTATGTCGTATCCTTGTCATGTGACAATTGTAAATTGTGGCCCTTGTGCCAACCATAGCAGTGTATCATCACTTAATGACCTCCCAGTGATTCGCACATTTAACCATTCGTTGAACCGACGGTTGTGCTCTCTCATGATCCAAACCTCCGACCGGTTTGGATTCTGTTGGCATACCATGTCTTTGTGCTCGTCGATGTACGGGGACACTTCGGTCATGTGTTGCAAGACCGTGAAATGAGCTTGAGCGTACGTATCCAGATCGGGAGTGATTGATTTCCTTCTGATGGTCCCGATACCATCCAGTCTCCCCTCATGACGAGATAGAGGCACACCTATCGGATCCACCTGAGCTATGTAGTCGACGCAGAACTCAATGACCTCTTCTGTTGCATAACCTTCGATGATGCTACCCTCCGGTCGAGATCGATTCCGTACGTAGGACTTGAGAATTCCCATGTACCTCTCGAATGGGTACATATGACGTAGGAACACAGAGTCGCATATCTTTATCTGTTTCACAAGGTGAACAATGAGATGGACCATGATATCAAAAAATGACAAAGGGAAATACATATCAAGATGACATAGAGTTGTCACCATCTCGGCCTGCAGAGTATCTAGTCCTTGGGGATCGATGACCTTCTGAGCAATTGAGTTGAAGAAATAACACAGCCTCAAGATTGCCACTCGGACCTTGTTCGGCAAGATACTCCTAATTGCAACAGGAAGCATTTGTGTCATCAGCACATGACAATCATGCGACTTCATACCAATTAATTTCAAATCTTGCATAGAAACAAGTTTCTTAATGTTAGCGGAGTAACCAGACAGGACTTTCACACCATACAAGCTCTGGCATAGTTCATTTCTCTCAGCCTTGGACAGAGTGTAGCAAGCTGGGGGAAGGTACGTTCGTCCTGTATCGGTCTCTTTCGGTGCTAACTCGGTCCTTATGTTCATATCGACCAAGTCACACCGTGCGTTAACACTATCCTTTGTTTTGCTACTAATGTTCAGTAAGAGACCAATCAAGCTATCACATACATTGTTCTCCACGTGGATGACTTCGATGCAGTGGCGAACTTCTAAGTGCTCCCAATAAGGCAAGTCCCAAAAAATTGACCGCTTCTTCCAAATGTTCTTCTGATGGGTTCTTAATTGACGTCCCTTCCCAAGCACAACATCGATATTCTTAACCATATCATAGACCTCTTTTCCTCTAAAAGCCCTTGGAGTTGAACCGTCCTCCTTATTTTCGTCGAATTGTTTCTTCATTTTGCGGTATGGGTGACTCCTGGGAAGGAACCTACGGTGACGCATATACACAGTTTTACATGAGTTGTTCAGCCATACACTCTCCGTAGCATCTAAGCAGTGCGGACAGGTTTTGGCTCCTTTTGTACTGAAGCCTGACAGGTTACCAAGGGCAAAAAAATTATTGATGGTGCAGAACAACATGGCTTGTAAAGTGAAGTTCTCTCGTTTGTACGCATTCCATACCTGTACCCCTTCGTTCCACAGTGTCACAAGATCTTCCAGCAATGGTGCTATGTACACATCAATATCATTCACAGGTTGCTTCGGCCCTAGGATAAGTAGTGACATCAAAATGTACTTCCGCTTCATACACAGCCAAGGAGGAAAGTTGTATATGCATAGATTCACATGCCAGGTGGTATGCCGGCTGCTCATGTTACTGAAAAGATTTATTCCATCTGTACTCAAACCTAACCTTATGTTTCTCGGTTCTGCACCGAACTCTTCGAAACTCCGATCGAAGTTTCTCCATTGGGCAGAATCAGCAGGGTGTCTTAGCTTTCCATCTTTCTTACGCTCCTCCGAGTGCCAACGCACCAATCTTACCTCCTTTGGGTTCGCAAATAAACGCTTCAAACGTGGGATCACAGGTAGATACCACAACATCTTAGCAGCAGGTCCTTGCTTCACCTTAGCAGTATTCTGACGCTTGTATCGGGATGCTTTGCACACGGGACATACATGCATGTCTGCATACTATTTAAGGTAGAGGATACAATCGTTCGGACACGCATGTATTCTTTCTACTTTCATTCCCAATGGACAAAGAACCTTCTTTGCTTGGTAGGTGGTGTTGGGCAACATGTTTCCCTCCGGAAGGATATCCGCTGGGAGACCTAACAACGCCGTGAAACTCTTATCGGACCAACCATTGCTTGCCTTCAATTTAAGCAGTTCAATCACGGTTGATAACCTTGTGTATTCCGGCTTGCAGCCAGGGAACAAAGGTCTCACCGAGTTCTCCCTTAAGCCCTCGAATTTATAAAACTCTCTCTCACTGTAATTCTCTTCTGCATCGCGTAGCATCTGATCCAGATTGTCATCGTACGACCTATTCTCATCAAAAGTATAGTCCACATCTGGCATATCGTTGACTTCCTTGGCAATATCGTCATTATTAACTTCCGGTATAATATGCTCTTCACTGTGATTGGTCCAATATGTATACCCTTTTTTGAAACCCCTTCGAATCAAGTGCACTTCGATCTGCGCCACGTTGTTAAACATTTTCATATTACCACAAGCAATGCATAGACAGTACATAAAATTTATCCCTTTCTTCAACATATCCTGCTCGGCGGCTCTTCTAATAGCAACCACACCATTAATATACTCTTGACTCACACGGTTCACACCGTACACCTAGTTTTGGTCCATCTACGCTACACATGTAACAAATTTGTGTCAAATTAGATTAATAAACCGCAAGTACGTACTCTTCCTATTTACCAAACATACTTAAATTGATTAACGATTAATTTATAGCAAACATAAAGGGTTATAGATCGTTACCCTCGAAGCTCATGAAGAAAATAAGATTCCTCTCCTTTCCTTCTCCTCTCTAAGGTGGCGCAATAGGGGTGGAGGCACAACAAGGTGCAGGTGGCGCAATGGGGCAGAAGGCAGCGGGGTGGAGGAGGCGCTAGGGGCAAGGGTCCAATCTTCTCCTCTCTAAGCTAGCGCAGCAGGGAGGAGCTAGGCGAAGAAGTGGTGCATGGGAGGAGCGGCGAGATCTAAGTGGAGCCGGCGGGATTACTGCGAGCGGGGTTGCTTTAGAGCGGTAGAGGCAGCGGTAGTGCGACAGTGGACACAACGCCTCTAGAGCAGCATGCGGCAGAAGCAGCGACAGTATTAGTTATCCGAATTTTTTTGCCGAAAGGAAATTTTACCGCAGGTCCGATAGGATGGGTATTCGACTGAAAATCGGCGATTTTCAGAACCCTGTTCCCGGCTGCCGGTGTGGAACCTCTTGATAAAAAAAAAACCAAGATATAGCTGCGGAAGCATGTAAGTGCGGGACCAGCCCTGTGTCTTGTAACAACAGAATGTATTCTGAGAGCTTTGAAACATATATAACAGATATACACACCTTTTGTGTCACTAATATCCAGATTCTCAGAATCTGTCTTGGGAGCGGACTATCTTCCATTTGTGGATCATCAGCGCACTCGGGTTGTATAGCGGTATAGGATCAAGGTTTGGACACCCCGTGAGATTCAAGGTGGTGAGGAGGAGGAATCGCGGAACTCAAGTTTGTGATCGTATAAGCTCAAGGTGGTGAGTAAGGGAGGCGGCTTTGGGCGACCACTAATGCTTACTTCCACGAAGGGTAGGCCATGCAGGATCAGTAGCAAATTTTGTGCAATTAGATAGGTCTAAAGTATTCAAGGACGAGCAGGCACCGACGGAAGAGACCTCGGTATTTCGGGGCCAAAGTGATCGGCGAGTATGCAAGCATGGGAACTCACCAATTAATATCCACTCCGGACCACTCTGAACAACATTGGAGTTGAATCTCTCAACCCCGTCTCTTAATCTCTATTAAAGAGATGTATATGTTGAGGAACAAATCATTTGTGAGTCGATCAAGCGATTACCTCGTAGACATGCATAGAATCGTAAGAACAATGCATGAACAATAAGAACAGAATAAGAGATAGAACACAGAGGTGTAGGGGGACTTCTTGCTTCTCTTTATTCCTTCATCAAACGATCAATCCTTTACAATGAATAACACCCCCTATTTATAGGCTCGACCCTTCTAGGGTTTGGGATGAGAGCCCACCTTGGGCGGGACTCCCGGTCACGGCGGTTCTTAACACTCCCTTGGGCACTCATCCTTCATGTCCATGTCTCATCAAAACTCCATAAAAACCCAGTGGGAAAAATTTGGAGAAAGAGTACATGAATCATGTTCTGTTAGTCCATTCTGGGTGTGGACATGCGGTACAGAATGCTCAACTTTCAATTCCCATTTTCATGCAATAATCATCAAATGCTTTCGGAGTAAGTTCTCCAGCGTTGTCCATTCATGTGGACTTCTCATGATGATGAGGGAAAATATTTCTAATTTAATTATCTGCGAGATTTAGCTATGCGAGATTTAGCTATGCAAAAGCATGATCTCTCGTAGACAATAAACATACGTGCGACCATTCTGAAGAAGCATTGATGAGCACTATAAAATACCTAAAATGACCCTTACAGGGGCTATATAGGACCGCAAAAGGTCTCCCTGGATACGGTCCAAGAATGCAAGGACTTCATCCTTCGCTTTCAGAGCAAAAGGTCTAGTAATTAATTTCTCGGTGGCACATGCGGGCACACAAAATCTTCTGATTCGAGAAATTCTTAACATTCATATCATGTCCTGTGAATTGTTAATTATATCTCTCATCATCCTAAGACTTAGACGGCACAATCTATCATGCCAGAGATAGAAAAGTTCAGAGCTTCTAAATATGGTTTTCAAGAGCGGTATAAATTGCAGTGCCTTAATATTAGTGTAGTATAGCCCAATTTCATATGAAGGAAGATATTCTAATGCTATTTTTCACTTTCTTCACGCTTTGTAATGGCCAGTATTCTGTGCCATACTCTTCTTGATCTCTACATGGAAACCTTAGCGCAAATATCCTTGAGAGTTCTAGTCGATTAGGTACAACAAGTCTTCTTTAATGACCAAAGTTGTGCCCGTTGGGAGTATAATTATGGCCCTTCCTGAGCTTATTATACAAGTATCGCTGCCTGCGACTGTCGTAAGACTACCAGCATTCTTGCTGATCGACTGAAAAAATTTCTGTTTCTCTCAGGATGGTATTCGTTGTGCCGCTACATGCTAAGCACACTTCCTCCATAGGGCGCCACACGCGTTCTAATATAATGTACTTTATTAATATGTAGCAGAAAGCAAGCAACACATAAATAAAATACTTCAGATATCAGAACGTAACTTGCTATTATAAAAACGGGAAAATAAGTCTTGCAGGACTCATAATAAGAATTTAATGCTTTGCTCTCCTAGAGCTTGCAACCATTATTCAATAATTCAAAATTCTGCTTCAATTACAAACTGCAAGTTTCTATAAAAGGTCCGAGTGCAATGCGTGCACTGGATCTAATAGGCGAAGTATTCAGGAACTTCTGCCTAAATCGGCTCCATGCGCGATCTTCTCCTCTTGGGCAGCTACGGCTGTGGTCGCTGCGATGTCCAAAGGAGGGATGATGGGGAACACTCTTTGGGCTATTCACATTCATAAGTGCGGCTAATGGATGTGGATCCTCTGCGCTACCGCAATGGCGAGGTATGCCTCATGCTATCATTTGCCCTTCTTCTTAGGCGTAAAGCATCAATAATGTGCGACTGCGACCTTACCCTTCTTGCTCCTCTCATTTGTGAGAGGCATCATCCTGTAGCTATTGATGGCTTCATGGCCAACATTGCTACTAGGTGGTGCAAGATGAAGTTCTTTCCTAGAACATCACCTTGAGCTTTCGCAACTTGCATGATGTCATTAATTCGGCATACTTCATGTAGCCGTCTTAACGATAGTTGCGTGCACGGATTGTACCGCAAGGTAGCGAGGGTCTTCCCAATCGTCTACTCATCCGTGATCACATTACCACGCAATTGAGGCGATATAAATTCTATACAAATTCGGTCATCTTGGGTTAGTTCTTGAACTCTTTCGTTCGTGATGCGATCATATTCCTATTCATGCAAAGTTCAAAGGATTCTTGCTAGTAATCTGCATAAAATGGTTGCAAAATTCTCATAATGTTCATCGAACTCCGAGGTTAAATATTCCGTATTTTCTCACGCATTTTCATGATTTCTGCTATTTTCAATGATTAAAAGCAATATAAACAATTACGAGATAATCAAAGCAAGTAAATCAAGATAAATAAATTACATAAAAATAATAATAACAAAAATAAACATACTTCAAATGCAAAACCGATTCAAAATTGAATTCCGATGCTCTTTCTGCTAGGAAAAATGACTTCTCGACAAATTACGCAAATTTGAATTTTCTCCACCGCCCTCCCCTTTTTTTGGTTTCTTTGGTGGGTTCAGCGGTGGCGCAAGGCCATTCGAGGCGGCGCGGGGTGGCCGCTGGCCACGCAAAGCCGAGGCGGTGTGGCCATGCGGGGCGAGGGCGGCGCGAGGCGATCGTCACGCAGTGCGAGCGATGGCGGTCTTCCACTACGCACGAGGTGGCGGTGCGATACAAGACAGCAGCGGTCGGAAAACGCACTGGTGGGCACACGGAGGCGGCGGTGTCGCGGTGATCTGCGAGGCGGTGCGTCGGCACCGTTCGAGCCGACGGTGGGAGCAGCGCGGCGGCGGTGCGGAGCGTGTGCGGCGGCGGCACGGGCAGGAGTGCAGCGCGGGGCGGCGGTTAACCTGCAGCGGGCGACGGTTCGGTGGCGGCGGCGCTCGAGCCGCAATGCAACGTGGCGCCGTTCGAGCCCGCGCGGTGGCAGTCCGTCGCGGGCGGCGCCTCCCTCCATTTTTTCTCATCGCGCTAGCTGCGAGCGATGAGACGGCGCCGTCTTTGCGCGGCGTCTGTGAGGAGGGTGGCGCCATGCGGTGGCGGTCATGTTCGGCGAGAAGCCCGTGCGGGGGCGTAGCAAAATTCTTCGTGTGCACTGTTCATCCGAAAACACTGTTCATGGCCGGATTAATGTTCACACGAAACACTTGTTCATGCGGCGTACTGTTCATCCGCATGGTGCATTCATCTGGCGCGCTTTGTTCATCATCGTAGCCTTGTTCATCCGCTGGCGGCACTGTTCATGCGGGCGCCTTGTTCATCCGCGGTATCGCTTCACCACAGCGTGCTCGTTCATCAATCGCGGGTGTTGTTTACCGCGGGCGCATGGCGGCCGGCCTCGTGCCGTCTTGGCGCGTGGGCGGTGCCATCTTGGTGGCGGGTGTGACACCAAAATCGGCGGCGAGCGGCTCTGAGGCCGTCGGTGCGTCCCTTTTTGTTTGTTACTGTTCATGTATGTGATGCAATATAATGTAGTATGAGATTGCACAGAGGCGCGGCTTCATGCCGACATGTGCGTGCTTGCCCGCGTGCTAGCGGGTGGCCACATGCGTTGCCTCCGTGGCGATACGTGATGGCGGACTATGCCGACCGTGCGTGTCGCGGAGGTAGTGATGACCGCTGCGGCGTGCGATGCACATGATGTCTTTCATGCGATCGCATATACAACCTACGGTACAATCATCATCTACTCTTTCATGCAACCCACCGATCGGCTTGGCGGCGACTTCAAGTCGCCCGCGGTAGATTAGAGCGGATTTGCACCGTGAAAACCAATCTAGAAAGTCAAATTTGCGTAATTGAAAGCAATCTAGAAAAACGATTCAATCTCACGAGTGTCGTTCATCGGCGGTTACCTTTTCGATGCGAGGAGAGTCGATCGTCGCGATAACGTGTTGAGGAACCGTCATTGGCGAGTCGATCCGAGCGATTACACTCGAGACATGCATAGAATCGTAAGAACAATGCATGAACAATAAGAACGTAATAAGAGAGAACACAGAGATGTATGGGGACTTCTTGCTTCTCTTTATTCCTTCATCAAACGATCAATCCTTTACAATGAATAACACCCCCTATTTATAGGCTCGACCCTTCTAGGGTTTGGGATGAGGAGCCCACCTTGGGCGGGACTCGGTCCCAGGCGGTTTCTTAAGATATACACGCATATATTATGAACACACGCATGGGATTAGGACTCACTCCAAAACCAACTCACGCAGCTACATTTTTCTCTCCTCTATTATGTGTTTAACAAACTGATTACAAAGCCATATATAGACATCACTCACACGTCTAGCAACTAACTGGACCCATTATTCACGCCATGACCCCGGCGACTAGGATCACTAACACCCACTAACTTAACTAATTAATCAACCTCCTAACTGCATGCAACTACCTTATGCATGCAATCTAACCCAACACGCATCAACCTTTCTCATGCACTCACGTCCTAGTAGCCACTAAATAAATTAACTCACTAATTACAAGCGCTAATCAATGAAGCACTAACAAGTCATCAAGATTAATTCCAACAAACACACCTCCATCCCACTAAAATCCAATCTTGTCAATGATGGGAATCCTTTAACACCAGGAACATGTCTGCAAAACTCCCGGCCAATGTGTCGCACGTACCGCATGCCGCAAACATGGAGCGACTTGAGGGACGGTAACTCACCAAGTGTTGGAAGGTGTTGAGGATTACAATAGTTTAACGATATTTCTGTCAAGTTGGAAAAGGAAGGATTACCCAACCAGCAGGGGTATTTCTGACACGTATAATAATATATTTCCAGTTTTCTTAGGCTGTGATGTGGTCCCAAGCTCTCAAATACTTGCTCCTGAGATACTGGAGCACTGATTTGTTTCTGCTCTCTTCCGCAAGAAGAAAAAAGCCAATAAAAGTGATCGGAGGTGCCTTTTACTATGTAGTTGAGCTTCATTAACATCCTCGATGCGAGCTACACTATCCAAATCGTATATACTCACCTCCCTTATTTCGTTCCAGCCCCGCAGCTCTCGTAAGTTACAACGGCAACCAGGCGACGGGACGGGACGGGCCTGGCGGAGTTGGTGGCGCGCCATGCGACGGGGAAAAGAGTGGGCGGCGGTCACAAACCGAGGGCGGCGACGAAGCTGGTGCGGCGAGCGGGGAAGGCGCGGGGTGGACGAAGGCTGCTGGAATGCGGGCCCGGCGCGTCAGCGAGAGAGGGAGGCGGGGAGCGAGGCAGGCTGGCTGGGCCGTGGTGGGGTGAAGTAGCCGGGCCTCAGCAGACTTTCGGCCCAAAAGAAAAGTGTTTGAAATTTTGAAAAAGGCTGAAAGGTTCGAAGAATTTCTAAATATAGTATACGAGGTCCAAAAATTATGAAATTTTTTGGGGAGGCTCCTAACACAGTGTAGTTGCTTGTGCAATTTTTCTCAGAATTTTATCGGTCTTGAATTGTTCTTGAAAATTCTCTTAACACCACTGTTTGCATGCAATTGCAACAATTGATATAACAAAATTTTCAAAAACATGCTCAAAATAATTCAATATTTATTCAGTACAATAAAGTTGAGTTTGAATTTTTTGGGATGTTACATGTATCGACTTCACATTTGGCCTAGTGGTGAGAAGCAACCTTTAAATGTAGTAAGTCGCAAGTTTGAACTTTGGAAATGCAAGTTTTCTGCTTTTACAATTCCTATAAAAAATAAACTTTCAATTCAAAAATTTCGGATGAAGTGAAAAATAAATAAACCCTGGTGTAGTGGAACTCAATCATCCGTTGGTACCTTAAATACTTCGCAGTGTCGCTGGACTAGGCCATTAGGTCTGATTCAAAAAGGGATCACTTTAGTTATAACCACAGCAACCGCGCAGATTGTCTTCGAAAGATCCAGGGGTGATCAAAGTCCTCAAAACGCCAAACTGCGGAATTAAACATGCAAGTGCAGGCGTAAGAAAGAACGTGGCACAGCCTTGCGGCTTGTAACAACATAATTATCTTCTAAAAATGTAGAAACAATACGAGATACATACCTCCTCCTGTATCACGGATATCCAGATTCTGCAGCTGTCTTGGGAGCAGACTATGTACAGGAAGGTTGGGGCAGCCCCAAAGCTTTAGCTCCTTGAGGCAAGTGAGGCCAGCGATCCCGTCGCAGTACTGCAGATTATCACAGCTTAATCGGAGCTTCCTTAGTGAAGGCAGGCCTTGAGGATCAAGAGGGATGCGTGCCGTGGAGTCACATATAATTGTTACGCACTGCAATGACGGGTGGTAATTCAACAGCCTGTGCAGCGCCTCATCTTGTGGCAGTCCATGCTTGAGATTCAAGGTGGTGAGGGAGGGGAGGGAACCGACAGAACTCAGCTTTGGACAGCCACTAATGCTTAGCTCATCAAGTGATGGGAGGGTAGGAAACTCATTTAGGCAATCGCACTCATAAAAGCGTACTTTACGAAGGGTAGGACATGCAGGGATCGTAGCAAGTTTTTTGCAATCGTATAGGTTTAAATTAAGCAAGGACAGAAAGGGCACCGACGGAAGAGACCTCAGATTATAGGCATCAGCGATCGACAGAGTTTCCAAACATGGGAACTCACCAATATCCACTCCAGACCACTCTGAACACACTTTCATCCCATAAAAATTCAATCTTGTCAATGATGGGAATCCTTTAACACCAGGAACATGGCTGCAAAACTCCCGGCCAATGTGTCGCACATACCGTATGGCGCAAACATCAAGCGATTTGAGAGACGGTAACTCACCAAGTGTTGGAAGGTGTTGAGGATTACAAAAGGTTAACAATATTTCTGTCAAGTTGGAAAAGGAAGGATTACCCAACCAGCAGGGGTATTTCTGACACTCATATTGATATATTCCCAGTTTTCTTAGGCTGTGATGTGGTCGCAAGCTCTCAAATACTTGCTCCTGAGATACTGGAGCACTGATTTGTTTGTGCTCTTGTCCGTAACCACAAAAATTCAATGCAAGTGATCGGAGGTGCCTTTTACTATGTATTTGAGCTTCATTAACATCCTCGATGCGAGATACACTATCCAAATCGAATATACTCGCCTCCCTTATTTCCTTCAAGCTCCGCAGCTCTGTTAAGTTACAACGGCAACCATCCCTGCTGCTACGAATTGGAGGTAAACTATGCAGGTTAATTAGCCGCCCAATTCCACGTAGGTCAATCGTGGACCTAGGCCAGACCGCGGAATGTGACAAATGTCGTAGTAGTTTTAGACTTCCCATGAAGTCAGGTAATGCCTTGCCTAGACATCTCTCATCAAAGACTAGGACCCGCAGCTTCTCACTGTTCGAAAATAATGCTTCCGGATTTTTAAGATTGACCTTTGCATCAAAGAACACTATGATGGCCCTGAGAGAATTTGAGGCAACTGAAATTACACCGGATGTATCTTGAATGGACAGATACCGAGCATTTTGTGGAATTTCAACGGATGTATCACCTTCAAGTCTGAAGAACTCTTCCGCAGCAAGAAAGCATGCAAGATCGTGGAGAAGATCGTGCATGACGTGCTCCTTGCCAAAATAATTTCCTTGAAGAAATGACCGCTCCACTAATTCATTGAAATATAGTCTTCCAATTTCATCCTTGTTATCATTTCCGTCACATTCAAGTAGATCAAGTAATTTCCACAGCTTAATTATCGAATATTCGCCAAGTGGGTAATCTTTTGGATATAGAGAAAGGGAAACAAAACATCGTTTCAGGTATATAGGCATGTGCCTGTAGCTCAACTCCAAGGCTGGTAAAACCTCATCCCGCGGTTTCTCCAAGTCCACTTTCTGATAAATCTGTCCATCTCCTTTCATCAGTTTCATAGCGCAACATGCTTCCTAATGTCTTAATTGCTAACGGCAAGCCCTTGCACTTCTTAACAATACTCTTGCCAATCTCTATCAGGTTTGCTGGAGTGTCATTCTCTTGGTGAACAGCAAATGCAGCTTGCTTGAACAATGACCAGCTCTCATCAAAACATAGGCAGTTTAGGCGGTGCAAAGGCATTGTTTGCACCAGCCTTGCAACTGCCTCATTACGAGTGGTCACTACAATCTTACAAAGCCTTGTGGTCATCATCGGCATGCACAACGAGTCCCAACAATCACTTCGTTCATTCCATACATCATCCAATACAAGTAAAACCCTCTTTTCCTTTATTTCATCTACCAATCTCTCTTGAAGATTACCAAGTTCTGATAGATCACACCTGTCCTTTGCTACTGAACTGATGATGCTCTTTGTTATGCTACTGATATCAAATTGCTCGGAGACACAAACCCATGCGTGCTTATCAAAAGATTGATGCACCCTTGGGTCGTTATATACAAGCTGTGCTAGTGTTGTCTTGCCTAATCCTCCCATACCAACAATAGCCAGGACAGAAACCGGACTAGTTGTACTGTCGCCTTCTCTGGACAACAATTTTTCCACAACTTCGTTTTTGTCTTGCGCTCTTCCGAGAATACTCTTCTCAAATACGAGAGAGCTAGTCTTCCGTATACTGCTAATATCAGGAGCAAAACGTTTCTCTCCATCATTCTCTGATAAAGTGAAGTTGTCAGAGTAATCTTTGATCTCATCAAATCTCTCTATAATTTTCCTTGCTTGAACAGCCAACTCCTTTGGAACAGATGTTAGCACCTAGCACGAAGAATACTCAACGCGAGCACCAAACACCACGAGTTCACACACACGAACTCGTAGCACGTGAACACACACACGTAAAGGTTCTCTGGAAAGTGAGCAAACAGAGACGAGAGAAATTTTTGTGCCGCTCTCGATTGCACGCAGCTTTTCTGGTTTCTTCATATTTAAATGCAAAGAAAGGTTACAATCCAATCAGGATTCAATCCTGTATACAATTCTAATGCTAAAGAAAAGAAACTATTACATGCAGATTTTTTGTCTCCTGCCGTTATCTATCGACGGAAAGAATCACCGAGGAAGGAAACACCAAGATGGAAATCCTTCGGAAGGAAATAATCAATCAAGTCAATATCAAATCAGAGCAATCAGTATTCAATGCTTGCATGCTTTGTTTCCAAAAACAAAGTCACGTGAATAAGGTTTCGGCCCACATGATTATGTAACACCCTCCCCTTCTTCCTCCCCTCTCCTCTCTCCCCCTTCCGTCGGCTTGCGTTGACCCCGGCGCCCGTCAACCCCGTGCAGTGCGTCGCCTCCCCACTGCTCGTCCTCGCGGGCCCCATTGCGCGCGATGGTCGTCCTCGCCGCTCGCGACGCCCTGCTCGCGTCGCCTCCTCACCCACTCCGCCACGCGGCGCGCGCCTCTCGCCGTCGCGCGCGCCGCTCGTCGCCGTCGCCACGCCGCGCTGCTCCGTCCGTCCGCTCCCGGCTCCGCCGGTGCCCCACGCCCCTACCCTTGTCCCCTCCCCGCGGCTATAAAGCCCCTCCTCAGCACCTCCTTGTCCCATCCCTTCTCCCCAAGCAAAAGAATCAGGAGGAAGAAGCAAAGAAAGAGTGAAGGCGGCACTTACCTCGGTCGCCGCCGCGGCTCGGTGAGCCTCCGTCGTCGTCGTCGCCGCCGCTCCTCCGGTTGTTCCGCGCCACCACCGAGCCTCTCACCTCCCGCCCGTGCGTCGCCGTCGCCATTCCCTCCCCTCGTGCGCGCCGCGCCGAGCTCCTTCCTCTCCTCATCGCGCGCCGTGTGCGCCCCTTTCTTCTCCCCTCGCGCGCCCCGTTCCCCTTCCCCTGTTCTCTCGGCCGAAGCCCTCCTCCCCTTTTCTTTTTAGGTCGGGCGCTGCAGTACTTACCGCTTTGAGACACATGTGCTTCGGCCCAAGCCGCGGTGAAAGTGAAAGGCCACTTGTGGGCATGATAGTTTTCTTTTGGTTGAATTTTCTTTTCCTTTTCTATTTTAATTTAAAAGTAAGACTTCAAGTATTCATAACTTCCCCATTTCAACTCCAAAAATTGTAAAGTAAATTTCTAAAAATTTGTTAAATCAAGATCTTGCTAATGACATAGGTCTTGTTTAACTTGGAGTTCATTTGGGTATCCTTGTGTATTTATTGGCTCTTTTGCCTATTGTGTCTTTTAGGTACTTAGCAGCGTAGAGTTGAGAGACAGGAGACCTCCACGTTGATCAAGAACAAGACTACTCGGACCCTCTTCCCTACACTCAAGCGAGTCAATACTTTGATCATATTGAGCCTACATTTTATGCAAATTATATTCTTTTAAAATAGCAAATTGCATGCTTTAATTCCTTAATCAAATGTATGTTAAAGCTTAAGATAGTTAATACCCAATTGATGATTAATTAATTATTATGCTATCCTTGACAACTTGAACCCCTTAAATTCCATTGTCACCCTAGGAACTATATGGTAATACTAGCTATAGGTTGTACTTAAGCGACATGCTAGACTTGCTTAAGTACCGGGGCATTAAAATGTCCTAATCATCATCATTTCAAACATAAAATGATTTGGGCGGTCATTGTGGGTAAATGGTGAGATGGTTGAATTATTGTATTTACATCTCAAAACCCTAAGCTGCTAATACCCGTGCAGGCGGATGGTAAGATGGTGAGTGCGGATGGAGCACGAGAATGGCGGGAATGTGGTTGAGCCGTCCAGACAACCCTAAGGACTTAATCTTGTCACGACCTCCTATGTATAACAAGTACAACCATAAATCCGCAACAAGCTGCGACTTGGCTTAATACATTTATCAAATCTCAAAGTCACCTCCTTTGGAGGGACAAAGGGCAAAAGCCAGGTATGTCGGGTGGATGGGACAGGAGTCAAGGGTGAAGTTCACGATCGCGAGGTGTAGCCGCACATCGATCGGCTGAGGTGGACATCCCGCGCAACGTATGGACGCAACCCCATATGGGTGAGATGATGGAAGGGGCGAGATATTTAGAAAAGTTATTGTGACAACCTCTCGACTACACGACTACGGAATCGTGTAGGGCAACGAGTTAATTGTCTCTTGTGGGTAAAGTGTACAATCTCTGCAGAGTTATAAACTGTTTAAGTAGTCGTGCCTGCGGTCAAAGGCGGACATGGGAACTTAACTTGAGTTAGTTCTATTTCAAAAACCTTGTTGGGTGGTATGAAAATTGTGGCGGGCTCACCTAGCCTCGAGATTGTTTTCCGGGTCTCCTTACCGGTGTTGTTTAGTGGTGGGCGTAACCACAATCAAAATAAGCATGAAGGTGGAGGGAACCTCTGCTGATATAAATATTGCTCAATTATTCTCTTTAACCAAATGCAATTTGTTAAAATGCTAAGTGATAGGAATTTATAGTTAAGATAATTGAAAAATATTGCTTTAGCAAATAAAATAACCCGAGCCATCCTTGTTAAGCCTTGCATGTATATTATTGCATTGTGTGTTGGCTCGCGAGCACGAAGTTGTGCTCATTCTCGCTCTCCCCAAACCCTTGAGATAACGCAGATGAAGGAGACTATGCCTACTACGAGGAACCAGGAGTCCATGGGCATGGAGTCGATGAAGAATAGTCTAGGTTCTATAGTCTAGGTCTCGTCCCAGTCTAGCGGACTCATTGGTACTTGCGTACATCCGATATTATCCAGGTCCTTGGTTAATATCGATTTGTACCTGAGTTGCCCGATCGCTTGCTCGTGAAGAGTTAAGCCCTACCCTTTGCTTCCGCTATAGCTACGCTTTGTCTTTTGTGATGTAATAAATTTGGCCCATTCGACCCGTATTGTAAAAACGACCCGACGCGGTCTATGTGAACTCTTTTGTGTTAATTAATGAATGGTATGGTTCTACGCCCTGTATGAAATGGTTCAGCAATGTATATGTGAGTGTTATCTACTGATCCAGGGAATAGCATAGTGTTTTCACAGAGGATTCTGGATTAGGAAATCCGGGTCCGACAGAGCTGGTATCAGAGCATACGACTGTAGAGTCTTAGTTAGATTGATCGTTGCCTTAAGGACTTGAGTCTTAATTTCAAAAATTAAGAAAAACTTTGACAAAATATAGTGTATTTACTGCTCCTACTCATCACTCTTAGTTCTGTACTTGTCTTTACTTCACTTAAGTTCTACTTTGTTACTCACCTTTTCCTGTTTTCAAAATTTGTAGATGGCTACCCCGTCGTCGGATGGCCCGTGGGACCTCCTCGTTCACGGAGAGAACGAGGAGGTTGCGGACATACTTTCGCCAGTGATCAAAGATACCTTGGTTTTCCCGTCGACCACGTTCGGTAGGATGACGAGGATCGAGACCCGCGAGTCCTGGACGATGGAGGTGTACCTCTCCGCCAGGATTGGCGAGTTCACTGCTTACCTCTTCAGGGCCGAGGCACCCCGGCGTAGCCGTCATGACGCCATTCAGGACGCCGCACGCGTTGCCTCCACCCGCTTGTGTTGGAAGTACGAGGATCTCTTGCCGAGGTCACCCATACGCTTCTACCGTATCTCACGATGAGGCGTGTCCTGCAGTTTTAAACACTAGAGACAGCGACCCCGCATGACGCAGCGAGTCCGGCTTACGCGGCGATGACGACCACCATCACCGCGCCATGGATGAGATCGGGCGACCGGACACTCCTCACGGTAGCTATGCCCACTCGACACCCTTCGAGCAACATGATCGGGGTGATGAAGCTCACTCCCGCTGCGATGCAGGAGAGGGATGCCGCGGTACAGAGAGGCGCGCTCTTGCAGAGTTGGCGCGCCTCGGCGCGCCGCCACGGCCCCTGCCCGGCCAGCTTGCACTGCCGTCGCCCCGTCCTCCCGATGCCGAGCCGCGTTCCCGTCGAAGGACCCGTCTCGTCTCACAAGACGCAAGAAGGTGCGCCGCCGCCGTCCGGCCGTCGCCTGGAGAGTCGGCCGTGGACGCCCGATCCACCGCCCGGTTGGCGACTCGATCGTGGGCGCCACCTCGGCCGTTCACGTTCTCGCTCCGTTCGCGAGCCTTGGCCGAGCCGTTCGTTCCGCTCTCGGGCAATCAGTACGCGTGGTCGATCCCGTGAAGCGATTGTCGATTAGTTTAGGTTAGCTAGCGCGCTTGCCGAGCGATCTTTGGTTGCAAGCACTTTGTTCCTTTCTTTGTAGTCGTTGTGTTTGTATTACGTGTCATGACTTAGCTTAGCGTATAAGCTTTGTTCGAGAGTCATGTAACACTTAACCCTTTAATATAGTGTAGCGCTCTAGGCTTTGTATTGTACTTGTTTAGTTCTTTGTGTTGGTTTTGTTCTTGCTTGTGTGTGCCTTAGAGGGCTAGCGAACCTCATATCTCCCCTACAGCCCTAAGCTTCAGTGTTTCTTCAGGATGCCGCCAAGAAGAGCCGCCGCCCGATCCGTGGAGCCTTCGCGCAGGCGAGGAAGAGGCCGTGGCGTGGTCGTGGCCAAGGCCGAGGACAAGATCTGCCTCCTCCACCACCCAAACCCAACAATGACTCAAGTCATGTTTGTGATTCAGATTCTTGAGCGTTACTAAGCAATCAGCAGATTTGGACGACGATCGCAACTCCAAGTCGTGGACTTTCGGGACTGGACCCTCACCTTTGCTGCGCAGCCAATGAACCTCTGGAAGTCGAAGATTGGCTCGGGACAACGAGAAGAAACCGTCTTGCCCACTGCTCAAATGAAGACAAGGTGGATTTCGCCACCCATCAGCTGAAAGGCGCCGCCGCTGCCTGGTGGGAGAATTACCTCGCCGCCCGAGGTGATGAGAATCTAGAAGAAGAAGAAGCAGAGGAAGCACTAGAAGCCGCAGCATCTGCGACCGGAGTTCCACTAGTCCCTGCCACTGCCGCCGCAGTAGAAGAAGTTGTTGAAATACAACAAGCAGAAATTGAACCCGCATGGCAGCCAATTCCATGGGAGGAATTCAAAGCCGCTTTCAGAGCCAACTTCGTACCAGCTGGAACAATGAGATTGAAGAAGAACGAGTTCAGAGCTCTCAAGCAGGGTCAGATGTCAGTAAATGAGTATCTAACCAAGTTTAACCAGCTTGCTCGCTACGCCCCCAATGATGTAGCTGATGAAGAAGAGAAAATCGACCGCTTTGTGGAAGGAATGCGTGAAGACATGAGAGGACAGCTTATCCTCCACGATTACTCCAGCTTCCAGCAATTGGTCAATAAAGCCCTCATTTGTGAAAACGAGAAGAAGACTGCGGAGATTAGCCGCAAAAGAAAGATGTCATTTCAGAGGCCACGGGTAGCTTTCCCAGTCTACATTCCAAGGCGGTTCATCTTTCAGTTATCGCGACCTCCTCTCGGAAAACTCAGTTTCCACCCCATGTCCCCAAGGAAGTGGATTGGTGCTCTTCGCCCCACCGGCAACCACAGTGATCAACCCAAGAAGAAACCTCCATTGCCGCTTGGAGAAAAAGGACACTTCGCCAATCGTTGTCCTACCGTCGAATGCTCGGCAAGGCTCAACACAGAGTAACGCCGTTCAAGGCAGAACACCAGCCCCAGGCAAGAGTCACCAGACTTCACAAGCATCAAGGTCTACACCAACACAAAGCCATGGCCGTGTGAACCACGTCACAGCCGAGGAAGCTCAAGATGCCTCAGGAGTACTAATGGGTACGTTCTCGTTAATTCAGACCTGCACAAGTTTTGTTTGATTACGGAACTTCGCACTCTTTTATTTCAAGAAAGTTTGTTGAAAGGCTTAAGTTGCCAACCTATAAGTTAAAGAAACCGTGGTACTTAGTTCACCGGGGACCCTTTATGCCACCTCGTCGATCGGGGTAGAAATTGCTATGGAACATTCCGGATTCCTAGCAAACCTTCTGGTGCTAGAATCTCAAACGTTGGATATCAGCCTAGGGATGGATTGGTTGGCCAAATATCAAGGATTGATAGATTGTGCCAACAGAAAAGTGGTGCTCATCAAGAACCCAGAGACCACAATAAGAGTTAGTGTGGACCGTTCCTCCCCTTGGATAGGACAATCCACCACCTTGGAGAGTTGTCCCTAGAGACAACGCTCAGTAGTTCAAGCTTACCGATGTCTTCCCAGAAGAATTACAAGGCATGCCACCAGACAGAGATGTCGAGTTTGTCATCAACGTGAAGCCAGAGACAGCCCCAATTGCTAAGAGACCATACCGAATGGCCGCTGACGAGCTAGAAGAATTGAAGACGCAGATTGAAGATTTGCAAGAAAAAGGTTTCATTAGACCTAGCTCATCCCCGAAGGTTCGCCGATGTTTTTGTAAAGAAGAAAGATGACACCGTCGATTATGTGTGGATTCTGAGCACTCAATGAGGTGACCATCAAGAACAAGTATCCCTTACCTCGCATTGATGACACATTCGATCGGTTGACGGGGGCATCGCTTTTCTCCAAGATAGACTCGAGGTCGGGATACCATCGACTTAAGATTAGGAATGTGGATATTCCTAAAGCGGCTTTCACCACCCTGTATGGCTGTATGAGTTCTTGTCATGCCGTTTGGCTTGACCAATGCGCCGACCTACTTCATGAACCTCATGAACAAAGTATTCATGGAATACTTAGACAAGTTTGTTGTCGTGTTCATAGACGACATCTTGATCTACTCAAAGACCGATGAAGGACATGCCGAACACTTGCAATTGGTCTTAGAAAAGCTTAAGGAGAACCAGCTTTATGCCAAGTACATTAAATGTGAATTTTGGCTTCATGAAATCAGTTTCCTCGGACACGTTGTATCTGCTGGAGGAATTGCAGTTGACCCATCCAATGTAGAAGCTGTAATGGAATGGAAGCGACCACCCTCGATGGCGAAATGCGTAGTTTTCGATTTGGCGGATACTACCGACGCTTCATAGAAGGGTTCTCCAAGCTATCAAGCCAATGACCCACCGCTAAAAAGGAAAGAAATGCGAATGGATGAAGCTTGTGAAAGGAGTTGCCAAGAATCAAGAAGTTAACCACGCTGATATTGATCCTGCCGGATATACATCAAGACTTCGAAGTCTATTGTGATGCATGGCGCCAAGGTCTTGGTTGCGTGCTCATGCAAGGAGGAAAAGTTATAGCTTATGCTTCAAGACAACTCCGTCCTCACGAAGACAACTATCCAACTCATGATTTGGAATTGGCAGCAGTAGTGCATGCCTTAAAAATTTGGTGGCATTACTTGATTGGAAATCATTGTGATATCTACACAGACCACAAGAGTCTCAAGTACATTTTCACTCAATCAGATCTCAACCTTCGACAAAGGAGATGGTTAGAGTTAATAAAGGATTATAACTTGAATGTCCATTATCATCCTGGAAAGGCTAATGTGGTTGCTGATGCATTAAGCCGTAAATCCTATTGCAATAATGTCATGATTCAAGAGCATCAGCCTGAGCTCTATAAGGAATTTGAAGTCCTCAACCTTGAGTTAATAGAGTAAGGCACCCTAGCCACAATAGAAGCGCATCCAACTTTAGAAGAGCAAATCAAGACCGCTCAAGAAGGACATCCTGGAGTCCAGAGATTCAAGCATCTCATGGCAAAAGGAAAAGCCCTAAGATGTTAGAAGATCGGCAAGGAATCCTATGGTATGGGAAACGACTCTTTGTTCCCCACCGGAAGGAACTCAAGGATTTGATTCTAAAGGAAGCTCACTGACTCGACTTACACCCTACACCGAGCGGCACCAAGATGTATCAAGACATGAAGATGTTGTATTGGTGGCCCACGAATGAAAAGAGATATCGAATATGTAGCTTGTTGTGACGTATGTCAACGAATCAAGGTGAACATCAAAGACCAGTAGGATTGCTACAACCCCTACAAATCCCTTAGTGGAAATGGGAAGAAATCGAATGGATTTTATTACAGTTTGCCTCGAACCAGTCTAGATGTGACTCGGTATGGGTTATAGTTGTGATTGACTAAAGTCGCCCACTTTATCCCTGTGAAGACAACCTACAAAGGAGACAAGTTAGCCGAGTTGTACATGGCTCGTATTGTGTGTTTACATGGAGTACCCAAGAGGATAGTCTCCGATCGAGGATCTCAATTTACCTCGCATTTCTGGGCTAGTTTGCATGATGCCCTTGGAACCCACCTGGATTTCAGTACAGATCACCCTCAAACCGATGGTCACACGGAAAGAACAAATCAGATTCTAGAAGACATGCTTCGAGCTTGTGCTTTGGAATTTACCGTAGATTGGGAGAAATGTCTACCGTATGCCGAGTTTGCATACAATAATAGTTATCAGTCAAGTCTGAGAATGTCCCCGTTTGAAGCACTCTATTGGAGAAAATGCAGAACCCCTTTGCATTGGTCAGAATCTAGGGAAGGATATGTCTTCGGACCAGATACTCTCAAGCAAGCTGAAGAGAAAGTTCGACTGATCAGAGATCGCCTTCAAGCTGCTCAATCAAGACAAAAGAGTTATGCCGACAACCGTCGAAGAGAATTAACCTTTGAAGTTGGAGATGCTGTGTATCTCAAGGTATCGCCACTTCGTGGAACCCGAAGATTCAAGGTTAAAGGCAAGCTCGCCCCAAGATACATAGGCCCGTTCCCAATCATCGCCAAGCGAGGAGAAGTAGCCTATCAACTGGAGTTGCCCGACAATTTGTCAGACATCCACAACGTGTTCCATGTCTCTTAGCTCAAGAAATGTCTCAGAGTACCTGAAGAGCAGACTCTAGTCGAAGCCATCGCACTCGAGAAAGATCTGACTTACCCGGAGCATCCAATCAAGATTCTTGACGCCGTGGAGAAGCAAACGGACGCCAAATCATCCGCCTTTGCAAAGTTCAATGGAGCAATCACTCAAGAAAAGAAGCCACCGGGAGCGCGAAGATCGGCTAAAGTTGGACTTTCCGTCCACATTCTCGAGCGGCTGAATCTCGGGTCGAGATTCGTTTAAGGTGGGTAGGTTTGTAACACCCTCCCTTCTTCCTCCTCTCCTCTCTCCCCTTCCGTCGGCTTGCGTTGACCCGGCGCCGTCAACCCCTGCTGCGCGCCGCTCCCCACCCACTCCACTACGCGAGGGCGTCCTCTCACCGCCGCCCATCGCTCGTCGCCGTCGCGCGTCGCTTTCGCCGCCGCTCGCCGCACCGCTGCTCCCGTCCGCCCCGGCTCCCGGCCCGCCGCGTGCCCGCGCCCCAGTACCCTTTGTCCCCCTCCCCACCGGCTATAAAGCCCCCTCCTCCGCACCTCCTTGTCCCCATCCCCTTCTTGCTCTGTCGGACCGGATTTCCTAATCGAGAATCCTCTGTGAAAACAACGTGCTATTCCTGGATCGGTAGATAGCACTCACAGATACATTCTTGAACCATTTCATACGGGCGTAGAACCATACCATTCATTAATTAACAAAAAGAGTTCACATAGACGCGTCAGTCGTTTTACAATACGGGCGAGCGGACCAAATTTATTACATCACAAAAGACAGCGGTAGCTATAGCGGAAGCAAAGGGTAGGGCTTAACTCTTCACGAGCAAGCGACTGGGCAACTCAGGTACAAGCGATATTAGCCAAGGACACGGATAATATCGGATGCACATAAGTACCAATGAGTCCGCTAGATGGGGCGAGACCTAGACTATAGAACCTAGACTATTCTTCATCGACTCCATGCCCATGGACTTCTGGTTCCTCGTAGTAGGCATAGTCTCCTTCATCTGCGTTGTCTGAAGTGTTTGGGGGAGAGCGAGAATGAGCACAACTTCCGTGCTCGCGAGCCAACACACAATGCAATAATATACATGCAAGGCTTAACAAGGATGGCTCGGGTTATTTTATTTGCTAAAGCAATGTTTTTAAATTATCTTAACTATAAATTCCTATCACTTAGCATTTTAACAAATTGCATTTGGTTAAAGAGAATAATTGAGCAATATTTATATCAACAGAGGTTCCCTCCACCTTCATGCTTATTTTGATTGTGATTACGTCCACCACTAAACAACACTGGGTAAGGAGACCCAGGAAAAACAATCTCAGGGCTAGGTGAGCCCGCCACAATTTTCATACCACCCAACAAGGTTTTTGAAATAGAACTAACTCAAGTTAAGTTCCCATGTCCGCTTTGACCACAGTACACGGTGTTTAAGCAGTTTATAACTCTGCAAAGATTGTACACTTTACCCACAAGAGACAATTAACTTCGTTGCCCTACACGATTAGTGATCGTCGTAGTCGAGAGGTTGTCACAATAACTTTTCTAAATATCTCGCCTTCCATCATCTCACCCATATGGGGTTGCGCCCATACGTTGCGCGGGATGTCCACCTCGATGATCGGCATAGCGTGGCTACACCTCGGCGATCGTGAACTTCACCCTTGACTCGGTGTCCCATCCACCGACATACCCAGTAGCTTTTGCCCTTTGTCCTCTCGGTGAGGTGACTTTCAGGATTTGATAAATGTACTAAGCCAAGTCGCAGATTTGTTGCGCATTTATGGTTGTACTTGTTATACATGAGGTCGTGACAAGATTAAGTCCTTAGGGTTGTCAGGCGGCTCAACCACATTCCCGCCATTCTCGTGCTCCATCCGCACCCACCATCTTACCATCCGCCTGCACGGGTATTAGCGATTTAGGGTTTTGAGATGTAAAATACAACAATTCAACCATCTCGGTCATTTACCCGCAATGACTGCCCAAATCATTTTATGTTTGAAATGATGATGATTAGGACATTTTAATGCCCCGGTACTTAAGCAAGTCTAGCATGTCGCTTAAGTACAACCTATAGCTAGTATTACCATATAGTTCCTAGGGTGACAATGGAATTTAAGGGGTTCAAGTTATCAAGGATAGTATAATAATTAATTAATCATCAATTGGGTATTAACTATCTTAAGCTTTAACATACATTTGATTAAGGAATTAAAGCATGCAATTTGCTATTTTAAAAGAATATAATTTGCATAAAATGTAGGCTCAATATGATCAAAGTATTGACTCGCCTTGAGTGTAGGGAAGAGGGTCCGATTAGTCTTGTTCTTGATCAACGTGGAGGTCTCCGGTGTCTCCGAACTCTACGCGGGCGAAGTACCGCAAAAAGACACAATAGGCAAAAGAGCCAATAAATACACAAGGATACCCAAATGAACTCCAAGTTGAACAAGACCTATGCCATTAGCAAGATCTTGATTTAACAAATTTTTAGAAATTTACTTTACAATTTTTGGAGTTGAAATGGGGAAGTTATGAATACTTCAAGTCTTACTTTTAAATTAAAATAGAAAAGGAAAAGAAAATTCAACCAAAAAGAAAAACTACTGGCGGCCTGGTGGCCTTTCATTGACCGCGGCTTGGGCGGCAGCATACGCCCGGCGGCGCCCACAAAGCGGCCCGACCTAAAAGAAAGGGGAGGAGGGCTTGGCGAGAGAAACGAGGGAAGGGGGAGCAGCGGCATGCGCGGGGAGAAGAAAGGGGAGCGCACACGCGGCGCGATGGGGAGAGGAAGGGGGCTCCGGGGCGGCGGCGGCGCACCAGGAGGGGAGGGGAAATGGCGACGGCGACGCACGAGGCGGGGAGGTGAGAGGGCTCGGTGGTGGCGGCGGAAACAACCGGAGGGAGCGGCGGCGACGGCGGCGACGAGGCTCACCGAGTGCGGCGCAGGAGGTAAGTGCTTCGGCCTTCACTCTTTCTTTGGTTCTTCCTCCTCAGATTCTTTTAATTGGGGAAGAAGGGATGGGGACAAGGGAGGTGCCGGAGGAGGGGGCTTTATAGCCGGTGGGAGGAGGACAAAGGCACGGGCGTGGGGCACCGGCGGGCCGGGAAGCGGGACGGACGGGACGGAGCAAAGTGCGCAGCGGCGACGGCGGCGGAGCGCGGCGCGCGGCGACAGCGACGGCGAGGACGCGCCCTCGCGTAGTAGAGTGGGTGGGGGAGGCGACGACGGAGCAGGGGCAGTCGCGAGCGGCGAGGACGACCACTGGCGCAATGGGGCCCGGCGAGGGCGGCGGTGGGAGGCGGCGCTGCCGCACGGGGTTGACGGAGCCGGGTCAGCGCAAGCCGACGGAAGGGGGAGAGAGGAGAGGGGAGGAAGAAGGGGAGGGTGTTACAGATTAGCTCAACAAATCACCCCCTAATCTTGTGGCTCCTTCTTAACTTGAATCAAACCAATTTTGGCTCGCAACTCCAGAAATTTGATGCGCCCCAGTGGCTTAGTAAGAATGTCGGCGAGTTGTTCATCTGTGCTGATGTACTCGACCTTGATCTTCCCTTCTTCAACACATTCACGAATAAAATGATAACGTGTATCAATGTGCTTACTTCGATCGTGGAAGACGGGGTTCTTGCAAAGTGAGATCGCCGACTTGTTATCTACCTTGAGACTTAGACAATTGGGCTCCTTGTTCATCAAGTAACTGAGCAAACGTCCAAGCCATATACCTTGACATGCCGCGGTGGTGGCTGCGATGTACTCGGCCTCGCACAAGGATAAGGCCACCACCTTCTGTTTCTGCGACTGCCAACTGATCGGGCTCCGACTAAGGAAGAATAGCACCCCCGTAGTGCTTTTGCGATCATCAACAT
Source organism: Ampelocalamus luodianensis (assembly GCA_036346255.1). Taxonomy (NCBI): domain Eukaryota; kingdom Viridiplantae; phylum Streptophyta; class Magnoliopsida; order Poales; family Poaceae; genus Ampelocalamus; species Ampelocalamus luodianensis. The sequence continues at coordinate 26,312 of JAYEVH010000333.1, forward strand.
CTCCCGCCATGTCGGAGTCACTGTACCCCGTCAGTTGTAGCTCCTCGTTGCTTCTTGCGTAGAAGCAACCGTAGTTGAGTGTCCCGGCAATGTACCAAAGTACGTGCTTCACTGCTCCGAGATGTTCGGTGGTAGGTGCCTCCATAAACCCGCTGACGTAACCCACAGCATAGGAGATATCTGGCCTTGTGTGAACCAAGTACCGGAGACTCCCCACGATGCTTCGATAGTGGGTGGTGTCTACAGGAGAACCGCCACCGGCCTTGCTCAGTCTGAGCCGTGCCTCCATTGGCACCTGGCACGGATTGCAGCCCACCATGCCACTCTTCTCCAGGATCCTAAGCGCATAGGAAGCCTAGTTCAACGTGATGTCGCCGTTGTCCTGGTGCACCTCGATTTCGAGGTAGTAGCTGAGCAATCCCGGATCACTCATGTTAAATACTTTCATCATCTCCTCCTTGAACTTGGCGATCTCTGGCGGATGTGAACCGGTGATGATGAGGTCATCCACGTATACACCCACGCGGTCGATGAGCGACTCCTCGTGTGTATCAAAGATGCTTTCGAGCGGCTCGCTTGAACCCGAGGGACCGCATCTTCTTTGTCGAGTTTGGCGTTCCATGCCCTTGGTGCTTGACGGAGACCGTAGAGGGCCTTCTGGAATTTGAGCACCTTGTGCTTGTTGTTGTCGTCGACAAAGCCTGGCGGCTGTGTGACGTACACCTCCTCCTCAAGATCGCCGTTAAGGAACGCCGATTTGACGTCCATGTGGTGCACCTGCCAGCCCTTTTGTGCTGCAAGTGCAACCATCAGGCGCACGGACTCCACCCGGGCGACAGGTGCGAAGACTTCCTCGAAGTCGACACCTTGTCACTGCACGTACCCTTTGGCGACAAGGCGCGCCTTGTGCTTCACCACGACTCCCTGCGAGTCCTTATTGACCTTGTACACCCATTTGAGGCCAATGGGACGATGGCCAGCTGGCAAATCGCACAACTTCCATGTCCCGTTTTCTTCAATGGACCTCATCTCCTCCAACATAGCTTGGCGCCAGCACTTGTGCTGCTCAGCTTCAGCAAAATTCGCGGGCTCCTCTGTGGCCAGAAAACACAACCCGCAGTCCTCGACCACGACCTCGTCGGTGGTGTCGTAGAGGTCCGCTATGGTGCGGTACCGGCACGGTGCCTCATCAGACGCTTGTGACGCATCAGTGGGAGGTGAGGCCAGCGTCGGTGACCCTGGGATGGGTGCGCGACCCGGCGTGGACGGCGTTCCTGTTGTGTCACCCCCATGCTCCGATGCATCAACTTCTCCGTCACCTGTCACAGGAAGAAAAATGTGTTCCACGGAAAAGAAATCATTAGGGGCGGTCAGTGGATCATCGGCTTCAAGTGTGCCCCAATCCCACTTTGCCTCTTCGTCGAACACCACATCGCGCGACACATGAACGCGATTGCTCACAGGATCATAGACCCGGTACGCCTTGGACCCCGGTTTGTAGCCGAAGAAGACCATGGGCACGCTTCTGTCGTCGAGTTTCTTCAGGTTCGGCTTCACCACCTTCACATGCGCCACACACCCAAACGTGCAAAAATAATGCACGTTCGGGCGCCGCCCGTACCACGCCTCATAGGGCGTCTTGTCGTGCACACTCGCGTCGGTGCACGGTTGAGGAGGTAGGCGCCATTGTGACACCTGCTTCAAAACCTCACGGCACGTCTTTCGCCTTCAACAGGCTGCGCGCCATGTCGACCACCGTCTGGTTCCGACGCTCCACGACACCGTTCTGCTGAGGTGAATACGGTGCCATGAGCTGCCGCTTGACGCCGAGGTTCGCGCAGTACTCGCCGAATTCCGTGGACGTGAACTCACCGCCGCGATCAGTGCGCAGCGTCCGCAGCTTTCACGCGGCCTCCAGTTCGGCGTGGGCCTGGAAGCGCTTGATGGCTGCCGGCGCCTCGTCTTTTGATGTCAGGAGCATCAGCCACATGTATCGGCTGAAATCATCCACCAGGAGCAGAAAGTACCGCTTCCCTCCTGGTGTCGCCGGCGTGACTGGTCCGCACAAGTCACCGTACACCAGTTCGAGTTGATCCTGGGCACGGTAGTGTGCCTCCTGCGGGAACGGAGCACGCCGTTGTTTCCCAACCAGGCAAGCGTCACAGACTCGATCCACCTGATCGATCTGTGAAAACCCACGGACCATCTCGCCACGCGCGAGACGTCACAGGGACTGGAAGTTCAGATGGCCGTAGCGCGCGTGCCAGCGCCACGCATCTCGCCGCCAGACACACCGGCTGCGCCAAAACCAGATCAAGCACATACATACGGTTTCTGGAGCGTTTTACCTTGGCTAGCAGTTGCCGCTGCTGATCACGAAGCCACAGCGTGCCGTTCTCAATCAACGTCTGACAGTCGTTTTCGTCAAGCTGTCCAACGCTGATGATATTGCTCCGGAGCCGTGGGATGTAGTACACCCCGGTGAGCGCGCGATGCTCCTTGTTGTGGCACGTGAACAATACAGTTCCACGCCCACATATGTCGTATTACGAGTTGTCGCCAAACTTCACGGTTCCCTTTACGCTGTCGTCCGGCTCGTGACGCGACCTTGCACCGGACATGTGATTGGAAGCTCCCGTGTCCAGGTACCAGGCGTCATCATGCTCGTCCTCCTCCCGGCCAAGTGCACTTGTGCGTGCACCTGCGTCGGCGCCGCGTCGGTGGAGTGCGCCGCGCGTGACCTCCGTCGCGTGCACACGTGCCATCAACGGCGTGGGCTCATCGCCCCGAGCACGAGTGAGATCGCTTTGCGCTTCCTTGCGCTCGCCGTGGCTTGCGGCATTCTCGAGAGAAGTGCCCAAGGTTTCCATAGTTGAAACACTTGAGCCTGGACTTGTCGCGGCCGCCGCCGGACCCAGCGCTCTCCTTGCCGTCGCGGGCAGCACCTTGCCCGCCTTGCTTGCCGTGGCTACACCATTGCTTGTTGCCGTTCCTCGCGCCGCCCGAAGAGGAGTTACCCTGCTCCCGTTTCTTCATGCGCGCCAGCCACTCCTCCTCGGTGAGGAGAAGACGACCACTATCCTCGCGGCCATCGTCATTGGCCGCCTTGTCCGCATCGAGCCTCTCCTCCGCAGACTTGAGCCGGCCCACCAGCTCTTCCACGGACAAGGTCGCGGTCGATCACCGCTTTCGATGGAGATCGCCACTGCGTGAACTTTGGAGAAACAACGGAGGAACTTCTTGATTACCTTGACTTCCTCCAGGTTTCGCGAGTGTGCGGATGTTGTTGTGGGCGGTCAACCGCATGGCGAAGTCGTCCACAGCTCATTGCTCTTCATGCGAATTCTATCAATTCCTTGAGCAAGGCACGTGCCTTCGCCTCCGGACACGCGTTCCGCCCATACGCATGGTTTACACGGTGTCCCGGGCCCGCTTGGCGCTGTCCTTCACCGCTGTTGCCGCGCATCTCCGCGGCACCCCACGAGTATGGCGCGCCGTCGCCGGTCAACCGATTTTCGGCATCTCCCGGTTCGATCGCCTCCCGGACTCCACGAGCTCGCATGTTGACTCTCATCAAGAGAGCCCACTCGATGTAGTTCGTGCGGCGTGAGGGTGGGCAGCGCACCGCCACCGACGCCTCACGATGCGGTGCACCACCACGTTCCGCCGCCGTTGCGCGGCGCGCTACGGCGCGCCATCCGCAGGGCTCGCGGTGTGGTGGGGACTCGATCGTGTGCTCCGGACATCGTCGCGCTCGATACCAATTGTTAGCACCTAGCACGAAGAATACTCAACGCGAGCACCAAACACCACGAGTTCACACACGAACTCGTAGCACGTGAACACACACACGTAAAGGCTCTGCGGAAAGTGAGCAAGCGAGACGAGAGAAATGTTTTGTGCCGCTCTCGATTGCACGCAGCTTTTACGGTTTCTTCATATTTAAATGCAAAGAAAGGTTACAATCCAATCAGATTCAATCCCGTATACAATTCTAATGCTAAAGAAAAGAAACTATTACATGCAGATTTTTGTCTCCTGCTGTTATCTATCGATGGAAAGAATCACCGAGGAAGGAAACACCAAGATGGAAATCCTTGGAAGGAAATAATCAATCAAGTCAATATCTAATCGAGCAATCGTATTCAATGCTTGCATGCTTTGTTTCCAAAAACAAAGTCACGTGAATAAGATTTCGGCCCACATGATTAGCTCAACAACAGATACCGTAGCAGCATCAATGGAATAGGCCTCGTTACCCTTTTGTCAGCAAAAGAAAAGGTTAAAGTCACCATGCATGGGCATTCACTTATTTGCCACTATACTTGCATGCGAGTTTTAGTATTGACCACTGATGTGAGTATGACATGTGGTCCTGGGACCCATATGTCATACTCACATACAGTAGCAAATACTAAAACTTACCCAATTGCAGTGGCAAATACTCAATTATTCCTTTTTTCAATGGAGAAAGTATTGAAAGAAACATAGGCAATTTAATGATATTTAGAAACCCCAGAATTTCAAAGAGAAAATTTATTATATATCTGTAATATTCAGAAGAAATTAATGTCTCTATTTTTGGCTACTCTATATACATCATTAAAATATATAAATATACGCCTCTGCCAAACTATAATCTATTGGATGCAAATTCCATTAATTGTAATTTGAAATAAAAATTAAATAATAATTGGCAATTATACTTGTATATGAAATCCAACAAAAAACAACTAAAAGTCGGAATAAAAATATTATAAAATTACAATTTGGTTTCAATTTGAATTTCAAAGTAAAATCCCTAAATAACTGTAATTCAGAATAAAAACCAAAGAAAAATTAGCAACTGAATTCAGATGCAAATTCCAAGAAAAAACAACAGAAATTTGGAATAAAAATAAAAGAAAATTTGCAATTTGATTTTCAAACGAATTCCGAAGTAAAATCCCTAAATAACTAAAATTTAGAATAAATTAAATAAATTTGACAATTTGATTTGTGTACAAAATCTATTAAAAATAATAAAAATATTGAATAAAAATAAAAGTTATAACAAGGATGGCGCAAATGGTGTCGGATGAGACACAAAAGAAACCACCACGTTCGCTCCCAAGGTCACGCGTTTCTATTGTTGCTTCCTATAGAATAAAAAAAATAGTTGTAATTTTGAATAAAAAACACAAGTCATAACGAGGATAGCGTGAATGGTGTCGGAGGATACCACGAAAGAGTGTAATGGCATCGATCAGTCCTACAAGAAGACATTGGCCCACGGAGAAGTGAAGAGTCGAGGCGGCGACGACGGAGATGGGGACAATTAATGTTATGCTACATGAATTGTCGTACTGCTCGCCGGAGCCATTGAAGAAAAAGTTCAGTCTTGAAGGAGCCAAGGGCCGCGATGACAAGTGGTGAGTGTTGGTGTTGTTGAAGTAGTTAGTGGCCAAAGAAGCTTGATGATGGGGAAAGCCCTAGCAGAGAGGAGATGAAGCTTTGCATTGAAGATAAGCTATAGACGATATGGGATCATCGAGTAGCTAGGAGCATGCCATCACTGGTGAAGGGCATGTTGTCATTGATGATGGCGAAAAGATTATTCATATCATTAGACAACGACTAAAGTAGATATACCGACATTAGTGAAGATGAGAGGTTGCCACGGTAGTGAGGAAGCCACACTGTTGAATTGGTCAATGTCGAAAAAGAGGAGCGACCAACACTAAAGAAGATGACGTCGACCATGTATAACATCATGCATGTGTATGTACATGCATGTATTCATACGAATATAAGCGCGGGTATACAGAGGCAGAGGAGCAAAAAGCTTAGAGTAGAGATAGTGTAGATGTAGAGAATATGCTCGAAGTCACCGGAGAGAGCATGGCACGTGTCCCTAGCCAGGATTGGAAACAATTGCATATGTATGTGTGTTGAGGTCGCAATGGTTAGCATTAAGCAATAATTAGGGAAAAGTATAAGATAACTATATGGTAAAGTATTGTATTTGAAGGAGTAGCAGCTGAGAAGGATCGATCAAGATTTGGGATTATTGTTGGAGGTTAAGCAAAAAAGTCATGACGACGAGAAGAGGTAGAAGACACACGGTTTGGTAGGACAGTCAGCATGTGAGGAAAGATAAATTCAATGTAGGTCATCCATGGTGCATCGGTGTATGCTTGAGTAATGTACTTTAATACCATGTAAACTAACAAGATAATTTGCCGAATATATAATCAACGTGTTGCTTGAGATTACATAGAGGTACATGTGTATGCATACAATTTGAAAAAAAAACTAATAAAGTAAAAATAGGGATATGCAGCTACATGATCTATGCATGATGGAGAGTGGTTAGTTTGTAAGAATCCCAATAACTTTTATGCTCAACGATTGTCTTCTATCAAAGCTCGTACTTTAATTATGTTTCTCAAGTTGTAATTTCCTTCGAAGTTCTTTTGTCATTTCCAATGTTTATGATATCTTAAAAATCTAAATAACCTACAAGATACGTAAATAAATATTCTCAAGAATTTATACAAACTTTGAAACAAATCTAGCCGCACGAATGCGCGGGCCACCCTGCTAGTTATTATATATTTGGAAAACATTAAGTATCTAAAAACTTAAATAGTTTAATTTTTTGAAATTTGACAACATGAAACTTCAAAAGTGGATACTGCAAATCAGAATTGTAAGGACTTCTACTTTTAACTTTCAGGTTTTGAAATTGTCAACTTTAAATTTTTTTAAAAATTGTGAACATTCTATTTATTAACATATAAATATACAAAATGGTGAAAATCAATATCTGAACATTTGTTTTGATCATTGCAAAAACAATTGCCAGCAAATATCATGTTAAATTACAGTGGTATTGGCCAATATTCAATGGTCGATTGTGTAAGTTTAATTAATTAACTACAACTGATTCGGGGAATTAAACTATAGTGGTTTTACACGCAGCCTTGAGGTTAGTTCGGTGTGGACTAGGGGGGTTTAATCCACCAATGGCTGGGTTAATTTAATTAGGCCAACGCCTTTTGAACTCCCCTAACCTAGCATCAAGATGACCCAAAAAAAAGGTGGAATAAGCTAATCCATTGGAACTAAGCGTCATGGGTTCTCACTTTCTACTACTAATCCAGCTAACTCACCTAATCTAGCCAAACAATATTATATTTTGGGCTAACTAGGTTTCTTGCCGAACACAAAAATCTGGGTCCAGGTAACCTATTTAGGTTAAGGTTAGCTAACTCGATTTTAGTTAAACTTTGGACCAAATGCCTTTCTAACTGTTTATTAGTCCAACTGGTGTGGCCACCAGATTTGCTATTCAATGGCTAGAATTTGAATCCCACCAACTGCCTGTTAGGTATTTTAATTGTCGATTTTCCGAGATTTGATTGATAACCGTTTGCGTTGATTCTTTGCATGGTCTTTGCTTGGAATGAACAACAACAAATCATAAACAGAATTTGCCGGAACAAATCATAAACAGAATTGCCGGCACAAATTATAAAGTGATGTTACCTTTTCACGCTTACGCTTGTGATTGATTCTCGTTGATCGCCCCAGGGTCTCCACCTCGCACTCGTACTCGTACTCCTCCACCACATCCTCTGCATCATACGCCAAGTCCTTGAGCTCCTGGAGCCGCAGCTTGGCGGATTCCTCTCGGATGTTCCAGTGCTCCTCCGCATCATGCAGCGTTGCGTGGATCCTGCGCATGGTCCTCTCCAGCATCCTCAGGTCCTCCAGATCCTGGCTCGCAGTGGGTGTCGCCGAGGATGATGAGGGCACCCAGGGAGATGCCAAGCTCGCCGGCAGGAAGGAGGCGAGCTTGTCCAGTGCCTTTCTGACGGACAAAGATGCAAACAGCCCGGTCATCTCGATCTGCCTCGGCTGTGCTCAAGTGATTTTTTTGTGTTTGGGCTTTCGCGGCGTTGAGTGATCTCCAGAAAATCTCCAGTGTTTTTGTTAGACTATAGGGATTGGTTGTAGTTTTTGCCGATGAATAATTGACTTTTGAGTTGCATTAGAATTTGCGGTTGTGAAAGTTTCAGTCGTTCCGCTTTGGTTTTTTGGTCATTCCGCTTAGCATTGAGTACCAAATACCAGGGTTTCGAGTATTGCGGCTATAAGTATTGTAGCATCGAACACCGAGTGTTGTATCTGTGCATACTGTTCATTCAAGCATTGTAGCTCCAAGTACCAAGTACTTATCTTTGAGTACTGTTCATAACAAGTACTGATCGTGAGAGGTTTCGACTGCTTGTGGTCGTAGAAGGTTTTGACTACGTGGTCGTAACAGGAGATTCGAGTGGTCCTGGAGAGGTTCTAAGAAGGAATCTGGAGAGATCCTATGGAGGTCCTAGAGAGAGGTCTTAGAGAGATCCTAAAGTGGTTGGAAGGTGGTCCGAGATGGACTTCCTTGGAAGTGGTCGTAGAATTTCTAAGACTGGTTGTAGACATTTTAGAACTGGTCGTGGACTTCTTGGAAGTGGTTGTAGATCTGGTGGAAGTGGTCGTAAACCTGTTGAAAGTGGTCGTAGACCTGGTAGAACTGATCATAGATGATATGATTAGTGTTTATTGATGGATAAGAGTGCGCTATGCGTGTGTGAACTGATATTGGTCAAGTTGGAAAACTTGTGCTAGAAAAATATTCTTTGGTCTTTGCATGTGCAGGTTGGACGTGAAGATGATCATGGTCGATGACGAGGAGGACCGGGACTAGGATGGAAAAATATGAGGTTCAGGTGGTCGAGGATGTCACGAGGTGGTCGGGCTCACGCTGGGGCACGTAGAGATCAAAGGTGGATGCATGATGCGCGGAGAAGTTTCGGGAGGCGTAGTCCTGAAGGCTTACGACGTGTGAAAAGATATGAAAGATGTTTCATATCTGGAAGGTTTAGAGATATTGAAAAACCCGTGTTTGGAAGGGTTTCGGGTCTCTTGATTCTCGAAAGAGATAGGATTGTGTTCATATCATTGAGGATACGGATTAGGACTCTTGCCTTTAAAAGGAGGTAGAGGTCAAGAGTTTTCCCGGGGCTTTTATGGGGGATTGTCATCAAAGGCTTTAGGAGAAAACTTTGGAGTTTTCGTTCTAGGGTTTGAGGGGTGCCGTCAGGGCACTTTGTAGCCATAGAACAAGTTTGAGAAATAAAGCTCAGATCTATTCCAAATAGTCATTGCCGACGGCGTGTTCCTCCGAGCATTGTTTTCGACTGGTTCTCGTTCCGAACAGCGCATGTGTTGTGACTTTCATCTGATCGTCGTCAACAGCATCATTAGATCAGAGACGATCAGCGCACGACAACGAGGAGGTAATTTGGAAAAAAATCGATACAATCATTCACACCCCTCTGATTGCTGTATTCGATCCTACAGTTTTGTCCTACGTGAGTCATCAATTCATCGCCATCTACTGCAGCAACGTTGCCGCATCAAACGCGAACGTCACGTTGAGCCATCCATTCACCCATTTGTCGCCGCACACAGGAGAATAGAGAACCAATCTGGGGGATTCTGGTGTTCGCAACGCCACGTGATCCTTTCTTTAAGATTGAGTGTGAAAAAATCTATAACAATCATTACCTCTCTGATTGCCATTAACGATCATACATTCACCAATGTTAATCGACCTCCATATGACAGATAAGCAGATCAAACATATTCATAGTAACTGATATTCACTACTACAAAACAGGCAATAGCAGACACCTCATCACAGACGGTTCCAAAGGAGCCGTCGTGTTGAACTTCTCTGACGATTCCCTTTGGAATCGCCGGGAGAACGCTCTGTGATATGTCCTCATCACAGCGGTTCTTATTACCAACCGTTTGTGATACTTCACGAGCGGTTCGTAATATGACCCGTGCGTGATGAGGACATATCACGACGGTTCATATTACCAACCGTCAGGAAGTATCACGGCGGTTGGTAATATGAACAAATCGTGATGAGGACGCTTATCACGCGGTTTGGAAATAAAACCGTCTGTGAAATATCGCGCAGGCGGTTCAATTGAAGCTACCGTAATATACTAGTATCACGAGCGGCTCTATTAAATAACCGTCGGTGATATTATTATCACGAGCGGTTCCCCATAAAGCCGTCGTGATATCCGCTCCCGCGCGATGTGTCTCTTCACCATCGCACAACCGTCTCTTCGTCTCGCACGCCGACGATACATGCGTCTCTTCGTCTCACGTGCGATTCTCCTAATTCTTGATATAAGGCGGAATAATCACGAAGATTAAACTCCTCCCATCGCTCTTCGTCTCACGGTTTTGAGTACGTCAATCGCCAAGGTTAGCATGCGAGCGATCAAAGCCGGCACCAAGGCGAGGAGGTCGGTGATCGCCGCTCTTTCTCACGATGTAAATCGTCGACATCGTCGGCCAGGGCGCGAGCTCTCCTCAGCCCATGGAGGACCTATGCAGCCCTACGATTAACGTCGTACATCTTTATGTCTACAATATACGTGCGTACATACTACTATTTATTCTAACATCTTGAATGTATATACGTATAGTTGTAAGGCCTTGTACAAGGTGTCAAGGAGCGCGTGGGGAGGCGCGTGGCGCTGAGCGAGAGGAGGCGATGAAGTGGCAGGACAACGGCGCTACCTCGCCGTCGTCAACCACGGCGCGCCGCAACCCGGGCTTGTTTCATCGCCGGCCTCGTGCTTGTCTTTGCGCCCCAAGACATGCGCGCGGCCTCATGTTCCTTGAGCGGCGGCCATGGCGGCCACAAGCGCGCGCCTCGTGCTCGGTCTCCTCCTCTACACACGGTACGCGAGGCGCGGCGTTGGGAAGCACTACATCAGCCGGTCGAGGGACGAGCCGACCGGCGGCGGTGCGAGCGGCCAAGACCAACCGGGAGTGCGGGCGGTGCGAGGCTCGCCGCGGACATGGTCCAGCGGGCGTGGGGAAGAAGGCCGGGCCCTTTGGGCGGGTGTGGCGCTGTCGGAGGATGGCCACCGGCACGAGCATTGGCTGCGGTGTGGAAGGGTGGGACGACTACGTCGTCTTCTGCGATGACATTGCAGGATTAGGCATGAGTATACCGTTTCTTTGCAAAGGTGTTAGACTATTTGCCATAAAATTTTAGTTTTTAGGTTTCTAGAAAGGTGGTGCGGTGGACTATTTTCCAAATGAAATGAATTTTAATGCACCAAAATATACGGTCCACAAGGGCGGGAGCGATTACAATTCCACGTTGACATCAAAATATCGCACGACATATTACAAGTTCATAACACATGATGTTATGGAATAAATTAATTACAATGGAGTAATTTCTTAATTAAAATATAGTCCTTCACGATGATCGACGCGCATATAGCTAGCTTCCTCATTGGGTTCTTCCTCGAGCCCGATGCCGTCTCGAAAGGAGGCAACTCGTCAAATTGATTGTATTCTTCCTCGCCCACTACATTCTCAACTCCGACAATCCTTCTTTTCCATGAAGAACTACGTGGCGCTTCTTATTTGCGGGTCGGTTACATAGAAGACTTGAACAACTTGGTTAGCTTGAGACGAATGGTTCGTCTTTGTATCCGACACGATCGAGGTCCACGGTAGTGACGCCGCATTTGTCGACCTTCACATGTGGGAGATGGACCCAACGGCACGAAATAGGGGATCTTGAAAAGCACGAGTCGAGCTCCCATATCTCCTCTATTTGCCCATAGTACGAGCTCCTCAAATTTATCGGCATCTGAATGCATCTATGCGGACACCGCATTCGGACAGTGCTCTTCCTATCTGAGCTGCCGTATAAAATGTGTACCCATTTATGTCATTATCCTTGCCATGTGACAATTGTAAATTGTGGCCCTTTGCCAACCATAGCAGTATCATCACTTGATGACCTCCCGGTCATGATTCGCACCTTTACCCATTCGTTGAACCGACGGTTGTGCTCTCTCGTGATCCAAACCTCCGACCGGTGCGGATTACTGTTGGCGTACCATGTCTTTGTGCTCGTCGATGTACGGGACGGTTGGGTCATGTGTTGCAAGACCGTGAAATGGGCTTGAGCGCACGTATCCGGATCGGGAGTGATTGATTTCCTTCCGATGGTCCCGATACCATCCGGCCTTCCCTCATGGCGAGATAGAGGCACACCTATTGGTTCCACGAGCCATGTAGTCGGCGCAGAACTCAATGACCTCTTCGGTTGCATAACCTTCGATGATCTGCCCTCGGTCGAGATCGATTCCGCACGTAGGACTTGAGAATTCCCATATACCTCTCGAGCGGGTACATATGGCGAGGAACACGGGACCACATATCTTTATCTCTTTCACAAGATGAACAATGAGATGGACCATAATATCGAAAAATGACGGAGGGAAATACATCTCAAGTTGACATAGAGTCGCCACCACCTCGGCTCTGAGCATCTAGTCCTTGGGATCGATGACCTTCGAGCAATTAAGTTGAAGAAATAACACAGACCTCAAGATTGCCACTCGGACCTTGTTGGCAAGATACCCCTAATTGCAACAGAAGCATTTGTGTCATCGCACATGACAATCATGAGACTTCATACCAATTAATTTCAAATCTTGCATAGAAACAAGTTTCTTAATGTTAGCGGAGTAACGAGACGGGACTTTGACACCATGCAAGCTTTGGCACAATTCATTTCTCGGCCTTGGACATAGTGTAGCAAGTGGTGGAAGGTATGTTCGCCCTTATCGGTCTCTTTTGGTGCTAACTCGGTCCTTATGTTCATATCAACCAAGTCGCGTCGATGCGTTAACACCATCCTTTGTTTTGCCACTAATGTTCAAGAAGAGACCAATCAAGCTTTCACATACATTCTTCTCCACGTGCATGGCGTCGATGCGATGATCGAACTTCTAAGTGCTCCCAATAAGGCAAGTCCCAAAAATTGACCGCTTCTTCCGGATGTTCTTCGACGGGTTTTAATTTACATCCCTTCCCAAGCACAACATGGATATCCTTAACCATATCATAGACCTCTTTCCCTCTAAAAGCCCTTGGAGTGACTGTCCTCCTTATTTCCGTCGAATTGTTTTTTATCTTGCGGTATGGGTGACTCGGGAAGGAACCTACGGTGGCGCATATACACGCTTATGCGAGTTGTTCACCATACACTCTCAGTAGCATCTAAGCGGTGCATGACAGCTTTGGCTCCTTCGCATCAAGCCCGACAGTTACCAAGGGCAGGAAAATCATTGATAGTGCGAGAACAACATGACGCGTAAAGAGAAGTTCTCTCGCTTGTACGCATCCCATACTTGTACCCTTCGTTCCACAAAGTGTCACAAGATCATCCGAGAATGGTGCTAGGTACACATCAATATCGTTCCCGTGTTGCTTCGGCCCTTGGATAAGTAGTGACATCAAAATGTACTTCCGCTTCATACCGACCAAGGAGGAAGGTTGTACATACATAGGTTCACGGGCCATGTGCTATGTCAGGTGCTCATGTTACCGAAAGGATTCATTCCATCTGTACTCAACCCTAACCTTATGTTCCTCGGTTCCGCACCGAACTCTTTGAAGGTCCGATCGAAGTTTCTCCCCGCAGAATCGCAGGGTGTCTTAGTTTTCCATCTTTCTTACGCTCCTCCGAGTGCCAACGCAGCAATCTTGCCTCCTTTCGGTTCGCAAATAAACGCTTCAAACGTGGGATCACAGGCAGATACCACAACACCTTAGCAGGAGGTCCTTGCTTCACCTTAGTAGTATTCTTACGCTTGTATCGGGATGCTTTGCACACGGACATACATGCAAGTCTGCATACTCTTTACGATACAGATACAATCGTTCGGACATGCATGTATTCTTTCTACTTCCATTCCCAATGGACAAAGAACCTTCTTGGCTTGGTAGGTGGTCTTTGGGCAACACGTTTCCCTCCGGAAGAATGTCCGCTAGGAGACCTAACAACGCCGTGAAACTCTTGTCGGACCAACCATTGCTCGCCTTCAATTTCAGCGGTTCAAATCACGGTTGACAATCTTGTGTATTCGGCTTGCGGCCGAGGAACAAAGGTTTCCCGAGTCCTCCATTAAGCGCTCGAATTTACAAAACTCTCTCTCTTGTAGTTTCCTTCGCATCGCGTAGCATCGATCCAGTTGTCATCGCACGACCTATCGTCATCAAAACACAGTCCACATCAGGCATATCGTTGAATTCCTCGTCGATGTCATCATTATTAACTTCTGTATAATCGCTCTTCACCGTGATGGTCCAACATGTATACCCTTTTTGAAACCCTTGAATCAAGTGCCCTACGATCTGCGCGGGTTGTTAAAAATCTTGATTATCGCAATCAATGCATGGACGATACATAAATTCTATCCCTTATTCGGCATATCTGCTCCGGCTCTTTTAAAAGCAATCACGCCATTAATGTACTCTTCACTCACACGGTTCGCACCGTACATCGATTCGGTCCATCTACGCTACACATGTAACAATTAGTAGTGTTAAATTATATTAATAAACTGCAAATCGTTACTCCTCCTATTAAGCGCAAATACGTTACTCCTCCTATTAAGCAAATATAAAGAGTTAAAGATCGTTACCCTCGGAGCTCACGGCGAAAATTCCTAATATCCCGCGAGATTCCTCACTATCCTTCTCCTTGGGCCAATGAGCAGGCAAGAGAGCCACAAATCGAAATACACGACTTATCCCACTCACAAAAACACTCATTCACAACACCCAAACCGAGAGCTACCACCAAAGCCTCACAAAGCAAGCATGCATGCAAGCCAAATGACCATAAGTTGCTAGGGCAACCCACAACCAAGAACAAGGCAAGCCAAATAAACAAGCCTCCTACAACCAACACGAGCAAAAGCTTCTCAAGCCCTCTATTCCAAAGAAGAGATCGGAGCGGCGCTAGAGGCGAGGGGCCTCTGTCGGTCTTTATATTTATAGGGTGAAATATCACGACGGTTCTTATTTCCAACCGTCGTGATACGAGTATATCACGAGCGGTTCTACACAAACCGCGTGTTGAATTTCATAGGCGGCTCCATGTGGAACCGTGCATGATATACTCAATATCACGCACGGTTATACTTATTAACCGCTCGTGATATGGAGGATATCATGAGCGGTTCCACATGGAGCCGTCAGGATGGTCAACGCATGAGCGGTTAGTGAGAGGAACCGTCGTGATGAGTATATTATCACGCACGGTTCTTTATTCAACCGCAGTGATAGCGCATCTGAATTTGCCCTAAGTAATAATTAGATGATAAAAAGACCATATCATCACGCAGCGATAAAAAGACCATATCATCAATGACAAAAGACCATATTTACATCACGAGCATGGACAATAGGCGCCTTATCGTTTTACATCACGGCGATAAAAAAAGGATG
Source organism: Ampelocalamus luodianensis (assembly GCA_036346255.1). Taxonomy (NCBI): domain Eukaryota; kingdom Viridiplantae; phylum Streptophyta; class Magnoliopsida; order Poales; family Poaceae; genus Ampelocalamus; species Ampelocalamus luodianensis. The sequence continues at coordinate 41,696 of JAYEVH010000333.1, forward strand.
GCGATCCTATCTTAGTCTTCAAATCTTCGACGCATTCTCGTCGGCCGGTGGGAGCGGGATCACCGATCGTCTCACCAAACGCCTCCACGTGACCTTGCACGCTCAATTTCCTCTTGTAGATGTTCGGACTCGTAATCAAGTCCCATATAGCCCAGAGGCCATCAACCCTGGTCTCCACAGCCTCGGCTAGGCGGACCCGCTCTCTGCAATGTCGATGTCGTCCTCGACTCTCGGGCTGCATCTCGGTGCGGACCAAAGAGTTCCATAGGACAATCTCCACGACGAGGTTTACTCGCGGATCTTTGGAGAGCCTCGACCTTGTGTTGGAGGAGGAGCTCCAATCGACCGATGAGCGCCGTTATGGTCTCGGTAGATGGGAGGGTCTACAACGGATTGCATTGCGAGCGGACGCCTTGTTCGCGGCTTGGGCGAGTTGCGATCGAGAGAGTGCGAGTACACAACCAAAATGTAGGCCGATGCACGGGACGAGAGGAAGCCATTTGGAATTTGTGGAGAGAGGGGATGATCAAGGAGCGTGAGAAATCCCTTTGATAAGGGTTGTCTATTTATATAAAAGCCGGGCAGAGGCGAAGAGACACTCGCGGGAGATGAAGGGAATGAGATCCATAGCACGACGGCTCTATAATGGATCCGTCGTGATATATTATCAGACGGCTCTATTAAAGAACCGCTCGAGATATCATCAATATCACGAGACGGCTCTATTTAAGCACGTGCGCGATAATATCAGAGCGGTTTGCTTAAAGAACCGCTCGAGATATCCTCAATATCACGAGCGGTGCCATTCAAGAACCGTGCGTGATATTGAGATATCTCGAGCGATTTCTTTAAGCAAACTGCTCAGGATATTATCACGCACGGTGCTTAAATAGAGCCGTCTGTGATATTGATGATATCTCGAGCGACGTTCATTAATAGAGCCGTCGTGATATTCTTTATCAAAAGGCGCACTTGGGTTTTGCTCTTTACTCGTCACTTCGTCTCCCGCGCCCTTAGGCTCTCGCGCGCTCTCGGCTCCTCTAGGGTTCGCCTGTTCACCTCCCGTCCGTAAGACCCGACGCCGCTGCCCTTCATCGACGACGCCGCCCCGCTCGCTCACGCGGCCTCCTCCCGTGTCGGCCTCCTCCTCTCGCACCGGCCTCCTCCCGTGTCGGCCTCTCTCCTCTGCACGGCCTCCTCCCGCGCCGTCCTCCTCCCGTGTCGGCCTCCTCCCGCGCCTCTCCCTCCTCCCGCGTCGGCCTCCTCCCCGCACCGGCCTCCTCCTTGCACCGTGAGTTGTTGTGCGGCATCCTCTGTGAGTATTCCTAAAGATCCGCAAATTGATCGGTGGGCTTTGTTGACATGCTCGTGATGAACTCGTCTTATACTGAGATTGAATGTGATAGTTAGTTGATTCTTGAGCTCTATTGTACAAATTACTTGCTACTCTGTCAATTTCATATATCGTTAATTTGTTACTTTCGGTTGAATGCTAGTTATCACAGACGGTTGAATGCATCAGTCAATTTGATATCTTGTTAGTTCATTCATGAGCTCTATTGTATTGACGAACCCTACGTGATGTGACTTTGATAGTCTTTGATAATGTGAACTGAAATTGATCGATGGGCTTTGTTCAGTTCGCTCTGTGATGAACTTTTCTCTTATCCGAGATTGAATGTTTTAAGAGATCATTTTTGATATGATTGAGATCATTTGACGCTTAAGCAAAGTATTGTTTAGAGCTCATAGTTTGAATTTATACTATCATATTCATTTAATGAAGAGTATAGACAATAGGATTGAGATGGCAAAGACTTGTTCTTTTGCAACTCTCATCCGAGAGCACAAACTACCATCAATCCTTCTTTATATATTATACGTTTGTGCATCATTTTGGTTAAGTTGAGTAAATCGCTTGAATCAGTCGATTAGAGCTTACGCATATTGCTTCGTGCATATATAGATAGCAAGTAGCGACATGGCGTCCGCACCATCTTCGCCGCGTTTGGATCTCGAGGAAAGTGGTACGACGCGAGATGGCAGAGGAACATCGAGAATTCCTCCAGGCATAATGACCGTCACGGAGGTCAATGCCAATGGGATCCCTGTGAGTCCCCCCAAAGCAGCGGCGAGATTCCGAACCTTGTGCGGGATACTTGGAAGGGAACGGGTCCCCATCACCACACCGAGTGGGACAACGTGCCGGATGTTCGAGAAGCCACCGGTGTGGGACGGTTTTAAAATCGTTCACTTTCCCACCCACACGCGCGCGTGGTGGAGCAACAGCGTTGCTCTCGATCGGAAAGGCGTGGAGGACCTTCAAGAGCGTGCTTGTCACAAGGTACGTGAACACGGGTCGAACACCCTTCACGGCGTATAAATTCTTGTCGCGGGATATATGGGACGCCTTTGTGCAAATGAAGACGACGCCGAATTTCGTGAGAGAAAGTGCGCGCACAAGGCTCTCCGGACACTTAACACTCACCCCCACAAACTCGGCACCGCTGGGTACGCGGGTAAAACCGCGCAATGGGCGGCGGAGGACGCGAACGAAACAAGGCCATTTGCTGAGATCACAGACCAGCGCGCTCTCTCCTGGTTAAGAGCGAGGCATCGATTCGCCTCTTGCGAAATCTCTTTCACAAACCCGGCAGACCGGGATGTGGCCAACCGTGTGGTAAATGTCTTCGAACTACCTAGTTGTTAATAAGTCTATAACTTCATAATGTATATAATAACATGATGACCTCTTGCAGCAAGAATTGAGTTCCGCATGTTCCGAAGGCTCCTTCCAAGCGAGGCGAGGAGAAGGATATACTAACTACGCCCCGGGAAACAAGGAGCACCGGGTCGCACGCGAGCAAAGGGGTTAACGTATCTTGGAGGATGGATTCCCAGCACGACTCATCGCACGTATAGGAGCAGGAAGAGATCCAAGGCGAGCACGACACGTTGTTGGAACATGTGCTTACTTCAAAATTTGAAGGAAGAGAACGGGTGCTTCGCAAAATTTGAAGAAAAGATAGCAAGATTGCGAGGACCAAGTGAATCAACTACTACTCCTCAACAACTTGATCGCAGCCGCCCCGTTGTTTTGGTGGCGGTCCTCCTCAACATCGAGTAGCGTCGCGCCCACGCAAAATTGTGAACACGATGATGTCCAATTACCTATCGGCGACATCAAGGTAATGTACATCTCTGGAATGCTCCAAAGATAGACCTATAGGACGCCTTAGCTAATTGCGTATCGTTTTGTAGGAGCCGACGCACTGCACACTCCAAGTGAGGATGGTTGGGATGTCTATTGAGGCTGGGCGGGGGGTGGTGTATCCATGCAATGAAGGGATAGTGCAGCACGGTGCCCAGGTGACGCAGGGTTACGCCAGGGTCCAGGTGGACATGGTACATGATAATTTTAGGGCCGTCCTACGGAGATTCGCCTCAACGACGAAATCATAACACTAGGGGATGCCGCATGCAGTTTTATTCGGTGGCCAAAGAAGGACGCCGCTCGACCTGCAGTGCCGCCTCAACCTTCGATGACTCCACCCCAACCATCTCCACACGACCATGCCCCTCCAATTCAACTTTTGAAGGACATCGTCCTGGAACCTGCAGTGCCGCCTCAACCTTTGATGACTCTACCCCAACCACCTCGACCGACCATGTCTCTCGAGCAGGACCCTCCATGGCGCACCTCAACCTTCGCTTGAAGCCCGCCTCATCGGTTCCGTGGAGAAGACACCGAGCGAACAAAAAAAGCGTGCGCCAGATCGGTTCGAGAGTCGTCGGCGGGAGGAAGGCGCGTAGCGCGCAAGTCGTTGAGAACAAATCGAAATCGAAGAACATTAAGGCGCTTCGCCTCCTAACCCTAAGAAATACTCTTTGGAAGTCCGTTGGCGGCGAGCACGATATTAGCCTCTGCTGGATTAGGTTGTCGAGTTTGCATAGTGGTACTTGAAGAAGACCAAAGAGAAAGGGTGCGATGGAATCACCGTCGGATACGGAGGACTATTTCCTCCACGAGTAGCCCCCTTCATCGTGGGCCCGGCGACTTGTTCGACCTATTCAACCTCAAAGCCCTCGATGCCTCACTTCTACGATCTTTGGACATCGTAAGTGTGTACAATCAAGTTCTACATTCACGTACATTCACGTAATATAACAACTCATTGCTTATGTATAGATACATGATTAAAACGCGTGATTGAAAGAACCGGTGGGTTTCCTCGACCCACACGTGGTCTCTGAGCAAACCATCTTGGCAGACACATCCTACGTCGAGAAATACATAACGGCAGGATTGCTTGCTCAAAACTACGTGGACTACATAATGGTGCCCTACAACCAGAAGTAAGTGCTTCACTACTTGCTATACAAATTTCATTTGTACTTTATCATGATATGAACTTAGGTTTAATGACTATAGCGACATACATGAGTAGGCATCTTTGGATCCTTCTAGTCATTATACCAAAGAGGAATCGGGTACTATACCTTGATTCCCTAATGAAAAAGGCCACGACTTCACCCTTGTGCAAGAAGTAGTCGTGGTGTGCTCATTTCCTCCATACATAACTCTATTGTAGTCTTCCTTCGTTTGAAATGGCGAGGTTAACTTTTTGGAAACATGTAGGTCGTTCATCTCCTATATTGCCGAGGAGGGCTATACAAGGAACAACGCATACACTTAATCACGGGCGCGATTTCGATGCGTGCTACAACACAATAATCCTATATCATACCGTAATAATGCGTCTTGAAGCGACTATACCTATATATGTAATTCTATTTTTGGTGCTTGACAAAAAGCGAGAAGAATGTGCATTCTCGTTTGCCATCATATCGATTCTCATGAGTGCTAGGTTGCGGATCCCGAGGTTGGTCAATCTCGCAATAATTGCTAATTATAAATTTAAATATATATGTGTAACACTTTACTCTTGTTTGTAGGTTTTGAATATAGATTTAGATTCACTCGTTCGAAAGAGATCTCGGATGTTCGAGGAGGCTCGCACCTTCATCACGACGGATATCATTGCGGCCAGCGGAGAGTTTCACTCTTGAACGACCTTGAAACAATTAATATATTTGATATAGTTGAAATTCACTTTGAATAGTTGTGATTCAATGGTAAACTTTGGGTTATCACTTTGGGTTGTATGACAATATTTTACGAGCGAGTTGATATTACAATGTTTGGTAGTATTTGATATATGTTCGTTTGTATGACAATGATCACTTTGGGTTGTCAACGATTGATATCTGTGATGTATCTATTTTACGCTGCTTATTTTGAGAGGGCATGGCTAGCAATCACGAGGCTAGCGAAATTTTTTAAAAATAGTTATCTTGAAATAACTATCACAGATGGTTTATCAATCAAACCGTGCGTGATATGTATAATCGAGCGGCTCTATTATATAACCGTGCGTGATATACACGTATCCCGAGCGGTTCGTAAATATAACCGTCGAGATATCCTTTTATCACGACGGTTCTATTCGACGAACCGTCGTGATATGTGTATTATCACGACGGTTATATAATGGTAACCGTCACGGGATATGTGTATATCATAGGCGGTTCGTAAATAGAGCGTCATGCGTGATATGCGTCTATATGACGGTTCTTGAATAGAGCCGTGCGTGATAATTAGATATCACGAGCGGTTTTATAATTAGAACGCGTCGTGTTGTGACTTATCACGACGGATGTTTAACGTGCGTGATAACGCAGCTTATCACGACGTATAAAAACACGAGACGGTTGGGAAAATGCCTGATGATGACCGCTCGAACCGTCTGTGATGAGGCTGTGTGTAGTAGTGATTATTTTGTATGTTTTGCTAATATAAGCTGTACTACACAATAACAGCCAGTGATGGTGGAGATTAATTCCAACAGAAACAAGGTCACTGGTAGAGAACATTGCAGAATGAAATCGGGAGAGGGATCGGTCAAGCAATGCATTTCGTAGGCAGATCAGAGGTTTCAACGATGGATTCATACAACACCGTTGAGATGATACAATGCAATGACCACCTGTCAAATAGATGACCATAATATTGTCGCGAAATGGGTTGCAATGTGTGGAAATGCAGCTCCAGCCAACCGACTAGATACATTTATGATAACCTGAAACAGATAAATGAAACCATTGAAATAGATAAACGAAAATGTGTGAAACAAACTATGGAATAGATTAGCCATGCTGCTTGCATAATACCTAGGCTATCTTGCAATTTCGTTGAGATAGATACAGTACCACCCGGTCCCCATTCGGGTTGCTAGGATTTAGCCATGATGGCCAGCAGGGGCGGCGGCAGGGGGGTGCCCGTGGTGCACGGGCACCCCAAAAAAAATTGCAATTTTTTTTTATTATCTATATATATCAATAGTTGACACTAATTTCAGTCCAATCTCCAATTCAGCCCACCAACAACACGCTCCATCTCTATATCAGGACCTCAGGGAGTCAGGAGTCCTTGGAGCTTGCTTCTGCTCCTACTGACGCCGCCCGCCTCCTCTCCTTGCTTCTCCTTTTGGATCCTCCTCCCGTCCTCCGCCAGTTCGTCGCCGTCGAGGATGTCGCCTCCTTGCTTCTCCTCCGCCGCCGCCGCACACCGCCTCCTCTTGGATCCTCCTCCGCCAGTCCGCCGCCACCGCCACCGCCGCCGAGGCGCGCCTCCTTGCTTCTCCCCCTCTGCCACCGCACACCGCCTCCTCCTGGACCCTCATCCGCGGCTCTGCCAGTCCACCGCTGCCGCTGAGGATGCCGCCTCGTCGAGAGGCCATTGCTCGGCCTCGGCTTCGGCCTTCGGGCATCGCAGGGCGACGGCGGTTCCCACCAGGCCACCAACACGGCAACACCGTCACCAAGGTAGGGCAGCCGGCAATGCCTCCTTGCCTCTCTTCCTGACCTCCTCCTCCGGCTCCGGGACGGTAGGACCTCCGCCAGTCCGCCGTCGCCGTGGACGCTCTTCTCTGAGATCCGGGATTGGATATTTGGATTTGGGGGAGGGGGGCCGCGCAGGTGGGCTAGGGCGCTAGGCCGCGAGAGGAGGAGCGCGAGCGCACTGGCCAGCGAGCGGCCGGCGGCTGAGAGGCCGAGCCGGCGAAAGCGGCGATCGAGGGAGGGATCGAGGAGCCAGCGCCTGGTGTTGGTGGCTCCATTTCTGATTGCCCCCAAGGCCCGAAAGGCAAGAGCAAAAGATGAAGAGATTTAGGAAACTAAGAGCAGTAACCCTTGTGGCCTTGTTTTATACTGATACACTAGCACTGCATAGAAAATAGCGATGGATGGAGTAAAGCTTCAGGATTGCATTTGATCAGAAGTTCAGAACAACTTTTGTAGTTTATACACAGCCAATCTAATTATCTAAATGTCATTAAATGTCATTATGTCATCAATCTATCTGATCTTGAATGTCTCCTATCTCCTTACTTTTGTTCTTGAAAATAGCAAGAGATGATGATATAATTAATCAAGTGTTTCCAAGGAATGAGATCGCGTCGTATGGTATTGTGATTTTCATTAGCTATTTAGGACTTTTTTATTCATGTAAGATTTTATTTGAACTATTTATATTACACTATTAACTAATTTTGAACTTTTTATGTAATTGGGTTGAACTTGTAAAATTACTTATATGTCGTACAAGATTTTTTTTAATCCTTAAAGTGTGCACCCCCATCACAAAATTTCTGGCTCCGCCACTGATGGCCAGCGTCTTCTCCTTCGTATATATTGACCAGCAGAGGAGGTTCCCTCAATTCGCATTCCCGAGAAGACAGTTCCGGCTGCCCGGGTGTGGATCCTCTTTATTGAGTTGCATGCATCAACCAGTTCACTCAAAAGCTTAAGCTGATGAGGAAAGGTGGACAATTCACTTATACTTCAACACTCCCCCTCACGTGTAGGCTCTCTCAGGCCTAAGACGTGGAATAGAAGTGAACTACAATTATTATTTTTAATTGCATCAACCGGGTTTTGAACTCAAGACCTCTTGGCTCTGATACCATATTGAGTTGCATGCACCGACCAATTCACCCAAAAGCTTAAACTGATGAGGAATGTTGAACAATTCACTTATACTTCAACACTCTTGATCATAAAAATCAAGAAGATATAGCTGCGGAAGCATGTAAGTGCAGAGAAACATAAGAAATGCGGGACCAGCCCTGTGTCTTGTAAGTTGTAACAACATAATTGTATTCTGAGAACTTTGAAACATATATAACAGATATACACACCTTCTGTGTCACGAATATCCGGATTCTGCAGCTGTCTTGGGAGCAGACTATCTTTCCGCTGTGGATCAAGGTTTGGACAGCTTGTGATATTCAAGGTGGTGAGTGATGGGAGAGAACCGACCGCACTCAGGTTTTGACAGTTCCATAGTCTCAAGGTGGTGAGTGAGGGGAGGGAACCGACAGAACTCAGGTTTGGACACTGTGAGAGCTTCAAGGTGGTGAGCGCGGGGAGGGAACCGACAGAACTCAGGTTTGGACACTCTGTGAGCTCGAAGGTGGTGAGTGAGGGGAGGGAACCGACTGCACTCAGTTTTGGACACTCTGTGAGCCCCAAGGTGGTGAGTGATGGGAGGGAACCGACCGCACTCATGTTTTGACAGTTCCTGTAGCAGCCCTAACTTAGGGTTTGTATTTCAAATGTAAAATTTTGAGGAGAAATAAAAACTTTTGTTGTCTCTTCAAATCATTTGAAAGTTTCTACATTTTTCCCTAGCAATTTCCAATTTTCTAGAAGTTGATTCTTGTGATTGGAAATTGTTGTCATCAAATTATTAGCCTTCAAACTTGTGATCATCCTCTGAAATTATTTTTCCTAGCATCTTGATCATCCTATCTACCTCCCTGAATTATTTCACAATTTTTAGATTTTATTTGCTATTTCAAATGGCCAAGTCAAACCAGTTGAAAATCTGGTCAAACCCTAGGTCAGCATGCTTGTGAATTTTCTCCAGAACTTTCCAGTGCATAAAAAGTTCTGGAAAAATTATGCAAGGTTGTCCTCTGTCCCTAGTAGATACCATAAAAATTTCGAAATTTTTGGAGCTCAGGAGCTACCTCTAAAAATTCCCCAAACCTTCTCTGTCTTTTAAAATCAAAATCTGAAAACACTGTTCCTCGGGCCCGAACCCAACTCAGGCTCGAGTCCGACCCGCGCCACTTGACTCGGTCGCGTCAACTAGCTGCACCGCGCGCGAGTCCAATTGATCGTGACCGTCCGATGCAAATCGAACGATCCACGTGCGCGCGTGCAACCGACCTGTCCGAATGCATACATCAATCTCGACCGTCCATTTCAGATCCAACGGTCGGCATCTTTCCGATAGAGTCGAACCTCTGGCTCGCACCGCTTCGCTGCTATCGCTGACTGGTGGTCCCCACTTGTCAGCTTCGTCCTCGTCTTCTCCGCACCTCACCGGAGCTCGCGGCGTCGCGTGCATGCTTGCCACGTACCTCGCCGCGCCACCTATTGCCCTCGTGTTCGTCTCAGAGCATCGCGAGCTTCATAACCTCACCGCACTCATTGGTCATCGTTTCGCTTCGCTCTCTCACCTTCTCGCCCAAATTTTCTCTCGGCGGAGAAGAACTTCGGCAATAGCGCCGCCGTTCGAGCCGCCCTTGAGCGGCGCCGCGCGGTCGTGTTCCTCTCGCCTCGCGCCTCCATTTTGCCTATTCCGGGTTCTTGGCGTCGGTGGATCACCGGGCGGTATCGTCGTCTCGCCTCCGGCGATCTCGGCCGCGAGCTTGCTAGCGTTCGGTGAGTCTCAAGCCTCGGCGTTTGGTTCCACTTGATCGCAATGCTCCGCGATGCTCACGGTGGGTTCGTTTCGTCTTTGGTGCATCGTGGAAGCCGTGCGACCGATTTTTCTCGAGCTCGGTGTTTCGCGCCGTGGTGATTCCGGCCGTCTCGGACCTCCTTCGTCGCCATCATCTTGTGCTTATTGTTCCCGGGTCAGGCGGGCGGCGCGCCTTCCGGTCTTCGTAGCTCGTATCATCTTCTCCGCGAGGCCGCATCTTCTTCTCGCCTCAGTTCGCGCCCGCCGCCGCCGGCATTCCGTGACTCAGCGTCACCGTCATCGAGTTCGCGAGGTCCTTGCGAACCGAAGGTACCACTCACTCGTCTTGAAACTCATCGGTTTGCTAGATCACTGCGCGGCCGCACCGTGCGGTGCTCGCCGGTGAACCGCCGGTGAAGATTAGTTTAACTCTAATCATGTCTTCTTTGAGTCTCGATTTGTGGGCCTCTCGGTAATCACGTTTAGAAATCGTTTAATCCAATCGTTATTTGTTCTACGAGTCACACGCCATGTGGGCCCATCTTGTCGGTTGTTAGTTGTGTAGCAATCGATCGTTTTCTCTGTTGGGAAGCGTATTTCTTTGTGAGAGTAGGTTAAGTTTGCGGCGTTGATATGTCAAAGCGTATTCTTAGAATACGCCCGACGTCGCGCCGCGTGGCGGGCTATTCAGTCGACACTTTGCGCGCCCATCTGTCGATGTCTGGGGTTAGTTGGCTGTCGGTAGGAAAGGGTATAAATGCTTTAGTATTTCTGGAATGCTTTTCTGTTGCACTGTTAATTCAATTAAACTTGTAAAATGCATAACTAATTCAATTTTTATCCAAATTGCATAAAACCAGTCTTGTTAATTTTCATTTTAAATGTATTATTTACTAAAATTAGTTTCACCCATGTCTCTGTAGCAAAAATCTGTTAGCTAATAAAATGATGTCTTATGTATCTTCTAAATTAGAAAATGCATATCTTTTCCAATAATTGTCCAAATTCAATGAACCCAATTTTGTAAAATTTCATTTTCAGTATACTAACTATTAGGGTAGGTTTTACACACTGTTTCTGATCATGAAAATTTGTTAAGTAATTAACTAGTGTTTTCATGTGTATTGTTAGCTTAGAAAATTCCTAGAAAATTCATAGAAAATTCATAAAAGCTTAAACATGAATTGTTCTCTGTTTCTAAAATTTGTAATATCTTGTTTAATTTCTTTGTGTGAATTTTGGCTGGTTTTGATGTTGTTGTATGTTTGAGTTTTGTCGGTGTTATTCGTTCTTATTTCTTTGTTATGTTCGATCGTTGAGGCTTCGATATTTGCGGCAACCATGAGGACGATCCTCCACCTTATTGAGCAACAAAGACCGGGCAAGCGGTTTGATCATTCCTATCGATATTTTAAAGTCTAATATTTTGTTTAATTTGTATGTATGCATTGCTTAATTTGTGTTAAATTGATTAGTTAAATCCGTGTTGCATATCCTGTAGACAAAATATTGATCTCTACTACTGAGCTTAGGTTATTTCTTGTGATTAGAGATCATTTGGATGATCTCTTGTCACTTAGTAGATTCGGTCGACTTGCTTAGACATGCTTAGCTATCGGTAGAAGCTGGCGGTTATCGACTTTAGTCGGTAACCTTGATCACTAAAATTTACTATAACTTTATGTTTTAGCATCTGCTATGTTTATCTGCAAAACTAAAAATGAAAACAAAAATGGTTTAGACTTGGGCACAATGGTAAGACTGGTGTGATCTGTTGGGTGTATTGGAAAGGTGCAGAGTCAATTAAGGACCGAGTTACTTGCGCCGTCATCGAGCATTTTGCGTGCTAACCACACTAGAGTATATGGGACCTCTCTTGACCTAGTACTTTGGCGTGTATCGGTCCCGGTCGCAGGAGGTCGCAGAGGGACGGAGGTGGGAGCATGGTAGTTGTCCAAAAGCTTTATCTGAGTGGGTAGTTGTCTTTCGGCTTTACCATGTAAGCGTATGGTGTTTCTACCCATACGAGCGGCTCGGGTTGATACACAATATTGGAAAGCAGATCTCGTAGGACTTAGTGTGCCGGCATACCCGGAAGTGTGCTTCGGCAAAGGCGATGCGAAGTGTGGGTACATTGGTACACCCTGCAGGTTAAAACTATTCGAATAGCCTCGTCCTAGGTTATGGACACGCTCGGATCGCCCGTAAGAACTAGACTACAACATTTAAATTAAAACTTGATGGGTGAGTGCGAATGCGGGATTCGTGCTATTGTTAATGGTGACTATTGGGATAGTCACTTCTAGGTTGTTTATCTTTCGCTTTTGTTATTAATATCCTTCTTTGTTATTTCAATCTTAAAAATGAATTGCAAACTTGCCTTCAAACTGTATTACCTTATTGCAAATGAAAATTGGCTTTATGCAAATAAAACATATGGCCTCCACTAAACAAGCGCATGTAGCATATGAGCAGTGCGCTAGTTCACACGTCGGTCTTGCGGGTACAAAGACAATCTTTGTACTCGGGTGCTTTGCTTAATGTTTTTGTTGCGAGAGGAAGAAGGTGAGCCTCGGGGTCCTCACTTACGTGGAGTCTTTGTCGCCGTGGGTGACGACTAGGCTTGGCGGTCGGTCGGATGCCTTGTGGGTTGAAGGCACACCGATTGGCTTTGTTTATAGCCATCTTATGGCACTTTGCTTCATTGTCGCTCTTTTGTTATTTGTGTATCTTGTGGCACATCGGCCTATGTGCGTAATATTGTTGCTATTTGTTTATCTTCCGTTTGGAAGTGTGGTGTTTGGACTCTATGTGTGGAATGGAGTTGATGTCTAATTTTGTAGGGTGTGTATCTTTGCTTTCAGGAAGTATACATATCTCGAGATCGATTTATTTGATTTGTGATGCTAGGACCAAGTGGTTGGTTAAGCATTACAAACCAAATAAGCTGGGTCCTCACAAAGTTGGTATCGAGCCATTTCGACCGTAGTAACAAGCATAGTCGTCCTTAGGATATTTTGAAAGTCTTATCTTCAAATCATAAAAGGTTTATGAAAACCTAGGCGATTCTCAGATTTTATTCCTTACCTATCTTAGCTTTCTACTCTCATCTTACTCTAATTTAAGTTTTGAAACTTGGTTTCTCTCTTCACCTTTCAAAAGATAGTTACTACGGTGGAATTAGTTTGGGGAGAACCATGAAGTTTAATCCAACTAAAACTTGTGGGGATAATAGGGTAAAATGTAAAGGGAGTAGTTATGTGTCGATTTTCTTTGGTCGAACTTTATCCCGCCTTGTGTTTGTTTCTTTGCTTTCTGAATTTTGGGCTTTCTTGCTCTTAAATTTGTTGCTAACTTGTCTTAGTAAAGCAGGATGGCGGGAGAGCAGCGTGGCGATCGGCGAGCTGGTCATGATGAGGAGCTTCCCCTCCTCCGACCATGGTGAGGTGCTCGCTCGATCGAGCGAAACCGCATGGACGACAGCGCATCTTGGAGGTTATTGCTAGGAATACCTCCACTCCTGCCGGTGGTGGCGGCCACCGGACTCGCGGGGACTTGCGGAGTTCCTCCGCACGCGCCACCGACTTTCTCCGCTCGAGGACCCTCGATGCGGATGATTGGCTGCGCATGGTTGGCGAAAGCTCAACATAGCTCGATGCGAGCGCGAGACAAGGCACTCTTCGCGTCCCACCGGCTTGAGGCGCGGCACTCTCATGGTGGGAGAATTATCTCGCCATGCGGCCCACGAGCCATGTGGTCGCGTGGGAGGAGTTGAATCGACTTTTGTCGGGCCCACATCCCGCACGGCTGATGAAGTGAAGAAAAAGGAGTTCCTCGCGCTCAAGCAAGGGCGCAAATCTGTGACGGAGTACCTGTATGAGTTCAATCATCTGGCTCGTTATGCTCCGGGGGAGGTGGCCTCAGATGAGGCTAAGCAGGAGAAATTTATGGATGGCTTGTCCGAGGAGCTGCAGGACAAGCTATCCATTGTGGACTTCTCGGACTTTCGGGCCTTGGTAGATAAGGCCATTGTTGCGAGCATAAGGCAAAGCGTGGCGAGTCCATAGCGCAAATGGGAGGCACATCAGTCTACTCACACCAGCCTCATTCGTCCTCGGGCTGGGCCAGCACCAGTGGCCCGTTCTTTTGCTCCACCAGTGCCGAGACCATCTGCACCAGCTCCTCGCCCACCGCAGGCCGTGTTTCAGCCACGTGCGCTGCGATCGGCCGACAGGCGGCCTCCGCAATCCGGCGGCGAGGTCACTTGTTTTATTGCCACAACAAGGGCCATTATGCGAATGCACGCCTCGAGTGTTGCGGCAGCCCTCGTCCTAATGGAGGGCGCGGCGGGGGAGTGGTCATCCACGACGGAAGATGATCGAAGCCCGAGTGCGGCGTGGTCGAGTCAACCACCTTTCGGTGAGGAGGCTCGGAGGCGCGGATGTCGTGATGGGTACACTTCTTGTTAATTCTCGTCCTGCTGCGGTATTATTTGATTACGGAGCATCGCATTCTTTATTTCAAGATCATTTGCTGCTGTTAGTGGTCTTCTTTGTGTTCCTTTGGAAGTTCCTTTGCTCATCCGCTCTCCGGGTCGGAAATGAGAGCGATTCTGATGTCGGGATGTTCCTATCATAGTTGAAGGAGTGGGATTTTGGCAAATCTCATTCGCGCTCGATTGATGATCCGGATGTGATTCTTGGCATGGATTGGTTGTCCCAACACTTGGGGCAAATCGATTGTGCCAGGAAGATTGTCTATCTTACCAGCCCTTCGGGTGAGCAAGTCGGGTTTCGCCACGGCTTGGGCCGTGTCTATGTGCATTAGAAGCAAAGTCAGCCTTGCAAATTCAAGATGTTCCCATAGTATCTGACTTTGTGGATGTCTTTCCTGAAGATTTGCCTGGGATGCCTCCGGTTCGAGACCTAGAGTTTGTCATCGAGTTGCTGCCGTGCATCGCCCGATTTGAAGCGCCGTATCGGATGCCTCCCAATGAGCTAGAAGAATTGAAGAAGCGACTTGGCGAGCTCCAAGCAAAGGGTTTCATCCGTCGAGTTCATCTCCTTGGGGTTGTCCGGTGATCTTTGTGAAGAAGAAGGACAAGACTTTGCGTATGTGTGTTGATTACCGTCCTCTCAATGAAGTGACGGTGAAGAACAAATATCCTCGGCCCGCATTGATGATCTTTTTGATCGGTTATGCGGAGCTCGGTATTCTCCAAGATTGATCGAGATCGGGCTATCATCAAGTCGGATCGTGGTGAGGATATTCGAAGGCGGCTTTCACTACTCGTTATGGCACATGCGAGTACACCGTCATGTCTTTTGGTTTGACCAATGCTCGGCGTTGTTCATGAACCTTATGAATTCGTATTCATGGAGTATTTGGACAAATTTGTGGTGGTTTTTATTGATGACATTCTTATCTATTCCAAGGATCAAGCGGAGCATCTTGAGCATCGAAGATTGTTTGGGCAAGTTATGGGAGCATCATTTGTATCACGAAGTTCAGCAAATGTGAGTTCTGGTTGAAGGAAGTGGCATTTTTGGGCCATGTTCTTTCAGCTGGAGGAATAGCTGTGGATCCCAGCAAAGTCAGCGATGTTCTATCTTGGGGCCAGCCAAGTCGATCCAGCGATGTGCGGAGTTTTCTTGGTTTAGCGGGCTACTATCGCCGCTTTATCGAGAACTTCTCCAAGATCGCAAAGCCGATGACTGAATTGCTTAAGAAGGACAAGAAGTTTGTATGGTCCTCTGCTTGTGATGAGAGCTTTCAGGAGCTCAAACAGCGATTGACTTCAGCTCCAGTCCTTACTCTTCCTGATATCCACAAGAGCTTCGATATTTATTGCGATGCCTCTCGTCGAGGACTCGGATGTGTTCTTATGCGGGAAGGCAAGGCGATTGCCTATGCATCCAGGCAATTGAGGCCTCATGAGCTCAACTATCCCACCCATGATTTAGAGCTTGCTGCGGTGGTTCATGCACTCAAGATTTGGCGGCATTATTTGATCGGTAACCGCTGTGAGGTGTATTCCGACCACAAGAGTTTGAAATACTTATTTACTCGGCGGATCTGAACCTCGAGCGAGAGGAGATGGTGGAATTGATCAAAGATTATGACATGGGTATTCGGTATCATCCGGCAAAGCCAATGTGGTTCTTGATGCACTTAGTCGAAAGGTGTATTGCAATACTTTGATGATCCAAGAGCGACAACTGCGCTTCTTGCGAAATTCGGCGTCTCAACTTGGGTTTGGTTGAGCATGGTTCCCTTCTTCGCCACGATCGTGCAACCAACCTTGGTGGATCAAATCAAGGCGACACGACAATCGATGATGGTGTGGGTAAAATCAGCGTAACATCGAATGGATCGACCAAGTGTTTCACGAGAGGATGAGCACGGTGTTGTATGGTTTGGGCAGCGTCTCGTGGTCCCAAAGATCCCGAGTTGCGGGATTTGATCCTTCAGGAGGCCCATGATTCGCCTTTATCCATCCATCCCGGGGCCACTAAAATGTACCAAGATCTGCGTCGAGAGATTCGGTGGACTCGCATGAAGCGAGATTGCGGGTTCGTGGCGGATGTGACATATCTTTGTCGTGTCAAGGCGAGCATCGGCGTCAGCGAGTCTTCTCCGACCCTTGCCTATACGAGTGGAAATGGGATTCCGTTGGTATGGACTTCATCACCGGTCTACCCGCACTTCTTGAGGAAGGATGCATTATGGGTTATAATTGATCGATTGTGAAGGTGGCCCATTTCCTTCGGGCGATCGAAGATTGATGTGAATCACTAGCGGATCTTTACATATCCCGCATTGTGAGTGCATGGTGTGCCACGAGCGATAGTGTCGGATCGTGGCTCTCTTTTCACTTCCGATTTTGCACGACCTGCAGGAGGCCATGGTACCGTCTTTCTTTCGGCTGACCTATCATCCTCGGGCCCGATGGTCGACGGAGCGAGTCAACCAAGTTCTAGAAGATATGCTCCGTGCTTGTGTTCTTTCCTATGGGAAGAATTGGGAGAAGAGTTTGCCGCTTGCCGAGTTCTCCTACAACAACAGCTTCCAGGCTAGTCTCGGTATGGCACCGTTTGAGGCTTTGTATGGGAGGCGCTGCAGAACACCGTTGAACTGGTCAGAGACTGGTGAAAGGCAGTTCTTTGGTCCAGATTCGATCAATGAGGCGGAAAGTCAAGTGCAGTTGATTCGTGAGCACTTGCGCGTAGCTCAGTCCAGGCAGAAGAGCTATGCAGATCGGCGTCGCCGTGAGCTGAGTTTCCAGCCCAACGACTTTGTGTATCTCAAAGTCTCACCTCTGAAAGGTCATCGTCGTTTCGGCGTCAAGGGCAAATTGGCTCCTCGGTATGTCGGACCCTACCGCATCATCGATAGAGTGGGAGCTGTTGCATACAAGTTAGACTTGCCAGCTACACTTGAAGGGGTGCATGATGTTTTCCATGTGTCGCAATTGAAGAAGTGCCTCCGTGTTCCGGTGGAGGAAACGCCCTTGGAAAATATTGATGTGCAGGAAGATCTATCTTATCGTGAGCGCCCCGTTCGTATCCTCGAAGAAGCTGAACGCAGAACAAGGAACCGGGTGATCAAGTTCCTTAAAGTTCAGTGGTCGAACCACTCCGAGGATGAAGCCACTTGGGAGCGAGAAGATCGTCTCCGGCGATTACCGTCCTTCTTCTCGGTGATCGAATCTCGGGTCGAGATTCTGTAAGGGGAGATTTGTAGCAGCCCTAACTTAGGGTTTGTATTTCAAATGTAAAATTTTGAGGAGAAATAAAAACTTTTGTTGTCTCTTCAAATCATTTGAAAGTTTCTACATTTTTCCCTAGCAATTTCCAATTTTCTAGAAGTTGATTCTTGTGATTGGAAATTGTTGTCATCAAATTATTAGCCTTCAAACTTGTGATCATCCTCTGAAATTATTTTTCCTAGCATCTTGATCATCCTATCTACCTCCCTGAATTATTTCACAATTTTTAGATTTTATTTGCTATTTCAAATGGCCAAGTCAAACCAGTTGAAAATCTGGTCAAACCCTAGGTCAGCATGCTTGTGAATTTTCTCCAGAACTTTCCAGTGCATAAAAAGTTCTGGAAAAATTATGCAAGGTTGTCCTCTGTCCCTAGTAGATACCATAAAAATTTCGAAATTTTGGAGCTCAGGAGCTACCTCTAAAAATTCCCAAACCTTCTCTGTCTTTTAAAAATCAAAATCTGAAAACTTTGTTCCTCGGGCCCGAACCCAACTCGGGCTCGAGTCCGACCAGCGCCACTTGACTCGGTCGCGTCAACTAGCTGCACCGCGCGAGTCAATTGATCGTGACCGTCCGATGCAAATCGAACGATCCACGTTGCGCGTGCAACCGACCTGTCCGAATGCATACATCAATCTCGACCGTCCATTTCAGATCCAACGGTCGGCATCTTTCCGATAGAGTCGAACCTCTGGCTCGCACCGCTTCGCTGCTATCGCTGACTGGTGGTCCCCACTTGTCAGCTTCGTCCTCGTCTTCTCCGCACCTCACCGGAGCTCGCGGCCGTGCGTGCATGCTTGCCACGTACCTCGCCGCTGCCACCTATTTGCCCTCGTGTCTGTCCGTAGAGCATCGCCAGAGCTTCATAACCTCACCGCACTCATTCAGTCATCGTTTCCTTCGCTCTCTCACCTTCTCCGCCCAAATTTTCTCTCGTGGGAGAAGAACTCGGCGTAGCGCCGCCGTTCGAGCCGCCTTGAGCAGCGACGCGCGGTCGTGTTCCTCGCCTCGCCGCCTCCATTTTGCCTATTCCGGGTCCTTGGCGTCCAGTGGATCACCAGGGGCGGTATCGTCGTCTCTGCCTCCGGCGATCTCGGCCCCGCGAGCTTGCTAGCGTTCTGGTGAGTCTCAAGCCTCAGCGTTTGGTTCCACTTGATCGCAATGCTCCACTGATGCTCACGGTGGGTTCGTTTCTGTCTTTGGTGCATCGTGGAAGCCGTGCGACCGATTTTTCTCCGAGCTCAGTGTTTCGCCGCCGTGGTGATTCCGGCCGTCTCGGACCTCCTTCGTCGCCATCATCTTGTGCTTATTGTTCCTGGAGTCGAGGCGAGGAGGCGCACCTTCCGGTCTTCGTAGCTCGTATCATCTTCTCCGCGAGGCCGCATCTTCTTCTCCGCCTCCGTTCGCGCGCTCTCGCCGGCATTTCCGTGACTCCGCGTCACCGTCATCGAGTTCGCGAGGTCCTTGCGAACCCGAAGGTACCACTCACTCGTCTTGAAACTCACTGGTTTGCTAGATCACCTGCGCGGCCGCACCGCCGTGCCAGTGCTCGCCGGTGAACCGCCGGTGAAGATTAGTTTAACTCTAATCATGTCTTCTTTGAGTCTCTGATTTGTGGGCCCTCTCTGGTAATCACGTTTAGAAATCGTTTAATCCAATCGTTATTTGTTCTCCGAGTCAACGCCATGTGGGCCCATCTTTGTCGGTTGTTAGTTGTGTAGCGATAATGCGTTTTCTCCGTTGGGAAACGTATTTCTTTGTGAGAGTAGGTTAAGTTTGCGCGTTGATATGTCAAAGACGTATTCTTAGAATACGCCTTCGACGTCGCTTTCGGCGGGCGGGCTATTCTGGTCAGCACTTTCGCGCGGGCCCGCCTGTCAGTGTCTGGGGTTAGTTGGCTGTCGGTAGGAAAGGGTATAAATGCTTTAGTATTTCTGGAATGCTTTTCTCATTGCCTTTGTTAATTCATTAAACTTGTAAAATGCATAACTAATTCAATTTTTATCCAAATTGCATAAAACCAGTCTGTTAATTTTCATTTTAAAATGTATTATTTACTAAAATTAGTTTCACCCATGTCTCTGTAGCAAAAATCTGTTAGCTAATAAAATGATGTCTTATGTATCTTCTAAATTAGAAAATGCATATCTTTTCCAATAATTGTCCAAATTCAATGAACCCAATTTTGTAAAATTTCATTTTCAGTATACTAACTATTAGGGTAGGTTTTACACACTGTTTCTGATCATGAAAATTTGTTAAGTAATTAACTAGTGTTTTCATGTGTATTGTTAGCTTAGAAAATTCCTAGAAAATTCATAGAAAATTCATAAAAGCTTAAACATGAATTGTTCTCTGTTTCTAAGAATTTGTAATATCTTGTTTAGGCTGCTGTGTGAATTTTGGCTGGTTTTGATGTTGTTGTATGTTTGAGTTTTGTCGGTGTTATTCGTTCTTATTTGCTGTTATGTTCGATCGTTAGGCTTCGATATTTGCGGCAACCCTGAGGACGATCCTCCGCACCTTATTGAGCAACAGCAGCCAGGCAAGCAGTTTGATCATTCCTATCCCAGTATTTTAAAGTCTAATATTTTGTTTCAGCTGTATGTATGCATTGCTTAATTTGTGTTAAATTGATTAGTTAAATCCGTAGCTGCATATCCTGTAGACAAAATATTGATCTCTACTACCTGAGCTTAGGTTATTTGCTGTGATTAGAGATCGCTGGATGATCTCTTGTCACTTAGTAGATTCGGTCGACTTGCTTAGACATGCTTAGCTATCGGTAGAATCAGGCGGTTATCGACTTTAGTCGGTAACCTTGATCACACAAAATTTACTATAACTTTATGTTTTAGCATCTCTGCTATGTTTATCTGCAAAACTAAAAATGAAAACAAAAATGGTTTAGACTTGGGCACAATGGTAAGACTGGTGTGATCTGTTGGGTGTATTGGAAAGGTGCAGAGTCAATTAAGGACCGAGTTACTTGCGCCACCGTCTTGAGCATTTTGCGTGCTAACCACACTAGAGTATATGGGACCTCTCTTGACCTAGTACTTTGGCGTGTATCGGTCCCGGGTCGCAGGAGGTCGCAGGAGGGACGGAGGTGGGAGCATGGTAGTTGTCCAAAAGCTTTATCCCGAGTGGGTAGTTGTCTTTTCGGCTTTACCATGTAAGCGTATGGTGTTTCTACCCATACGACGGCTCGGGGTTGATACACAATATTGGAAACATCTCGTAGGACTTAGTCTGTGCCGGCATACCTTGGAAGTGTGCTTCGGCTTAAAGGCGATGCAAGTGTGGGTACATTGGTACACCGCAGGTTAAAACTATTCGAATAGCCTCGTCCTAGGTTATGGACACGCTCGGATCGCCCGTAAGAACTAGACTACAACATTTAAATTAAAACTTGATGGGTGGTACGAATCTGGGATTCGTGCTATTGTTGTGGTGACTATTGGGATAGTCACTTCTAGGTTGTTTATCTTTCGCTTTTGTTATTAATATCCTTCTGTTATTTCAATCTTAAAAATGAATTGCAAACTTGCCTTCAAACCTGTATTACCTTATTGCAAATGAAAATTGGCTTTATGCAAATAAAACATATGGCCTCCACTAAACAAGCCTGCATGTAGCATATGAACAGTGCGCTGGTTCACACGTCGATCTTGCGGGTACAAAGACAATCTTTGTACTCAGGTGCTTTGCTTAATGTTTTGTTGCGAGGAAGAAGGTGAGCCTCGGGGTCCTCACTTACGTGAGGTGTCTTTGTCGCCGTGGGTGACGACTAGGCTTGGCGGTCGGTCCGATGCCTTGTGGGTTGAAGGCACACCGATTGGCTTTGTTTATAGCCATCTTATGGCACTTTGCTTCCGTCGCTCTTTTGTTATTTGTGTATCTTGTGGCACCGCGGCCTATATCCGTAATATTGTTGCTATTTGTTTATCTTCCGTTTGGAAGTGTGGTGTTTGGACTCTATGTGTGGAATGGAGTTGATGTCTAATTTTGTACCGGGGTGTGTATACTGCTTTCTGGGAAGTATACATATCTCGAGGATCAGTTTATTTGATTTGTGATGCTAGGACCAAGTGGTTGGTTAAGCATTACAAACCAAATAAACTGGGGTCCTCACAGTTCCATAGTCTCAAGGTGGTGAGTGAGGGGAGGGAACCAACAGAACTCAGGTTTGGACAGTTCGAAAGCTTCAAGGTGGTGAGTGCGGGTAGGGAACCGACAGAACTCAGGTTTGGACACTCTATGAGCTCGAAGGTGGTAAGTGAGGGGAAGGAACCGACTGCACTCAGATTTGGACACATTATGAGCTCCAAGGTGGTGAGTGATGGGAGGGAACCGACCGCACTCAGGTTTTGAGAGTTGAATAGTCTCAAGGTGGTGAGTGATGGGAGGGAACCGACCGCACTCAGGTTTTGAGAGTTGATTAGTGTCAAGGTGGTGAGTGAGGGGAGGGAACCGACAGAACTCAGGTTTGGACACCCCTAAAGCTTCAAGGTGGTGAGTGCGGGGAGGGAACTGACAGAACTCAGGTTTGGACACTCTGTGACCTCCAAGGTGGTGAGGGAGGGGAGGGAACGAACTGCATCTGCATTCAGTTTTGGACACTCTGTGAGCTCCAAGGTGGTGAGTGAGGGGAGGGAACGAACTGCACTCAGCTTTGGACAGCCACTAATGCTTAGATCACGAAGTGATGGTAGGGTAGGAAGCTCATTTAGGCCAACGCAGTGAACAATGCTTAATTTACGAAGGGTAGGCCATGCAGGGATCGTAGCAAGTTTTTTGCAACAAAATAGGTCTAGAGTAATCAAGGTCAGAAAGGGCACCGACGGAAGAGACCTCAGTTTATAGGCCTTAGTGATCGATAGAGTATGCAAGCATGGGAACTCACCAATATCCACTCCAGACCACTCCGAACACACTTCCATCTCACTAAAATTCAATCTTGTCAATGATGGGAATCCTTTATGTAGGACCGAATAGGCGACTAGAGGGGGGGTGAATAGGAGCTCGATCCCATTTTTCGTTTAAAATGGATTCAACACAAATTTCACTTCAATAGCTATGAGAACTATGAAGATCAATAATTAAGCACAGTGGAAGACTTGTATTGAATCTACTCCTAACCCCCAAGCTCAGCAAACAAAAACCGAGAAAGTGCTGAAGAAATCAGGGCAATAGGTACTACCACAGTGTAACCAGTGGTACTACCTATTATAGGTACTACCATGATGTCTTGAGAGGTACTACCGATCGAGGTACTACCATGCAGCAAATGAGAGGTACTACCTATAATCGGTACTACCACGGTGTATTCAGAGGTACTACACGACTGAGGTACTACCATGAGCAAATGAAAGGTACTACCGATTATCACGGAGTTCGTCCCGACAGCTGAAAAACCAAAACTAAAATTGACATACCTTTTGATCCTTTGGCAATGAGACTTTGCAGATATGTTAGCAATAGCCCTTGGACTCTACAAGCCAAATTTCAAGCCATCTCAAAAAGGGAAACGAGATTTCCACCTAAACCCTAGAACTAAACAAATGAACAGAGCAAGCCAAAAATCCAAATCTGAGATTAAATGAGGTTGGCTCTTGGGATCCTTGATCAAATGATCTTGAAGTACTCACCCATCATGGAGCAACCCATTTTGGCCAATCCCAGCAAGCAAGAACTCGAAAATCAAAGAATCAAAAATCCAACATTGAGACAAACGAAGAACAGAGACAGGAATGAAAGGGAAATGAGTTCAGATCTTCATTTCAAAAGAAAAGAGTAGTCCCGATACCACGATTACATATAGAGGAATGATTACAAGATTCTCCACTTAATCCTCAACCTCAACCTCTCTCAATCCTTCAACCATACATGCTTGAGAAGGGATGAACACTCTCTAGAACTCTTACATAGGGGACATGGAAGAAGACACCAGGAACACACTCTCTGCTGCCTTCTACCCTCTCACCAACTAAAGACACAAAGGTAAAACCACCTCCAAAGCCTCTTTTGACTCACAAAACCCTAACTCTCTCACAAGTGCACACATGGGCATGCAGCCCCTCAATCCTTTATATAGCCTTGGCTAACGGGTCTCCGCCCCGTTACGCCTGCTAAGTCCAACAGAGCCCGCTCCCGCTTGTGCAGCCTTGCGAAATTCCCGTTTCGCCCCTCCTGCACCTTCTGGGAGGCTTCCGCGCTCCTTGCCTCGCACGCCTCGCAACCACCTCGAGTTCACGTCGTCTTCGACACATCCCAACCGTTCTGACCTCAGCGCCACCTGCGCCTAGTCCGGTCCACCGTGTCTCGCCACGACTCCGCCTCGATGCCCTGCAGCCACACAGACAAGAAACACATCAAATAGCACCGCTCGATACATGAAAGCGTAAATAACATCACTTACCATGCCGAAAACCAAACCTGTCGAAATTATCAGAATATGCATCCTAATCCCATACGACAAAGTTTGACCAAGTCCGATCGAGCCCGACTGCGCCACGCAACGACTCGACTACGAACCACTTAAACCAAACTCGACTTACCTAAACCAATATCAATTACTCATCATACACATGTGGTTACCTCCACATGGTTCATCACTTTAACACCAGGAACATGGCTGCAAAACTCCCGGCCAATGTGTCGCACATACCGTATGTCGCAAACATCAAGCGACTTGAGAGACGGTAACTCACCAAGTGTTGGAAGGTGATTACAACCTATTAAGAATATTTCAGTCAAGTTGGAAAAGGAAGCATTACCAAACCAGCAGGGGTATTTCTGACACTCATAAAAATATACTATCAGTTTTCTTAGGCTGTGATGTGGTCGCAAGCTCTCGAATACTTGTTCCTGAGATACTGGAGCACTGATTTTTTTGTGCTGTTGTTGGGAATCAGAAAAACCCAATAAAAGTGATCGGAGGTGCCTTTTACTATGTAGTTGAGCTTCATTAACATCCTCGATGCGAGCTACACTTTCCAAATCGTATATTATCACCTCCCTTATTTCGTTCAAGCTCCGCAGCTCTCTTAAGTTACGATGGCAACTACCAATTGCAGGCAAACTATGCAGGTTAATTAGCCGCCCAATTCCACGTAGGTCAACCTGAACCGTGGACCTAGGCCAAGGCCAGTCCGCGGAACGTGACAAATGTCGTAGTAGTTTTAGACTACCCATGAAGTCAGGTAATGCCTTGCCTAGACATCTCTCATCAAAGACTAGGACCCGCAGCTTCTCACTGTTCAAAAATAATGCTTCCGGATTTTTAATATTGACATCTGCTTCATCCAACACTATGATGGCCCTGAGAGAATTTGAGGCAACTGAAATTACACCGGATGCACCATCTTGAATGGACAGATACCGAGCATTTTGTGGAATTTCAACGGATGTATCACCTTCAAGTCTAAAGAACTCTTCCGCAGCAAGAAAGCATGCAAGATCGTGGAGAAGATCGTGCATGACGTGCTCCTTGCCAAAATAATTTCCTTGAAGAAATGACCGCTCCACTAATTCATTGAAATATAGTCTTCCAATTTCATCCTTGTCATCATTTCCGTCACATTCAAGTAGATCAAGTAATTTCCACAGCTTAATCACCGAATATTCGCCAAGTGGATAATCTTTTGGATATAGAGAAAGGGAAACAAAACATCGTTTCAGGTATATAGGCATGTGCCTGTAGCTCAACTCCAAGGCTGGTAAAACCTCATCCCGCGGTTTCTCCAAGTCCACTAGCTCACTTTCTGAGAAATCTGTCCATCTCCTTTCATCAGTATCATAGCGCAACATGCTTCCTAATGTCCTAATTGCTAACGGCAAGCCCTTGCACTTCTTAACAATACTCTTACCAATCTCTATCAGGTTTGCTGGAGTGTCATTCTCTTGGTGAACAGCAAATGCAACTTGCTTGAACAATGACCAGCTCTCATCAAAACATAGGCAGTTTAGGCGGTGCAAAGGCATTGTTTGCACCAGCCTTGCAACTGCCTCATTACGAGTGGTCACTACAATCCTACAAAGCCTTGTGGTCATCATCGGCATGCACAACGAGTCCCAACAATCACTTCGTTCATTCCATACATCATCCAATACAAGTAAAACCCTCTGTTCCTTTATTTCATCTATCAATCTCTCTTGAAGATTACCAAGTTCTGATAGCTCACACCTGTCCTTTGTTAGTGAACTGATGATGCTCCTTGTTATGCTACTGATATCAAATTGCTCGGAGACACAAACCCATGCGTGCTTATCAAAAGATTGATGCACCCTTGGGTCGTTATATACAAGCTGTGCTAGTGTTGTCTTGCCTAATCCTCCCATACCAACAATAGCCAGGACAGAAACCGGACTATTTGTACTGTCGCCTTCTCCGGACAACAAATTTTCCACAACTTCGTTTTTGTCTTGCGCTCTTCCGAGAATGCTCTTCTCAAATACGACAGAGCTAGTCTTCCGTATACTGCTAATATCAGGAGCAAAACGTTTCTCTCCATCATTCTCTGATAAAGTGAAGTTGTCAGAGTAATCTTTGATCTCATCAAATCTCTCTATAATTTTCCTTGCTTGAACAGCCAACTCCTTTGGAACAGATACCGTAGCAGCATCAATGGAATAGGCCTCGTTTCCCTTTTGTCAGCAAAAGAAAAGGTTAAAGTCACCATGCATGCATTTTCCTTTTTTTTTCAATGGAGAAAGTAATGAAAGAAACATAGGCGATTTTATGATATTTAGAAAACCCAGAATTTCAAAGAGAAAATTTATTATATATCTGTAATATTTAAAAGACATTAATGTCTCTATTTTTGGCTACTCTATATACATCATTAAAATTTATAAATATACGCCTCTGCCAAACTATAATCTATTGGATACAAATTCCATTAATTGTAATTCGGAATAAAAATTAAATAATAATTGGCAATTATACTTGTATACGAAATCCAATAAAAAAACTGAAATTCGGAATAAAAATATTTTAAAATTACAATTTGGTTTCAATTTGAATTCCAAAGTAAAATCCCTAAATAACTGTAATTCGGAATAAAAACCAAAGAAAAATTAGCAACTGGATTCATCTGCAAATTCCAAGAAAAAACAATAGAAATTTGGAATAAAAGAAAATTTGAAATTTGATTTCCAAATGAATTCCGAAGTAAAATCCCTAAATAACTAAAATTTATAATAAATTAAATAAATTTGACAATTTTATCTGTGTACAAAATCCATTAAAAATAATTAAAATGTTGAATAAAAATAAAACTTATAACAAGGATGGCGCAAATAGTGTCGAATGAGACACAAAAGAAACCACCATATTCGCTCTCAAGGTCACACGTTTCATTGTTGCTTCCTATGAAATAAAAAATAGCTGTAATTTTGAATAAAAAAACACAAGTCATAACGAGGATAGCACAAATAGTGTCGGAGGATACCACGAAAGAGTGTAATGGCATCGATTTATCCTACAAGAAGATATTGGCCCACGGGGAAGTGAAGAGTCGAGGCGGCGGCGACGGAGATGGGGACAATTAATGTTATGCTACTCACCTTTGCCATTTAATGGGGATAATGTTGTGCTGCTTGCCGGAGTCATTGAAGAAAAAGTTCAGTGTTGAAGGAGCCAAGGGCCGCAACGATAAGTGGTGAGTGTTGGCGTTGTTAAAGTAGTTTGGCCAAAGAAGCTTGATGATGGAGAAAGCCCTAGCAGAGAGGAGATGAAGTTTTGCATTGAAGATAAGCTATGGACGATATGTGATCACCGAGTAGCTAGGAGCATGTCATCACTAGTGAGGGGCACGTTGTCACCGGTGACGGCAAAAAGATTCTTCATATCATGAGACAATGACTAAAACAGATATACCGATATTAGTGAAGATGGGAGGTTGTCACGGTAGTGATGAAGCCACACCGTTGAGTTGGCCAACGTCGAATAAGAGGAGTGACCAACACTAGAGAAGATGACATCGATCATGTATAACATCATGCATGTGTATGTATAGGCATGTATTCATACGAATACAAGCGCGGGTATACAGAGGCAGAGGAGCAAAAAGTTTGGAGTAGAGATAGTGTAGATGTAGAGAATATGCTCGAAGTCACCGGAGAGAGCGTGACACGTGTCCCTAGCTAGGATTGGAAACAATTGCATATGTATGTGTGTTGAGGTCGCAATGGTTAGTATTAAGCAATAATTAGGGAGAAGTGGAAGATAACTATATGGTAAAGTATTGTATTGGAAGAGGTAGTAGCTGAGAGGGATCGATCAAGATTTGAAATTAATGTTGGAGGTTGAAGTAAGAAAGTTGTGATGACGAGAAGAGATAGAAGACACACAGTTTGGTAGGACAGTCAATGTGTGAGGGAAGATAAATTCAATGTAGGTCGTCCATGGTGCATCGGTGTATGCTTGAGCAATGCACTCTAATATCATGAACTAACAAGATAATTTGCCACACATATAATCAACGTGTTGCTTGAGATTACATAGAGGTACATGTGTATGCATACAATTTGGGGAAAAACTAATAAAGTAATAATAAGGATATGCAGTTACATGATCTATACATGATGGAGAGTGATTAGTTTGTAAGAATCCCAATAACTTATTATGCTCAATGATTTTCTTCCATCAAAGCTCATACTTCAATTATGTTTCTCAAGTTGTAATTTCCTTCAAACTTCTATTGTCATTTCAAATGTTTATGATATATTAAAAATCTAAATAACCTATAAGATACATAAATATATATTCTCAAGAATTTATACAAACTTCGAAACAAATCTAGCCGTGCAAATGCGCGGGCCACCCTACTAGTTATTATATATTTGGAAGACATTAAGTATCTAAAAACTTAAATAGTTTAATTTTTTGAAATTTGACAACATGAAACTTCAATAGTGGATACTGCAAATCAGAATTGTAAGGACTTCTACTTTTAACTTTCAGGTTTTGAAATTCTCAACTTTAGATTTTTTAAAAAAATTGTGAACATTCTATTTATTAACATATAAATATACAAAATGGTGAAAATCAATATCTGAGCATTTGTTTTGATCATTGTAAAAACAATGGTCAGCAAATATCATGTTAAATTACAGTGGTATTGGCCAATATTCAATGGTCGATTGTGTAAGTTTAATTAATTAACCACAACTGATTCGGGGATTGTGCAGGTTGAATTAAACTATAGTGGTTTTACACGCAGCCTTGAGGTTAGTTCGGTGTGGACTAGGGGGGTTTAATCCACCAATGGCTGGGTTAATTTAATTAGGCCAACGCCTTTTGAACTCCCCTAACCTAGGATCAAGATGACCAAAAAAAAAAGGTGGGATAAGCTAATCCATTGGAACTAATCGTCATTTGTTCTCACTTTCTACTACTAATCCAGGTTACTCGCCTAATTTAGCCAAACAATATTTCGGGCTAACTAGGTTTCTTGCCGAACACAAAAATCTGGATCGAGGTAACCTATTTAGGTTAAGGTTAGCTAACTCGATTTTAGTTAAACTTTGGACCAAATGCCTTTCTAACTGTTTATTAGTCCAACTGGTGTGGCCACCAGATTTGCTATTCAATGGCTAGAATTTGAATCCCACCAACTGCCTGTTAGGTATTTTAATTGTCGATTTTCCGAGATTTGATTGATAACCGTTTGCGTTGATTCTTTGCATGGTAATGAATAACAACAAATACAGACATAAACAGAATTGCCGGAACAAATCATAAACAGTGATGTTACCTTTTCACGCTTACGCTTGCGATTGATTCTCGTAGATCGCTCCAGGGTCTCCACCTCGCACTCGTACTCGTACTCCTCCACCACATCCTCTGCATCATACGCCAAGTCCTTGAGCTCCTTGAGCCGCAGCTTGGCGGATTCCTCTCGGATGTTCCAGTTCTCCTCCGCATCATGCAGCGTTGCGTGGATCCTGCGCATGGTCCTCTCCAGCCTCCTCAGGTCCTCCAGATCCTTGCTCGCAGTGGGTGTCGCCGACGATGACGAGGGCAAGCTCGCCGGCAGGAAGGAGGCGAGCTTGTCCAGTGCCTTTCTGACGGACAAAGATGCAAACAGCCCGGTCATCTCGATCTGCCTCGGCTGTGCTCAAGTGATTTTTTTGTGTTTGCAGTAGAAGCTCGGACGATTTCGATACAGGGGAAGGAACTAAGGAAGTGAAGTTAAAGGCAGAGGTAGCTTCTCGCCAAGGCAAAGCTTCAAGTCAAGCAAGTCAATTCCCTCAGCAAAGGTGTGGAAACTAGCGCTTAAACCGTTACATCAATGCATTCTACAAGAATGGAACTAATGCACGAGTAGAAGAATGTGGAAGCTTTTGGAAGGAGGCAGCCAACCACAACATGTTGGCTTGCTTGACTCGAGGATTCTTCTACTTCCTCCGATCCTCTGCTTGCATTCTTCTACTTCTGCACTTGATCGGGTAAAGGCGGCCTCATCCGGGAAAATATAATCGGTAGCGATAACACCCGTTTTCGCCGGTTAGCGGAAATTTTGGCAAAATTTCATACGAAATTTGTTAATTGAAATTTGCATTTTTCAGATGCAAAGACGAAATTTATCTAAATTTTGAATTTAGATGAAAATTAAATAAATCTAAATTTTTTTCCCCGGTATAAAAATTTATCGGGCCCAACCGATAACACCGGTAACCCGCGAAATTTTGGGGATAGAAATTTCAGTGGCCTCGTCACGATTCACAACAACACGGGCGGCGCAAGCTCCGGCGGCGACGGCTTAGGCGGCGGTGGTGGCGCTGGCGTAGGCTCGAGCGGCGGGGGCGCCTGCTTGGGCAGCGTCGGCGGAAGTTGCAGTGGCAACAGCACAGGCTCGAGCTGCAGTGGCGTAGGCTCGAGGTATCGATTTGCCTCAGTCTTACGCGAAAGGAATGAAAAAAGAGGTTTGCGTGGATGTTAATTTTCACATGAAATTCTTTTCAAACCGAAGGCTATGGACAGTGTTCCTATGGAATTCGATCGATGCAATCCTGTGAATCAAATGAGTGAGCAGTCCCTATTCCTGAGGAATCTAGAATCCTACACTTTTCCTTTGAAAATCCTGTGAATCAAAGAGGGCCTAAATCAATCCCAAATGGAGGGGAGGGTGTGAGAATTGAAAGGGAATTATTGTTTGGAGACAAAATGGATAAATTCCAATCCTTGGCAGCAACATTGTCTTACGGACTACGAATCAATTACATTTACAGGCTTCAGCACCAACACATACAGCACGGAGGAGAGCTGGACCCTCAAGTCGAGTCGATTGTTGGAATAATATACTATCATTTCAAGATATAGGTTCGTCACAAAGAAAATGATATGACTAGATTTTTCATGAGATACTTTTATGTAACTGCCTTGTATTCATTCGCCGCATACCTTAACCCAGTAGTTGCGCTGCTATAATACATATCTTCGTATTTGAAAACAGAGTTGAATCGCGTTCTTAGCCTCAATTTTCCTGTTTCCTGGCATTTTCCTCCGAAAATCCCTCTATTAATGGGGTCTTAACACTTGAGTAGCATCAAAGATAATCACGCGTATTTATCAAAGAGTGAGAAGTTTTACGCATAACAAAACATGCACCTAGTGAAGAACCGTGAAATTCGTACCGCCGAGATTTTAGCGAAAACCAGTCTTACTACCCCTCTAGGCGACGGAATGGGGCCGACTATTTTGAGTTCAAATTTAAATTTTAGTGTAAGTTTCATCTATATTTTCATGTATATTCAATATTAAGATAATATATACATCATTTTGTCAAATTTGCACAAAAAATTCGCCAAATTTGAAATTTAAAAAGATTTCAGTTGGTAAATTTCCCGGTAAGACTGAAAACCAGCTTTACCACCATTACCGGTGGACCCCTGCGATTTTTTTAAATGGTAGAAAACACTTGTGAAGAAAGGGCGATGGTTTTTTTTTTTTTGACGAGCCGGTAGGATGATTCCTAAGCCAAATATATTAAGAATGGGGGAACAAGTTCGGAAAAACAAGAAGAGAGAGAAAACTCTTTGAAACAAAAAACTACCTTGCAGCATCAAAAGGCAATGGTTCTGACTTTTCAAAGTTAACTAGGTGCTACTTTGACCATTGTAGTTTACTGTCGTATATTTAAAAAGAGCTATTGAAGTATTTGTCGATTACAATTTTATTATATGAATTTAATGGCCAAAGGGGGTCATGGCCTCCCTCCCCTAGAAAAATCACAAAGTGCTTAATTTCACCCCTGGACAAGAAACAACATCAAGGGTGAGATCAAAACTGATTGTCGGCCGAAGAGATGATAAAGAAGCGGTCACCAATATACAGCTTAACACAAATAACAAAGCCGCCGCAACTAGCAGTGTTTTCAAAACTGGAAACATTTTTTAGGGGAGGCTGAAAATCAAAAAACTTCAGCCAAAATTTTCAAATCAAAATTTGAAATTTTCGAAATTTAAATTAAAAAAACCAAATTTGACCTAAATTCGGTTTTTTGGACAAAATTCATCCAAACCGATTTTTTGGGACCGGTTTGTATTCCCACAGTAAAACCGAAATTGCCGATTTTTTGCCAAAATTCTGAACACTGGCAACTAGTACAGTTAGTTCTCCTCAAGAAACTAGTAGGATTGCCTTTCCTCTTCGGGCATGGGTTTACTTGCACCAAAAAAATTCAGACGTAAACGACATCGATATATCTATAATTTGTGAAGTTGAAGATGGAGTTTGTAAGATTGAGTGTAACATTCCAAATTTTGGGCATAATTCAAATATGTGAAAATGTGAGCTTTTTAAAAGTTTTTATGCATTCTTTTGTTATTCAATTTTTCTGAATTTTCATTCAAGTTTTTGTTTGATTTTAAAACGTAAGCATCAAATTTGGATTGTTTTGGCGATTGCAGCACCCGTTTGACGCGGTATCAAAAATAGCACCGGATTGTTTTGGCGATTGAGACCTCCACAAAAGGAATTTGGAGGTGGAGCTAGATTCGTTGAAAAGATGGCGAGATAAGCTTTCTATCAAGTGCTCGTGTACCTCAAACGGAGTCCATGTGCAAATTCTATGCACGTTTGAAGTCGGTGCTATTTCCGGAGGCCGAATTAGATTCCAGAATATGTCTAACTTGAACTCTTGCTTGACTTGGAACCAAAATGACATGGGGACATTCCTTGTATCATAGCATGGAGTAGCGGTCGTATCTGGAGGGTTGATGTCCTCATCATCTCCCCAGAGCCTCTCTATTCTGTCTGAAGGAGACCATCACTGTCAGTTAGAGCTAATCATTGAGTTAAGTTGGTTTAAATGTCGCTTTGTTTCTCTGACATGCGGGGCCACGAACAGAAATCCAGGAGCATTAATGCTCTGAGTTTTGCGCCGAGTCACTAATGCACAGGCCTGGAGAAAGTAAGGGCACAATGGACTCTGGTCCATAAACCGGTGGACCAAACGCATAGAAGTTGATCCATGCACTGTTTCCTAGACTCAGACACTGATAGTGGACCCCACATGTCAGTAAAGGGTTTTCTATAGAAATTAAAATGAAAAAGAAAAGAAATCACATGGACCCACTTGTCATCCACTGAGCATTTTCGGTTAGAAAATAAATCAAAAAGAAAAAGAAAAGGCAGAGGGACCCACCTGTCAGTGAGAGAGTTTCTCTCTCCCTTTTCTATTTTCTAGATTTTCAAACCGAACCAAACTAAAAGTTATAAAAGGACGATATGATAAACATGAATTTGGAAGATTTATGAAAAATATCCAAAGGGTTGTGGCTTTGTTATTTTGTACAAAAATGAAAATGCAAACCTAGTTTTCGATACGG
This sequence comes from Ampelocalamus luodianensis, assembly GCA_036346255.1. Taxonomy (NCBI): domain Eukaryota; kingdom Viridiplantae; phylum Streptophyta; class Magnoliopsida; order Poales; family Poaceae; genus Ampelocalamus; species Ampelocalamus luodianensis. Next base: position 75,118 of record JAYEVH010000333.1, read on the forward strand.
GCGAGTTATATTATATTCTAAAAAAAGTGAGAAATGAGTCTCACTAGTAGATAGGGGGAGATTCTCGTTCGGATCAATTAAGGACCAGATGCCAACAACTCTAATCTAAGACCTAAGCGTACAACCATATGTATCAGTATGGGATGGCCTTAGCTAATTAAGTCATTGAAAACTAACCTTGCACGTAGGTAGGCTGTAGAGTGCGAGCATGACCGACTGACTGGCATGTCCGAAGGAGTCCCTTCACCGAGGCGTTGGGAACAAAGCATTCTGACACAACTGCGAATGCCTCACTGAGAGGGGCGTAAACCTGGGTGAGGTGGGGAATAACGTTCGTTGGGCTAGTGCAAGGATATGATTAGGTGATGTAAAGGCTTCGTCACGTGCTCTAGACTGTTTACTTACAGTAGTGAGCGGTGGTATCAATGGATACCATACAAACTAGAGAATTTGTGCACTATAGGTAAGGTTGTACACCTCTGCAGAGTGTAAATCTATTTAAATAGCTGTGCTCATGGTCATGAGTGTGCTTAGTGCAGACGATATAGGTTTAGTTTTGATTTTTCAAAAACTGCTCTATTGGAAAAACATAGGCAATGACTTGTGGGTCTTTATTTGAGTTAACTACCATGTTTATGGCTAAAAAAGAAATGTTGCTCGCAGCCAAGGAGAGTTGCAAGTTGTTATTATTATTCCTTCAATTACTTACTGTCATGTAACTATTTAACTGCTCTTTCAAATTCTGTTGCAAAATACTACTTATGAATATTGAAAATAAAATCTGCTTAATGCAAATTAACTTGCAGCATAGAGCCTCACATCTTATTAGCCATGCATATATATAAACTTTGTGATACACTACAAGTCTTGCTGAGTACGCATTGTACTCAGTCTTGCTTATATTGTTGCTCATAGTATGAGGAAGAACCAACGCCAGACGACGCTTTCTTCGCACCCGGAACTGGAGGGTTCGGTGACGGGTCTATCTAGACTTTGTTTCTTGTCGGTTGCCTGAGGGTTTTGGATGGGCATACAATTAGAAATTATCTAATTGTATTCTCCCGCTGCTACTTTTGCTACTTTGTTGGTACTTGTTTTATTTGGTCGGTCAACTAGTGATGTAATAACTTTAATCGCTTAAGTTAAATATCAATTTGCTTTACTTTGTATATGTGAATGTATGGATGTGAATGCCAAATGTTGTGATTGTGTGTATTAGCCACTAATCATGGGACTAGTACGGTACACACATTATGTCTTCGGGTATTCCACGCTTGGGGGTCTGATAGCGCTTGGTATCAGAGCCGTACTGACTGTAGGACAAGCCCTAGATAGAATGGCTGTTAGAGTAGGGATTAGTTTTCAAAATTTAACTTATTCTAATCATAGGAATGATTCTGAAAATTTAGGAGTTTTTGCTAATCTTATCACTCTTAGCATTCTTCTTTTATCTAAAGTCTTTCTTTTGGTCATCTCTTCTCATTCTATTCAAAATAGTTGTAGATTTGAGAGATGGTAGGATCTCTAAAAATAAAAGTTTTTAATCACTTTCAGGACCTGAAAACAGAGCCAAATTGTTTTGAGAAAGTCCTTCAAACATACACAAAGTTACTTTGAAAGTTCCTCTTTGAACTAATAAGGATGTCACTCTAGGTGAGTTTTTCTCCAAAATTTCAAAACCTAGTACTTGCTGAAAAATGTTGTAATGTACTATTCTTTAAACTCCTCCTACCTTCATTTGGTGTTAAATTGATTGCTATTATCAAGATCTAATAGTATATGAAGACGAAGGGGTAGTATAACCTGGAATTTGAGCTATAGGAGTTGGTTAAATAACATAGAGAATGAATAAGAAAAATGTGCTGAAATTATTTTCTTGTCTAATTTCATTTCTTATCTATGTCTCCTATTACATGTATAATATCATTGTATAATTATTATAATTTGCTACTCATGTTGGTCTAGTTGCTTCTTTTGTAATGTAAAAGCAACAGGCATGTACGCCAAGTAAAATTTGACCTATATGTTAAATTTAATGTGTGCTTCCCTTGAAGTATAAAAACATGCATATTTTTAGCTTAGGCAAGTTAGTTTAGTTGGGATGATGATACTTGCTGACCCATAACTTATGTTTGTTCCCCCTCACCTTATGTATGTTTGTTTAAACTGCGTTTTTGTATGAACAGGATGCCAGTAACCCGCTCTGTTCGTCAGCTCATGGTGACAGGAGCTACCTCCGAGTTGCAACAACCAAGGAGCGAGGTTTCTACAACCTCGCAACCCAACCCGCAACATCCTTCTACATCGACGTCAGCTGAGCAACCTCAGCCTGCGTCTGTCGAAGAAACAAAAATTCTACCGCCGCCACCCACCATGGTGCAAGTCTTGGCCATGATAAAGCAAGGGCGGCAAACCAACAATCTCTTGCTCCAAAGAATCGGTGTAAACACGCGCCTCCTGCATCTGGCCGGAGGAAACGGAGATGCTACAAACCAACTGTCGTCCAAGATGGGCGAGTTCATGCGAACTCGGCCACCAACCTTCGCATCAGCAGTCGACCCTCTCGACACCGACGACTGGCTCCACACCGTCGAGGGCAAGTTGATCATTGCCCGATGCAATAACAAGGAGAAGGTGTTGTATGCATCTTATCAGCTACAAGGCGCTGCAATTGCCTGGTGGGAGAATCATTAGGCCATCCTTCCAGAGGGTCAAACTCTCACCTGGGCCACTTTCAAGGAGGCATTCTGTAATGCCCGTATCCCCTCAAGCATTATGGATATAAAGAAGTGAAAATTCTATGAACTCCAATAGGGGAACCAGTCGTTGATGGAGTTTCTCCACCGCTTTGACTACCTCGCCCCCTATGCCTCAATGACGAGATGAAGTGGTCACTTGCTACCCATGACATCCCCAACTTCCAAGCCCTGATCAACAAAGTCATTCAAGTTGAAGACAACACACGAGTAGTTGTGGAGAGCTGTAAGCATAAATGGCTTGCATAGAAATTAGCAAGCAGCAGTACGTCAAGACCCTGCATTTCGCAACCCTCAAACGCGCGCCCTTCGGCACCGCCACCTCCAAGATTCCAAGCCCAATGTCCTCGCCCTCAGCAAGCCGTGGTTCAGCAATACAACCACGGAGAATAGCCGTTCGGTACCCAAAACCGGACAGCGAACGTCACCTGCTACGGTTGCGGAGAACACGAGCACTATGCGAGTGCATTCCCACAGAGGAAGTTTCCAGTGCCTCAACCTCAATCCCTCGGTGTCCAGCAGCGACCCTAGGGCCTCGCACGAGGTCAAGGAGGGTAGCAATCTCCCAAGCCGGCGCAAGGCTTTGGACGCGGTCGTCTGTACCATACGACCGCCGAGGAAGCCGAAGCATCACCTGTTGTGGTGATGGGTACGATTCTCGTTCACTCCGTACCTACATTGGCATTATTCGATTCTAGAGCAACCCATTCTTTTGTTTTTAAAAGGTTTGCTATGCAACAAAAACTAGAAACTACATATCTAGAAAGCATTATGCTAGTTCACTCACCCGAGATAGTCTTAAGGGCAAAACTCGGATGTCCTGATGTTCAAATTGAAATAAAATGGGGTAGGATTCAAAGCCAACCTCATTATAATAGATACACCTGGGTTATATGTAATTCTTAGGATGGATTGGCTAGTCAAACACAAAGGAGTAATCGATTGTGCTAAAAGAACCATCTCGCTTGTCAACTCTGACAAAGAACACGTTGTTTTCACCTCCACACATGCCGCTTCATCGCAGCAGTCTGCACTCAATTTCATCCCAATCCTAGAGCTTAGCTATGTGCTCATCGTATGTGAGTATCCCAACGTGTTTTCGGATGAATTACCGGGAATGTCGCTAGATCACAACATAGAGTTCGCCATCGATTTAATACTTGGGACAACACCTATGTCCAAGCGACCTTATCAAATGGTATCAGACGAGTTGGCCGAATTGAAGCAACAACTCAAGGAGCAATTGGACAAGGGATTTATCCATCCTAGATTATCTCCATAGGGAAGCCCCGTGCTGTTTGTAAAGAAGAAGGACGACAGTCTGCGGATGTGCATCGACTACCGATCGTTGAATGAAGTCACCATCGAGAACAAATATCCTCTCCCAAGGATTGATGACCTATTCGATCAAATGAATGGAGCCTGTGTCTTCTCCAAGATTGATTTGAGGCTTGGATATTTTTAACTCAAGATCAGATAAGAAGACATCCCAAATTCTGCATTTACCACCCGCTACGGTTTGAACGAGTACACCATAATGTCATTTGGACTAACCAATGCTTCTACAAATTTCATGAATCTTATGAATAAGATGTTATAGAGTACTTGGAACAGTTCATGGTGGTCTTCATCGACGACATTCTCATCTACTCCACGAGTGTAGAAGAGCACAAGCAACACTTATGAATGGTGCTTGACAAGCTACGTGAGCATCAGTTGTACGCTAAGTTCAGCAAGTGTGAATTTTTGCAAAAGGAAGTCTGTTTCAGAGGCCATGTCTTATATGAAGGAGGTGTGGCTGTGGACCCGAGCAAAGTACAAGATGTTTTAGCTTGGAAATAGCCCTGCACCATTCTAGAAATTCAAAGTTTCCTTAGCTTGGCGGGATATTATCGTCGGTTCATCAAAAACTTCTCCAAGATTGCAAGACCAATGGCACAACTTCTGAAGAAGGAGAGGAAGTTTGAATGGTCAGCATCATGTGACGAGATCTTTCACGAGTTAAGAAAAAGGCTCACAACAGCCCAAGTGCTTACTCTGCCCAATCCAAACTGGTCATTTGGACGATTATCTGGCTTCTCCATGGACCCTTTCCCTTGTTGTAGGTCGAACGTTGCTCTATAGAAGTGACCTCCCTTGGTGTAGCGTCATTTTGTTCTTCTTCTTGGTCTTGCTTTTGTTGCCACTAGATCGGTCAGTTTCTCGAATTCTTTCTTATCAGATTCTTCCATACCTGGTTGTGGTAGTGTATGACCCTTGTAAGATCGAGGAGGCCGACTAGAGGGGGGGTGAATAGGCATTTTAAAACTTCTATACGCTAAAACCGATTTCTAATGCGGAAGCTTGTAACAATACGGTTTTGCACAATTAAAGCCTAAATCAACTAGGTTCAACTAAGTGCACCAACAATACAAGTCTATTGATGAATATTGCAAATAAGCAAAGACTTGTAATCTATTCAATTCTAGCAATGTAAATAGCACAAAGCATGGCAAGCATTCATACACAATGAATAAGCAATTTAATACAAGAAATATAAATTGCGATAAGTAAAGTAATAGAATGCAAACCACAATGACACGGTGATGTTTTACCGTGGTGTTCGGAGACTTGCCGGTCTCCCATAATCCACATTGAGGGAAACGCAAACCAATTGGGCCGGCTCCACGAATTAAGCCTTCCTCCGAGGTATTAACACCTCGCTCCACTAGGGTTGGTCTTACTCCACTCCGGAGATGGCGAGCACCAAGCCACTCACAAACACTGGGCCTTCTCACAAACTTCACTTGAGAAGATCACCGGACCACAACGCCTCCACGCCGTCTAGGTGTCGGCAAACACCAAGAGTAATAAGCCAAGCCCCTTGCTTGACTCTCACCACGTGCAACGAATGCACAAGCTCAAGTGGATACAAAATCCACCTCTAGATACAACACATGCAACTAGAGACCTCTCTCCTTGCTCACAAGGTGCAACACATGCACAATTAAGAGGAGAAGCTCACACTAGCTCAAGAGAGTGAAATGGGATGCCAAAGGTTGTCTCTCAACCGGCCAAAGGAGTATTTATAGCCCCCACAACAAAAACTAGCCGTTTGGAGTCGAAACAGTAAAAAACTAGCCGTTACAGCATTGGTGCGGTACTACCGCAGTTATACGGGCGGTACTACCTTTCTGCGGTACTACCACTGTTATAAGGGTCGTACTACCGCAGCCCAATTTTCAGCACAGACGACACTCGGTAAAAAGGTCATAACTTTTGACTCCGATGTCGGAATTGAGTGATCTTGGACTCTATTGAAAGCTTATTCAGAGGGCTACACAACCCACCTATTTGATTTATCTCAAACACATTTGATCAAATCAAAAAGCACAACTCAAAAGATCCACTACCATGATCTAAGTCCAAAGAAAAAGCAACAAGCAACCTTAGACCATGTCAAGGGAATACGCATGAATCTTAACCATTTGCAAAACACATTTGCAAACTTAGATCATGCCACAAGGAGTAGGTACATGGACTTCAATCATTTTCAAAACACATTTGCAAAGTATAGTCACATATTACAAAGATTAAATGCATGAGCCTCGACTATTTGCAAAACACATTTACAAATAATAGCATCATGCCAAGGTGAGCTAGAGCAAGCAAGATTGAGCTATCAACACATGATGAGACTCAAGCTACTATACAAGACCCCTCTTAATAGTACGGCAACCTATACTAGTAATCTGGTCTTTCAACCAAACACCAAGACCGGTAAAAGACTAGGAACACATCCTTAGCCCTAGCTAGTCATACCTTTGCCTTGAGCATCTTCTTGAAGCCTGATGACGCACATCTTCACTTCAAGTCCGGGTCATCGTCTTGACATGCATCAACCCATGATGCATCCTTTACCTGACCTCAATCAACACATGATGAGTCTTCTCTTGACTTGATGATCAACTCATGATCATCTCTTCTTCGAGATCTTGATATGCATCAACACATGATACATCATCTTCTTGAACCTTGACTTGATGACAATCAACTCATGATGACATCCAAAGTCTTTATCACCCGGGAACATAACCTATTCATCCAACTCATGGAAAATGTTAGTCCCACAATGTCATTAACATTAATTAACAAGATATACCTGCATCTTCTAAACAAGCCATTACTGACAGGTGCGGTATTACCGCCAACTAGCATCCGGTAATACCGCTCTTTAGTAGTACCGTTTCTCAGATGCGGTACTACGATTTCCAGAGGCTCGAGAAATACAGAAAAACACCTTCTCTAGAATTTACATACCGCCAAATAGCAAACGGAACAACCGGGTTGCGGTAGTTCCGCCAACACATTTGCGGTCATACCACTACGCGGTAGTTCCGCCACATGAACTCCGGTACTACCGCACATCGGTAGTACCGCTTACCAAATGCGGTCATACCGATTTTCACTGAACTTCTTCCAGAAGCTTTTTGAAATGCAATGCATGACTCCTTTGTCTTGAGCCATGTTAATGGTTTATCATCTTTGCATTTCCTTTTCATGTCATCATTCAAACTCCGGGACTAAGCCTTGAAAACATCTTAGCACACACATTAGTCCCACAACACAATTGCAAATAATTGAATATAAAGCAATATGAGTATATATGAACTACACAAGTTATATATACCATGAGTATATATGAACTACAAGTTGTATATACTAAATATGAGTGTATACGAACTACACAAGTTGTATATACTCATATGAATATATTAACTACACAAGTTAAATATATTCAAAAATATATTTCAAAGTAAAGATCCTTAAAGTATGTGGAAAAAGAATTTGGATCAATACTAATGAAACCACAAAATATAGAATGAACTCCCCCTAAATGTGTGCATATACAAATGTGTAATAGAAACATATGCACATATCCAAGTTAACCTTTTTGGTGGAGTTTAACCTATATTTTGGATCCGAGGAATACAACAAGATATAATAAGAAGAAGTAGAATGCATACCTCTTGTATTTTCATCTTTATATCCAAACAAGACTAAGCAATAGATAATCAATAGAATTGTTAGTCTCACAAATAGATTTGTCATTAATGAATACATACCTGTTTGGATTTTTTTGCTTTTATATCCAAGCTGAGACTGTTTGGATTTTTTGTTTTTATATCCAAGCTGAGACTAAACATGATATAACAATAAGAGTATTAGTCTCAAAAGTGCATTTGTCATTAATCACCAAAATATTCCATTAACACATAATGGCGGGTCTAGATCCTTCAACCCTTGTCGGCCATACGGTTCCACTCCACTGCTTCATGAGCATCAGAGTAATGATTAGCAATGTCAAATAACTCTGACACAATTCTTAGTGGGTGGATGTTTAGGTCTTCTATAAACCTCTTGTATCCTACCGCCTGTTTAAATGCTCAAAAAACATAATCACCAATAATATTAGGAATGGTATTGCGCACTTTTGCAAACCTTTTAATAAACTCACGTAATTTTTCTCTAGAATGTTGACGAAGACGATATAGATCATCCTCTTTTCTAGGTTTAGTGTAACAGCTTTTAAAGTTATTTATGACAGCATGGCATAAATTTTTCCAACTAAAAAGAGAACTTTACGACTGGTTGAGTAACCATATTCGAGTAGATCCTTTTAATATAGTGAGTAAGTAATTTGCCCATACCTTTTTGTCGCCGCCCGCAACCTGGACAACAGTACTGTAGATTTGGAGAAATTCTAAGGGTTTCTATGTCCCATCAATGCTTTCCAAATATCTTGGCTTGAACTTTTCAGGCCATGTAACTTCTCTTAGCCCGGGTGAGAAAACCTTGCACCCTATATATGGCCCCAATTGTGATCGGACGTTATGACCATCATGACTATTAGGAGAACAAGATCTTCTTTGACTACAGTCAAACACCTAGGCTTATTCTATTGAACACGTTTTGTCGGGGCGAATCATCTTCTTGACGAAGGTCGTTGCCGTGATGGCGATGTCTAGAGGCAGAGTGGTCTGCCCTAGAAATGCTCTGAGACCTTGATGGTTGCGAAAGGCTCTGTACTTCTGGAGCGGTCTCTTGCATGTCAGCAGCCAATGAACGAATGACCAGAAGGACATATTCATTGTTTTCTCTAATCTAATGGTTAGCAGTGGCACTTGAGAGTATGCGAACACAATTGATGGGAGTGTCTACCAGCGAAGGTGATGTTACAATATTTAAATCTCTTACCAGCATCCTTGGGCCGGCCTGGGGCATAATTGGTGGACGTTGGTCACCACTCGCATTAGTGATAGGTCTCGTGGATGTCCCCAACGCATTGTCATGGTATTGACGACGGACCTACTCCATTGCCTTCTGCTTAGCGGTAAGAAGTTGATTGTTGCATTGCTCCTGCGCCAAAGGTTCGGCCTACTCCTGAGCCTCACGTTGTTCATGTGCCGCCCGTTTCTCATTGGTATCGTTGGCGTTGATGACTACACATGCAAAAAAAAACTCGAAGCAGATAGAGGGTGAGAACGTCTCGTCATCAACAAAGGAGGGGTAGTAGTCAAAACCTTGGAGTAGATGTTCTTGAGAAGATTCTTTTAGAACATCAACATAGTCACCGTCAGTGAGATTATCATAGGCCCCCACAATATCAACATGTGGTGACTTATCTCTCAAGTTGAGAGAGAAGTACAAATATACTTGTCCTCGGAAGTACTCAGGAGCGACAGTGGTATATCTGTCGTCTCAGCCCCAATGAGTTGGGTTGAGAGCAGTAAAGATTCTCCCTGGGAACGTACTCAAGGAAGAAATCTCACTTGCAAGCCTCCTTAGGGACGTAGTCCTCGTCCATGAGGTTGGCGTAATCTCAGCAAGATCGAAGGTGTTCTCTTTGTCCATTGGTAGGGACGTGAGAACATTTCGGCAATGATCTCCAGTTTGATGGTGCCTCCTTCTAGCGCCAACTATCGACGATTGAGACTCAAGGTCTTCTATCAAGCTTATTCGAGAAAGATAGTATAAGAGCACAATCTAGACAAAGACCTTTATTGTCGTGGACAAAATGAGTGTTTGTATGAGAATACAATAAGAATGAGAATGTTGAAAGCGTAATAGCTGCCTTCAAAGTTATCTAAACTTATGAATCTATATTTACAGAGTATGTGGGCTACCCCCTTTATAGCTATTGAAGGGTGACAGTTAAATTCGATAAAAACGTCTTATATCTTCACGCACGTTCCTTTGTTGAATCTTGAACTCTCATGTCTCTTTGTCAACTGCATAAGTTGCCAGATACGTCAATAATCGCTCTTATGTTAGTCAGGTGGGAAACTTCCTTGTCTCCCGACCAATTTGTTGGTCAGGAATGCCCAAACCATATAGCTGGTCATATAGACTTCCTTTTAATACTAGTCGTGGATTCATAATTGTTATTAGATGGGCCCCTATTGTGTAGGCCTGTTTTTACAGAGAGTTTGACTTTGACTAAAAAAAATATTGATCTGACCTAGAATCCACGTCAATATTAATGATCAAACTTTAGAAAGTTTGACGGCACGTATTTGTCGACGATCAAGACGTCGATCTTACGAAAATAAAAAGGAGAAAGTGACGTGGGAAATATCAGGAAATGATGGGGCTGCTCTTTATTAATATGAACTGGAATTTACAAGGTATACACTAAGAACTCTGCTTGCTCTCTTGCTATCTCAGATCTATCACACGAAACTATGGTTTGTGTTCCTTCCTTCTTCCGTTCTCTTGTGTCTCCTCCTTGATCCGTCCAGGTTCCATCTTTAAATAGCCATCGAAGAGGTGGTAGTTACTTTCGGAGAAGACGTCTGATGCGAAGCGTTGCGTCTGGTCGGAGTCAAGTGACGGTTGATACGGAATCAACCGTTCGGCGGTTATATGTCTAGGAAACATACAACCGCGTGGAGGTTGTTTGCTAGTGTGTCTGGACAAGATGCATCGTATGGCATGGAATATACACGTGCTCCATTCATCATACGGTGAGAATATACCTTGGGATTTATTCCGAGCGTGCGATTCATACCTTCTACGAGCGCTTCTCCGGTCGTAAGCTTGGCTTAGGCCTTTGTCCGACAGTGGTACCCATTATGTAACCTCCGAATCTCTACGACCAGTGAAGTCGTGCACCTCAGGGTTACGACCATGAAGACGTATGGTCTTCTATATATTAAAGATAATATATAGAGGTTTTAATCCTCGTCAGCTAGCCCCCGAATTTTAAATGAATAAATTGTGTGAACACTTTCCTTCCGATGAAATCGTATCGGGCTGATGCTTATTTAAATGCAAGGGCATTTGAAGCGGTTCGTATTCACTTTAAAGTTGAGAACTTTGCCTTGGGAATTGAAGAGTTTTTGTGTCCGTTGGACTTCTACTCTTATGTTCTTCTTTAATTTATCACAATCTAAAGGTTATAAATAACCTTTGAGGATAGATCTCTGAAGAGAAAGGAAAATCCCACCTTCTTGGTTTCGCTCGTGATTGACAATTCTCTTCTCAAGGATGGATTTAAAAATCCAGAGTTCATAACATCTTTATGTCTTTTGATAAGACAAAATTCATGGGACAAATTGACTTTTAGATCACCATTTCGAGGTCTAGACCCATGGAGTAGTGATCCTAAGGTGATCTAGAAGTCAATTTGGTCTATGAGTTTTGTTTTCAAGGTGAATATGGCCTTCGAAGATTGAGTAAATACTTCATTATGTATAGTCTTCAATCAAGATCGAAGTTCATGTCAAGAGAAGGGTGCGAAACCAGCGCCTATTTGATTATACATCTCTAGTCTCCTTCTGCCAGAAATCAACCTTCGATCAACCTGAAGCTATTCTTCGAAGAACTAGTCGAAGGATTTTCTGTTTAGAAGGTTTGTAGAAGAAATGTAACCAGGGATTTTTGTAATATTTGGGTTTTTAATGAAACAAAGCTTCCTTCTGTTCATATCTTTGTAATGAGGTTTAGTCGAATTTTGGATATTATTTCTAGTGGGTATGCATCCAGATAGAAAAAGAATCCAAATAAACAACATTCTCATTATCCGATTTGAATGAGTAGCTTAAAGATTATGAGAAGAATGGTAAAAGGGAAAAAGCATCCTCTTAACTGTAGAAAGTTAATTTTAAACAGATCTTCTGGTGTTCCAGTCGTGTCCGACCAGAGCACCCCTCAGGAAAATGTTTCTGGGGAAGAAGTGGTCGTGGAGATTCCTAATCAGGATACTCCTAAAGCTAAAACTGTCGAGGATAAAGTAGTAAAAGAAGCCCCCGAGCAAGTTTCAGCATCTGCTCAGGATCCTCTAGTAATCCTTACTCCTTCTCCGGAGGTAGTCATCTCCAGAGATCCTCAACAGGCTCCACCTCCTCCCAGAAATGTTTCTCAGGTTAACAAATTCCCTTTTTCTCCCCGATTTATCGAGGATAAGGAACTTGATGAAGCCTGGGGAAAGATATCAGACCGTCAAGCTGAGATTGGTCCAGATACAATCTTTTCCGAATATAACGATATGGCAATTCGGGTAAGTATCCTACGACCATCCTTACAACTCTTTCTTTTGTAGTTTCTTTGAAAGCTTACCAAAGAAATGGATTTTTGTTTTTGTAGCATATGGTGAGAAATACTGCTGTGGTTGGAGGACTATCCCGTGAATAAAAACTTTGGAGCAAAACACTCCGATCCGAGAAGTAAGAATATTTCTCTTTTTTGACCTCCTAAGTTTTATTATCTTGTTTCTCTTTATAGCTTAATCTTCTCTTTCTATCATATTTGATAGATTTAGAGAAAATTAAAGAAAAGATTGTGGCCAAAGAAGCCATAATAACAAAGCTGAGGAAGAAAATCGAGTAAAGACCGTCGATCGAACATGCGATGACCGGACAAAAGGAGGTTTTCACTCTTGTGAGAAGAAAATCAAAGGTAATCGGTCGAGACTTAACCAATATTCCATAACTCAATTATAAAGAGTATATTAATTTCTTTTTATCCACTCGTGTAGAAAAAACCCAAGCACTTGAACGAGCGGAGAAGACCCTCGAGTTTGAGCGTGGCCAAAAGGCAGCCCTTGCATTCGGCCTTGATGAGAAAATCATGGCTCGAACAAAATGATCTTTGATATGGGATCAGGATCAAGCTTGCCTTCTTTAGGAGATCCAATGAAAAGATGAACTATTTTGGTCAACTTCTGGAAGATCTCAAAGACCTGCTCAAAACTATGAGGGAAAACCATACCCAGACAATGAAGGAAGCTATTGTAAATGGAGTTAGTGTTGCTTTAGCAAAACTAAAGGCTTCCGACCCCTCTGTTAGTCTTAAAGTGTGGAAGAGGACTTGATCGCTCAAAGTGAAGCAACAAAACTTCTCGAGGAAGTAAGACCTCTCGGAGAGAAAGTTGCTGAGGAAATGGAAGTCGGATCTCCATCACGTAGTGACCAGTCTGGTGATCCCAATATGTAAATGGATGTAATATTTAGAATATGCAAAATGAAACTTACCTTTTATCAATGAAGATCCTGCTTTGTTTTATCGATATTATTAAATACTCATATATCTCCTAGCCCCCGACTGCTTATATTAGTAGATGAACGTTACTAAAAGAAAGCAGTAGACCAGGAAATTGAGTAATAACAATGACCATGGTAAGAGTGCTGATAATGTGTATGACAATGATCCAGGAAATACTAGGAAATCATGTGGTCGAAACCAACTGACGATTTCGACTAGTCTAGATATTGCCCATTATCGAAGTACTATGAAATACCACTTGTAGTCGGAAGATATAACAAAGACCAGATTTGCTTGATAAGAATATATGCATTAAGAATGTATGCAAAGAAAAAGAAATGAAGAGATAAGTACCGTTGTTTAGAAAATATTCGGATCTGGTCGTATCGAATCTCAAGAACTGAAGATTTGTAAAATATTTCGCGAAACGTGTTCATGATCAAATCCGACTGGCAGCGAGGATCGTAGGAAAAGGACCGTCACTAGGAAGCTCCTTCCGCAAGGTGACCACATGCAGAAAGGAGAGACTTCGACCAGGAGGCTTTCTGTGTCCCGACCAGTAGCCAAACTTGAGTAGAACAGAATGTTGAAATAAAATATCAGTCTTCAAATTCAAGAAAGAAACGAAAACCAAGTAAATCGTCTGAGTTGGTACTCCTTATACTCGTATGTTTCTTTAAGAAAAGAATATCTGGTCGTGCATGTGTATCATTGAAGCAATGATCACCGTTAAAACCAGTGTGGTCGGTGACATTCAAGTCAGCAACCATGAGTAGTGGAGATCCTATGGAAAGGAATATCGGAGAGAATGAAAGTCTTCTCCACCAACCAAAGAACGGAATGGCGTATGACCAGATGCAACAAATAATAAGTATAAACAACCACACTTATCGTTTTTGTTTGTTTGTAAAAGGAAAAGCATCTTTATTGAAAAATGAAAGGAAATGAAATACATGAAATTAAACATAGAACTTACGCAATTGATCAATATTCTAAGAGTTAGACAAAACTTGCCCATCTGTCATAGCTAATCGTACCGATCCAGGTCAGGTAACTTCGACTACAGTGTATGGACCTTCCCACTTAGGTGAAAGTTTGTTGCGACCCGCTTGGTTCTAAATTTTTCTAAGAACCAAATCACCTACAGTTAGGCTGCGAGGTTACACCTTACGACTGTGGTACCGACGCATGGCTTGCTGGTAGATAACTGATCGTAGCAAAGCTTGATTTCGTCGTTCTTCAAGGAAATTGATGTCGTCAAGTCGTCGTTCACCGATCACTTTCGGAAAAGGAATCGGTTAAGCGTAACCAATTTTAAGTTCGGAGGAAGCATGGCTTCACCGTAAACCATAAAGAATGGTGTTTCACGGTCGCACGACTAGTTGTGGTACGAACGCCCATATACAGAAGGAAGTTCTTGAACCCAAGCTCCTGACCGTTGAAGTAACTGGTCGAACACTCGTCGTTTGATCCCTTGCATTATAATACTATTGGCTCGCTCAACTGCTCCGTTACTCTGTGGATGAGCGACAGAAGCGAAATGTATCTTGATACCTAGATCCTCGCGCAATTCACGAAATTGCCGCCGAGAACCGCACCGTTATCGGTGATTATACGACTGGGTACACCAAACCGTGTAATCACGCTTTTCGTTATAAATTTATTGGCGGCTTCAGTTGTAGTTTTTACAACCGGCTCGGCTTCGATCCACTTAGTGAACGTGTCAAACATGACGAACAGGAACTCAAAGCCCCCGGGTGCTCTTGGGAAAGGTCCCAGAATGTCCAGTCCCCAGGTTGCAAAAGGCCAAGAAAGAGGAATCGTTTGCAAAGCTTGAGACGGCT
Source organism: Ampelocalamus luodianensis (assembly GCA_036346255.1). NCBI lineage: Eukaryota > Viridiplantae > Streptophyta > Magnoliopsida > Poales > Poaceae > Ampelocalamus > Ampelocalamus luodianensis. The sequence goes on from JAYEVH010000333.1 coordinate 90,242, forward strand.
AATGTACTTGTTGGCTATGAAACTGACATTGTACGCACTTCGTCACGAGCTCTTTTGCATCATGAAGGGCAGTTGGCCAGTAGTATCCTTGCCTAAAGGTTTTACCAACCAAAGTTCTGTAGGAATGATGAGCTCCACAGACTCCTCCATGAATTTCGGCTAGCAATTTAATGCCATCCGAGCGAGATATGCATCTCATCAACACTCCGTGAGATCCTCGTTTATACAAGGTACGTTCAATGAGAGTGTATGATTTGACTTTTCGTGCAATACGATCAGCCTCTACATCATCTTCTGGAATTAGGTCATGTTGAAGATAATTGTAGATCGATGTCATCCAATCTCCACCGTGATCGTGATGGCGCCAACCATCATCGACCTGTGGAGCATCCATGTTTGCAGAATCAAGGTGTGCAACCTCCTTGCTAACATTTATGTTCTTGGAAGGCTCGACTACCGAGGGTGAATCGAGTTTCTCGAGAAAAACTCCGGGCGGGACGGATGTCCTTGTGGAAGCCATCCGGACCAACTGGTCTGCCAGAAAGTTTTCCTTTCTAGGAATGTGTTGGATCTGAAAACCGAAGAAATGCTTTTCGAGTTTCCGTACTTCCGCCAGATATGATGACATCTTGGTACTAGAGCATTGATACTCTTTCCCTACTTGATTCGCTACTAGTTGAGAATCACCTTTCACTAGCAATCTGTGAATCCCGAGCGAACGAGCTGTTCGAAGTCCGGCCAGTAAACCTTCGTATTATGCCACATTGTTAGTAGCAGAAAAGTTAAACTGAATGGCGTACTTTATTTGTTCGCCAGTAGGGGAAATCAAGACGACCCCAGCCCCCGAGCCATGCAACATCAAGGAACCATCGAAGTACATTGTCCACTCATCGTGGTGCTTGTACTTGGGCCCTTAGGTGGGTTCAGGGTTTGTCCATTCGGCAATGAATTCTGCTATTGCCTGAGACTTGATTGCTGTTCGTGGGACAAAATAGAGATCGAACGCCCCAAACTCAACCGCCCATTTTGATATTCGTCCTGATGACTCCCTGTTTCCCAGGACTTGACCAAGAGGATATCCAGTAGGTACGATCACTTTGTGGGCCTGAAAATAATGCCTTAGTTTCGTTCGTCGATTTCTGCCCTGGGCGAGCCGGCAGAGGAGGATGATGAAGAGATTCTGTTTTCCTCCATGGCGCGCATGCATGCATCCATATCGAGGTCGGCGTAGTCCGCCAAGTCGAACCAATTTTCTTCATCCCAACATCCCGCCATAACCGCATTAGCGGTCACAGACGGGGAATAGACAAAGATTTGATGAGCAGAGAAAATCTTCTGAGATTCCATGCCGCGATCCCCACGGACGGTGCCAGCTGTTGACGATCAAGATGTCGATCTTACGAAAATAAAAAGGAGAAAGTGATGTGGGAAATCTCAGGAAATGATAGGGCTGCTCTTTATTAATATGAACTGGAATTTACAAGGTATACACTAAGAACTCTGCTTGCTCTCTTGCTATCTCAGATCTATCACACGAAACTATGGTTTGTGTTCCTTCCTTCTTCCGTTCTCTTGTGTCTCCTCCTTGATCCGTCCAGGTTCCATCTTTAAATAGCCCTCGAAGAGGTGTTAGTTACTTCTGGAGAAGACGTCTGATGCGAAGCGTTGCGTCTGGTCGGAGTCAAGTGACGGTTGATACGGAATCAACCGTTCGGCGGTTATATGTCTAGGAAACATACAACTGCATGGAGGTTGTTTGCTAGTGTGTCTGAACAAGATACGTCGTATGACATGGAATATACACGTGCTCCATTCATCATACGGTAGAGAATATACCTTGGGATTTATTCCGAGCGTCAGTTCATACCTTCTACGAGCAGTTCTCCTGGTCGGAAGTTTGGCTTAGGCCTTTGTCCGACCAGGGTACCCATTATGTAACCTCTGAAATCTCTACGACCAGTGAGGTCGTGCACCTTAGGGTTACGACCATGAAGACGTATGATCTTCTATATATTAAAGATAATATATAGATGTTTTAATCCTCGTCAGTATTCTTATGTGTCACTTGAAATACGAACGGATGGGCTAATATATTAGGCTCACATGCGGCCCTGCGGGTTAGTGGAGCGAGATGACATGGAAGGGCTATTTCATTAGGAGGCACTTTTCGGAGTACGCAAGAGTATTTTTGTAGTTTCTTTTATTTTCTAATCGGGGAAGCAGCACATTGGATGATAGGTACGGTCAGCTAGGGTTTATACTTTATTCTCTAACTATTTTTATTCGAAAAAAAAAAATCCAGAGAACATGACATGTGTGGCCTGGTCCGGCTGGAATCGGACCACGGATACGGTGACTTGGCTGCGGTTAGACTCATTTTCTAATATGGTTTAAATTAAACTTTTGTACTTACCATGGCCTGGATCAGCTTAGTACTATTAACTACTATTTAATCTCGGGCCTGACTACCAATTATCCTCACGTGTAAGTGTCTAATAAAATATAATTAGGGTTTTAAAGTAATGATTAACCAATGGGCCTACAGGATAGTGAATACTATTTATAACGACTACCCTAACTATTCTTTATTGGCTAAATAACTTTGTTTAACTAAAATTTGATGATGAGAGGGCCTGCTTGTAAGTGTCTAACCCTCCTATTTATTACTTTATTTATTCTTTACTAATGGGTACACATGCCATTTGCACATTTCTATAGATATATAAAATTATATTATACCAGAATGTCCAATTGAGTTTACAGTCTCAAAATAAATACTAATGGCACACTAATTATCTTTAATTAGCATCTAACCCTCATTGACTTAATTAACGTCTAATTACGTAGAGCCCAGTTGTCACGCATACACACTAGATTGCACCTATTATATTAAGTTAATTTTCAACTACAGTCTTTACTAGTGACCTATCTACTGTTGAATGACACATCAACTAATTTTATTATCTTAGGTAATCAACAATTAATATGGGACCACTAGTCATTGAAAGATTAACTCAGTTTACTAATCCAAACTAAGTCTATTATTATGCGACCCACTATAATTAATGGTACTTTTAAAATTAGATTGCATTTAAAAGGAAATACTAATGACCTAGGGCCCACCGGTCATTTGGACATATATCCACGAAGTTATATTTTAGGGAAAATTTTGTTCCTGCTACTCAAAGATGTGCAAATTCGGTTCTACCATCCGAAATTTGACTATTTCGTTTTTGCCATTCTTCCATCAGTGCACATTTTGTTTTTGCCACTCTGTCCAAGTCAACGGGGTTTGACCGTCAAGAAATATGGGAAAACATAAAAATATCAGAAAATCATAGAAAAACCAGAAAACACACAAGCAAAATATAGAAAAATTCAAGGATAACTTTTGAACAATTTTGTTTTTTAATACAATAATAAAATTTCTCAAAAAATTTACACTAAGGAAAATGTTTTAATCTTCCTCAGCTTTAATGGAGCATTGCTAAAAATTTTCACAGTGCAATTTTTTAATTTGTTTTTGAGAAATTTACACTAAGAAACTTTTGTCCACTTTTTTAAAAAAAAAAATGAAAATTTTTCTATATTTGTTGGTATTTTTATTTTCAATTTTTCTCTTTTTTCTAATAATTTTCGTATTTCTTAATGGTCAAACCCCGTTGACCTGACGAAAAATTGAACGAAGTGGGAAAAAAAATGTGCACTGGCAAAAAAAAAGGCAAAAATGAAATGATCAAATTTCCGTTGGCATAATCGTTTTTGCACATATTTTGAGTGGTATGAACAAAATTTGCCCTATATTTTAACATACATACATGTATGTAAAAATTATATGTCAACAGAAGCTCTACTTAAATTATGCACTTTAATGGAAATAGTGGTGACACATTAATTGTCCTGAATTAATATCTAACTAATCTAGTTTCATTAGCGAGTCTATGTGGGGCCTATATGCCAACTGCACATTATATTCTAAATTGCATTTTTAAAATATTAAAACTTATGAGTTGGACCCAGATGTGCAGACACCATTTTAAATCCTGAAGCTATGGGTCACATGTAATTGTCTCATTTACGAGTACTATTACTAATACTGCTATTGCCGCTACTAATGTTGTTGTTATTATTATATTACTACTACTACAAATAATTAAAAGAGTGATTAGCTACAGGCCCACCACTCAGTGGAATGATAACTAGGGCTATTGATTTCAACTAATCACCAATCAAGGTGGGGCTCGCATGTCATATTATCATTTCATTAAGTTGGGTTTAATTACAGATAAAACGGCCTTGGGCCATCTGTCATACTTAGGACATCTCTAATAATGTATTTATTATCGTCTCTTAGCTATGTCACATCAACAAAATCCTACGTGGAGAAGAGGAGGAGGAGAGAAAGCACATGTCGTCTCTTCCTGAAGAGACTGTCATGCACGCGAAACAAGATATAATATATTAATCTACTATAGTTGACATGTAGCCCCGTTTCAAAAGAAAATTATAAAATATAAATGTTGAAAAGTATGTTAAAGACTATCCATTAGAAATGTTGTTTCTAAAGATGATATAGCATATGTTAGGGACAAGGTTATCTCTAACTATTGAAGATGTCTTTAGTGGCATTAAGCTAAACATTAATCTTACAACTTAATTTGTGGATCCTACGTGTCAGTGGTTGTAATTTTTTATCCTTCGTTGATCCCAAACCAAGTGTAGTTCTCACATTTCCTTAAATTTCGGTATCAAACATTAATCCTTGTCATTTTCGAGGTCCAATATATTATTGACCTGCTGCACCAAGTGGACAATGCACGGCAATTGAGAAGAAATTATTAGCAACGCAGTAGGCACAGTCAACCCGTTCTATCGTCAGAATCAATGGTTAGGTAGTGCTCCCGGTCACTAGAAAGCAACGGTTATAATAATTAATAACCTGAATCTGAAGTGACAAGCACTCAAAGAAAGTTCAGAGAAGGAAACCAAGACAGTAACCCTCTGAACCTGAAGAAAGATTTTTATTTTTATTTTTTTGGCGAGGGATCTGAAAAAACACTTGACGAGTAGACAGACCTACACGAATTGAGCTTTCCAGTCCAAGTCAGCAGCGTCTTTTATTTTTGTCTTCGTCGGCTTCCTACCGGTTACAGGAAAATTGAAGCAAAGAAGACTAGAAGAGTGCATCAGGACGCAGGGAATTTTTTTTATTTATTCCATTTTTAAAAATAATTTAAAAATAATTTCTCCATAACTTTATTTCTAATTTGACATTTTTGGCCACGCCACAACGCGTAGCGTGGAAAAAACACGTTGTCACGCTACGGACCTCGGCGTAGCAAACAAGTACTGTCACGCCACTCCTCTTGCCGTGACAGGACTTAACCCAAAAACGGACATTTGTTGACTCGGAGGGCTATCGTAGCAGGTTTGGTCACGCCCCGGTCGATGACATGATAGCACAGTTTTGTCACGCTACGAGTCATAACATGACTAAAGAGGTCAGAATTTGAAATAAAGTTAGAGAGATGTTATCTTTAAAATATTTTTTAAAGATAGATTAAAAATAATAATAAAAAAAACTCAACACTGGGGTTGCGAAGGAAATTTGCTGAGTGCACCAGCTTCCTCCCAATCAACCGTTGATTTTTCTTTTTTCAACAGAATCAACGGCTGACGGGAGTAGAGCCTCACTTAAAACCTTCTTATCATTTTTTTTACGTGGGGCTGCTCATAGCTTACTCCCATCACTAGGCTTCACGGTACAAGGTTTCTGACAGAAACCTCATACGACATTACACTGATCAGGCCAGTCATCGGAGCAGCGCTGGCCGTTCTGGTTCGTGTCGTTGCCGAGCCTATGGGTACAAGGATATTCAAGTGGCCGGAGGCACCAAACTCTGCATCTCTGCAAGAAACATTTATGCTTTTCAGACAAGCCGCAGTACAGCATGTCAAGAAGTTGAAGTACCGACAGAAACACTTTACTGTACTGCAGCCATGGAGCTTGTCGGGACCAGGATTTTGACCTATTCAAATTCTACGTGAAAACACTTTACTATTTTTTGAATCAGTAGATAACACTCACATTTATATCACGGAATCATTGCATACAAGTCGTGAACCGAACCATTTAATATAATACAAATATCAGAGTGACACAGACCGCGTCGGGTCGAAGTTTACAGTAAAGGCCGAACAGGCCAAATGATTACATTACAAAAACAGTGTAAACAAAAGGGTAGAGCACATCTCTCCATAGGCAAGTGATTGGAAAAACCCGTGTGCGTCCAATATTAACCAAAGACTTGGATAATATTGGATGCACGCAAGCACCGACTGGCCAGCTAGACTAATGTGAGACCAAGACTACTCGAACTAGACTACTCTTCATCAGCTCCTTGTCCATCGACTTCGGGGTCCTCTTAGAAGGCGTAGTCTCCAAGATCCACGGGTTCTGAAGGATTTGGGGGGAAAGAGCGACACTGAGCACAACTTCCGTGCTCGCGAGCCAACACACAAGAGACAATAATATACATGCAAGGCTTAACAAGGGTGGTTCGGGTTCTTTTATTTGTCAAAGCAATGTTTTCAAATACTGATATTAGTAACTCCTATTACTTAGCATTTTAACAAAATTGCATTTTATTCAAGAGAATAATTACAATATTGAATAACAGCAGATGTTACCTCCATCTTATGCTTATTTTGAAATGTAGCTACGACCACTATTAACAACACTGGGTGCGACCACCCAGGAACAACACTGGGAACGACTACCTAGGAACAAACCAAAGGCAGGGTTACATCAGCCTGACCAGTTTTTATACCATCCACAAAAGTTTTTGAAATAGAACTAACTCTAGTAAGGTTCTCATGTCCGCCTTTGATCGTAGACACGACTGTTTAAATAGTTTACACTCTACAGAGGTTGTACACTTTACCCACAAAAGATAATCAACTCGTTGTCCTGCATGATTCCTTGGTCGTATGGTTGAGTGATCATCACAGTAATTTTTCAAATTATCTCACCCCTTCCGTTATCTCACTCATATGGGCTGCGCCCATAAGTTATGCGGGATGTTCACCATAACGACTAGCGCAGCTGGCCCCCGCCACAACAACTAGCGCAGCTGGCAACTTCAACTTACCTCGGTGTGCCATTCAAGCTGAAACGCATCCAATCGCTTGCACTACCTCGATCCCCTCCAGCGAGATGACTTTCAGGGTTCAATAACTTTACTAAGCCAAGTTGTACTTTACAGACTTGTAGTTGTACTTGTTTTACAATGGGATGTCATCACCGGATTAAGTCCTTAATGCCATCTGGGCGGTTCAAACTGCATACCCACCATTCTCGTGCTACATCAATACCCACCATCACACCGTCCGCCTAGATGTGGTAAGAGTAGTTTTAATAGGGTTTTGAGGAGTAAAACCAGATTTATCTCAAATACTTCAGTCATGTACCCACAAGGACTGCCCAAACATTTTCATGATTTTAAGAGATGATGAATGGGGCATTTTAATGTCTTGATACTTAAGCAAAACTAGCATGTCGCTTAAGTACAACCTATAGCTAGTAAATTACCACATAGTTACTAGGGTGATATGGAATAATGGATTCAATTGTCAAATGATGGAATAACAAATAATTAATCATCAAATGGGTATTTAACTACCTTAAGATTTAACATACATTTGCTTAAAGAATTAGAGTATGCAAATTTTGTTAATTTAAAGGAATATACTTTGCATAAAATTGTGACGCCCCGTGTCATTACCCCAGGGGTAATAACACTTAGGCACACGGATTACTATTCGTTTGCTCAGTAGAACACTGCTCCAACGAATAGTAAGCCTTCACCAGAGTTACGCAGCAGAACAATAAGATAGAAACTGTCCTTTATTTCAACAGTTAGCCACGCAGGGCTAAGGTCTTAATACAAGATTTATATAAATACCCAAGGGAACTTCCCCGCTTCTCTTGTATGCCCTGAAGTATCGGCAGCCTATCCGTCCCACAAGCCAAAATAGCTCCCAACTCGCCCTGGGTCCTCTTAGTCCAAGCCTTCTCCTCCAGTTGTTGCTTCTGTACCTGCAAGTCCTTCGTCCCACTCGGGATAGTTCCCGGTCGGACTAGGATCTACAAAGGAGAATACTAACAAGGTTGAGTACACGAATGTACTCAGCAAGCATTAATAGCAAAAGATGCACAGAATGCACTATCTCTATTCATTATCACAATTTCTAAATCATCTCACTTTAGAAAATAGATCTCGACAAAAAGTGGCAAGTTTTAATACTGAAAAACTCTACTAGTCACTCGGAGAGACGAAAGACCCCCTGTGGTTCCCGTAGACTCCAATCCTGGAGACTGGCATGAATTCATGATTTGTTTAGCATCACATGGAGCTTTGTACCACTTTACCCATAGCTATTCTGAACTCTTCGTGAACAGGGTCCACCGCATTTCCTTAGATGCGGGTTCGAGATCAGAATACAGAACGTTTTCCAGGTTACGTGATTAATTTCTCCACCCATCACCTTCCGTCGGTGTAGATTTAGTCACGCTGCTGACCTCATCATCCACCGAGTTCTGGCGAGGTTGGTTGAGGCAGCTTCTATCCTGCACTCAACACTCCACCTTAGCGCTATAGCGCCTTGGATCCCCCACTTCCGGACTATCCCCCACCGGTCCTGGGTTCCTCCATCACAATCACTCACACCTAATACTTACCCGTTGTGGAGAGCATAGTCACGTAACAAGGTAGCATTTTCTGCCCGCCGAAACGGGAAAATGGTTGGCACTGAATTACGGCATCTGACCGAGCAAGAGTTTGTTGGTCCTTATATTATAACCATATGTAAAAAGGGGCCCACCTCTTACCTCAACATCATCATCGTCGCGTTTCCCCAGCCAGGGCCCCCTTTTACCCACCTAAGTCTCATTCTTTCTTAATCATCTTAATCATCATATCTCAATCATTTTCTTTAGGTTTTGAAAAACTATTTTGATGCAATACTTATAATAGTGCAAGATAGGGTATATTTTTAAAGTAACTATATTCATTTTCAAGAGGACCGCTTGCCTTCGTGAACGTAGGAAAAGTTGGCGCCGCTGAAGTTCTAGTCAGCTGCTCCTGTCGGTGCCGGTTCGCCTTCTGTAGCAAGTCGGCAACACGAATAATAATAGTATAAGTAAATACGTATTTGATTTGAGTGATAATAAGAATACATAAGTTAGGGACTACTACCAGTTAGCACATTTTAATTAACTAAAACATTTTCGAGATCTACACGAAGTTAGCACTTCCCGAAAGTCGCCCGACTGCCTATACACAACAGCTCGATTAAAAGCAACAGAAGACAATAGATATACCACCTATTCTAGCATCAACACTACAGAACAACAAGAATCTACACTTAACTTGAGATTATCAAATCCTAAATTTACAGCCCTTAACCTAAACCTAATCTCCCCTAATTCCCTCTCTCTCTCTCTCTCTCTCTCTCTCTCTCTCTCTCTCTCTCTCTCTCTCTCGCTAACCCTACTCGGCCGGCTCACAAAACACACACGCACACAGCACTCACTCCCCTACGCTCTCTCTCTCACTCCCGATTCCCTTCTCATCCCCAAGCGCCGCCGCCCCTGCCTGGACTCTCCCTCGCGCCAGCTCGTGGCGCCGCCGCCCCTCAGGCTCGGCCCGACTCCGGCACCCGGCGCCGCTCTCGCGCCGCCGCCCTGCTGGCCCGCCCGGTTGCTTCCTCCAGGTTCGGCCCGGCTCCCCTTCGGTCTTTCCCTCCTCCCTCCCCTTCCGCTGCGTCGATCTACGGTCCAGGGGACTTCGGCCCGGCCGGCTTGGCCTCCCGGCCGCCGGCGCCATGGCTCTTAACCCACCTTCCCCTCTTCTATTCTCATACTAAGCCCTAAGTTGATTCTCTTCAGCTATCGAAGATGAGCCAAGTATTAATGCTTGATGATGTTTAATGTATGCAAAGCATGATGGTTATTCTAGAGTGGAGGTGGCCATTGGAGGAGGTTGCTATGGAGGTATGACTCACCAGAAGCTTGATCTATTCTCCCCTATTGCTCTGAGATGCTAAGAGATTACTAAACGGCTACTGAAAAGCTCAAGGTGCAAGAGCTTTACCTGATGGTTGGGGATCGAGATGTTTTCGGATCGGGGGTCAGCAATGGTGGTCGGCAGTGTTCAGGGGGGATGCCGACGATGGGGATGGTGCTACCGGCGATGAGCAGGATGGGTGGCCGGTCTTGGTGATGCCGGTCACCTGGGTCCTCGGTCTCCCCTTCTTCTTCTCTGCTTCTTGCCTCCTTCTGATTCTTTCATGAGGTGATCTTGGGCTTGGGGGACAGCGGTGATGGACGGTGTGCTGGTGGTGGCAGTGGCTTGCTTGTGCCTTGTGCTTGGGGCTTTGCTGGTTTGCTAGAGCGTCTGCTCTGGTGAGTGCTTCGCTTGCTTTGCTGAGAAGGATGGCTGTGCTCCCTAGGATGGCTTGAGAAAGACTTTGTGGATGCATCTCTCCAAGAATGGCTCTTTGTGGATGCATCCCTCCAAGAATGGTTTATTAGAGGGGGAGCATTCGGCTGGCTTCCCTTTGGGGCTGGCCAAAGACCACTATACCCTTGCCTTATCCCCTTACTCTCTGTGACACTATTTGAGCTAAGGGCTTTTGGTCAAAGGGTGCTTGATTCTTGTTTGGTATTATGAATGTGGGTGCTCTGTTGTGTAGGTGAGAAAGAAAAAGAGGGGGGCTATTTGAGACTGCAGTGGAAGGATGGGGGAATGAATGGGGTTGCCTAGACATAGATGTTGTGTAATAGAATGATACTGTATGCTTCTAGATTGATTGATGCAAAATGAACTCGATGTACTATCTAATGCAATCTGTTGATTTGTTGTCTAATGCAATCGATAGTGCATTCTACTTACTTACTTGATCAAAGCTGTTGTCTTTGAATGCGAGTGCAAGAATGATGTGAGTGCATGCATGATGCGATATGATTGAGCTATTTAGTTAATGCCCGCGAACGAAACCTAACGAAACCAACACACGGACAACGGAACAGCCGCTTAACAACGATCTAATACTATCGTCAACTCACCACTAATGATGAGATTAACCGCTGCTAAACCCCGATTACTACTACGAGGTTAGGGCTAAAAACGCGGGTCCTCACAAAAATATAGGCTCAAAATGATCAAAGTATAGACTTGCCTGTATTAAAGGTAAGAGAGTCTTGATAATCTTGTGCTTGATCAAACTGGAGATCTCCCACTTCTTTGAATTCTACTCGGACGAACGTACCGAAAAAAGGAACAAACATGCAAAGATAACAAATAAATGCTAAAGAAATAACAAAAGAACTCGAAATTAAATAAGACTAGAGCCAAAAAGCAAAGTCTTGAATTTAGACAAATTTAGAAACAAATTTTCTATTTTTTAGAGTTATAACGAAGGCCTCGAAGCTTTGGTTTCGAGTACTACTCATCCGACTTTGCGTGGTCGAAAGGGAGGTTTCGACCACCCGGTCGAAAGGAGGTTTCGACTACCAGGTCGAAGGAAGGTTTCGATTACCAGGTCGAAAGAAGGTTTCGACTAACTGCTCGAAGGAAGGTTTCGACTAACTGGTCGAAGAAAGGATTCGACTACCTAGTCGAAGGAAGGCTTCGACTACCAGGTCGAAGGAAGGATTCGACTACCTGTTGGAAAGAAGGTTTCGACTAATTGGTCAAAGGAAGGATTCGACTAACTGGTCAAAGGAAGGACCCAACTGTTCGATGCGGTCGAAAGAAGGAACCTGGTCGAAGGGTCTGGTCAAAAACCGAGAGGGTGGTCGCATTAAGAGGATGGTCAAAAGAACAAGAAAAAGAACAGGGCACGGGGAGCTCACCAGGACCGAGAGAGAGGCCGGAGGAGGTCGGCGGACGGCGAATAGCGGTGGGGAAGCTCGCGGTCGAAGGCGAAGGAGGACGACGATGAAGGGGTCAGCTGGGACTGAAGGAGAAGAGGAAAAGCAGCGGATCCTATAAAACAAAACTTAAAATGAGTGAGGGGATTGCTTTAAGGAGCTCTGGGACACGAATTGACATGGGTAGAAGAGGGGGTTGCACTGGTGCGGCAAGGACCGAGAGGAGGTGCATCGCGGCTTGAACTCAGAGCTCAAGGCTTCAAACAAACCACAATAATAAGAGCGAGAGAGGGTGAGTTCGGTGTGAAAAGGAGGTGAGGGGGGCTGCTCTGGCTCATTTATAGCACGGAGGAGAGGAGGAGAGAGCCGCTGAGGGGCTCAGAGGCGCGCGGTCCCGAGGCGCGAATCAAGGGGAGCAGCTCGGTGACAGACAGAGCAAGTAGGGGAGTAGGTAGGCGCACGGGGGTGCGACAGGGCGAGCGTGGCGGGAGAAGAGGGGTGGTCCGATCGACGAGACGGGATGAGGCATGGGAGGCGCTGGCTGGGCTGGGCCAGGAGAAGAAAAGGAGTCATGAGGTAAACTGGGCCAAGCCCAAGAGGCTTTTGAAAAGAAATTTTTGAAATTTTGAACTTTGGGAGGATTCTGAATTTGCAAATTGAATTCAAACAAAGCTTGAGTTTGAAGATTGACTTTTAACTTTGCAACTTAAAATCCAAAACCAAAGGGTATTTTGAGATAAAACCTTTGAACTCAAATAAAATTTTGAAAACCTCTTTACCAAACTGACAACAGGATTTTCAACAAAAACCAAAACTAAAGCAAAAGCCATCCCAGGATTGGGATGTCACAAATCCTACCCTCCTTAAAATGAATCTCGACCTTGAGATTTTAGCTACTCAGATTAGACAGAGAACATACCTCTCATAACTCCTGAAGCTGCTTGGGCTTCTTCGGCGGCGATATGGTTCACGTGGCCTTGGTTTGGCATGGAAGCGGCTCTGGATGCCTGCGAGATCTGATGACCTTTTCTTGGAACTGAAGTTTGGCCTCGAGCTGGTGTTGCTCTCAAGTTGGACTTCACCGGGGTGACTTGTTGAGGGCACTTGTTGGCAAAAATATCCTTTTTCTCCACAGTTGAAACAGCAAAGATGAGCTATCAGGTTGGCTATTGTAGGCTGTTCGGCTGAACGAGGAGCCCGGAAAACACCCTCACTGGGGTGTGGGGCTGGAGCTTGAGTTGGAGTTGGAATTGGAATTGGAACTCTTGGTGGCTAGGCAGCTGACTGCTTGAAAGATGAGCTGCTCTGAAATGTTGATCTCTGTGGAAAGCTGCTTTGCGGCTCTTGAAATGCCATCTTTCTTTTGCGGCTGACTTTCGTAGTATTTTTCTCATTTTCTGGCACTAGGGCTTTGTTGACCAAGTGATGGAAGCTCGGGAAGTCGTGGAGGATAAGCTGGACTCTCATATCTTCGAGCATTCCTTCCACAAAGCGGTCAATCTTCTCTTCTTCATCGGCGACGTCACTTGGGGTGTAGCGGGCGAGGAGGTTGAACTTTGTCAGGTACTCATTGACTGTCATGCTTCCTTGCTTCAAGGTACGGAACTCATTCTTTTTCATTCTCATTGTGCTAGCTGGTACGAAGTTGGTTCTGAAAGCTTGCTTGAATTCGTTCTAAGGAATTGTTTGGCTTAACGGTTCAACTTCTCCTTCTAGTTGCACTTCGGCAACTTTTTCAGCAGCAGAAACTTGCTGAGCTCTAGTCATAGATGCTTCTTCTTCTTCTTCCACGGGGCTTTCTCCTCCTCGGGCAGCGAGGTAGTTCTCCCACCACGCAGCAGCGACTTCTCTCAGTTGATGGGTGGCAAAATCTACCTTCTCTTTTTCTGAGCGTCGGGCTAGACGAAGCTTCTTCTCAGTGTCTTTGAGCCAGTCTTCAGCTTCCAATGGTTCATTTGTTGCGGCGAAGGTAAGGGGTCTTATCTTGAGGAAGTCTGCCAGTTTGGAGTTATGACCATCTGCTCCGGTCTGTTGACTGGTTAGCAAAGCTTGGAGAATCTGTGTCTGTTGGAACATAATTTGTGCCATAGTTGGGTTTGCTGGCGGTGGGGGAGGTATATCTTTCCCACGACCATGACCACGACCACGACCTTGGCCACGAACACAGTCTGCTGTGAAGGCACCACGGCTTGGGGCGGTAGCTCTCTTGGGTGCCATCTGAAGAACCAGTGAGGCTTAGAACTAGAGGGAAGTATATGAGGGTTTACCAGCCCTCTAAAGCATACAAAGAAGAACTCGAAACCAACAATGAGAACAAAACAAGTACAATACAAAGCCTAGAGTGGTTGCATTATATTAAGAGGGTAAGTGTTACTTGGCTTCCGAAACATAGCATATAGGCCATGCTAAGCCACGACACAAGATACAAACCACAACGTTTACAGAAGGGTACTCCTAGCAGAAGATCTTCGTGCATCTGGTCTTCCGACCTCTGAAGATAGGCTTGCGGTGGTATCCTAGGTGCTACACTAGCTGGCGGAGGATGTCCACGAACTCTTCATCGGACGACCGTATGACCATCTACAAATTTGAACAAGAGAGAGCCAGCAAAACTCAAAGAGAGTAGAGGTAAGTTCAGAACTAAGAGTGATGAGAAAGAGTAATAATTATGCTATATTTTAACAAAAGCTTTTTCTTAGTTTTCAAAAATAAGACTCAATCCTTTAGGCTTGACCAGTCTAACTGAGGCTCCTATAGTCGTATGCTCTGATAACAGCTTTGTCGGACCTGGATTTTGACCAATCCAAATCCTCTGTGAAAACACTGTGCTATTTCCTGGATCAGTAGATAGCACTCACAGATACATCACGAATCATTGCATACAAGTCGTGAACCGAACCATTTAATATAATACAAACATCAGAGTGACACAGACCGTGTCGGGTCGAAGTTTTACAGTAAGGGCCGAACAGCCCAAATGATTACATTACAAAAAGAACGAAAACTATAGTGGAAGCAAAAGGGTAGAGCACATCTCTCCACAGGCAAGCGACTGGGGAAACACGTGTGCGTCTGATATTAACCAAAGACTTGGATAATATTGGATGCACACAAGCACCAACTGGACAGCTAGACTGAGGCGAGACCAAGACTACTCGAACTAGACTACTCTTCATCAGCTCCTTGTCCATCGACTTCAGGGTCCTCTTAGAAGGCGTAGTCTCCAAAATCCACAGGTTCTGAGGGATTTGGAGGAAAGAGTGAGAGTGAGCGCAACTTCCGTGCTCACGAACCAACACACAAGATGTAATAATATACATACAAGGCTTAACAAGGATGGCTTGGGTTCTTTTATTTGCCAATGCAATGCTTTCAAATACTAATATTAGTAATTCCTATCACTTATCATTTTAACCAAATTGCATTTGATTAAAGAGAATAATTGCAATATTGAATAACAGCAGAGGTTATCTCCACCTTATGCTTATTTTGAAATATGGCTACGACCACTATTAACAACAATGAATACGGTCACCCAGGAAGGAACAACACTGGGTACAACCACCCTGGAACAACACTAGGAACGACCACCTAGGAACAAACCAAAGGCAGGGTAACATCAACCTAACCAGTTGTTATTCCATCTACAAAGGTTTTTGAAATAGAACTAACTCTAGTAAGGTTGTATACTTTACCCACAAGAGACAATCAACTCGTTATCCTACATGATTCCTTGGTCGTGTGGTTGAGAGATCATCATAGTAACTTTTTAAATTATCTTGCCCCTTCCGTCATCTCACCCATATGGGCCGCACCTATAAGTTGTGTGGGATGTTCACAAAAATGACTAGCGCAGTTGGCCCTCGCCACAATGACTAGCGCAGCTGGCAACTTCACCTTACCTCGGTGTGCCATTCAAGCCAAAACGCATCCAACCGCTACCCGATCCCCTCCAACGAGATGACTTTCAGGGTTCAATAACTTTACTAAGCTAAGTTGTACTTTACATACTTGTGGTTGTACTTGCTTTACAATGGGAGGTCATCACCGGATTAAGTCCTTAATGCCATCTGGGCTGTTCAAACCACATACCCACCATTCTCATGCTACATCAGCACCGACCATCACACCATCCGCCTAGATGTGGTAAGAGCAGTTTTAATTGGGTTTTGAGGAGTAAAACCAGATTTATCTCAAATACTTCAGTCATGTACCACCAATGACTGCCCAAAACAATTTCATGATTTTAAGAGATGATGAATGGGGCATTTTAATGCTTCGATACTTAAGCAAGACTAGCATGTTGCTTAAGTACAACCTATAGCTAGTAAATTACCACATAGTTACTAGGGTGATATGGAATAATGGATTCAATTGCCAAAGGATAGAATAACAAATAATTAATCATCAAATGAGTATTTAACTACCTTAAGATTTAACATACATTTGCTTAAAGAATTAGAGCATGCAAATTTTGGTAATTTAAAGGAATATACTTTGCATAAAATGTACGCTCAAAATGATCAAAGTATTGACTCATCTGGATTAAAGGTAAGAGAGTCTTGATAATCTTGTGCTTGATCAAACTGGAGATCTCCCACTTCTTCGAACTCTACTCGGACGAACGTACCGAAAAAAGGAACAAACAGGCAAAGAGAACAAATAAATACTAAAGAAATAACAAAAGAACTCGAAATTAAATAAGACTAGAGCCAGAAGTAAGGTCTTGAATTTAGACAAATTTAGAAACAATTCCTAATTTTTAGAGTTATAACGAAGGAGAACAGAGCCCTCGAAGCTTTGGTTTCGAGTATTGCTCATCCGACTTCGTGTGGTCGAAAGGGAGATTTCAACCACCCGGTCGGAAGGAGGTCTCGACTACGAGGTTGAAAGAAGGTTTTGACCACCTGGTCAAAGGAAGGTTTTGACTACCAGGTCGAAAGAAGGTTTCGACTAACTGGTCGGAGGAAGGTTTCGACTACCAGGTCGAAGGAAAGTTTTGACTATCAGGTCGAAGGAAGGATTCAACTACCTGGTTGAAGGAATGTTTCGACTATCAGGTCGAAGGAAGGAATCGACTACCTGGTCGAAAGAAGGTTTCGACTAACTGGTCGGAGGAAGGTTTCGACTAACTAGTCGAAGGAAGGACTCGACTGCTCGATGCGGTCGAAAGGAGGAGTCGACTGCTCGACGAGGTCGAAAGAAGGACTTGACTATTTGATGTGGTCGAAGGAAGGAACCTGGTTGGAGGGTCTGGTCAAAAACCGAGATGGTGGTCATACTGAGTGGATGGTCGAAAGAACAAGAAGGAGAATAGGGCATGGGGAGCTCACCAAGACCGAGAGAGAGGCCGAAGAAGGTCGGCGGACGACGAACGGAGGTGGGGAAGCTCGCGGTCGAAGGCGAAGGAGGACGGCGATGAACGGGTCAACCGGGACTAAAGGAGAAGAGGAAAAGCGGCGGCTCGTGTGAAACAAAACTAAAAATGAGTGTGGGGATTGCTTCAAGGAGCTCAGAGGCACAAATTGACGTGGGTAGAAGAGGGGGCTACACTGGTGCGGCGAGGACCGAGAGGAGGTGCGCGGTGGCTTGAACTCAGAGCTTGGGGCTTCGGACAAACCACAGCAACAAGAGCGAGAGAGGGTGAGTTGGGTGTGAAAAGGAGATGAAGGTGGGGCTGCTCTGGCTCTTTTATAGCCCAGAGGAGAGGAAGAGAGAGCCGATGAGGGGCTCAAAGGCATGCGGTCCCGAGGGGCGAGTGAAGGGGAGCAGCTCGATGACAGGACAGAGCAGGCAGGGGAGCAGGTAGGTGCACGAGGTTGCGGCAGGGCGGGCGTGGCGAGAGAAGAGGGGTATCCGATCGATGAGACGGGACGAGGCAAGGGAGGCGCTGGCTGGGCTGGGCTGGGGAGAAGAAAAGGAGTCAGGAGAGAAACTGGGCAAAGCCCAAGAGGCTTTTGAAAAGAAATTTTTGAAATTTTGAGCTTTGGGAGGATTCTGAATTTGCAAATTGAATTCAATCCAAGCTTGAGTTCGAAGATTGACTTTTAACTTTGCAACTTAAAATCCAAAACCGAAGGGGATTTTGAGATAAAAACTTTGAAAACCTCTTTACCAAACTGACAACAAGATTTTCAATGAAAACCAAAACTAAAGCAAAAGCCATCCCAGAATTGGGATGTTACAGAGCTTGAACTAGAGATTGCACGTGAATTGGGTTCAGCCCATGTCCATTTGCAGTTGTAACCCCTCGGTACACATCCATACATCTAGTATGCCGGTAACACATGTCATGTGTCATATCCACGCGCCCGTGCAGTGAAGGTTGCTACTCTGATATCATCTGTATTACCATAGTACAAAATTCCATCAAAGCACAACCCACGGTGGGTGGGTCTACGTATGCAAAGCACACCACTTACACTTTCGTTCTCGTTTTGTGTAAAAAAGTTAACTCGGAGGTGCTACATTTGGATTGCTTGGGTTTATATAATTATATCCCATCTCAAACTTATGTCAACTCTCCATGTGGGACTAATCCTACCACACACAACACCTGGGCCACCACATTAACGGACCGAGGTATTATAGTAGTGTCGAGCCATGCTCATTGAGACTGACACACCGGCGTTGAGATCGTTGCTACCGCCCAAGGCGGCTGCAGCTTGAGGCCATGTTGGAGATCTAGCTACTGTTGCCGCCCAAGGATCACTGCTCAAGCTGTTGCCATCGTGTTGGTTAGTTTACGAGCACCTAGGGGCGATTCCAGCGGGGAGGGGGGCTCCATCCTTCTGACCAACCTCCAGCCGTTCGGCGAGGAGGCAAACATGGCTGAGGGCCCGAGCAGAGTAGCTACCGATTTGAAGAAGAAGGAGAGGAAGAAAAGGATTTGTGGGCCTTTGCCGAAGCCCACAAGGCCCAACTGTGGCCTCACTACCTCACATCCACCCCACGTCCCCAATCCCCACCTCACTTTCCCCATTCCAAATTACCAACCTTGAGGAGAGGAGACGCACCCGAGGGCAGCGCTTGGCGCCTGGCAGCATCACAGCAACGAGTAGCCGAGGTGGGGAGGCACCACCACTCCGCCGAGGAGGCCGGAGGAAGCTAGGGCAGGGGAGCCGCTGCAGCGCCACCGGTAGCCTGGCTGCATGGGCCTAGGGCAAGGAGCCAGAGGAGGCGAGGTCCACAAGGAGGAGGTCGAGTTGCCGGTTGCCCGTAGCCGGAGGAGGCGAGGAGGAGGGATCTAGGGTGGGGGAGCTGGAGGAGGCGAGGAGGAGAGATCTGGGGTAGCCGGGCGGGGGAGGCTGAGGAGGAGGAGGACTGGAGGTGGGATCTGGGGGGACTGGTTGGCGGGGGAGGCGAGGAGGAGGACTGGAGGAGGGATCTGGGGGGCGGACGGCAAGGGAGGCGAGGAAAGGAAGCCTTTGGCCTCTAGGGCGTGTGAGCGGTGAGCCCGATTGAACAAGGTGGGCTGGAGGGCTGCTGTAGTGCTGTGTGAGTAGAGGCAATGGAGCTGTGGCCTATGGAGCCATGGAGGTGAGTGGCTCTCAATTAGCAATTTGTTACTCAATTAGCAATTTGTTACTCAATTAACAATTTGTTCGTAGGTTAGAATATAGTGTGATATATACTCAATTAGCAATTTGTTCGTAGGTTTGCAATAATAGAGAAACAAACTTTGCGTAATAATGGAGTCGTGCTCTGTGGTGCGACGAGCTGGGCAGGAGCCGAGGGGCGAGGAGGCCGAAGGGGACGGCATGGCGCTGCGGCGGGAGGTGGAACTAGTGGTGGAAGGTCGCCGCAGTCGAGTAGTGAGGTGGGCACGGCAGGAGCGGACGGGGCACAGCCCGCATGGAGGAGCTCGAGGAAGCGGACGCCGAGCAGTAGGGGTGGGTGTGAGGCACCATAGGCAGGGCCGGCGGTGTGGCCCTGGACTACCTGCTGATGGTGCTGGACAACTGGTGCCTACCTGTTGTGGTATATATTCTTAATTCTTGATTAGTTAATTTCCAGCTTGTATGAATTTGAATTGCATAAGAGTAAAAGAGTAAAAGAGTATGTTTGAGTCAATCTACCAATTTAGTTTTGTCCTTTCAGCCCACCCTCTATTTTAATTCTAGCTTCGCAAACAAACAGGAAGAGAAATTCTCCGATACTTGATAGCTGTTGTACGACTAATCATCAACTTGTGGTGGTTGGTTACGTACTCCGAGGGTTGCAGGGTTATTACAGGAGGTTTGTACGGGGTAGGGGGGGGGGACATCGGAAAGAGAGATGCCTACAAAAAATAAATTGATTCGTCAACACAGAAGAAAATTGTTACAAGGTACTGGAAAAAGGGCCGTGATGCAGATCTATACAAAGACATCTCCCCCACCAACACCTCCCCGGCCGTCGTCTGCTGCTTGAAGCGGATCTCATCATTCAGGTAGAACCCAGGTAACCTTACAAACACCTGCATATGTGTTGCTCGTACATGAGTTGATTAGGATGGCTCTCACCAATTGATATGCATCCTGCAGGACGATTCACCGAACGTATTGCATGAATATGCACACAGTACCGTCCCAGCTTGCAGTGCAGTGATCGTCTTAATGTTCTGCTGCGTATTACTAGGCGAGCAGCAGTGAATTCTTGGGCGGCACGAGGCAAGATGGTGGTCGTGACGGGGGCGATGAGCACCCTCCTTCCCAAGCTGGCTTCCCTTCTGACCAACGAATACAGGCTTCAGAAAAGCCTGAGGGGCGAGATCATGTTCCTCAAAGGCGAGTTGGAGAGCATGCAGGCTGCCCTTGAGAGGGTGTCGGAGGTGCCAGCAATTGACAACCAGATTATGATCTGGGCAAGGGACGTGAGAGAGCTGTCCTACGACATCGAGGATAGCATCGACAAATTCATGGTATGCATCGACACCGACCCGTCAGCAAAGCTGCATGGATTCAGAGGTTTCATTGACAGGAGTTTGAGCTTGTTGACACGAGCCAAGGTTCGCCATCAGATCGCCACGGACATCAAAGCCGTCAAGACCCTTGTCAAGGAGGTGGCTGAGAGACGCCATAGGTATAAGGTTGACAATGTCATCGGACAACCTACCACTACAACTATTGACCCTCGCTTGCATGGTATGTACGCAGAGTCAACGAAACTCGTTGCAATCGGTAGCCCAAGCAAAGAATTAGCCGAGATGCTGGTGGCGCAAGAAGGAACGTCCAAGCAACAGCTAAAAGTGATTTCCATCGTCGGAGTTGGTGGTTTGGGCAAGACGACTCTTGCTAATGTGATGTACCAACAGCTTAGAGGGCAATTCGATTGTGGTGCTTTTATTTCAGTGTCCCTGAATCCTGATTTGAAGAGAATTCTATGCAGCATACTCCGTCAAGTTAGTGAACAAGGTTACACTAACACTGAAACATGGGAAGTTGTGGAACTCATCAACAAAATCAGACAAGTTCTCGAGGATAAGAGGTAAGGATCTCGTTGTCAACCTGTGCCAAATTTCTTCATTTTAGACTTTGAATCTATGGAAGTTCAAGTAAGAACAAATTTGCAACATAAATATTGCAAAGAGGATTGATTGCAACATAAAATTTACAAGCACTACCGCATTAGTTGTTCAAATGTTCAACTGGTCTTTGATTCCCTATAAGTGGTGTTCTTTTAAGAAGAAGGGACTCCCTGTGCAGCACTCAACTAAAATAATATGGGAATTTCAGTCAAATTTTGGACCCTACGATCTCTTTCTCTCACTGTTCTGTTGTTTCCCCGTTGGCCCCAATTTTTCTAGTCATCTCCTTTCGTTTTTGTCCATTAATTTTCGCTCTGGGACAATGGGTCAATGAGCTGACCCGTCCCTTTTGCATCACTAGATCTACTTGCTAGCCGCTCCGACAAGTTTGATTTTAATTTCATTTTACCTAGATCTTCTTGCTAACACGTGCTCTTTCAAAACCACAGGTACTTTATAATAGTTGATGATATATGGGATGAATCAGCATGGAAACGTATCAAGTGTGCGCTCGTTGAGAACAACTGCGGTAGCAGAATAATCACGACAACTCGTGTAGCTGGTGTTGCTGAATCGTGCTGCTCTGATATTGATGGTACCATTTATAAACTACAACCACTTTCTGGCGATGACTCGAAGAAGTTGTTCTACAAAAGAATATTTGGCTGTGAAGATGGTTGTCCTCCGTTACTGAAAGAAATATCTGAGAAAATTTTGAAAAAATGTGATGGGGTGCCATTAGCGATCATGGCCATAGCTAGTCTATTGGCTAATAAACCTAGAAATACAAATCAATGGAAAAACGTGCACAATTCCATTGGTTCTGGACTTGGAAAATGCCCTGGTATGGAGAATATGCGTCAGATATTATCTCTGAGTTACTATGGTTTACCTTCCCATCTAAAACCCTGTTTGCTGTATCTCAGTGTTTATCCAGAGGATTACAGTATTTCGATAGACCAGGTTGCACGAAGATGGGTTGCTGAAGGCTTTGTCCGCGGAGAGCATGTTACCTTATATGAACTTGGAATTTCTTACTGCAATGAGCTCATTAACAGAAGCATGGTACAACCAGGACACATCAATGCTGATGGCAGAGTAGAAACTTGTCGTGTGCACGATATGGTGCTTGATCTCATCACATCCTTGTCAACTGAGGAGCATTTTATCACTTCATTAAACGGTCACCAGTTCACAAGTCTATCACGCAAGATTCGCCGGTTATGCCTCCACAACAGTGCGGAAGGGCATGCCATACCACAGGTGATGATCACCACGAGCTTCTCCCACGCAAGGTCACTTATCGTCTTCCCTAGTGCTACTAACTTGATGCCGCCTCTTTCAAGTTTCCAGGTTTTGCGAGTATTGGATTTAGAAGGTTGCCGTGACCTGAAGAATCATCACATAAATGGTGTTGGGAATTTGGTTCATTTGAGGTATCTGGGAGTGAGGGATACGAATATTACCAAACTCCCAAAAGAAATTGGGAATCTACATTGTTTGCAGACATTGGATTTGAGACAAACTGGTATAACTGATCTGCCATCAACAATTGTTCTGCTGAGACAACTGGTGCACCTATGCATTATGTCATCGGTGAAGCTGCCAGATGGGTTTGGGAACCTGGAATCACTACAGGTACTGTCATCCGTCGGTGTCAGCAGATCTCCAAACATTCCAAAAGAGTTAGGCAACCTAACAGAACTGAGAGTGCTCGGCATTGTATTGAGTGGTTCATGGGAAACGAGCTACCAGAAATCTTTGCTCAATTCTTTGTGCAACCTGCGTAAAATCCAAGATCTGGAAATTCATTCTTTTGGATTGTCCACGGAGTTCATTGTGGATGTATCATGGGTTTTTCCACACCTGCATCGTTTTTTAGGTAGCGTATCTAAATTGTCCATGGAGTTCATTGTGGATGTACCATGGGTTTTTCCACACCTGCATCGTTTTACAGGTAGCGTATCTAAATTGCCAAACTGGATCAACTCCTCGCTCTCCAACCTGAACACCTTAAACATGGGGCTCAACATACTACGACAGGAGGATCTCCAAATTCTCGGGGCCTTACCATCTCTGCAAACTCTCATTCTTTACGTGCTCGAAATCGAATCAAAAGAAGAAAGGCTGGCCATTGGCACTGGTCATGCAAAATTCCTATGCCTATCTAAGTTTCGCTTTCATAATAATGCAATTGGGCTCATGTTTGCACAAGGAGCTATGCCAAGGCTTGAAATTCTCGATATTTTATTTAGAGTACGGGAGACAAAGGATGTATATGGTGGTTTTGATCTCGGCTTGGGGAACCTCTCTTCTCTTAAGCAAGCCACCGTTAAAATTGATTGTGGGGGTTCCAGGGTTTGTGAGGTGGAGGATGTTGCTGCTGCTATGTCGAAGGCAGCCAACTTGAATCCCAACGATCCCAGGCTTGATGTGATCAGACTACATGAAGACGACATGATAGAGGACGAGGGGAAACTTCAGGTCGATGAGGAAACAACCAAAGATGAAGAAAAGGAGGAGGTATTAATGAATTAATTTTGTCCTGCCTATCAAAACTGAGATAGTTAATACTCTCACTTAGTTATTTGTTTGTTTCTGTTGCATGTCCAAAGGAAAAAATCGGTGAAATTCAAACATGGATGTTTTCAAAAGAAAAATCTCATATAATTATCAGATGTACGGTAGAGCATGTTGTATATCCCTAAAAAAGATCAGAATCGATCTCATTTCCGAGATAAAAAAAAGACAAACATTTAGCGAAATATTGAAAAGCACTATTTCACTAAGTATTTGTCTATTTTTTTTTATCTCGCAAATGCGGTTGAATTTGATCATAAAATTTTGTAGACATGTAGAACAAACCCTCCATTACACCAAGTAATTAATTTGTCAATTCTTTGAAACTCTCAAGTTTGATTTAAACGAGATTCACATTTTTTGTTCCAAATCCTTATCCGCAAAAACTAATAATATCTGTCACTTCAAAACTCTCTATTCATCCACTGGCGCACTCATTTTTCTATCAAATGGTATAACTATTATATGCTTTAGAAATAAAGTTTTGTTTACATAGTTTATGTACATTTAAAAATTGAAGGAGCAAATCATGTACCTTCATGGTCAAGTCAAGTACAATTCTTGTAATGGCAATAGGGGCTTCACAGAGAACATTAATTGAATTCCAGCACCTTATATGATATTTCGTCCAGATTGAAAAGATTTTGTTATTAAATCCGTGCTGGTCAAACTTTTTAAATTTTGATTATTCACATATTCGAAAATACTAATGAACACCTTTTATTTATAGTCTAAATATTGAATCCGACTCTAACACAATATTAAATCTGACTCTAACACGGCTCCTTACTAGATCCTAATACTAACCCCCAACACTCCCCCTCAAGATGGATCAAAGATATCAATCATGTCTATCTTGTTACATATTGTAGAACACTCGTTAGGACTTAACTCTTTAGTGAAATAGTCAGCCAACTATTCACTAAACTTTACATACTCTAACTTCAGCATCTTACTATCGAGCTTCTCCTTGATGAAGAACCTACCAATCTCAACGTGCTTGGTATGATCATGTTGTACTAGATTGTTAGCAATGTTGATGATAGATTTATTGTCACAATGCAACACCAATAGATTATTTCTCCATACTCGAAGCTCGGACAATAAACTCTTCATCCATATCATTTCACCCACACTCAATGCCATTGCTATATGCTCTGCCTCTGCAGTAAACCAAGCCACAACCTCATGCGTCTTGCTTCTCCATGACACAAGGTTACCTCCCACAAAGATGCAATATCCAGAGGTAGACCTCCTGTCATCCACACTACTCGCCCAATTAGCATAGTAATATCCTTCCACATTCAGATGTTGATTCTTCTTGAGCCAAAGGCCTTTCCCATGGCTACTCGATTTCCTTGGCATCATCTCCAATCTCACAAGCATCACATACAAGTTTACTCTTGTCTACATTTTTGAACAAATCAGGGTATAACTGACTTAAACTCTCAGATGATATATGTCCCAAGCGATGATGATTTAACAAAACTTCTCCCTCGATTCCTCCTATAGCCACAGCCAATGCCACATCAACCTGATCCATGTACCACAGCCTATTACGCCTTATTCCAGATCCAATCCTCTTCCCAGTTCTCTTCTCCTAGAACAAACACAAATTATCATCAAATATGACAGTGCATTTGAATATAGAACTAACTGAAAGAAGGTTGACTGGAAAGGAAGGAACATGCAAAAAGGAGGATAAAGCAATGGATGGTGTGCACTCTACAGATCCTACACCTTGAATAAGCTGGGAGGTTCCATCAGCTGTTTGGATAGTTTCAGTATGAGTATATGGGGTGTAAGATGCAAATACACTAAGTGAACCTGTAACATGCTTGGATGCCCCTGAATCTATGATCCAATCAATATAAGAGTGCTTATATATGGATGCAAGTGCATGTGCTTGAGTACCTTCGTCCACGTGAACGTAGTTGGCAAAGTTACCAAAGGAGGTGGAATCATGATAAGTCTCCAATGCCTTTCCCTACTGCCACTTCTCCCACTTCATAACTTGCTCGCCTGTTAGAGTAACGAACGTGATCTCCTCTGTTAGGGCCATATTAGCCCTGGGCCAACTTGGCCCTTTCCTCGACCTCCACCTCCATGACCATCACGATTTCCACCTTGGTCTCGATAATCTCTAACTCAACCTCCACGACCACCTCAACCTCCATACAGTGGAGAAGGACAAGCACGGCTCATATGTCTTCTCATCCCACAATTCTAGCACTCCCTATCATCTGGTATGGCGTATGCGGATATGACCGAATTGTTCTCCCCAATACTCGTAGTCGTACCTCCTTCTGCACCATAGCCAAAATAGCCCTCTTTATAGTAGGCAAATTTGCTAAGTGAAACATGGCAGCCCTTCTACTCTCAAACTTTGGGTTCAGTCTCTTCAGAAAGTGTGTAATCCGTCTGCGTTGTAGCCACACCCTAGCAGCCTCAATATCACCAGCACATGTTAACTGCATTGGATCATAGTGATCTACATCTGCCCACAGTTCCTGTAGTTCACTAGCATACTCCTGGATGATCTTCTCCTCCTCTTTTAGGGCCTCCACCTTGCCCTGGATCTCCACCATCATCATCATATTTTCTGCCCCAAAGTACATGTTACTCAGCATCTTCCACATCATCGGTGCACTCTGCATCATCTCCACCATCCGAGCGATGGATGGAGACATCGAAGTTAGCAACCAAGCTACCACCATAGAGTTGGTGGTGTTCCACATCCTTCAATCCATGCTCGTCTTATCTGCATGCTCAACACAAGTTCCCACAGATAGTGCTCCATCCCCTTCATCCTCAGAATTAGCTGAGCCCTTCTAAACCAACTCAGGTAATTCTTACTCCCTTCCAACTTTACATCATTCGGCATCAGCTCCAGCTTTAAGTCAGATGACCCTGCACCAGCCCTCAGACCTATCATACCCATCGTGAAGAGGTCCTGTAACAAGCTTCTCATGTCACCTTATGTCACCAATGAGGAAGTAGTCTCAACAACTGCCATCATTTTCTCTTCTACCACCCTCATTGCGACTTCTTCTGCTCCTTCCACGTAGCCTCAATTTCCTCAGTTGTCATCTTCTCAAACAACCAGAGCAATACCAATTACTACCAAGATATGCCACGCGTATCTCCCACGATAACGACAATTCTTCACGCATCAACATTCTATCGAACCTAGATGACTGCCTTCACAATTACCCAAATCATACAGAGCTGTAGCATCTATTCATTTTTTCGAACAGTGAACTCTCTCTCTCTCTCTCTCTCTCTCTCTCTCTCTCTCTCTCTCTTCTCTAAATCTCTCTTTTCTCTCTTCGGCTTCTTCCTCCACCAACACTTCGGTTCCTCCACAGCTTTTCTTCTTCCTCCACTCGATGACTTCCTCCTCTCGCGATCCTCGACGAGAGCAAAGAACTCCGAGTACTCTCCTCTTCTTCCACTCCCCTTCTTCCTCCTCGGCGGCATCACATCAACCGGCTCACAACGGCAGCAGCCCTCATCCTCCCGAGCAGCGTCGTGGAGACCAGATTATAATGGTGTAAATTAATCAGACATAGATAAACTATATTTTCAATCATAGACACTAGAGTTGTACAACAAAGTCATTTTATTTTTTAGAAACTTATGTATTATAGTATCTAGCAACGCAAATGAGCGAGAATTATGCTAGTTGTGATTAATGCGATCACTACACTTGTTAAAAATTTGGTGTTTTTGTTTTTATTTTTGCTCGATTTGCCACATGCAGATTGAGTTTCACACGGTTGGGCCATGGGGTGGAGATGGTGGAAAGGATTGTGACATTAGGATGGCACCCCGACGCCTGAAAAGCGTGAAGATTTTAAGTGGCGACGTTGTGGATGCGCTTGGATTCTCTTACTTGGACAGACGTGGGAAGCAGCACACGACACCTCTATGGGGCGGCGTTGGTGGGAGTGCATACACGGTGAGTGGATTCTAGCCAAAATCATTTTCTCTTTTAGGTCCAATGAAAATCAATTAATGTGTACAGTAGTCATGCTGTGTGACGGATTTTGATAATTTGCTGGTCCATTAGTTGGCGTATGGCTATCTGTCAATCCATTCATCTATCTATCTATACATGTACTAATCGAAGGTTCCTCCATAAGTCACCATATTAATCCTACTAGTCATCAACCCGTGCAGTTAAAAAACGATTAGGATAAAACATTATGAACCATCACCTTCTATTAGTTTTAGTACATTAAATTTTACTTAAAAAAATGGCATAATAGGATACAAACGCAACATTATGAGCAAATTATAAAGTTAAAAATTAAAAGTTTCACAATATGAACATTT
Source organism: Ampelocalamus luodianensis (assembly GCA_036346255.1). Lineage (NCBI taxonomy): Eukaryota > Viridiplantae > Streptophyta > Magnoliopsida > Poales > Poaceae > Ampelocalamus > Ampelocalamus luodianensis. Next base: position 118,603 of record JAYEVH010000333.1, read on the forward strand.
GAAAACTGAATTGTTTTTTATATGCTAGTCCCAAATATGTATATATTTGAATGGCATAGTTTTATTTTAGAATTTATTATCCAAAGTTTGAAATCTTATATATTATCCATATAGTAGACTTGAAGCCAAAATTTTGGAGTTTTAGAACATTTGTTTCAAAATTTATATAAATTATAATAGGAATGTTAAGTGAAATTCAAATTTCTTTAAAGCTTTAAGTTTTCTGAATTAAGTTTTGACTCCAAATTTGATTTTTTTTTTCTTCTCTAAATTGATTAATTTCGATTTTGAATTTGTCTCCAATTTTAATTTTATTATTATATATTCCTTTTTTAATTTGAATTTTAAATCACGTACCTATTTCACTCCAATTCAACCTTGTACTTCAAACATGATATGTGGACTATAAATTTAATTTGTTCTGAATCTTGACTCTTGAGCATGAGAAAATGCATGGTGTCGTTTGGAATCCGGCTATATCTCTTGCATGGAGCATGCGTGTATATTCCTTTGGGAAATATATAGATGCTCAGGGGTAGCTACCCAACTGGATCTTTAAAGTTGAAATTCGACATTGTCCCGTTGAGAGTTGAGTTAAAAGTTGATTTTTTAGATGAAAGTGGGAAAATTTGAGTTGAAAGTCGCCGATGTCAAGTTCATAGTTTTTTTTAAAGGTGTGGCAGGAGATTTGCCCACACTGCATTAAAGAAGGGAATAAAAGGTACAAAATATCCAAAATACAAAAAAACAAAACCAGGTCCGAGAAACCGAACCCACACAAGCGAAAATTAAACTAAGCTACCCCATGCACAAGCCTTAGCCTCCTACCGCCTTCAGCCCCTAGCAATCCCTGTTTCTTCTCCCTCTTAAACGTTCTTTCTCACGTACCAACTGCCCACTCATGGGTGGCAGTCTGATACCCCGCGCGACTCCTCTTTGATGAGGCGCTAGTCATGAAGATTTCGAAATTCCGGCCGGTAGGTAAGATCCTAACTTTCTTGTCCCACTTAGAATCCAAGTTCAGGCTTCTTCTTTAATTATTGCTACCATCCCGTTAACCTCATTCCTTCGATGCTGAAAAATTCTTCTGTTTCTTTCTTTCCATATTTGCCACATTATCAATATGATTAAAGAGCTTTGCCCCTTCCTACTCAATGTCGCTTCTCTTTGTGATCTTTGCATCCACCAATGTAGTACCGACTCATCAACATCCTCTTGTGTCGGTAGAATGCTGCTGTGCTGTGCCCATATTGTTATGGCATTCCAAACCCGTTTCGTGTAAGCACAATTTAGGAGCAAATGCCGTGCTGTTTCTGGGTTGTTTGTACAGAGAGGGCACCAAAAATCATTTTGCATGTGCCTTGTTGTTAGAATGTCCGCCGTTGGTTTCTTGAATGGCTAGCCATGCAAAAATTTTACATTTTTGCTGTGCCGATGCATTCCAAAAGAGGTTAGCGTAAGGTTTCTCAATTGAACCCAATAACTGAGCCTGATATGCTGATTTGGCTATATGTGTCCTTGTCGTGGTCCATTTTCAAGTGATATCATCCGGAGTTTTCGGTGTGAGAGTGACCTGTGCCACTTTGACGTACAATCGTATGAACTTGAGTATATGGAGCGCTGTGATATTTTGTCTCAAGTCTGCGATCCAAGTATTTCCTTATAGCGCTTCCTTCACTGTCCTATTCTTCCTTGCCAAAATACGATACAGATTAGGGGCCTCCTCCTCAAGGGGGTGTGCGCCCCATCCAGGCATCCTTCTAGAAACTCGCCTTGTCCCCGTTTCCCAGTGCGATTTTTGTTGACACACGGAAAAGTTCATGGTCCTTTTCATCAGTTGGAAGTCTCATCCCATTCCACTGCTTTCCAGGTTCCTTCTATTGATACCAAAGCCTACGTAGATGGAGTGCTCGACCAAAGAATGGCATATGTAGAACACCAAGACCACCCCCATTTTTTTGGGCGACACACCGTATTCCAGTTGACCCAGCAGTTTCCCCCTCCTGTGTGTAGATCATTCCCGCTCCAAAACCAAGCCCTGCGACGCTTATCAATCTATTTCCGCGTCCAAGCCGGGAGGTCTGCTAGTGTCATGTGGTAAATGGGAATAGAGGTGAGTACCGCCTTGAGCACCGTGAGCCTACCTGCTCTCGATAGCATTTTCTTCTTGTAGCCTGCAAGTCTTGCTCCAATTTTATCTAGAAGAGGCTGAAAATGCACTTTCCTCAACTTGCACAAAGAAAGCGGGAGACCTAAATATGTGCATGGTAGATGTCTCCTGGCGGCTGGAAAATCCTAAAGGATGCTATCTAAATTGATATCTTGGCAATGGATTGGAATTACTGCACTTTTGTTTAGGTTAATCCTTAATCTAGTTACCTCTCTGAAGATGCTCAAAAGCTTTTTTAGAGTACCCACGTCTTCTTTGATTGGTGCCAGGAAAATCATCGCATCATCTGCGTATATCGAGAGCCATGCCTTGACCGTCCTTCCGCTCAGCGGAGAGAGCCACCCCTCCGTTGTTGCTACATTTAGCAAATGTTGTAGCGCATCGATCGCGATGATGAATAAATATGGCGACAACGAGTCCCCTTGCCGTACGCCGCATTGATGGCATATTCTTGGGCCTATGATCCCATTCAAGATGATTGCAGAATTTGACGTGCCTAGTAGAATTGATATCCATTCTCACCATCTTGGTTCGAATCCATAGTGATGAAGAGTGTGGAGCAAGTAGGGCCAAGAAACCGAGTTGAAGGCCTTAGAGATATCCAGTTTGATCATGACTGTGGGAGTCCTGGAGCGATGGTAGCTACGAGCCAGGTTCTGCACATAGAGGATGTTGTCTTGTATGCAGCGCGATCTGATGAAGGCGCTTTGGCTCATAGAAATCAGTTGATCCAAATGCCTGGATAGCCTTAAGGAAAGCACCTTTGATATTAATTTGGCCATACTATGTATCAAACTAATTGGTCTGAACTCCGATACGTCAGTGGGTTGCTCCTTTTTGGGGAGCAAGACTATGTTCGCCGAGTTGATGTTTGCGAAGTGTGTTCTGTTCAGATTATAGAATTTTGTGAAAACTGCCATGATGTCTAGGCGAATTATGTCCCAAGTTCATAGTTTTCAACTACAGTACTGATAGTTTTCAAAAAAATTGAGTTGAAAGTTGATTTTTTTTTTGAAAATTGAACTGTGGATGTTGGGTGGGTAGCTACAACTAGGCAGAAAATCCTGTCTCATATTCCTTTTTGATACTCTTGATCTTGTTACCACCGAATACAGAGCATGGCTATTTTTTTATTCAGCTTTGATCTACTTGCCAATGGCACAAATATTTTTCTCATACGTGCGATTCAGTCATAGGTGCTGATGCCATGTTTGAATCTACAAGAAGATATAAGGAATAAGCTAGCACGACCAAAAATATACTTTATCTGAACCTATTCGGTCAACTGCATACATGGCAATTATTATTTCCTTCCTTCGTAGATTTTGAGTCCGAGACAAAACTTGGGACATGGAATCCATGTAATCTCGATAGGAATGGTAGAAGGATACTACTTATTGTTGAGGAACCGTCGCTGGCAAGTCCAGTCCGAGCGATTACCTCGTAGACAAATAGAGAATCGTAAGAGCGATGCAAGAACACAAGAACGAACAATAGATGAACACGGGTATGAGAGGGGACTGCAGGCTTCTCTTTATTGCTCTTTCAATAATGAATCTGTACAATGGCTGGGGGGGCCCTCCTCCTATATATAGTCTACGGGTGGATGAGGTGCCCACCTGGACCCGGACTCCTGGCCGGGTCCGGTTTCTTAACACTCCCCCTTGGGCTCTCATCCTTCATGTCCATGCCTCGTCAAAACTCCATAAAAACCCAATAGGAAAAATTTGGAGAAAGAGTACATGAATCATGTTCTACTATGTTGCACGAATTGTCTCATTAAAAACCTTAGCCGAGAAACTTCAGGAAAACTCGTCAAGGAAAAAGAGTACAATCCACCCAACTTCATTTAATCTTCAAGATTTATTCTTTGGGTACTCGACCTTCGTGATCAAGCTTTAGTAATGAGTTCGTGAAGGTTCTCCCCCTGAATTCTGCACTTCTCTAAGTCTCATCATTCCAATTTCACGTATGCACCTTTCAAAGCTAGATGCTGGAAGTGATTTAGTGAACAAATCTGCTAGATTTTCACATGACTTAGTATGCAGTACTTTAATTTCGTCCATCTTTTGCATTTCATGAGCATAGAAGAACTTGGGGTTGATATGCTTTGTGAGAGGACTCTTCACATAACCCATCTGTACTTGTGCAACACAAGCTGCATTATCTTCATAGATAATAGTGGGGGTTTGTGCGGTATTCAATCCACATGACTGCTGGATGTGGTGAATCATCCGCCGAAGCCAAGAGCATTCACGTGCGGCCTCGTACAGTGCTATAATTTCTGAGTGGTTCGTCGAAGTTGATACCATGCTTTGCTTAGACGATTTCCATGAAATTGCAGTTCCACCACACAGGAAAACATAGCATGTTTGTGACTTAGCTGTATGTGGGTCTGATAAGTACCCAACATCTGCATAGCCAGTCATTGTTAGGTCTTGGTTCTTTCTGTAGAACAGACCAAGGTCTTTACTTCCTTGGAGGTATCGGAAGACGTCCTTTATTCCCTGCCAATACCTTTTGGTAGGTTCTGCACTATACCTTGCTAAAAGGTTCACTGCGAAAGCAATGTCCGGTCTAGTGCAGTTTGCTAAATACATGAGTGCTCCAACTGCACTCAAGTATGGGAATTCGGTCCCAGACTTCCTCCCCTCTCCTCTAGGTCCGAGCGGTCTTTGTCTTGCGCAAGGATCTCCGATCATTGGCACTTCGAAGGATATGCCTTTTCAAAACCGAACCTTTCCAACACCTTACGAGTGTAGGTTGGTGATGTACTAAAATCCCTTGATGGTATGCTCAAGTCGCAAGCCTAAGCAATATTTGGTTTTACCCAAATCTTTCATTTGAACTCGACTCGGTAAGAGCTTGCTTTTCCAATATCTTCCAAGGTCCCGATGATATTCATATCATCTACATATACTGAAATTATCTGTAATCCATCACGGGATCGCCGTATAAAAACACGGGACAATCCTCACTTTGTTCGTGTAGCCTTTCTTGCGAGAAAGTCGCTAAGCGATTATACCACATCCGCTGATTGCTTGATCCATACTGGTGACTTTTAAGTTGCACATCTGTATAGATTTCTATTTGCTCTGTCTTGGTTGGGACAGGATACCTTCAGGTACCTTCATATAAATTTCCGAATCCAAGTTCCCATAAAGGTATGCAGTTACCACATCCATCAATTTCATTTCCAAATTCAGATTTACTGCCATTGAGATTAAGTATCTAAAGGTAGTTCCGCCCATGACCGGGGAATAGGTTTCTTCATAATCGACTCTTGGTCTTTGAGTGAAACCTTGTGCAACAAGCCTTGCTTTATACCTTACAACTTCATTGTTTTCATTTCTCTTTCGAACAAATACCCATTTATGCCCTACAGGGTGCACATAGGGAGGTGTACGGCTTACAGGCCCAAACACCTCTCTTTTGTTCAGAGATATTAATTCTGCTTCTATTACCTTCTTTCAATCTTTCCAATCTGATCTTTTCTTGCATTCAACGAGCGATGCAGGCTCTGGATCAAGATCAATGATTGTGGCAATTTTCTTTGCAAAATAGATATCGACATTAGCTGTTGCTCTATTCATAGATTCTCCCGTGGTCACATAATTTATAGCTATTTCTTCATGGGGGCGGTTCTGCTAATGCTCCTACTTGCTCACCGCTGCTTTCAATTGCGGGGGCAAGTCCCTTTAGTTTTTCAGCTCCGATGTGTGCGCACACATCCATGCTGATGTCTCCCTCCGTGGGAATATTCAAATCTGGTATGCCTCTTGCTAAAGGTTCCATACAGTGCAGTCTCAAGCGCCCCCTTCGATTCTGGGAACTTGATGATCGGCTGTGACGAGTCCTTCTTATCCTTTTCGCCAAAGCGTCCCGGTTACTTGGGATTCGAGGGTCCGGAGTTCTCGTCCTTTTATTCTGAGGCCTCTGGATAGGATTAGGGATACCTTCTATTTTCTTTGATATTTCAACTCTCTCCGGTGCATTTCGTGCAGGCACATGCGACTTGGTCACGCTCTTCAAATCACTAAAGTGGTCAGGCAGTTGATTTGCTAATGCTTGCAAATCGATTATCTTCTGGACTTCTCTATCTGCTTCACTAGTGCGTGGGTCATATGCATTAATTCCCGTGGCTTGCCACGTTATTTCCCGATATTTTTCATCAAGAGGTTGATTTCCTCCCCCTAATGACGGGAAACTATCCTCATCAAAGATGCTATCAGCAAAGCGGGCTGTATGCAAATCTCCAGTCATCGGGTCCAGATACCTGATTATGGATGCAGTCTCATAACCAACGTATATCCCAGACTTTCGGAGAGGGCCCATTGTAGTTCGCTGCGGTGGTGGTATAGGTACATAAACCTTGCAACCAAACCTTCGGAGATGAGAGATTTTCGGTGTTGACCCTTGCGCTAGTTGCATAGGTGAATGGATGTTATATGCCGACGGTCTAAAATTGATGAGAGTTGCTGCATGCAGGACTGCGTGTCCCCAACACGTAGTTGGTAAATTACAATTCTGTAAGAGTGGTCGGGCAATGAATTTAATTCTTTTAATCAATGCCTCTGCTAGTCCATTCTGAGTGTGGACATGTGGTACCGAGTGCTCAACGGTAATTCCCATTGCCATGCAATAATCATCAAATGCCTTTGAAGTAAATTCTCCGGCGTTGTCCATTCTAATGGACTTCACATGTTGATCAGGGAAATTATTCTTTATTTTAATTATCTGCGAAATCAGCTTTGCAAAAGCATAGTTTCTCGTAGACAATAAGCATACATGCGACCATTTCGAGGAAGCATCGATGAGCACCATAAAGTACCTAAATGGCCCTGACAGGGGCTGAATAGGACCGCAAATATCTCCCTGGATTCGGTCCAGGAATGCAGGGATTTCATCATTCACTTTCAGAGGAGAAGGTCTAGTAATTAATTTCCCGGTGGCACATGCAGGACACACAAAATCTTCTGGATTCGAGAAATTCTTTACATTGATATTATGTCCCTGAGAATTGTTAATTATATTTCTCATCATCCTAAGACCGGGGTGGCCTAATCTATCATGCAGAGAGCGAGAAAAGTTGAGCTTCTAAAAGATGTTTTCAGACAAAGATAGGTGCGGTGCCTTAATATGAGTGTAGTATAGCCCAGATTCATATGAAGGAAGTCGTTCTAATACCCTTTTCCTATTTTCCTCACACCTTGTAATGAGTAGGTATTCCTTACCATACTCTTCTTCAGTCTCTACATGGAGACCGTTAGCACGAATATCTTTAAAACTTAAGAGAGTCCTAGTCGATTCTGGGTACAACAAGGCTTCTTCAATGACCAATGTCGTGCCCATGGGGAGTATAATTGTGGCTCTACCTGAGCCTATTATACAAGTATCGCTGCCGGCGATTGTCGTAAGACTGCCAGCATTCTTGCTGATCGACTGGAAGAATTTCGTCTCTCTTAGTATGGTATTTGTTGTACCACTATCTGCTAAGCACACTTCCTCCATAGGGCGCCACACGCGTTCTGATATGAAAATATTTATTAATATGGAGCAGAAAAAAATCCACACATAAAACATACTTCAAAACAGAACAAACTTGCTTCATTAATACGGGAAAAGTCTTGCTGGACACATCATAAGAATTTATTGCAAATGCTCTTCTAGAGCTTACAACCTTTATTCAATAATTCAAATTCTAACATAAACTGCAAATGACTGTGAAACTAAGTGCTATGTATGCACTAGATTGAATCAGCGAAGTATGAAGAAACTTCTGCCTGAATCTGATCTACTTCTATCTTCTCTTCTTCGGCAAGTATGGCTGCAGCCGCAGCAATGTCCAACGAAGGAGTGATAGGGACTGCTGCAGGGATGTCCACAACCATAGGTGCAGCCAATGATTGTGGATCTTCTATGCCTGCAATGGCGAGGTGCGCCTCATGCTGTCCTTTGCCCTTCTTCTTTGCCTTGAAAGCATCAATCACGTGTTGCGGTTCACGGCAAACACGTGACCAATGTCCCCAAGTGCCACATTTATAGCAGTTTTGGTCCTGCTGACCATAGGGCTTCTCATCGCGCTTCTTTTGGTCGCCTTTCTTGACTTGAGCATTTTGCTTAGTCTTGTGGCTCATGACCTTACCCTTCTTGCCTCTTTGCTTCGAGTGAGGCTTTCTCACCTTGTAGCTGCTAGCGTTGACTTCATGGTCAACTTTGCTACTAGGTGGCTGCGAGATGTAGTTATTTCTGAGAACCTCATCTTGAGCTTCCGCAACTTGCATAATATCAATCAGTTCGGCGTATTCCTTGTAGCCGTCCTGTCGGTAGTTGCGTGCGGATTGCACCACATTTGGGTGAAAGGTAGAGAGAGTTTTCTCAATCTTTTCTGCATTTGTGATTATTTTACCACATAGCTGAAGATTGGTACAAATTCTGTGCAAAGCAGAATTGTACTCCCCCACGATCTTGTAGTCAAGAAAGCGCGATGAGTCCATTCTGCTCTGCCCAAGGTAGGATGGTGTACTTTAGTTTCTCGAACCGCTTCTTCAGGGCGGTCCATAAAGCCAGTGCGCTCTTCTCTGCCATATACTCATTCTTGAGAGTTAGGCAAAGGTGGTGTATGAGGAAATGAAGTGCCTGATCATTTTCCTCGGCGGTTGGCGGCATCTGAGGCGCCGAGTCCAATAGCGAGACGGACTTCTTGGCTCCCGATGCGATCTCAACATCTAATGCCCAAGTCAAATAATTACGGCCATCTTTGGGCGACTCCTCGAACTCCGGTTCGTAATTCGATCATCTGCATATTCATGCAAGAGGTGCATAAGATTACTACTGGTAATGTGCATAAAAAGGTTGCAAGGATTCTCATAATGTTCCTGTATTTTTCTACGCATTTTTCAAGATTTACTGCTATTTTCAATGATTAAAAGCAATATATACAATTACAGATAATCAAAACAGTAAATACAATAAAGAAATTGCATAGAAATAACAATAACAAGAATAAACATGCTTCAAATGCGAAAACTGATTCAAAATTCGGATTCCCGAGGCCCTTTTCTTCTGGAAAATGACTTTTCGGCGAAAACTGCAAGTTTCCAGGGGTTAAAACGCGAGATTTCAGTTCAGAGAAAAATTTTCGCGTAATTTTCAGTAATTTCAAAGGGTTTTTCGCAAACTTCCTTATTTGCGAAGAGATTCTTGTAATTTTCGAAAGTACGAGGGTCCTTTCTGCAAAATGTTCCCACCAACTGCCCCCTTCCCTTTTTTATTTTATTTCATTTCACCGCGTGGGCCGGCTACAAGCCCACCTTTGATGGCCCAATACCCCCCTCGGCCCACGCAAGGGGCCTTATCCGGCCGGCTCGGCACGGGTAGGGTTTCATCGCCAACTCAAGCGCGGCGGCGCTCAAGAAAACCGAGGCGGCTGGTGGTGCGGGGCGGCGACGCGAGCGGCGGCGGGGCGGGCGACGCGAGACCGCGGCGCGGCGGCGCGGCGGCGGTCCGAGCGGGAGCCGTCGCGCGCGCTCCGAGCGCACGCGACGCGGTGGGAGGCGCGCCTCGAGGTGGCCGCCGGCGGCGGCGCAGCGGTGCGAGAGGATCCGGCGCGGCGGCCGGCGGCGGTGAAGGGTTCGCGGCGGGGCGGCATCGTCGCGGCGCCGAACGTGGCGGCTGGCGTCGGCGGGGGAGGTGTGGCGGCGCGGGCGCCGGTGGCAACACCCCTTTTTTTCTTTCTTTCTTCTATTTGCTTGCCGCGCGTTCGTTGCGCAGGCGCATGGGGCGGCTCGGATCGATGCGAAACGCCACTTCAAAGCGGCGCGCGGATGCACGGGGCTACTCGACGGCCGGCGGTTGCGGCCCGCCGGCATCGCCGCAAGGTGGCGGCTGCAGCTGCCCGTCGGCGGCGCCTGCAAGGCGGCGGCGACAACTGCTCGGGCCGATGGGCACCAAGGCGCAGGCACGGGGTGGTGTGGCACCAATTACTTTTCGATGCGTGTAAAATTGATGCCGATATGATATATTACTTGACATGCAACGATTTACCGTGCAAAAGACATGCAACGATCTACCGTGCAATCATCGTCCGCTCTTTCATGTAATCTATCGATCGGCATTGTGCCGGCGACTCCAAGTCAGCTCGCGACAGATTAGAGCAAATTTGCACAGTAGAAACAATCTAGAAAGCAACAATTGCGAATTGAAAGCAATCTAGAAAAATGATTCAATCTACGAGTGTCGTTCATCGACGGTTACCTTTTCAATGCGAGGAGAGTCGATCGTGCTGATGATGTCTTGAGGAACCGTCGCTGGCAAGTCCAGTCCGAGCGATTACCTCGTAGACAAATAGAGAATCGTAAGAGCGATGCAAGAACCCAAGAACGAACAATAGATGAACACAGGTATGAGAGAGGACTGCAGACTTCTCTTTATTGTTCTTTCAATAATGAATCTATACAATGGCTGGGGGGTCCCCCCTCCTATATATAGTCTACGGGTGGATGAGGTGCCCACTTGGACCCGGACTCCTGGCCGGGTCCGGTTTCTTAACACTTATATGTCTGTAAATCGGGACTAGGCTACAATATAAATGGATTTGATCTTTTCTTTTTCCCCCCAATTAATGTGAGAATTTCTAGCTTTTTTTTTTCTTTTTTTTTTCAATTATTTTGGCAAAAAAAATACTTTTAGAATTAACGTGGGGATTTCTAGGAGAGGCTCAAATTAGTATAGATATAGATTGTAGAATGACACTACTTATATGTATGTAAATCGGGAGTTGAGGCTACAAAATAAATAGATATGATATTTTCTTTTTCCACAGTTAATGTGGGATTTTTTTGGCTTTTTTTTTCTTTTTTTCGATTAACGTGGTAATTTCTTTTTTTTTTACTTCTAGGATTAATGAAGGAGCTTTTAGAAGAGGCTCAAATTAGTACAGATATAGATATCTCCAATTATATCTCCTCTGGGATGTAAATTATATTTCTTCTCACCATCCATAGTATATGAGAAAAATGTATGCGTTTCGATTGGGGGCATAGAATTTATATGGTTATGATTTCACAAGTAATTAAGAACATGTAACACTTTGATATGAAAAAAATGTTCGTAAAAAATAGAAAAGGCATGCGAAAACTTATTTAAGGACAATAACGGGTGCTCTAATTAAGGCATCAAACCTAGCTATTTCCTACAGTGACTTGCTCAGTTGCATTTGTACTTTGTACCACCAGGGACCTTTTTTTTATTTTGAGATGCCACCAGAGACTTTATAGCAGGAATCAGGACATACGTGGAGCGGGGCTTCCCCGATTGGTTAATAGAAGAGTCTGTCACATACCGATTTGATTTGGGACCAAGCCATAAGCATTGAAGCCATTGCTTTTTACGTCACATACACAGCTGCCCATATACACTTAGTTTTTTCCATTGTTAGTTTTTTCCATTGCACTACGATCATGACTCAATAAGATGTTGTAGACATGTTGGAGCTATTTTATTCTTTCCCGATTGCAGCTTATGGATTATTATTAGAGGTGTAGGTATGCTACAGCTCTCGGCTATGAGATGTATATGGATAAGAATTGTTTTTATTTAATTAATGTAGAAATTTCTAGTATTTTTCTTTTTCTTCGATTAACATGGTGACTTCTAGCTTTTTCACCTTCTAGATTAACATGGGAGCCTCTAGGGGGCCTCCAATTAGTATATAGATAGACAGATAGATAGATAGATTTCTAGCATTTTTCTTTTCTTCGATTAACGTGGAGATTTCTAGCTTTTTCACTTCCTAGATTAATGTGAGAGCTTCTAATAGGACCTCTAATTAGTAGATAGATATATATATAGATAAAAATTTTTAGAAATTACCACATTAATCAGAGAAAAAAAAACTAGAGATTCTCACATTAATAAAAAAAACAAAATAAAATATGGTACATCTAAAGCCCCCCAATAATGTAAGTAAAAGCAATGGTCATTGTCGTAGCCAAAAAGCTAAACAGTGGGTACGGGGACCCTCCGTACAGCAGAGACCCTCCGTACCCTTTTGTCTTGGGTGAAGGACCGAAGGGAGAGAAGGGCCAAAGAAACTGAATGAAAATGTGTATTGTCTGTATGAATGAATGAATAGCATTGTATGTGTGTGTGAATGAGCGAGAATCCCCCCTCTTTCCTATGCCCTTGGGGGCTTATTTATAGGGGGCAAGAAGGGACATTTACCTTCTTGCCCCCAGAGGCGAGAAAAGACAAAAGGACATTTATGTACATTGGCCTAAAATACACTATACAAGCTGGGTAAACACAAGTACGGTATTCCTGACGGCCCACCGGTATTCCTGACGGCCCACCAGTATTCCTGACAACCCTAGGGTGCGGGGCACCCCTTGGGGCCTTGCTACGACAACTCCCTCGTCTGCATGGTCCGAGATCGCGAGGACAGGTCCCGCGGTTCCGAGGGGGCGAGCGGACGTAATATCGTCGCCCCCGGCCCCTCGGGGAGTCGGGATACCCCGGAAGGAATCGGTGCGAGCCTCCGGGGCGGACGGTATGTGGCGGCGGAGCTCGCAGGGGCAAAGTAGACGAGGGGCCGCCCCGCCGAGGTTGGCAACGAACAGCGGCGGAGCCCGTGGGGGCGAAGTCGACGCGGGGCCGCCCCGCCGAGGCTTGGCCTCGAGGCGGGCGGCGAAGAGCGGCGGAGCCCGTGGGGGCTAAGTCGACGCGGGGCCGCCCCGCCGAGGCTTGGCCTCGAGGCGGGCGGTGAAGAGCGGCGGAGCCCGTGGGGGCTAAGTCGACGCTGGCCGCCCCGCCGAGGCTTGGCCTCGGCGCGCGGCGAACAGCCGCGAGCCCGTGAAGCGGTCGACGCAGGCCGCCGGGCGGTCGATGTGGCGGTCGATGCGGGCCGCCCGCGAGGCTTGGCCTCGAGGCGGCGCGAAGAGCGCGAGCCGTGGGGGCTAAGTCGGCCTTGGCCGCCCGAGGCTTGGCCTCGAGGCGGGCGGTGAAGAGTGGCGGAGCCCGTGGGGGCTAAGTCGACGCGGGGCCGCCGCGGCGAGGCTTGGCCTCGAGGGTTCGATTACCTCTTTGGTGTGACCGTTTCGCGAAGGTCCTGCTGGGGGCCTGGTGGGTGCTGGGCTATTGGGACAAGAGCAAGGTAAAACCGGGGGGGTGGGCTCGCTGGAGAGCGCAAAGCTAGCGGAGTGGTAGGCGAAGGCGAGAGCGCCGTCCCCCAAACCTTTTTTGATTGGGCTCGCTGGGGAGCCCAAAGCTAGCACAGGGGGAGGCGAAGCCGAGAGCGTCGTCCCCCATACTTTATTAATTGGGCTCGCTGGAGAGCCCAAAGCTAGCGGAGGGGGAGGCGAAGCCGAGAGCGCCGTCCCCCATACTTTTTTTTGGGCTCGCTGGACTAGGGCCAGCGAGGGGGGGGGGTGCTCCGGAGGGGGCCTAAGGGGACTGCGCCGCTCTGGAGGCTGGCGGTGTTGGACCGTTGTGGTGCGGTGTTTGCCTGTTGGGTTTTGTCTTGGCTAGTCGGTTTGGAACTGGATCACAAGGATAAAGGCAAGGTAGAGGATACTGGGGTCCACCTTGACGCCCTCGCGGCGGGGGACTCCCTAGTCGCGGAGGCGAGCCTCCGGACCGGCTGGGCTGGCGTGTTTGAGTGCGATTTTGAAGAAATGTCTCCGCCGGGGCGGCGCCCTCGCGGCGGGAGACTACCAAGTCGTGGAGGCGGGCCTCCGGACCGGCTAGGGTGGCGCGTTTGAGCATGATTTTGAAGGAATATCTCCGCCGAGGCGGCGCCCTCGCGGCGGGAGACTCCCTAGTCGTGGAGACGGCCCTCCGGACCGGCTAGGGTGGCGCGTTTGAGCGCGATTTTGAAGAAATGTCTCCGCTGGGGCGGCGCCCTCGCGGCGGGAGACTCCCTAGTCGCGGAGGCGGGCCTCCAGACCGGCTAGGGTGGCGCGTTTCAGCGCGATTTTGAAGGAATGCCTCCGCCGGGGCGGCGCCCTCGCGGCAGGAGACTCCCTAGTCGTGGAGGCAGGCCTCCGGACCGGCTAGGGTGGCGCGTTTGAGCGTCATTTTGAAGAAATGTCTCCACCGGGGCGGCGCCGTCGTGGTGGGAGACTCCCTAGTCGCGGAGGCGGGCCTCCGGACCGGCTAGGGTGGCGTGTTTGAGCGCGATTTTGAAGGAATGTCTCCACCGGGGCGGCGCCCACGCGGCGGGAGACTCCCTAGTCGCGGAGGCGGGCCTCCGGACTGGCTAGGGTGGCGCGTTTGAGCGCGATTTTGAAGAAATGTCTCCGCCGGGGCGGCACCCTCGCGGCGGGAGACTCCCTAGTCGCGGAGGCGGGCCTCCGCGACCGGCTAGGGTGGCGCGTTTGAGCGCGATGTTGAAGAAATGTCTCCGCCGGTGCGGGGCCCTCGTGACGGGAGACTCCCTAGTCGCGGAGGCGGGCCTCCGGACCGGCTAGGGTGGCGCGTTTGAGTGTGATTTTGAAGGAATGTCTCCGCCAGGGCAGTGCCCTCGCGGCGGGAGACTCCCTAGTCGCGGAGGCGGGCCTCCGCGACCGGCTAGGGTGGTGTGTTTGAGCGCGATTTTGAAGAAATGTCTCCGCCGGGGCTGCACCCTCGCGGCGGGAGACTCCCTAGTCGCGGAGGCGGGCCTCTGTACCGGCTAGGATGGCGCGTTTGAGCGCGATTTTGAAGGAATGTCTCCGCCGGCGGGCGCCCTCGCGGTGGGAGACTCCCTAGTCGCGGAGGTGGGCATCCGGACCGGCTAGGGTGGTGTGTTTGAGCGCGATTTTGAAGCAATGTCTCCACCGGGGCGGCGCCCTCGCGGTGGGAGACTCCCTAGTCGCGGAGGCGGGCCTCCGGACCGGCTAGGGTGGCGCGTTTGAGCGCGATTTTGAAGAAATGTCTCCGCCGGGGCGCCCTCGCGGCGGGAGACTCCCTAGTCGCGGAGGCGGGCCTCCGGACCGGCTAGGGTGGCGCGTTTGAGCGCGATTTTGAAGAAATGTCTCCGCCGGGGCTCCTCGCGGGCGGAGACTCCTAGTCGCGAGGCGGGCTTCGCACCGGCTAGGTGGCGATTTGAGCGCGATTTGAAGGAATGTCTCCGCCGGGCGCGCCTCAGCAGGGAGACTCCCTAGTCGCGGAGGCGGGCCTCCGGACCGGCTAGGGTGGCGCGTTTGAGCGCGATTTTGAAGGAATGTCTCCGCCGAGGCGGCGCCCTCGCGGCGGGAGACTCCCTAGTCGCGGAGGCGGGCCTCCGGACCGGCTAGGGTGGCGCGTTTGTGCACGATTTTGAAGCAATGTCTCCGCCGGGGCGGCGCCCTCGCTGCGGGAGACTCCCTAGTTGCGGAGGCGGGCCTCCGGACCGGCTAGGGTGGCGCGTTCTAGGGTGGCGTGTTTGAGCGCGATTTTGAAGCAATGTCTCCGTCGGGGCGGCGCCCTCGCGGCGGGAGACTCCCTAGTCGCGGAGGCGGGCCTCCGGACCGGCTAGGGTGGCGCGTTTGAGCGCGATTTTGAAGGAATGTCTCCGCTAGGGCGGCGCCCTGGCGGCGGGAGACTCCCTAGTCGCGGAGGCGGGCCTCCGGACCGGCTAGGGTGGCGTGTTTGAGCGCGATTTTGAAGAAATGTCTCCGCCGGGGCTTCGTTGCCACGGCGATTGTCTTATTCATGTTGCCATCCTTGTGGGCTTACATTGCACCGAGACCGAAACCTGCTAGTTCTGCTTATACATACATATGGGGGTAAGTATAAGTGTGGCATCTCGCAATGTGGTACTGCATTCATATAACCCTGTTGATTTTGCTCAATGTTTCATGAATCGCTGAGCTAACTTCGGTTGAACGACTGCTCCTTTGCAAAGCAAAGCAAAATAAGGAGAACAATTACCGGCAACTCTGAACCCTTGATCTTTTTTGCAAGCTCAAACATGGCAGTGAACTTAAAACACACCCCAAAGCGAGGATTAACTCCAAATAGAGGGCTATACTGAAGATAGTATGCATCAGAGTATAAAGTTGAATATTCGGGAGAAAACATAGCAATAGTAGTGGATTTTGTTTGATGAACAATTACTCAAAGCCAATAGGATTCTCACCATGGCGGCGTGGTGCAGCCTGACGTGGGGCACACCCGAGGTGGCTCCGGAGGTTCTCCGCGAGGGCGCGCCGGGTGGTCGACGAGGAGGTGCTAGGGCTGCGGAGGCGGCGCCGGAGTCGAAAGGGCCGAGGTCGAGCTCGCACTTGGCGGCGAGCGCGTGGAGCTGCTCGAGGGCTTCGAAGGGTCTTCGAGGGGGTGCTCCGGCTTGTGAAGGGGGAGCCGCTAGGAGCGTCCTTCGATCCGAGGCGGCAGAGAGGCGTTCGCGCGAGTGTGCTGGGTGGGCTCCGACGATCGAAGAGGCGGCTGGCGATGGTGGAGGCTCCGGAGGTGCTGTGGATGGCTCCGGAGGCGGTGAAGATGCTGCACGAGGACTCCCGTGCTTGGCGACGAAGGGGCGGCACGGGGACCTCCGGTGGTGACGAAGGGGGGGCTCCGGAGGTGAGGCCTAAGGGGCTCCGGAGGTGGCTCGAGGCCGAGGGGGCGCCGGAGGTGGCTCGAGGATGAGGGCGAGGTTGAGGCCGAGGGGATTTCGGAGGTGGCTCGAGGCCGAGGGCGAGGTTGGCTTCTGCAGGGGTTGCGGCGGACCATGGTGGCTGCACCGCCCCGGAGGGGGCCTGCGGGGCGCTGCTGCTTCGGAGGTCGGAGGCTCCGTGGCTGTCAAAGGCGATGTTGGGCCTCGGATGGGATTTGCTTCGGCCGAAGTTGTGATTCGGCGGGTGGAGCTTCGTCGAGGCTGGTGGTGGCTCCAGGACGCCCCCCCCCCATGTCGGAGGAGGCTGCCGCGCCGGATGGCGCTTTGCCATGCCTGAGGGGGGGGTGCTTCGGGTGCCTCGAGGAAGCTTGGGGATGACGCCGCAGGTGCCCGAAGATGGACTGAAGGCATTTTGGGTCTTCAGGGTGAGAGCGAGGTGGTGGCCGAAGGCGACTTGGGGGCCCTTCGGGGTGAAGCGGCGCTGCGAAGGTGCCGCCGGAGCGGGTCCGTGGCGGAAGCTTCGGGGCTCATCCGAAGGTGCGCCGGCGAGGTAGTGGTGGCCGAAGGTTGGTTGCGCTGCTAGTGTGCTTTGAAGGGCTCTGGCGACGCTGAGGGCTCCAGAGGCGGCGGCCCGACGAGGCTCCGGGGGTGGCTGTCTAGGGGGGGGGGGGGGTTGCACCGAGGGAGCCGGAGCACGCTAGGGCTTCGGAGGCTCAGGCGAAGCCAGCGAGGTCGTTTTCGGTGGGGGCCTTCTGTTGGCTGGGGCCTTTGGGGGTGTTGGCCCAGCTCCCGGCGAGAACTCACTCATAGCTTCTTGGAACACTAGCGCTTACACTAAAGAAGATGAACGGAGTAAGAACTCAGAATTTTTGCGCTGGCCGCAACAGCATAGCCAAGCTTTTCTTCCTTTCAACTCATACTAAATATAAGAAGTGATTACAAAATAAATAACCGGGCAACAACCTACTGCCCCGGGTCTCAAGCCATACACGCCATGCACACCTATAGTAGCGCTCCAACCGAACAACTGAAGACCCATGCAGCTACGCGCGGGACTCTACTCATGCAGCTAACAACTCTCCACTAACCACTAACACATGCATGGATGGATAGAATGGATCACATGCACTGACCTATTCTCATGGCACCACAAACTTCCACTACGGGACCAACCAAAGTGACCAACACACGCACGTACTAGCTAATCATCAGAGAGCATGCAACACATATACATGCAAAACTACTATTTTGTCAAGATTAAATCCAACAGGGGGCGACCCGAAGGCGGGGGCTGTGGTGGCGAAGGGGCTTTCCTCCGGAGGCGACTAAGGTGCTGAGGGGTACGCGCGCAGTGGTGCTCCGGAGGTGGAGGGGGCCTCCGAGTTTGGTCTGAAAGTCGCCGAAGCTGTGGGGGAGCTCTGGGTGAAGAGCGAAGGGCGGCAATGAGCCGCCGAAGGGGTGGGGGAGCCTTCGGGCTAAGGCAGTGTTTTTGCCCGAAGGGCTTCGGTGGTGTGGAGGTGTCTTCAGCTCCTTCCGTTTGTAGCTTTTTGTTCGGTCCGCACGGTCGGCGCCAACTGTCGTAGCCAAAAAGCCAAACAGTGGGTACAGGGACCCTCCGTACAGCGGAGACCCTCCGTACCCTTTTGTCCTGGGTGAAGGACCGAAGGGAGAGAAGGGCCAAAGACACTGAATGAAAATGTGTATTGCCTGTATGAATGAATGAATAGCATTGTATGTGTGTGTGAATGAGCGAGAATCCCCCCTCTTTCCTATGCCCTTGGGGGCTTATTTATAGGGGCAAGAAGGGACATTTACCTTCTTGCCTCCAGAGGGGAGAAAAGACAAAAGGACATTTATGTACATTGGCCTAAAATACACTATACAAGCTGGGTAAACACAAGTACGGTATTCCTGACGGCCCACCGGTATTCCTGACGACCCACCAGTATTCCTGACGACCCTAGAGTACGGGGCACCATATATTGGTATGTGATACCAATGCTAGCAACTGCAAGTCGATCCATGCAGACTAAAAGCTGAAAAAGATTGGATGAAGTACCGATCGAGTTGGAAACGGACATGTAAAACTCCAGCCAAACCGAAAAGGACACATACACATATACACTGCCGGCTTCCGATTGGATTCAGATAAGACCAGCCGCAGCACGTTACCTTGCAACTTTTGTACTGCTCACTACAAATCATTATTATGTTAATAATTTCCCATTAGTAAAGTCCAATTTATAATCTGTTTGAACCTATAGATTATTGATGTCTATACGAGTAAATTGACACCACTTATGTTCATACTTTTAAAAATATATATTTGTCTATCTACTAACTACGTACTAACTCTCTTGCTGCCCCACAGTTGAAGAAAATTACAGTAAGTTCTCTCATTAATATAAATTCAGAATATTCCAAAATAATATGATATCTGAATATATCTCCCCAAAAAAACTAAGCATAGAAGCTCCATCAATTTGCTTATATATCTAGATAGATATATGCACTTGATTTTTCAGTGTGAGGCAAGTAATTTGTCTGCAACTCAGACATTGTTTATGACAAATTTCTATGGTTGAGTCTATAATTTGGCTTCGTTCATGGAAGTTGTTATGTATATCTCAAACGAACTCCAGGAGTCATTTATGCTATGCTATCATTGTACTCATCTGGCAATCAGGGTGTGCAGGATGTGTGCTCTGATATGCATACATCTATTTTTTAGGCCCAATCATGTAGATATTCATATATTTCAGTCAATCCTAACGGATACATGTTAGGAGCCCGCATGTCATGTTTGAAGTTGTATATACAATATTAAATTCAGATTTAATCCTAATTTTTCCAAAAAGATGTATGAAAGTTCTGAATTTAAAAATCCAAAAGAATTGTGGCATATAGATATATGTAAATGCAGAATTAAAAACTCCAAAGAACTTTTCGCAAAAAATAAAGTAAAATAAACTCCAAAGAAATGTTGCAGCGACATATATACATACTTAGATGCAAAACTAAAAAAAAAAATCTAAGAGACTTAGATGCAAAACTAAAAAAAAATATCTAAGAGAATTATGGTGTCTAAGGAGGTACAATTTAGGAATTAAAATTTAGAAAGTTCTGTTTCCAAATACGTACAAGGTCACAATTTAAACTATAAAAATGTAGTATCCAGGTAAATATAAATCCAGAATTAAAATAAAAAAACTCAAAGCTCTAAATTTCCAAAATTTAAACATTTAAAGTTTTCATTTTACATTCAAAAAAAAATTCTGCTATCCAAATAACATGGTTGGTTGTCACGTAAAAAACATAGTCATTAGCAAAAAACAATTAAAAACAAGAAGCCTGTGCAGTTGCACACAGGTTAATGACGAGTTGTCTTACTAGCATCTCTAATAGTGTATTTATTGTCGTCTCTTAGCTATGTCATATCAACAAAATCCTACGTGGAGGAGAGAGAGCACAGGTCGTCTCTTCCTGAATAACGGTTGTGCACGTAAAACAAAACATAATACATTAATCTACTTTAATTGACAAGTATGCTCGTTTCAAAGAAAAATTATAAAATATAAATGTTGAAGAGTGTGCTAGAGACTATCTATATATTAGAGATGTTGTCTCTAAAGATAATGTAGCATATGTTTAAGACAAGATTATCTCTAACGATTGAAGATACCATAATATGTGACATCAAGACTCACATGTCACGTAGACACTGAGTGTCTAGCCTCCAATGGTCTGGCACCTACAGTCGAGTCCTACTAAGGTTGCTCCCAATGGGTAATATCTTAGTGCAGTTTCTTAATACATGAGAGGTGTTAGGATATTATCTTTCCAATACATGATTTCTTATGGTGTAGTATCTTAAGCTGTTTCATTTAATTACATGCATGAAACTGTTTTGCGTTGGATTTCGAGCCAAACCAGTATCTAAATTAGATACTAGAGTACCCTCTCTCTTCATTAACTATGATACCACATTATTATTTTGCCTACATGGCAGGCTAAGATACCAACCAAGGTGGAACACTGGGAGCAGCCTAACTAAACAGTAGATGTTTTATATGTGGATTTTCATTGATTTAATATCGTGGCGTCCAACAACTTTAAAGATGACTATAAGAACCAACCAACTAAGCTCCTCCCAGGAAAATAGTAGTGTTTCTATACATCACCCTCGGAATACAAGATGCGCAAATTTTGAAGCAAGCGAAAGGGTAACTAATCACTGTCCACTCTTAATTCATGTTTTAATATTTGTGCAACTTCCACTATAAATAGTGATGTATAGAAACACCTTCCAAAACATAATGACCCAACCCTGTACCTAATCTATTCCCTAGGATAGCTCGATGATTTTTTTTCCCAAATCTCTTGCAGATTCATATGGGTCCTTCAGAGTATGTCGTGGAGGTCTCGGGTACTTGTGGCCCATTTTCTGCTTTTCCTAACGTCGTAACGTCACTTACGCTAGTGACCAATTTATGTCGCTATGGACCTTTTGGGAAGCCACAGGGAACCACTTTCCACGCTGGAGCGAAGCAAAACAGCAGCATTGTTGGCTTCTTTGGGCGCTCATCAAGGATATATCTTGATGCAATTGGTGTCTACGTTCACCCTTAATTTCGGAATCTTAGCTACCTGCTGCTTCGCATTGTTTCTTATATCTAAGTGCTGTACTATGGCACTGTACTTTCTGATATGTTGCTGTAGTAAGTACAACTAAATTCGATTCCAACCAGCCGCGTAGTTGGGTGTGGTTTATCGTGGGTTCAACGCCGAGCCCCTCGTGTTTTCTTGTGCGCACTTTGACGGGAACAATATCAGAAATAAATTATAGGGATAATTAATTTTTTACCACTGCAATAGAGTGAGCTTTATTTTTTTGCCACTGTATGTGAGTATGACATGTGGGTCCTGGATCTACATGTCATACTCACATGAATGGCAAAAGCTAAAATACGTATGCAAGTACAGTGGTAAATTCTTGAATGCCACTAAATTCTATGGGTAGAGTCTCTGTGAGACCTCTCTCTCCGCACCGTTCGATCGAGGAGAGAGAGGGGAGAGACGGAGGAGAGGAGCCTCGTAGAGGTCCTCTCCCCCGTAGAATTTATTTCTGAATAATATCATACCTAGGAATGCAAGTGGGACTCACTTTGTCCAGCCTATACAGGCCGCAGGAACCATTTTTAGGTCAATGTTTATAGATTCTTGTTTGCATCACTTCAAATCATGATATATGGATATATAAAGAGTTAGTTAATTTATTTTGCCATGTGTTATGAGATTGAAAGGGTCTAATATACGTCTAAAAGTAATACGGTCTCATAAGATTTTTTTTGGGGGTTTCCGTGCTTGGTGGGGTTCGCAGGTCAGCAAAACATGCATTGAATCATACGGTTGAAGTTTCTCCTTCTACGTTCTTCCAAAACTTCGACGACAATCTTAAAGCGGTACAATTAGCACTGCGGTGGTGGGTAAGATTAAACTAAATCTATTCACGTTTACTCCTGCAGTCACAAAAGAAAAGAATTATGGTTTTGACCTTTCGAAGACAACAAGATGCTCTGTGGTTATAAAAAAGTTGTATAAGTGCAATATTTTGAAAGTATTTTTTCAATGAAAAATTCACTAATTTAATTTATATATATCAAACCATATCTTTTGAATAACATTGGTGTAACATCCCAAATTTGATCATTTTTCAAAAAATATTTTAAAGTAATTAATTCAAAGTGTTAATGATTGTTTACGAGTTCCGAAAAATCTTTTGGTAGTCGTGTGCTACCCACACCGTCAACTTGATGCTCAAGGACATTGGAAGCATCCCAGAGGTGGAGTATATAGTCTCAAGTGCAAAGAGGATATGTAAATTATTCTACAACCATGTCAGGCTTCATGCAGAGACGAGGGAGAGAATCATTGGTGAGATCATTCGACCCAATGCCACGAGGCTTGGGACTGTCTACATCGTCCTACAGAGCATATGGGACAAGAAAGACAATTTTCGGCAATGGATGTGTCGAATGATGGAATAATTTAGAATTTATCACAGTGAATAGATGGATTTCAGAATTTATTCCCCATGTATTTATGATATGCATGTCATAGACACATGGGGGTAAATCCTAAAATCTGTCTATCTCATAATGAAAAATTATGAAATGCAAATTATGAAATCCCCCCTAAATGATGGGAAGAATAGCGAGTGGAGCAGTCATGATGAGTATGACTGTGTATGACTTGTTGATAAGTAGGGAATGGTGGGACAAGATGAAGTGGGTGCTAGATGCGGTGAAGGCACTATATGGATTACTTTGGTACGCGGATCAGCAAAAATTTGGAACAATATATGTACAAGGAGACTAAAAATTCATGGAAGTGGTGTCAAGCAAAGTCAACTCACTACTATAGAAAGGGTCACCACAAACGACTCTAAACCGTCATCACAGACGGTTTCTGAACCGTCTGAATTTATATGTCTATGAAAACAGGCAGTTATCACAGACGATTTTTAAGCCGTTTGTGATACGTAACAACACAGACGGTTTTCTGGTATAAACCGTCTGTGAAGACCAACTATCACAGACGGTGATATGTACCAATAGTCTCTGATTGGATATATATCACAGACGGTTAGTAACAAGAACCGTTTGTGATATCATCAATATCACATACGGTTAGTAATAAAACCCGTCTGTGATATCATAAATATCACAGACGGTTGTTGGTAGTAGCCGTTTGTGATATCGGACATACCACAGATGGTTTTTAGTAGTAGCCGTTTGTGATATGTATCCAATCACAAACAGTTGGTAAAAATAGCCGTCTGTAATAATATGTATCAAATCACAGACTGTTGGTAAAAGTAGCCGTCTATGATATCCGATATATCACAGACAATTGTTGGTGGTAGCCGTCTGTGATTGGATATATATATATCACAGACGGTTAGTAAAAATAGCCGTCTGTGATATCCTAAATATCACATACGATTGTAGGTGGTAGCCGTCTATGATAGTATGCATTCACAGACGGTTTGTACCACAAAACTGTCTATGATAGTTTGTTGTATACCTAAATATTTTTTTATTTTTCAACGAGCCTAAGGTAATGTGTAACATCCCAAAAATGCCCGAATGTAAAAATCTGGGATTTTTAAAACTTTTTGCGTGTTATTTCGTTTTTGCCTTGATTGCATTATCGGGAGTTATTTGATCTGTGTTTTCTCTTTGCCAACACAAGTACAAAAGTACAAAAGTAAAATAAACTTAAGGTGTGGCCCTTTTTAATATTGCATGGAATATAAACCCTAAAATCGGAATCGCGTTTAAAACCTAATTCTCCAAATGATCAAAAAAGCCTAATTAGAATTGTGTAGCAAGTATGAGAGTTGATCAATAGGCAACAAGAATTCTCTTAGCAAAAATCAGGAAAAATAGCCATCACCAAGCTTTTCCCTACCTCTTCTCTATTCCTTCTACTATTCCTCTGGCCGAAACCCATTGGACCACCTCGTTGCAGTCAAACCAAGTCTCGGTAGTGTGTTGTTTCTCTTCCCGAGCGATGCGCTCCCGGCAGGTGATGAGAACATTAAAAGTAATTGGCTAAGGTTAGTCAGTTGTTTCTCCATAGTGAAAAGCTCCAATGTTTCAGCTTTTGCAGCAAACGGCTGTAGATAATAGATGTGCACATAATCACCATCGAAATCTGCTGAAAGAGGATAGCATATAAGAGGATTGGTTTTGACTATATGATCATCGTAGATGTATACATGGAATGCCTGGAGAGAGTGCTTGTGAGTACTAGGTAGCCTATTAAGGAAAACAACATCATCATCAATGATTCTCCTACTAATTGTTTGACTGACTTTTAGTGTAGCTTGTCCTTTCGGTCCTACAGTGATGGCATTGGTTATTTGGCCATCTCTGTAGGTCAAACACAGTCCCTTATCAACTACCTCGTAAAACATAAGATGATGTAGTCATGGTTAGGCACATGCATACACATATAATCTAACACTAGTAAGTGCTAGAACAATAATATGACTTGTACATGTCACCTGTACTTAGGTCTTATCGGCAAATAGGAACTAAACTAAGTCCAAGTCATGTGAGACCTCTCATCAGATAAATGATAATAAGATGAACTCGGTTAATTACTCACTAAATAAAGATTAACAGTCAACGATACAACTAGTTAATGTGCAGGCTAATGCCTAGCCCGTGCTTAGAAGTTCCAACTAAGGCCTATGGAATTTCCTTGATAAATATAAATTGATAAGATAAACTATTAAAGGAGTTAGGTCCCATGTGTCGGTGAGACTTATGTCTACCAGAGCGGACCCCACACTTATGATCAGGTCTCACCTGACTATCATGGAACTTCCTTGGTAAATAGGAAGTAATAAATAAAATAATCATTAGAGCAGCTAGATGCCGCAAGAGCAGCGGTGGTATGCTCTCATATAGATGATAGAAGTTCATCCACCAAACAACATCATCTAAACTCTAGTTATCACCTACCGCTATACGTCCCTAGTGATCTGAAAGTAGATCTGAGAGTACTACCTAACTAGGTAATCTCCCCCATCTAGGTAACCGACGTGGAATATTTAGACGAATATTCTATCTTGTCCCGTTGAAATCCTAACCCCTTGTACCAACGGACTTTTCGAGAACCCGATCTCTCTCGCCCTCATTCCAGATCAAGCAGTTACTTAAACCTAAATCTGATTATCAACCCAAAACCCTACCACCATACCAAAAGGGTAGGATTTGGATTTATCTATTTTCATCTACTCCTTGGTTATACTTTAGTCTGAAGTATTTCCTTCAACAACTTTCTTTGATTATAATTCGTTTGTAGTATTTCTTTCATCAAATCCTTTGGATATACTTCATCTGAAGTGTTTCCTTCATCAACTCCATTAGGTATGATTAGTTTTGCCGGAAGTACTTCGTCCTTCCAAATTGTCGTTAGGTTTGTTTACTTTCATTCAAAGTGTTTCCTTTTATTTGAATGTATCTGAATTTATTGGATTTTATTTGAATACTTTCTGACATTCTTGAGTTCAATCGTATTATGTGTAATTAGACTCTAAAGCCATGAAGGAACACAAGATTGTCAAGAACATTGGACAGGATGATTATCAGCACATTGAGGTAGATTATTATCAGAATATCGAGAAAGGCGAATATCAGAATATTGAGCAAGGCGAATCAATACTTTGATCATATTGTGCCTAATTTTTGCTATTATATTGCTTTAAATTATGAAATTGCATTGCTATATTTTATACAGCTGTATTAGTCTAGCTCATAGTTAAATGCCTTAATAATAATTGTGTATAAACTTCCAATCTTTGAATCTGAACATTTTCCTTGTCACCTTAGAATTAATGGTTTACATACTAGTTAATAAGTTTGTATCTAAGTGTCATGCTTAGTCTTACTTAGATACATCGTCATGTAGGCAATGATTTGCCAGAAACATCATTAAAAATATTTGAAAATGAAATTGGGCAGTCGAGGCTGGAAGCCTAGCTAGTATGTTGGACTAAAGATTATTTTGAAAACAAAGGAAAAACAGATTTTGACTCGGGTGGCTAGAAAAAGTGGCTGGTTCCGGGTGCATGAGAGAGAGTTGGTATGTGGATGTACCGCCCGAGTCAATTAAGGACCGAATCTGGTAATGACCTCTCATGTAAAATAGTACAACTATAAGTCTGTAACACTTAAGACCTGGCTAACTAATTTGTCCACTGCCTCACAATTTCACCACTGGTGGGTGTGTGGAGTGTACAAAGGGCACAGGGAGTCACCGATCTGCACAGCGCCAATGGAAGACCTCTCGGGGGCAAGGCCTAAGGAGGTGATATCTAGCGGTGAGCAAGTGCGGTCAGGTGGGACATTGTAAAAGCCTTGTGATAATCAATTTAGTCACACACCTATGAAAGTGTGTATGAGACATTATAAGTTGAATATCTCTTATGGGTAAAGTGTACAAACTCTGCAGAGTAAGAAAACTATCTAGAAATCCATGCTCACGGTCAAGAGCGGTGCTGAGAACTTGCTTGATATAGCTTTATTTTTTATAAAAACAGTTTGTGGATGGAATGGAAAAGATGGGGCGAGACCCCAGGGATTTGAGATGGCCTGGTCGGGGACTAGTGGTAAATACGAGATATCCTAAGCATTGAGTGAATGGAGCCACTCAATGATATAGGAGATGGAATCTCCACTAGTACTTTACAAACAAAGACTCAGTTTATAAAACTTGTATTAGTTAAAAATGCTAAGTCTCAGGATTTGCTATTACTTAATCTATTTCAATAAATGGTTTTGTGCAAAATAAAAGAACCATGAGTCTCCCTTTTGATTAGCCTTGCATGTATAATAATTGCATTGTATATTGGCTCATGAGTACGGTTGTGTACTCATGCTCGCTATTTATATTCTTTTAGTCAGTAAACACAAAAGAAGACTATAGGGACAAAATGAGCATTGGACAAGACCGAGGATCAAGAAGGCCAAGAAATAGGTCACGAGCCCATAGTCGATTGCCGCTGGGCATATCGTGAGGGTTCCATGCGTTATACTTTGATTCTACTTCCGCTGCTAACCTCTGAAAGTATTTGGCCTGTTCGGCCATTTCTGTAAGTCAAAAGCCATAAGATATCTTTACACTTTGTTTAATATTATGCAATAGCTTTACATTTTCATGATATGTATTTGAAATCCGATAATGTAACTGTGTGTGCTACCTACTGATTTAGGGAATGGCACAAATATACACACTGGGTCACAAGCTACAAATTTGGGGTCTGACATAATGCTAGCCATGCCCTCTGAAAAACAAGCATGCAGAAAACAGATAAATCACAATTGATTTGATATAGAACAACTCAAAGTGATTTAAAACTCAATATCAATTACAAAAGAATGTTCATGTATTGTCGCTAGAGTTATAATTGAATTAGAACTCAAAGTGAATTACAATAAATCGGTGTCACCGGGGTGAAACTCTCCATTCGGGTTAATGATCTCCCTTGTGATGAAGGCGGCAAGTTGTCCTCGAACGTCCGAGAGTTTGTCCAGATCTAAGGGACTTGCTTCGATTGTCATGCCCTATCGCTAGGAGTAAAGTAGTGAGCATATATATTTAAATTAATAATTAGAAAATAATTATTACGAGATTGACTAACAAACCTCTGGATCTTT
Source organism: Ampelocalamus luodianensis (assembly GCA_036346255.1). Lineage (NCBI taxonomy): Eukaryota > Viridiplantae > Streptophyta > Magnoliopsida > Poales > Poaceae > Ampelocalamus > Ampelocalamus luodianensis. The sequence goes on from JAYEVH010000333.1 coordinate 146,576, forward strand.
TATCTTAGCACTCATGATTTTCTGCATATGACGACAAACGTAGAATGCACATATGTTGCCTTGTAGTTGCTGGTGGCACTGCAAAAATAGAATTACATATATATAGGTATAGTCAGTTCGAGAGGCCAGGTTACGAAGATGATATAGGATTATTGTACTATAGCGGGAACCAAAAATTATGTCTTGTGTCATAGTGTGGTGTTCGGTTCATTTTGTATCCCTCCCCGGCAACATAGGCGTTGAACAACTTACGTGACCTCTAACCAGATATATTAACCTTTTGTAAAATTTTCAGAGGTTTTTATGCAGTGCATTTTCCTCCAAAAATTCTGCAAGGCTCTGGTTTAAGGTTTGACTGAAAGTCAAAGAGGTTTGACTGTCCTCTAAAAATATTCAAACAATTTCTGGAAATTGTGAAATTTTTCAGAGGGGTCACATGCCATCCCAAGAACTTAGGAAGAATATTTCCGAAGGATGATCACAAGATTTGAGATGAATGTTTTTGGAAAACAAGGTTTTGGATCAAAAGACTTGTGACTTGTATTCCCATAATTCTTGTACATGAATTGTTTAGAACATACATGCAATACATGATGTAAGAAATTTTTTTAAATTCTACTCATTTTCTTACATTTGAAACACAAGTCCAAAATTGGGATGTTACAAATCTCCCCCCCCCCCCTTACAAGAATCTCGTCCCGAGATTCCGTTTACTCGGAGAAGAAAGACGGGTAGTCTGCACGAAGGCGATCTTCCCGCTCCCAAGTTGCCTCATCTTCGGAATGATTCGACCATTGAACCTTAAGGAACTTGATGACACGGTTCCTTGTTCTCCGTTCAGATTCCTCAAGAATACGAATAGGATGCTCATGATAGGTCAAATTTTCTTGCACATCGAGATTTTCCAACAGAGTCTCTTTAGCTGGAACCCGGAGGCACTTTCTTAGGTGTGATACATGAAACACATCATGCACCCTCTCAAGTGTAGCTGGCAACTCCAATCTGTATGCAACCGCTCCAATTTTCTCGATGATGCGATAAGGCCCAACATATCGAGGAGCTAACTTGCCCTTGATGCCAAATCGCTGATGGCCCGTCAGATGTGAGGCTTTGAGATAAACAAAGTCATTGGGCTCAAAGCTCAACTCTCGGCGACGACGATCCGCATAGCTCTTTTGCTCGGATCGCCACGCGCAAATGCTCACGAATCAATCGAAACGGCTGGCCTCATTGATTGAGTCTCGGTGAAAACCGACGCCACCGTTTCGACCGGTTTAATGGGGTTCTACACCTCCTCCCATACAAGGCCTCAAAAGGTGCCATGCCAAGACTGGCCTGAAAGCTGTTATTGTAGGAAAACTCAGCAAATGGCAGGCACTTCTCCCATTTCTTCCCATAGGAAAGAACACAAGCACGAAGCATATCCTCTGAGAGAAAATGGCTAAGATTGTCTCTGAGTGGGCTGAATCGGAGATGGATAATGCAAAGATGACCGCTCTGGTCGCCGCCGAGAAGATCCCCGAGGGACTTCTCGTAAAGTGGATTGCGGCGAATGAGCAGCATTGGCCGTCGGGAGAGGAAGGCCAAATTCCAGTTTTCCAGGCGTACTGTGAGTGCGGCCTCCGATTGCCCGCTCACCCCTTCCTCACACTCGTGCTCGAGCACTTCGGGGTGGAATTAGTGAATCTCGGTCCTAATTCCATCACAATGCTGAGCGTGTTCGTGTACTTGTGTGAGGCCTACCTGGGGATTCTGGCGGATCTCGAGCTTTTCCAGTATTACTACGGAATGGCTCGTTAAGCTGGGATTGCCGGTAGCTGTGGTATGAAGCTCCACGACGGTAAGTCGAAGGAGTACATTCAGATGTTTACCCGGTCGTCATGGCCGGGATGGAAGAAGAAGTGGTTTTACTGGGAGGTTACCAAGGAAGATAGCCTCTCATTCGCCGGAAAGGCCGCCGAGCGGTCTCCTTCCTAGGACTCGATTCCCAGTAATCTCGACCGGATAGCCCCCTATATTCAAGCTGTCAAAGACTTGAAGTCGGAGGGGCTCACCGGTTTGCACGTGGTGAAGGACTTCATCACGCGCCGAATCAACCCTTTGAAGGCACGAGTTCCTCCCATGTGGAGGTACTCAAGAAAGGACGACCCAACCAGGGATTACAAGGACGGTGAGTAGAAAAAACTTACTCTTTTGGCTTTGTCCTTGGTTAATCCCGATTTAGTCTTCTAATCGTACTGTTTATGTGTACAGATCTTCCGCAAGCGGAGGTTGACGCGCGTGTCAGGCTCATCTGCGAGAAGCATCCGGCCAACATTATGGCCCCTCAAATCCTTACGGTTTTGACTGCAGAAGAGAGAGAGGAGCACCTAAAGGTAATCAAATGATTTTGTCTTTAGGTGCTTTGTTGTCGTAAAACAATATACGACTAACGGGTTTGTCGCAGAAAAACTTACGACTGGATACTGATCGTAGAAAAACTTACGACCGAACGTAATCGTAAGAGAACTTACGATTAGATAATGTCATAGAAATGCTTACGACTTTTGAGCTGGTCGTACTAACGACCGGCTAGTGATCGTAGAAGATCTTACGACCACTTTCTTTCTTTTTCAACAGAAAGTTGGCATGGAGAACCGCCAAGATGACGAGGAAGTCGATTTGGTGGTCATCGGGGCGACTGCGCAGGCGGAGTCAGCAAAGTCCCCTCCATCCAAGAAGCGTCGACTGGTAAAAGTCGGCGATAAGGGTGGTTCAAGTTCGGCTCCTCCTGCTCCTTTTGCTAAATTTGTCGCAGACATGGCTGCGGCGAAGAAGAGAGCAGAAGAGGAGGCCCTTGCCTAAGCGCAAGGTCCCTAAGGTTAAGGTACTCTTCTATTACGACAACAAGTCATTCGCAGTTTCATCTTCTCGTGGCTTCATAAGACAGCTAGAAAAGGAGAACTGGAAGAACTTCATGTCTTTTGTGAAGGAAACCGCTGCTACGGTGGGATCTAAGGCCGAGGAGAGCAGCGCTCTTAGGGTGGTCGAGACTGATCTCGACCACCCGGGAAGTCGGGAGGAGGTGACTCCTGTTGTCCCGAGTGCATCTCGACCAGCAATGGTTAAGAAGAAATCGAAGAAATCTTCCCTCGGGAAGGTTGCTCCCAAGTTTCAAGTTAGGTCCAGCGCACAGAGGTATGTAAAAAACATAAGTGTAATAACTGCACTTACTGTTTGTCTTTTATGAGTTGACTTACTTCTGCATATTGTGATTTTAGCCCGACGTCTTCAGCCCCCACGGATGCTCCTGTGGAGGAGCCCGCTGTCACTCTTTCAGCTGGCGAGGGTGTGACTGCGGTAGTAGCTGAAGATCCGGCTACCATTCTCACGACGGAAGAAGTTGCGACTGCTGAGGTCGCTACGATCGCTGAGGATGTCGGAGTCACTACGACAACTGAGGCTGTCGTAGAGACTAGAGAGGAGACGACAGAGGCCTCAAGGGAGATGCCAGAGGTCAGTGGCAGTGAGAGTGCCGACCGTCGTGCCGGTAAGGAAGTTGTCGAGGATGTTCCTTCCGGCCCTCCAGGTGGTGTTCCCATCACCGAGTCATAGGAAGAAGAGTACTTCAACTTTTGCTCTGATTTCTTTGGCCCTGACTCTATCGTAGGATCTTCTGCCTACCGATCTCGCGACCGAGTTCCACACCCCAACAGCATTCCCAATTGTGGGGATGTTTTCAACAATGAACGACTCGAGGGGGTCTGGTGGAAACTAGTCGAGGAGATGGATGGGCTGAAGTACCCATCACGAAAAGTTTCCATGTTTGCTTGGTCAAACATGAACGTAAGTATTAATCAATACTCACTTATGGTTTTATCTCTTTCTCTTATCGTTTTTCTCCCTTGTAGAGAGCCGTGGAGCAAGTCGCTACGATTTGCGAATACAATCGGCAACTTGTCAAACTTCGACAAGAGAAGGCAGTACTCTGCGAGCAAGCAGAGAGGTGGTGAGTAACCTATTCTCGTAATCATTCTGATTACTTATTAGGTACTCGCAGAAGGTTGTCGTAGAAAACTTATGACTTGGTACTAGTCGTAGAAAAATTTACGACTAGGGGGTAGTCGTAGAATAGCTTACGACCACCCATCGGCCGTAGCAATACTTACGACCACTTGTTTAAGTGTGTTCACGTCTTCCCTTTACCCTTTCAGGTTTAAGAGTGACAAAAAGACCTTGGCTGATTCACTCGACTTTGAAAAAGCCGAGTCAAAAAAGCTAAGGGATAAAGCCGCCGACCTCCTGAAGAAGCTTCAAGAGGCTAACTCTACAACTCAGCGGTTGCAGGAAAAAATAAACAGTACGTGTGACTACACTGCTTTTGATCCTGATCTCTGTCTTCTTAACTTCTCATTCTTTTGCAGAAAAAGAAGTCGAAAATAAGGTCCTTCAGGCCGAGGTGGGGTCTCTCCGGGTTGAGGTCCAGGAGAAGTCCTTAGTTGTCCGCGAGACCTCCCGCATTGCGAAGGAGAAAGATCAAGAAATTGAGAAATTAGGTTCTCAATTAGCTGGTAAATAGAACTTTTACCTGCTATTAATTTGTTTTATCTTCTCATAGAATCGTTTCATTTAATCAATCCTTACTCTTTCCAGATCGATTGATTGAAATAAAACAACTCCATGAGGCTTCGACTCATTCCCAGGAGGAGACGAAATTAATGAAGATTAATCTTCAAGATAATATCTCACTTCTGAACAATGTACTCGATGGGCTTCGTGCCGGGAGGGTTGCTCCTCACGATGACACGATGGCTACTCATACGACTGCCATTGGGGAACAGGTCGGTACTCTGCAAGAGCTGGTGTCTACTCTGACGACCAACCAAAATGATTCGATAAGGGAAGCGGACAAAGGAGCTGTGAGCTTTGTTTTAGCAAAACTCAAGGCCCGTGATCCTAACCTTAATCCTCATGAAGTTGACCGACTCGCACCAATCAGAGGCAGAAGTCGATCAAAGAGATGCAGTCCGTTGGCGAGAAGGTCGCAGAGGAGATGCAAAAAGAATCTCCTTGAACAGAGTAGTCTTGTAACACATTTTTGTAGAGACAAGTCTTTTTGGTAGTGATGCATAAATATATGATCCTTTCTTTTTCCTACAAATTATCTCGTGGAGTAGTTAGTAACTCGTAAGATAATGAAAGAGGAAGAAATAATCAAACCAGATATGAGCGATTCCTCCTTTCTCCTTCCTTTTCCCTGCGAATCATCTCGTAGAGTAGTTAGTAACTCGTAAGATGATAACTCGGAAAAACTAAGACTAAGAAATGAAGTCATGTTTATAACTTCATCTTAGCCCCCGACTACTTACTTAGTTTATTAGGAATAAACTAAGAAAGTAGTAAAGAAAGAGTTCCTGAAAACAGAGAGGTTTGTTCGACTTATAGTTTTCGAGTATCGATTATCTTGCACTAGTCGAGAGACTAGAAACAGATCGACGCTAGGAAGTTCCCTCTAGTGGGCAAGACCACATGTAGAGAAAAAAGTCTTCGACTAGGTGATGTTACCATCTCTGACCAGATTAATCAAATCAATAACGACAACTTGAGCAAAACAAGCATCTAGAGGACCTTAGGAATTCATTCGACTATTTTCGTTTTTCCTGATGAAGTTGTCCTGGCAGCAAATGTAGGAAACGGAACAACGCTAGGAAGTTCCTTCTAGTGGGCAGGACCACGTGCAGAAAGGAGAAGCTTCGACTAGGTGTGTTTCTTCCTTCGGCCAGTAAAAACCAATCAAGTTAATTGAAATGTAGTCGAACGCATTTCAAAAAGTGCACTCTTCTTATATTATTTTTTTTTTCAAAATAAATAAGCTAAGGTGACATGAATTTGCTTAACAACTTTCGACCATGTTTCTGAGCCCGATAATCTTTGTACTAGTTGTTATAGTAAAGAACAAGGCGACATTAGGAAGCTCCTTCCAGCGGGCAGGACCACATGCAGAGAGGAGAAACTTCGAATAGATGTGTTGTCCTTTTTCCGACCAGTGTACAAGAGGAATGAGCATATAAAAAATGGTCAAAAATAAAAGAGAAATTCAAAAAAGAGACAAAAAGATAGGGAGAACCTGATACTTTATTATCGTAGAGGCTTGTTACACATAGAACTTGCGTAACTGGTCAATGTTCCAAGAATTTGAGAGAACACGGCCGTCTTCTATTGCAAGTCGTACTGATCCTGGACGCGTTACTTCGACCACAGTGTAAGGAACTTCCCACTTGGGAGAAAGTTTGTTCCGATTAGATTGGGATTGGATAAGCCTCAATACCAAGTCACCTACAGCGAGGCTGCGAGGTTGGACCTTACAATTGTAGTATCTGCGCAGGGCTTATTGGTAGACTGCGGAACAGATTAAAGTCTGGTCCCTCTTTTCCTCGAGCAGGTTAATGTCGTCCGCTCGAAGTTGTTCTTGAATGGAGTCGTTGAACTTGTCGACCCGTGCTAACCTGATCTTTAGTTATGGCGGAAGCATGGCTTCGGCACCGAAAACTAGAAAGAAATGTGTTTCTCTTGTAGCTCGGCTAGTCGTCGCATTTAATTGCCCATAATATCGAAGGTAATTCTTGTACCCAAGCCCCGAGCGCTGACAAGCGATCAAGACTCGGTCTTGATTCCCTTCATTATCGGCCATTCGCTCTTTCAACCGCCCCGTTGCTTTGGGGGTGGGCAACAGAAGCGTAACACAAACAAGTTCCCAACTCGTCGCAAAATTCCTGAAATTTTACGCTCGTAAATTGTTTGCCATTGTCTGTGATATTTCGACTTGGTACTCCAAATCGAGTGATCACGCTTCTCATCATGAACCGTTTTGTCGCCTGCTGTTATCGATTCTGTGCTCACTTCTATCCATTTTGTGAACGTATCGATGGCCACAAAAAGGAACTCGAAACCTCCTGGAGCTCTGGGTAACGGTCCTAGGATATCAAGACCCCAGGTTGCAAAAGGCCAAGACAGAGGAATTGTTTGCAACGCCTGAGCCGGTTGGTGTATTTAGCGATTATGAAACTAGCACTGTGCATACTTTTTAACCAGCTCTCTGGCATCGTAGAGGGTTGTTGGCCAATAAAAACCTTGTCGAAAGGCTTTACCGACCAGTGTTCTGTAAGAAGCATGAGTTCCACAGATCCCTCCGTGTATGTCGTGAAGGAGTTTTAATCCTTCGCTCTGCGGAATACATCGCATGAGCACGCCTTGTGTTCCTCTTTTATAAAGGACGCCTTCGACCAAAGTATACATTTTGGCCTTTCGGGATAGTCGATCTGCTTCTAGATCGTCATCGGGTACAGAACCAATCTGAAGGTACATGTAGATGGGTGTCATCCTTGTATCTTCGTACTCTATAGAGGCTGTTTCTATAGGAGGCATCTCTAGTTCGTCAACTACATACGGCTTTTGAAGCTGCTCCAAAAACACCCCTTTCGGTACCAAGGATCGAGAGGAAGCTAGGCGAGCGAGCTAGTTGGTCTGCGAGGAAATTATCCTTTCGAGGGATAAATTGTACCTCAAAGCCCAAAAAATGCTTTTCTAACTTTCGAATTTCCGATAAATACCGGGACATGGTCGGATTAGAGCACTGGTACTCCTTTCCGACTTGATTTACGACTAGCTGAGAGTCTCCTCTCACGAGTAGTCATCGAATCAAGAGCGCTTTCGCGGCTTGTATACCAGCTAGCAAACCTTCGTACTCTGCCACGTTATTAGTGGCCTGAAAGTTTAATTGTATGGCATACTTTAAGGTTTCTCCGGTAGAAGATTCCAGGACCACCCCAGCCCCCGAGCCACTTATCGTAAGCGACCCGTCAAAGTACATCGTCCACTGATCGTGGGAATCGCATCGGGATCTGAGCAGTTTAGGATTTGTCCATTCGGCGAAAAGTCTGCCAAGATCTGGGATTTAATGGCCATTCGGGACACGAAATGGATGTCGAGCGCCCCAAGTTCGATCGACCATTTTGCTATGCGCCCCATTGTTTCCCTAATTCGAGGATCACTCCCAAGGAAACTCAGGCAACACTGACTAGTTTGTGCGCTGAAAATAATGCCGCAGTTTCCTCGAAGACATGAGGAGGGCATATAGAAGTTTTTGAACCTAAGGGTAATGCTCCTTAGGTCCGTGTAAAACCTCACTGACGTAGTAGACTGGTCGTTGAATGTTCTCACGCTCTACAACCAGCACTGCGCTCACTGCCTGTGGCGTGGCAGCTAGGTAAATTAAGAGCGTCTCTCCTGGTTTCGGGGAAACCAGGACAGGAGCACTCGTAAGATACCTCTTGACTTCCTCGAAGGCTAAGTTAGCCTCTTTCGTCCACTCGAAGCATTCATGTTTCCTTAGAAGTTTGAAGAAAGGCAGTCCTTTTTCCCCAAGACGTGCTATGAAACGACTTAACGCCGCCATACATCCTGTGAGTTTCTGGACTTCTTTCTTCGTGGTCGGGGGGCGCATCTGAGTGATGGCTTTTATCTTTTCGGGATTTGCTTCAATTCCTCGTGCAGAGACCAGAAATCCAAGTAATTTCCCTGAAGAGACCCCGAACACACTTCTCAGAATTAAGTTTCAAGTGGTGTTTTCTGAGGTTGTCGAAAGTCTCTTGTAAGTCTGTGATATGGCTGAGCCGTTTGATGCTTTTTACGACTAGATCATCAACGTAGGCTTCTAAGTGTCGGCCTAATTGAGGAGCAAAAGTCGTTTGCATCAAACGCTGAAAAGAAGCCCCAGCATTTTTTAAGCCGAATGACATTTTGACATAACAAAATATCCCAAACGGTGTAATAAACGCGGTCTTCTCCTCATCTTCTCGACACATACTAATCTGGTGGTAACCAGAGTATGCATCTAGAAAACTCAACATTTCACACCCTGCAGTAGAATCAACCAGCTGATCGATACGAGGTAAAGGGAAATCATCTTTTGGACAAGCTTTATTAAGGTCGGTAAAGTCTACACACATACGCCATTTGCCATTAGACTTTCTAACCATTACAGGGTTGGCCAACCACTCTGGGTGGTTGACTTCTCTTATGAAGCCTGCTTTAAGCAACTTGTCCAATTATGACCTAATAGCATCTCGTCGATCAGTGGCAAATCTCCGTAATTTTTGTTTTACGGGTAGTTTATCAGGCTGTAAAGCTAACCTGTGCTCGATCACTTCCCTGGGGACTTCGGGCGTGTCGGATGCTTGCCACGCGAAGACATCAGCGTTTGCTTGGAGGAAAGTGATGAGGGCGTCTTCCTATTTGGGGTCGGAAGAATCCCCAATGCGAACAGTCTTCGAGGGCTCCCCTGCGTCCAGAGGAACCTCTTTGACCTGGTCGTTCGGCTTAGGTGCAGCTTTAGGCTTCGATTTGCTAGTCGAAGGCTGACTTTCGTCTCGAGTTGGTAATTGTCCAACCATCTCGAGGGAGCGACGGTCGCAGGAGTGCACCATCTTCTAATCGCAATATATTGTGATTACTCCTTTGGGACCTGGCATCTTAAGACATTGATACCCATAATGAGTAGCTATCAAGAATGTTGCCAAAGTAGGTCGTCCGAGTATGGCATTGTATGCCGTATCGAAGTCGACCACATCAAAAGATACCTTCTCTGTCCTGAAATTGCTCGGTGAGCCAAACGTTAAAGGAAGAGAAACTTGGCCAATTGGTTTGGCCGAAGACCCCGGTACGATTCCATGAAATGAATATCGACGTGCTTACCTGCTGTCCGGTACCGCATCTCGTCTAGGTACTCGTAAGCAGTATGTTTAGCGAGCTTCCACCATCAACTAAAACTCGATTGACTCGACAATTGTTGATGGTGGGTTCGACCACTATCGGAAATTGACCTGGTCTAGTCGAAGGGATCAGACAATCACCCTTCTCGAAAGTAATGGTGACTTCCGACCACTTCGGTAATTTATTGACGAGAGGAGAGTCAATTGTGTTTACGTCACACTCGACAGCTTTCAGCTGCCTCCGCGATTCATATGCCGAAGATCCCCCATAGATGTGATCAATGGTGTGTTGTGGATCCTGAAACGGCATCTCCTCATCATCCGACTCCTTCTGTCCACTTGTTTGGCCTACCTGTTCAAGAGTAGGAAGTGGCCCCTTGCCAGAGTAATAGTCTTCGAGTTTCCGTAGGAAAACTCGGCAGTTACGAAGATCATGCCCTTCTTTTTTCTGAAAGGGACACCACCTGGGTTTGTCGTTTCTCCGATCTTGGCGCTTACCTTTGCCTCGATCGGGATTTTGCATGGGGTTGCGCGGCTCCTTGTCGCTTACAGCCAGGACCTCCTTAGAACCGGCAATTGGAGATTTGTGTCTCTTTGCCTTGTTCTTAGATTTTCTAGCCTTTTTATCCTTTTTCTTACCACTTTCGCCTACCTCCTAAGGGATGTTGTCTTTACGATCGATAGTATTGTTCCACTAGACTGCTTCAGCAGCAGTCGCATATCTATCGGCCATCTCAAAGAGTTCGGCGATGGTGGCAGGTGGATGTAAAGCGATATCCTTTGTTATCCTTCTGCTACGGACTCCCTGCTTGAAAGCCCTGATCACAAATGAGTCAGAAACTTCCAGAATAGAATTTCAAACCTGACTGAAACGCCTGATGAATTGACGTAGCGTTTCATGGTCGTTCTGCCTTATCCAATGTAGATCATCCTCCTTTCCAGGGCGATTGTAAGTGCCCTGGAAATTTTCCAGCAAAAGATCACAGAGGTGTTGCCACGAGTAGATCGATTCGAATGGCCGGTTTAAAAGCCATGATCGTGCTGATCCTTCGAGCACAGTCGGAAGGTAATTCTCCATGACATGCTCTCCTCCTCCTGCAGCTCGGATAGCTGTAGTATAAATCTGGAGGAACTCGATGGAATTCTGGGTTCCATCGAATTTCTCCAAATTTGCTGGTCGAAAATGAGGCGGCTAGCAAACCGCTCGAAGGTTGGGTGAAAACGCCCAGCACCCCGAGATAACCTCTTGCCTCCTTCTTTGCAGAAAAGAAGGATTAATGTCACCGGGTGATCATACTCGTCGATACCCAACCACAGGAGGGCTGGACCTATGATAGGTCTCAGCCTTACGAGGGAAATACTCCTCGTACTCCGCTTGCTGCCGTGCATCCCGTCGCCGAAGTGGTGAAAGATCACCTCTCCTGGGGGCTTGTTGCGTCTTTCTCAGGTTAGGAGAACGATGTGAGTGATGGTCATGCCGCCTTCTATGCGACGAGTTATCTGAACGACTGGCGGAAGAAGGAGTCGTACTGCTACGACTTCCTGGTTGTGGTCGACGAAGGCGCTCGAGTTTGGCCATCATGTCGCGAAGCCTTTGCGTGATCTCTTATGCAAAGAGATCATACCCTGGTGCTCGAGCGAGTTCTTGAGTCGGGTTTTCCAGCAAGCCGTTGATGTGCTGGAGTTCTTAAGCTTCCTCCGACTGAAAATAAGCACGCTCAGGAAGGTTTTTCTGAGCCGCTATTTTCCTCCGTCGGGTTATCTCAGAATTCCTCCGTCGGGTTATCTCAGAATGGCCTATTTCGGACCCCTGAGTTGGTTTTAATGGAGTGCGAGAATGTTGAGGATGTCCCGCACTTTCATTAAAGTGTTTGTTTCGTTCGTCAACGGTGGCGCCCCTGCCATTGCCACGAGGGGGTGTAGAGTATGCTCGTCGGGGAGTATCGTCAATCCTTCCTCTGGAAGAACGATTCTTATCAGAGGGAAGGACGAAGACCTCCCGTGGATGACCTCCACTTGCGCTCGAGGCCTCCTCGCTTGAGGAGTAGTCGAGCGACACCATCTGGTGACTTGGAGTAAACCCCTCCAAGTAGGGGAACTCCGGGTTATAACCATCTCCGTCTGCAGGTGGACCCTGCGTCGGGACGGTTGGACTTGGAGAAACAGCATGTTCGATCCTCTTTCCTGCGAAAATACTCGGAGAGAGAGGACCATCAGATGTCGATGGAGCTCCGGAATTATGGCTTCCAGAACCTGTCTTGCCAAGTCGTACTGCCTTGGGGGGACTCGAACACTTGGAGGAAAAACTCTCGTCGTGTCGCGAATTTGCCCCAATGCAGTCCTACTGTTGGTCGCGGTGACCCTTGCCCCCTAAGGAAGTGGGTTCCTCGGCTGGGGTGTACTGTTGTGAGGGAGAAGGATCCCTCATGTCCTCTGATGGCGATGTAGTCTCCGAGATCTGATAGAAGATCTCCAGAGGCGGCAACACCGTCAGAAGATTCGATACTCGGTTCGTAGTCGAAACCGGCATCCATGTCGACGTCTGCGTAATCGGCCAAGTCGAACCAATTCTCCTTGTTCCATTCTCCTGCCACGGTAGCATCCAAGAGAAAAGAAAGAACTGTTGACAAGGAATTACCAGAAGATCCCCACGGACGGCGCCAACTGTCAGTGTTTTAGAACCGATCTTACGTAAAGATTGTTTGATTCGGGGGGTCTCCACAATTGATCACGCAGACAAGAGAAACACGGGGAATTTTATACAGGTTCGGGCCTTCTCCGGTGAGAATAATAACCCTACTCCTATGTATTTTGTATTGAGTATCTGGATTACAATCAGCCGAGGATCTTACTAACTGTTCTTCCAGAAAAAGCCTCTCCTCTCTATCTCTAAAAGGCACTTATTTATACTACGCAGTGGTGGCCGTTGTCATTCCAGGCTAATTAGTCGCTTATTATTGCGTAATAATGAGAGTAATTACCAGAGTAGTAACCTCCCCATGCTGTCAAACAGTTATCAGTTAGAGATAGTGGAGAATTATCTGTAGTTATGTCAGGCATAACTACGTATTTTGACTGCTTAGATTCTCACTATTAAATGGGCCTTCTGACGAGTGGACCCAGTTAGTCGTGAGGAAGTCGTAGCAGAACTCGTCATAGCAGAACCTACGACTAGGGGGGTAGTCGTAGAAAATCTTACGACTGGGTACTGATCGTACAAAGACTTACGATTGGACGTAATCGTAGCAGGACTTACGATTACACTATAGTCGTAGAAATGCTTACGACTAGGGGGTAGTCGTAGAAGAACTTACGACTACCTGACTTGTTCTTCCCTCATGATATTAAGGGGTATGCCATGTGACGTCATATTACATGATTATGGAATAATAAAGTGAGTATTATTAGATCCTCGTCACACTCAAAGTTAGACTTTGGTTTTGGATTTCAAAAATATTTTGTAAAACAGTTTATGACATGGATGGGTGTCCATGAGAAAAGTTATGGGTTGAAGCCCCGGGTTGGTGCCCGTGTTTAAGTTAGTGTTTGGTTGGTACACTGACTTTATTATTTCAGTTAACTCTCAATTTTAGATATTATAAAACTTGAGCTTTTGAACTTAGTATTGTATTTAATGTCAAATGCTGTTTTTGCACAAATAACCCTATAAGCCTTCCTTTGTTACATCCATGTATGCATGTCATTCTGTTATTTGACAGGTGTTACATTGACCAGCATTCCCTGCACTGCTTGACTACAACCTCCGACCAAGACCTGGTCGTAGGCCTACCTTGCGGGTAACTACAGATGCTGATCAAGACTGAAGACCAAGAAAGCCAAGAACTAGGTCATAAGCCCACAGTCGATTGCCGGTGGGCATATCGTGGGGATTCCATGTGTTATGCCTTGAATCTTCTTCCGCTGCTGTTTTCTGAAAGTATTTAGCCTGACCGGCCCTTCTGCAAGTCAAAATCTGTAAGGTATATTTATATTTTGCCTAGTATTATGCAACAGCTTGCGTTTTCATGATATGTGTTTGAACCAATGATGTAACTTTGTGTGCTATCTACTGATCCAGGGAATGGCACAAATATACACAGAGGATTCCAAGTTCCAAATTTGGGGTCCAACACATGGTGGCGACGAGCTAAGGGTGGTAGCGTTGGGCTTGGAATTAGGGGACAAGTTCGTGGTGGTGAGGTGATGCTTACGGTGAGGTCAATTGGACAAGGGCGTGGACGAGAAGGTGAATCGAAGAAGGGGCTAGTCAGGGCATTTTCAGTGTGGCGGTGATTGAGGAAGGTGGCCGGGGTTGGGAAAGAAGGAAGGTGTTGGCGAGGTGGTGTTGATGTCGATGAAGATGAGGGAGCTACGGGGATGGGCTTTTATAGCCGATTGTGGTAGTGGCGGCAGTGTCCGAGCCATGGCGAGCGTGGCGGCTGGCGGTGGCATGGACGACAGAGCAAGCTCGGCGCTAGAGGAGGGCGACCTGGTGCATGAGGTGGCGTGGTGGTGGTGTCTCATTAGCGCAAGGGCGGCAGCAGCACTTGCGTTGCGTTAAGAACTTGGCAGAGCGGTGCAGGGTGTGGCGCGAAAGAAGGGCCGAGGCCGAGCACTGGCACGGGCGAAGGTGGTGGAAGAAGTCGAGGAGGACGAAGGCTATGCGGTGTGCGTGCGAATCGTGGAGTGACACGAAGAGGAAGAAGACAGGGCAAAGACGGATTTTCACAGAGAAGCTTTAGGGCTGTAAAAGTAGAAAAGCAAAATTGGAAAGTAGGAAATGGGCAAGATTTTCCGAATTGGGCAAGAAAATCAAATTTAAACTCTCAAATAAGTTTCGAAAAATTGAAATTTTGGGGTCTTTTCAACCTACCCCCTTAAAAAGAATCTCGTCCCCGAGGTTCACTGAAATTGGGGAATAGGAAGACAAATGTTGCTATAGTTCTGACTCTCGTATGTCTTTTCTTTTATTCAGAGTGGACTTCATTAGTATTTGTCAATATCTGATAAATCTATCGATGTTTGTATTTCTCTGCCACATTTGTGTTCCTGCAATGCTCCTTCTCTTTCTTGTCTGTACCTGTATATCATCCTTGTTATTCTTTTTATTGATGTTATCTTCCAAATCATTGAGGCTAGATGTTTTTGTTGATTGTCTGGGTATCTGATGTTGTCTTCTTTAGTCTCTGCCTGACTGTCTTGGTTTTCTTAACCCTTTTATGATGTCATGAGAATTGTGCCTTTCTTTTATTTCAGCTAGTATCTTGGAATAAACTATCCTTCTGTCACGGTTGGATGTAAAGTTGAACTTTCCTCTGAATCTCCTGTTGGACAATCAAAATCTATTAACTTGAAAAATCTTTGTTACTATCCCCAATCAAAGTTGTTCTTAATCGAATATTATTTTTTACTTTTCTTGGTCTTGTCCTCACCTTTCCTTTATCAAAGTTAGTTCATAAACTTTGTCCATTGTATCTCAAAATTTATACTGAGGCGACTTGCGATGGGTACTGTTCCAGTCTACTCAAGGTTAAGTTTTCAAATACTACTTACAACTTCACTGATCAGGTTGATGTCTTGGCATTACCTTCAAGCACTTTTGAAATTTTTAACTTGATCACTCACACACATATATCTTGCTATTAAATTCATGAAGAATGTGGATGTGCTTTTTGATTCCAAGAGTGTCATTAATGTTGCTTCCAAATTTCTTCAAAGATCCATCTAGAATGACATTTTGGGGTTCCGTTGCAACGCACGGGCACCCTACTAGTATCTTAAATGTTTAAGTATATTATAGAGCTCTCAAGAATCGCCCGATGTGTGAACGGAATTTGAAGCGCACCTGCAGCAAGATGTGTGACAAATCTGATGAGCTGTACGATAAATCATCTAGTGGAACACTTGGCATGTGTCGTGCTAGGGGAGTTGTTGTTCCCACAAAAAGCAAGGGCTCACCGTATATCACTGAGAGGGTGAAGTATCTTGTATCTGCGACTGAGATGCACTACTACAATGTTGTGGTTAAGCTTGGTAGTAGTGATCACCAATTGTAAGTTTTTGTTACTTATGTTTGTCCTTTTTCTTTTTTCTTTTTATGTTATGCATTAGCTGATTATTTTTTATTTTCTTTCTATAGTATGGATGCTGTGAACTTTGACAATGTTAAGGTCAGATTCATGTCCCTTGGTAGCTTATTGAAGCCTACTAGGCGAGTTGAGAAATTTGTTATTAATGCCCTATATCGGAAGCTTTTCAAGGATAATCGTCCCGTCAATTCAAAGAAGCATTACTTCTTTTCTACAATTGGCGTAAGCAATTTTACTATTTTTACATTTTTCGTTTCGTACAAGTGCATTGATCTTTTGAAATTATGTTTGATGATTATTCTGTCATTTTCATTTAGGATTATCTTATGGGCAAATTTTTTTTATGAAAGAAAAAAAATGAGATGAAATCATGCACAAAGAGAGCTTTTCAGGGTGCTAGGAAAGCAAATCCACTTCGCACCTCTAACATGGTAACTTTTTTCTTTTTTTGTCCTTATTATTTTGACCTATTTATTATTGTTAACTCGTGTTTATTATTGTTAACTCGTGCAGCTTTTTTTCCCTATTTTTCATGAGTCACACTGGTTTGTGTTCGTTGTTCATTTGAGGGACAACATGTTTCTCTTTTTGGATTCGGCATTTGGACAGAATACTCCGTACCACGAAATTGTCATAAGTATTCTTGTAAGTTTATTCTTATACTTGTTTTAAGGCCGTTGTTTGTGTAATTTTTTTTCTGATGGCCAATTTGCTTCTTCATTAATATGTTTCAACAGATCCCCAATTTCAAGAAGGCATGGACAGAATTTGCACCCTATGATAAGAATTTCAATGATTTTGATGTCATTTTTCCTCAAGTTCCCCTACAAGGAAATATGCAATGTTTTTTTTCCTTTTTTAGATTGAGTGGTATTTGTTTCATGTAACCTGTTGAAAAAGTTCTCATTATTTTGTGAATTTTACTTTTTATTTAGTGATGATTCAGGTGTTTTTCCCATGAAGTTTTTGGAGATATGGGACCCTCTAGTTCCTCTAAAAGAAAAATTCTACCAAAGTGATATAGCCTATATCCGTGTTCAGTATGTAAACAACATTTTGTTTAGTTCATTCAATGAGGCAAAAGACGTGCAAAGACTAGTCACTGAGTATGACTACAGGGTTAGTACTTTTATTTTTTAAAAAAGAAATTGCCTTATTGTAGCTTTTGTTTGTTTGTTCTAATTGTTTTTTCTTTTATTTGTTCATTTAGGCTCTCGGCATTTCCTCCGGGTAAATGTGACTTTCAGTATCACCCTCACATATATTTCTCAGTGATATGCTGTCGAACCCGTGAGCGAAGGATCCCAATTCTCGTGTTCAAATACGATCCAGATTTCCGGTGTACGATCTCACAAAATGAATATCACATTCATATCACGTAGCGTAAATGGCATTAAATAAATAACTATTTAATACAAATAAGTCTGAATAATAATACCAAATGTCAAACGATAAACACAGCGGAAATAACATAATAGTGGGAGCCACACGATGCGCCACAGCAATCGTGCAGGTCGAAGGCCTACTCGTCCAGGATCCTCACCGTCAAGATAGCGATCTTCTCTGAATAAGATTTATTCAAGAAGAGTGAGCACTACTACCGTGCTCGCAAGTCACACCCAATATTGAAGTTAAATGCATGCATAAGGAAACAAGTGAGTGTGGCGGGGTTTTTGCATAAACAAACATTTTGGTTTGAATAAGCATAGTAGTTTCTAAGGCAATTTTATACTATGGATAAAATCATACTTTGAAATGACAATGATGTAATGTGGATAACCTCCAGTGATAAAGTGAAGGATCCTCCTAACACTTGGCTTCCCCCAAATTTTCATAAGGATTAACCATCCTCAACATTTAATAAAGCATTTTAAAACCAAAAACAATACTAACTTTAAGTGGCCCTGCTAGCATGTCCATGACCATGACGCGCTTATTCGAATAGTTTCTACTCGCAGAGTTGGTACAACTTACCCACACGAGGTGACATGCTCGTTATGTCGGCCAATTCACGCTCGTAGGCGTGTGGTGAGCAATTACCATGAGGCCTTTACAATGTTTTGTCCTAGTACATTCATGCCCGCTAAGGTTTCGCCCCTTTGGATCGAGTCCTCGGAAGCCCCTCTTGCGCCAAGTGGGAATAAAACGTCTAACCGACACCCACAAAATCACATGACATAAATATACTAGGACATCACAAATTAGTTAGCCAAATCCTGCCCATACAGGACATGTGGTGGTACGTTATGGCATAGCAATAAGCGGCTCAAAGACCGGTCCTCAATTGACTTGGGCGTCATTCCTACAAGCCGTGGGCCTTAATCTTAACCAGATCAATCCCGTGCATAAACCTGCACCCACCATTCCAACCATTTCGCCCAAGTCCAAACCCATTTTGATTTTATTTTTGGATAAAACCATATTTATAGATCCACGTGGTAAGACAATACCACAATTTCAAGTTTGAAACAAATTTGTAGAAATTTGGTGCAAACCCTCCCAAATTCTGTAAATATGGACTAAGCTTGGCTAAGCATATATTTGAATTTTGGTAATATCTTGCCTATGGTATCAAGGTAGTCAGATTCAACATTCAAGTTTGGCCATACAATAACATATGGAATTAACTATATGTAAAACATGATATTAAAATATTTATAACAACATATGCATGCAATAAGGAATTTAAAAACTGAAAATAACTTAAAATAATAGGGGCAATATGGTCAATGGTGTAACTTGCCTTGTTCGATGTCTTGGAATTCTAAATCTTCAGATTGATCGAACTCTCCGGAGTCGTCGAATTCTATACGCGAAAATACGACAAATTCAATATTCAAATTCCAATAAATTCAAAAACAAATAGCTCAAATTAACTCCAAACTAAAATATTTTGGTTTAGTTAGCTAGATTATAATTTTATATAAATTTTGCAATTTGAAACACCCAATTTGGAGTTCATATGCAAAAGTTATGAATTTTTGAAGTTTATATCTAAATCTGAAATTTTATTGAATTTCGAATTATTTTCCCACGAAAATCCATTTATTGCGCAATGATTACATCAGCTACAGTATTTTGGGAAATAAAAGATTTAAAATTCATTTCTGACAGGTGGGCCCCATGAGTCAGTGACTCGGCCCATGTGGACCAAGTCCACCGTATTTTGGAAGGACTCGCACGGTGGACTGTGCCACGTGTGTGTGTGCGTGGAGCCTTGACGCAGCGAAATGGTGGCGTGGCGCCGGCGTGGATGGTGAGGTGGCGCGCCACGTCGACAACGGCGGCGGCGTTTTGGTGCGACCGACAAGCGGCAGCGGCGAGGTTCACCGGCGGCGAGTGGTACCAAAAGCAAGAGGAGGACACGGGGATCCGGATGCGCTACCTTGGCGGCGACGCGAGGCGTTTTGGTCGTCGTGGCGAGCTTTGGCGGCGAAGAGCCGGTCGTAGCGGCGGCGTTCGGCGGCTCAAAGCGAGTGGAGAGGACCAACGTGTTCGCAAGAAGGTGTTGATGCCGAAGGAGACGACGGAGGATGCGCGGCGTCACCGCGGCGAAACGGCTCAAGCTTCACGGTCGCGGCGATGGAACTTCAATTCCGAGTACGAGAGATGATAAGCGTGGCGATGGGTGGTGGCCGGGATCGGTGGAGAATGCGCACCGAGCGCGCTTTTATAGGCGGCCGGTGCTCTGAGTGCGGCGTGGAGGAAGTGGGGTCATGGCGGCGGTTTCGCGACGTGGATGAAACCGGCGGAGAAAGGGGAAGAAGGTGGGAATGGGCGGTTGGGCGCGCGGCCGTTGCGCGCGTCCTGCGTGAGAAGGGGGAATGCATCGTGGCGGAGACCGAGCTCCTGTGCGGCGAAAATGGCGGCGCTGACTCAGTCGCGCGAAGAAGAAGGAGCGAGGAAGAAGACGAAACGAAGGCCGTTGGATTTGATCCAAGGGTTGGGGCTAAATGAGAGTAGAAGGGTGTGGAGGAATCCTGGCCGTAGGATTTAGATCGAAGGGTTCAGTTAGAAGAGGCTTAGGTCCCGAAGCGGTACGAAGATCTGAACGTCGGATTCATATCGCGCGGTTCATATTGATGGTATCATTCGGACGGTGCGGCGACTACGGAAGATCTTGATCGTTGATGCCGATCCAGCGGTGGAGATAAGACGAGCGCGTGTGGGAGGCGCGCGGCGTTGGATTTTAATCCAACGGTGGATGGGTAAGGTGAGAGAGAGGTGCGCGGTGGGTATGCGGGCATGCATGAAGTGAGTTTGGGCCGAGCCTTTGGGTTTCGCCCAAACATCATTAGAGGTTTTCTTTGCTTTTCTATTTGTTTTAATTCGATAATTCATAATAGCTTTAGAAAATAGCAAAATACTTCCAAAATTATGGAAAATTCACGAAATTCCCATACTCATTCGGACTTAATAAAATTATTTCCAACTATTTGTTGGCTTTTAATTTGCAAATAAATTTGATTTAGCTTTAAAATATTTATAAAAGCTTTTGAAAATTCAATAAAACCACAAACATAAATAAATTTTTAAATTTTATGAAACTGAAATTTGGGCTGTTACATATGCAGCTGGATGTAATGGTTTGAATATATTACGCTTCTCCAAGGGTGCTTTTGTGTAGTAGTAGAATGTAAAGTTAGTAGTTGCAATATATGTAATAAATTATGTCCTGTTTTTTTATCTTGGAGTATTGTCTATAATTTTGGATATATTGAATTGGTATACGTTGTTTTTTGTTGTATTTGTTATTGTTTTATTTTTGGTGTTACCTGAGTATGATTTCCTGTTTTTTAATTTAGTGTTCCCTGAGTATGGTTTATATTTTGTGCATATATTTTTCTATTTTTGCACTTGTGCTACTGACGCATGAGTTTAAATGGACTTTGAAAGAAGGTGAAGTGGCAATTTTGTCATTTCCTCGGCCTGGTTCAGGTAGCCTAATGAAATCTTCCTCTTTTATTTCTTATAAGCATGCATATTTTTTCTCCTGAAAGAAAATATTTTGACAATTGTCCTTATGTATCTATTTCTTTGTTATTTTTTAGCTTCCCAATCAAGTCGATCTAATAGGACGACAATTCGTTCAAATGAAGACGTTGAGTCAGAGTGTTGACGGCTTGTTGGTACAGTTGATTCATTTGATTCTAGCAGGTACTCAAATGTTTGTGGTAGCACTGCTCTTTAACTGTCATAAGCTCCATCTTTTGATAAAACCACATTTTTGATGCATTATTAACATAGTTGCATACTTTTTAAATTACATTTGCAATTCCTAGTTTATGCAATTTTAGTACAAACTGACTGCAAATTCTAATGTGGTGAGATGTAATGAGAGGCATATTCATTATGAGTTTGTGTAAATATAAGGAAATGGACCTAGTGTATTTATGTTATGTTTGCACTGCATTATGAGTTTACTATGTACAATAATCTCATCTTTTAGGAATACACAACCAAACAAACGATTGTGCCCATGACCAGTAATTCCAACAAAAGGCGCAAAGGGGAGATTATACTTATTTGTTTTGTATGTTGTGTCAAAGCTCATGAAGTCACCATACAGCTCATAGTAACTCCTGCACCGTCCATCTGCCCAAAATATATTTCTAACTCTATTTTCTTCATCCGTCTCAAAACTGTAAAAGAACAATGGGTCATTTGCTTGTTTCTTGGCGAAGTATTCCATGACCTGCATCATGTCATTAATTGAAGCTTCTTTTCTTATAGATGTTCTGAAGTTGCTCACATCTTTTTTGTGTACGGTACAGCGGACAGACCTCCTCTTATATACGAAAGAATCGCCATTATCATTCTATTTGGTACCTTCACGTGATTGAAAGTCCTTATGAGCATTTTTTCTTGAGTTATCATGTGTTTGTGTGATCGCATAAACTTAGTCTCTCCTTGCGGGGTAAGCTCATGGTTGTGGTCAAGATTTAGCCTCGTGATGTGCCAAAGGCCTACTGTTAATGTGACCACCATCTGTGCAGGGTAGGCAGTCCTCTTAATTGTGTTGCTCTTCCTTTTTCTTGTTGTTGGCTTTGGTGATGTTGTTTTTTCTTTCTAGGTGTTGACCTTGTTGCTGGTGCTTCCCTTTGCTAGTTGATTTGTATTTTATTGTTCATCCTTTGATTTTCCGGTCTTATTGCACTTAAATGTTACTCTTGTAACTTTCTTTAGGTTTTTCTTGCTCCTAGAATGGTAGTTCCCAACTTTGCTGACTGAGAAGCCAACTATGAAGGCATAATCGCTGTAGAACGTATGTGCCTCTTCGTTAGTTGCGAATGTCATGTCAATATATGGCAGATGTTTGCTTTCAGCCTCTTGGCCTATTGTATGGATAGCCTTAATACTTTCATTCTCTAGATAAATCTCTATATCCTCCTCTGTTAATGGCTCTAATTGATTTTCTTCTTGCTGTGCATAGTTGTCGTTGTCTTCTTCCATCATGTTTTCATCCTGTAGTGTTATTTGCTCATCAGCTTCATTACCAATTATTGCCTCATCTTCCCTGATGTTTGCAGTTACTTGATATTTTTTTGATCTTCTTGCTGAATATCTGAATGTATTTCTTGCAGATCTTCAGTTGATCTTTGTGAGTAATCAATCCTGCTGCTGGTCATGAACATGTTATTCTGTTGGAAAGGCAAGTAGAGTAAAAAATTATTAGTAAAGATTTTTGATTTCTTCAATTTGTCATGTATTGGTTGGACGTAATGGAAATTCATATTTTTTTCCTCACCTCAAATGATACAGGTGCTTCCAGTAGGTAGTTAAAGTTTTCGATTTCAAGCTGTGCATAGTTATGTTTTAAAAAAAATGGTCAGTTGGTAAGCTTGTGTGTATGTGTTTAATTTTATTCAAATGCATGTATTTTTTTTTTTTGCAAAGTTTAGTGAAAATTGTAGCTTACCTAGTTGTTTTGTCCTAAAATACGTTCAAAGATGTTCATCTGTTGCATAAGGCTAGTGTATGAGTTGCTGCCTTCCTGGGATAGAGTAACCTATTTTTGCATAGTACAGTCATACTTGTTTTTGGTGATTACTTGTTGAATTTAGATCACAGTACAATTGATATACTCACATTCATGTTATTTTCTACTCCAACTGTCATTCGAGCTCCTCCTGCCTTTTTAGATTTGTCCCCTGCAATTAAATAAATTATATTTTTCAATTATCTACTGGATGCAATATGACAGCATAAGGAATTTTTGGTTTTCAACTTGTGCAACATTGATGGTTTTTTGGAAATTTTTTATTCGTACCTCTTGTAGTTGCTGTTTTTGTAAAAAAGGTTCATATGCAACATCTAGCATTTTTGCATACATAACAATGTCATCTTCAAACTTGCCTTCCTGCGAAAGAGGACATGTAAAAGAGGAAAATTTATGTTCGAAATAAGTTTTGTGTTTTTTTCCACAAAACACGGCAGATATATAAACTTACATTTCATTTTTATTAAAGTTTCATAATTACTAGTTCTGCAACTTTAGTACATTTGGTGTGCAACTTAAATGTATAATGCAGTTTTTCAAGAAATTTTTAATCATTTTCACATGCTGCAATTTTCCCTTGCATTCCATGAGAAATAATATAAGTATTTGGTTTATACTATTTTTAGGTTATTATTTCTTATGATGCAACTTCAGTTGAAATAATGTGCAATTGATATGTATGCTGCAGGATTTCAATGTACCTTATTTACAGTTCAGTAGTTTAGTATTTGTAATCAAGTTTTCCACAAAAACACGACAGATATGTAAACTTGTATTTCATTTTTATTAAAGTTTCATGATTAATAGTTCTGCAACTTTAGTACATTTGGTGTGCAACTTAAATGTATGCTGCAGTTTTTCAATAAATTTTTAGTCATTTCGTATACTGCAATTTTCCTTGCATTCCATGAGAAATAATATGAAGTATTGGTTTATACTATTTTTTAGGTTATTGTTTCTTATGATGCAACTTTAGGTGAAATATTGTGCAATTGATATATATGCTGCAGGTTTTGTATGTACCATATTTACAGTTCAGTAGTTTAGTATTTTGTAATCAAGTTTTTGACGTAAATTGATATGGTTTTTTTTATAAACAATTGATATGGTTTTTTTATGTAGCATATATTTGTGTAACACCCTAGCTCTCAAAGAGCCTGGAATGCTACTGGAAATGAACTATTCTAACACAAAGATAAATTTTCGGCAGAGTCTC
Organism: Ampelocalamus luodianensis; assembly: GCA_036346255.1. Taxonomy (NCBI): domain Eukaryota; kingdom Viridiplantae; phylum Streptophyta; class Magnoliopsida; order Poales; family Poaceae; genus Ampelocalamus; species Ampelocalamus luodianensis. Next base: position 170,630 of record JAYEVH010000333.1, read on the forward strand.
CTTTGTTTAATCAGCAAATCTGAGAGTTCAATACTATCACATGGCATAAACAAAATCCTCATAATCAATTTATTCCAAAAATGCATGAATATCAAAAGAACCAACTAAGGCTAGTAACCTCATTATTACAACTAAACAGTAAACTCAACCACGCCACCCATGGGAGTTATTTAAACAGTTCATTTAATTCTAAATTTGGACTAAGCAGCAAACGCCTTAAGAATGTGATAAAGTGAGTGCATCCACATCTACTCCCTCCCGATCATATCGTTCCTGCCATGGGTACTTAAAACACATTAAAGCAAGAGTGAACCCAACGACTCAGCAAGTATCAACAAGGCTATAAACATGAACTCAAACATAGCATCTGTAAACCACAATCTCATTACACTAATCAAAGCCAAATATCTCATGATATGCAAACTATGCAATGCTCCTTTGAACTTTATCTCTTTTCGTATTTTACCGGTAATACTGGGGTATACAACCGTGCCAGATACCCTTGCTCGTGCCCTCCGGCACGGGACAAGAGCCTATACACCACATGTATAGGGACCTTTGCCCATCACTTAATGATGGGGACCTCTTTATTTCATAGCCCACATTTCACGAATGTGGGGACATAAGTCCGTCATCTTCATGACGGGACTCAATCGCATGTGCTTGGTCACCACGTGACCAAGGCACCTGTATACTCACAACATGCATACGCACCATGATAACATATTCATAAGCAAGAATACATCAAATTCTCATTAACATGTAATCAATAACAACATACAGTGGATCCATTTAACTATACTAGCATGTCATCAAGGTAAACGGTACTCATCTCATAACAGGCAAGCATGGCTATACTATCAAGATACATCACAAACACATGAAACAAACATACACATATAATAGCCCGAATACTTGCCTCAACCGTGCGAGAACGGTGGACGCGAAGAGGGCGCTGCCCCTGGAACTGCGCTCCCACCTGAACATAAAGGTACCACAATCTAAGACCAACATGCTGGACCAAAAGCATAAATAATAACACAACAGAACTAGCTAACTCTCAAGTGTTAACAAAACCTCTAATTTCTAGCGATCGTTTTGGTGCTCACTGAAAACAGCCAAATTGTAAAATACATAACTTTCTGCTCAGGAGTCCAATTAAGATGCTCTTAGACTTTTTGAAAAGGTAATTGCATTACCTAAATAAACCTAGTTGGGGAGCCCTTTTGAATCTGCCCTTAACTTCCCCTATCAAACCAATCATCAGACAACAGAATTCTCGTCGGGTTCTCTGGACAGTACGCTAAAACCACCATAACTTTTGCTACGAAAGTCCAAATCTCGTGTTCTTTATCTCTATGAAAAGGTACGGAAAGTACCCACATTTTTCGTTATTCTGAGATCCCCTGATTCTCCTTTTAAATAGCAGTTTTGACCAAATTACCACAGACTGCCAGAAACTGACAGAATTACCAGGCAGCAATACTAAAAAAATCATAACTTCCTGACCGTTAATCGGATTTGGGTGATCTCGGTGGCCACTGAAAGCTAAGAACATAATCTAAGTTTCTCTAGGAGACCAAAACTCCTAATTCGGCTTCTAAATAAATGAAACTGGCCGCGCAATATTCTGGACAGAATTGAACAATTAACAGAATTAAACCGATCCAATCGATCTACAAGCAATCGCCTCTAATGACTAACACACAACACAAGAAACCCATCGTTACCCTTGACGACGTGCTGGACGACGACGAACCAGCCCCGAAGAAAATCCTCCTTCTCCTCTCTTCCTTCCCTTCTCCCTTCTCTTCTTTCCCCTTCTTCTTCCTCCTTGGCCAGCTGGTTCTTCTCCTTCCTCTTGCCGGCAGCAAAGGGGGAAAAACTTGGAGGGGCTTGGGAGGTGCAAGGGAGGAAGACAACCAGGGGGGAAGGGGCGTGGGAGAGGGGTTTGTGGCGGCCACCAAGGGAGGAAAGGAGTGGGACGTGGGAGAGGGGGTAGGGGGCTGTTCGGCTAGGGTTTGGGGGAGTGGCGCCCCCCTATTGGCCGGCCACCTCAAGCCCACATGGGCCAAGCCCAAGCCCAGGTTGATGACCAACAGCGAATAACCCCCTTTCTAAGTGTCTAACTGAGAAAATTCCCTAAAGGTCCCTCCCGTAATTCCCTTTGATCCTCCCCCGATTAATCGATCTCTCCCGATTAAATGACCGACACACTTTCGGGGTTTTACAGTCTACCCCCCTTAACAGGATTCGACCCCGAATCTAAACGCCAAACTGCACAAGATAAAAACTAAGACTGGAAACTTAGCAACAAGAATACACACCTGATGTGAACAAGTATGGATAAAGCCCGCGCATACGAGACTCCAATTCCCAAGTGGCCTCCCTTTCAGTCTGCTGCGACCAAAGCACCTTAACATACTTCAATGTTTTGTTCATCAACTCTTTTTCTGATCTTTCCAGAATTCGCACTGGTTTGGACTCAAAGGACAGATCCTGCTCAATAGTTAAGGGTTCTAGTGCAATAAGATGTTCTGGGTCTCTCAAGTACTTCCTCAATATAGACACATGAAAAACATTATGCACTCCCCGCATAGCCTCTGGTAGATCTAAGCGGTATGCTAACTTCCCGATCCGAGCCAAGATCGTGAATGGCCCAACGTACCTCGGGCTAAGCTTCCCTCTGGTACCAAACCTGACCACACCTTTAGTGGGGGATACTCTCAAGAGCACCTGATCTCCCGCTTCAAATTCCAAGTCTCTTCTCCTCACATCTGCATAACTCTTCATGCGCTCTGAAGTGCTAAAAGATTCTGTCTCACCAAGGCCACTCGTTCAACCGTCTTTTGTACCCAATCCGGACCCAAAACTGCCTTCTCACCCACCGCTTCCCAGCAAAGGGGTGACCTGCACTTATGCCCATACAAAACCTCAAATGGAGCGGCTTTTATGCTTGTATGAAAGCTGTTATTGTACGCAAATTCCGCCAATGGCAACTGATCTTCCCAACTACCCTTCCGGGACAGGACACAGGTCCGTAACATGTCTTCTAGGGTCTGAATAGTGCGCTCTGACTGTCCATCTGTTTATGGATGAAATGCTGTACTAAGACGGAGTTGAGTACCCAATGCACTCTGCAAACTTTCCCAAAACTTGGAAACAAACTTGGCGTCTCTGTCAGAAATAATGGTCTTTGGCACACCATTCAATCTCACAATTTCCCTCACATAAATAGGAGCCAAGTCGCTTGCCGAGTTAGTCGTGCGGATGGGAATAAAATGCGCAGACTTGCTGAAACGGTCTACTATTACCCAAACTGCATCCTTACCTCGCGGTGACCTAGGCAACGCAACAACAAAGTCCATAGAGATATCATCCTAGGGCCATTAGGGAACTTCTAATGGCTGCAATAACCCTGCCGGTCGCTTATGTTCTGCCTTCACTTGTTGACAAATGCCACAAGAGGCTACAAAATTAGCAATATCCACTTTCATTCTTTTCCACGTAAATTTCGCGGATCACGGTACATCTTTGTCTCGCCCGGATGAACAGTATACGGAGTGCGATGAGCCTCCCTTAAGATGTCATCCTTGACTTCTGCCTTCTGCGGCACACACAAGCGACCTTTAAATCGCAAAATTCCGGACCCATCCAAACTAAAATCTCCTTCCGCGAATCGGACGTTTCGACCCTGCGCAATAACGGTCAACTGCTGCGGCTTCCGCGACGCGCTGGAATGGCTGACTCTAAAATCAACTGAGTTTCAGGATGTGCGGTGCCTGCATAGCAATAAGATATCCCCATGCGGTCAAAATCCGCAATTAAACAATCCAGAGTAGCCGGTGTCGCCCTACGACTAAGAGCATCAGCCACCACATTGGCCTTGCCTGGATGGTACTGAATTGTGAGATCATAGTCCTTGATCAGCTCCAACCATCTGCGCTGCCTCAAATTCAAATCCTTCTGTGTGAGCCTAGATAACGGCTTCGCAATGATGGAGAAATCCTGCACAAAACGCCGATAATAGCCTGCCATACCAAGGAAACTTCTCACTTCTTTAACATTAGTCGGCCTTCCCCATTCTACCACTGTGGAGATTTTACTTGGATCAACTGATATTCCCTTATCATTGATAACATGCCCCAAGAATCCCACTTCAGACATCCAGAACTCGCATTTTTTTAGCTTGGCATAGAACCTATTCTCTCTTAGCGTCTCTAACACCAGCCTCAGATGACGCTCATGATCAACTTGAGTCTTTGAATAAATCAAAATATCATCAATAAAGACGACAACAAAATCATCCAGATACTCATGCAGCATCCTGTTCATAGTCTCCATGAAAGCAGCAGGGGCATTCGTTAGTCCAAACGACATAACTTTAAATTCAAAGTGCCCATACCTTGTAGAGAATGCCGTTTTTTCAATATCCTCCTCTCGGACAGGAATCTGATTATAACCCGACTGAAGGTCTATCTTTGAAAATACCTTTGCCCCTCTCAATTGATCAAATAAATCTTTAATGCGAGGTAAAGGATATTTATTCTTGATGGTCAGCTGGTTGAGAGCACGTGTCGATACACATGCGCCAACTACCATCCTTCTTCTTAGTAAATGAGCAGGAGCTCCCCATGGAGACACCTTGGGTCGAATAAGATTTTTTTCTTTTAGATCATCCAACTGCTTCTTTAGTTCCTCCTGGAAAGGACGTGCCAGACGGTACGGGGTCAAAGAAACCGGTCGAGCACCCGGTACCAAATCGATCCTGAACTCCACTTTGGGCGTGGTGGAGGCATCCTGGCGTGTCTGCTGGAAAAACATCTAGAAACTCGAACCACTGAAATACTGCAGCGATCGGGGACACACTCGCCTTCTCTACCGAGGACAAAGGAACCCACTCTTTGCCGCCGGTTGCGGGAAACAAACTAGCCGACACGGGGTGAATAAGAAGGGCACTACCCGGAAAACTATCTCGACGACGGAGCTCGCGAGTTCTTGTCTTCCAAAAACAAGATATGACCGCGCGGTAACTATGCAACCAATTCATACCCAAAATAACATCAAACGGTTCCATCCTCATAACCATCAGATTAGCAATAAAATCTTCCCCGTCTAAGGTTATCACACAACCAGGACAAACTGTGGAACTAGAAAGAATTCCCCCCGGAGAGTTAACAACAACTGACTGAGCTATTGACTGCAAACTCAAAGGTACTCTACTAGCAAACTCTAACGATACAAAAGAGAAAGTAGCTCCTGAATCAAAAAGTACAAAGGCCTCCACTGAGTCCACAAGGAGCGTACCTGTCAACACATCGGGACGGCCTGCCGAATCGGCAGTCGGCATAGCATAAGAAACTGCTGCTGGGGCGGTAGGAGCCCCAACACCCTGGTATGGGGGTGCGGCGGCCGCAGAGTCTTGAAGGTGCCATGAACCGAAGCGGTGCGCAGGACCGGTGGCCAAAAGTACCCCGGCGGTGGAATACCTCCAGGATAAGGAAGATAAGACTGCGGCTGACCCCAGGACTAAGTAGGAGTGGCCGCTAACATCTGGACTGAACCCCGAGATGAAGCTGCCTGCTCTGGTGCTGACACTGGTTCTGGCTCCCACTTGATTATACTGGCAGGGTTCTGCCGACACACCAACGCCTTGTGGCCCTCCCGACCACAGTGGCGACAAGATCCAGACCAAGAACACTCCGAAGCGCGATGCTCATTGCCACATTTGAAACACTTCATACCTTGCCCTGGGACTGGGCGCAATCTAGGAGCACTCGCCACAGGTCGTGAAGTAGAGGGTGACTGTGGCCTTGAAAACCTGGACTTGGAAGAATTATGTGGGCCCTTAAACTTCTTAGGAACTGGCTTCAAAGATGACCCACTACCTCCTCCGAAGTTCTTCTTCTGACTGCCAACTGCACCCTCCTGAACCATGGTACCTCCTGTACCTTGTAAATCTTCCCCAAGCTGCATCTCTAGCTCCATGCCCCTGGCATGCTCTACCAGGGAGCTAAAATCACGCAACTCCAATGCCCCAAAACTTGTGAAACTCCATGCTCGAGTCCTCTACGAAACCTCTTGGCCTTCTCCACCTCATCCATAGCCACCGCCGAACAAAGCGGATCGGTTGTTAAAACCGCCTCATATTCCGACACTTGTCATCTTGCCACGCTTGTAGCTTTGCAATGAAACCTCCATCCTCTCCACAAACGAGGCAGGATAAAACCTCCCCCGGAATTGTTCCACAAACAACTCCCAAGTAACTGGGCCATGAGCAGCGGTCCTAGCCGTCAGGACTCCTTCCCACCAGATGTCCGCTTGCCCTTTAAGCTGGAAAGCGACAAACTGTGCCCTCATCTCTGATGTCATCCCTAGAGCCCCAAAATGCCTCTCCATGTGTCGCAGCTAGTTAGCTGCATCAACTGGCGTGCCTGACCCGTCGAAGGTGCCCAGCCTCAAACCACTGTTGTAGTCCCATGGCAAACATCGCAGGGGCCGCTGCAGGGGCCACCATGGGAGCGACAACGAGCACCGCCGGGGCCTGATTCTCCTGTACCGCCGAAGCAACCTCTTCCTCGACCCGCAGACTAGCTTCCCACTACGAGTTCGAACTTCGGCGGGGCATTGCTGGTCTCGCCGACACCGCCGCCACGACCACGGCCTCCACCCCTTGCCATCTCTAAATACCACAACAGAACAAACAAACATTAAGCACATAGAATAACTATCATCACACGAACCAGTTAAATAATAGCTACAACACTAGAGTAGCCAAAGAGTATCTGAGAACGCAAAGCAAAGCAAAAGAAACCCAACCCCACCTACTGTGCTTAGTGTGTCAATTTTAATACTTCATCATCCACGGACCTCTGACCGCTCGATACCAACTGTAACACCCCAACTCTCAAAGAGCCTGGAATGCTACTGGAAATAAACTATTCTAACACTAATACAAATTTTCGGCAGAGTCTCCTTTGTTTAATCAGCAAATCTCAGAGTTCAATACTATCACATGGCGTAAACAAAATCCTCATAATCAATTTATTCCAAACATGCATGAATATCAAAAGAACCAACTAAGGCTAGTAACCTCATTATTACAACTAAACAGTAAACTCAACCACGCCATCCATGGGAGTTATTTAAACAGTTCATTTAATTCTAAATTTGAACTAAGCAGCAAATGCCTTAAGAATGTGATAAAGTGAGTGCATCCACATCTACTCCCTCTCGATCATATCGTTCCTGCCATGGGTACCTAAAACACATTAAAGCAAGAGTGAGCCTAACGACTCAGCAAGTATCAACAAGGCTATAAACATGAACTCAAACATAGCATCTGTAAACCACAATCTCATTACACTAATCAAAGCCAAATATCTCATGATATGCAAACTATGCAATGCTCCTTTGAACTTTATCTCTTTTTGTATTTTACCGGTAATACGGGGTATACAACCGTCGCTGTATACCCTTGCCTATGCCCTCTCGCACAGGGACCAAGAGCCTATACACCACATGTATAGGGACCTTTGCCCATCACTTAATGATGGGGACCTCTTTATTTCATAGCCCACATTCCACGAATGTGGGGACCTCAAGCCCGTCATCTTCATGACGGGGACCTCAACTGTGTGTGCTTGGTCACCACGTGACCAAGGCACCTGTATACTCACAACATGCATACACACCATGATTACATATTCATAAGCAAGAATACATCAAATTCTCATTAACATGTAATCAATAACAACATACAGTGGATCCATTTAACTATACTAGCATGTCATCAAGGTAAACGGTACTCATCTCATAACAGGCAAGCATGGCTATACTATCAAGATACATCACAAACACATGAAACAAACATACACATATAATAGCCCGAATACTTGCCTCAACCGTGCGAGAACGGTGGACGCGAAGAGGTGCTGCCCTCGAACCGCGCTCCCACTGAACATAAAGGTACCCCAATCTAAGACCAACATGCTGGACCAAAAGCATAAATAATAACACAACAGAACTCGCTAACTCTCAAGTGTTAACAAAACCTCCAATTTCTAGCGATCGTTTTGGTCTCACTGAAAACAGCCAAATTCTAAAATACATAACTTTCTGCTCAGGAGTCCAATTAATATGCTCTTAGACTTTTTGAAAAGGTAATTGAATTACCTAAATAAATATAGTTGGAGAGCCCTTTTGAATCTGCCCTTAACTTCCCCTATCAAACAAATCATCAGACAACAGAATTCTCGTCGGGTTCTCTGGACAGTACGCTAAAACCACCATAACTTTTGCTACGAAAGTCCAAATCTCGTGTTCTTTATCTCTATGAAAAGGTACAGAAATTACCCACATTATTTGTTATTCTGAGATCCCCTGATTCTCCTTTTAAATAGCAGTTTTAACCAAATTACCACAGACTGCCAGAAACTGACAGAATTACCAGGCAGCGATACTAAAAAAATCATAACTTCCTGACCGTTAATCGGATTTGGGTGATCTCGGTGGACACTGAAAGCTAAGAACATAATCTACGTTTCTCTAGGAGACCAAAACCCCTAATTCGGCCTCTAAATTAATGAAACTGGCCGCGCAATATTCTGGACAGAATTGAACAATTAACAGAATTAAACCGATCCAATCGATCTACTAGCAATCGCCTCTAATGACTAACACACAACACAAGAAACCCGTCGTTACCCTTGACGACGTGCTGGACGACGACGGACCGGCCCCGAACAAAATCCTCCTTCTCCTCTCTTCCTTCCCTTCTCCCTTCTCTTCTTTCCCCTTCTTCTTCCTCCTTGGCCGGCTGGTTCTTCTCCTTCCTCTTGCCGGCAGCAAAGGGGGAAAAACTTGGAGGGGCTTGGGAGGTGCAAGGGAGGAAGACAACCAGGGGGGAAGGGGCGTGGGAGAGGGGGGGAGGGGGCTGTTCGGCTAGGGTTTGTGGGAGTGGCGCCCCCCTATTGGCCGGCCACCTCAAGCCCACATGGGCCAAGCCCAAGCCCAGGTTGATGACCAACAGCGAATAACCCCCTTTCTAAGTGTCTAACTGGAATAATTCCCTAAAGGTCCCTCCCGTAATTCCCTTTGATCCTCCCCCGATTAATCGATCTCTCCCGATTAAATGACCGACACACTTTCGGGGTTTTACAATTTGAGCCCCCAGTTTTCTTTTGTTACAGGTTTTTTTGTGTGTATACATGCAGACCCTCAAATGCAATGGGGGCTCATCCCAAGTGATGAAAGAAGGGTTAAAATAATAACGTTACGGTATGCTTACTGCAGAAACAATCCGGCAGATGAGGATGGAGAACAATCCAGATTGGTTGCTTAAATTAAAAAGGTTAGTACCTTTGAGTTTTTGTTCTGGTTGATTGCCTTCTTTGCTTCTGTTGCCTTCTTGTTCCCTCCGTGTCTCTCGTTCTCATCCTCCATTGGTTTTTTCTCCTCCTGATCGTGCTTCTGATTTGGTATTCTGGGCTTTTGATCTTTTTTTCTTCCTCTTCTTTCTTTGCAGATTTGGCAGTGGAGATGGGGAAGAAGCTTGACATGTGGGGTCTGTTTTTTGTCTGGAGAAGTCTGACAAGTGGGGTTTGTTCCTTTTTAGGGTTTGTTCCACAGGCCAGTTTTGCGCCGACCTGCTGCTTGGTGGATCACTTTCGAACTGATGCTGTTTTTAGGGTTTGTTCCACAGGCCTTGTGCGTGGTGCCCACAACATCAGTACAAAAACTGATGTAACAAATTTTGAGGAAACATCCCACACAAAAAACATCCCACAAAAAAAGCCCAGAAAGTAATAGGCCGAAAAACGGGTATAATTCTGAAATTCGAACCCGTTAACCGAGAATCGTAGCCCAGATCTGTTTTTGTCATGCACTTGCACCAAATTATTCCTTACCATTGGATAAAAATCAAACGGTTAAAAAAAATGACTGATAAATAATAAAATTTCAAACAACTTATAACTGGACAGTCCATAGTTTAAAGACTTTATAACGGAGTTTGCGGTGAGACCGTGGAACATGGTACCTTTTACCTTTTAAGTTTTATCTCACGGTTTTTGTCCAATTTCAATTTTTTTTACCCTATCGCACAATTTTTTTTCTGTACCCTTCGACGCCTTGGAATTTTTTTTTGAAATAATATATTTTTAAAAAATATTTACAAAACTAGGTTACCATCTCAAAAATTGCAAAAATAGGCTCTGTCGCTTGATTCATCGCGAGAGGTTCTCTATCGATTGAATCAAGCGACAGAACCCTGCATGTGAGGCGAGTTCTCGCTTGATTCATCTATGAATTTTTAAATATAGCACATAAACTCAAAAAATTACAAATTTTTTTGTGGAGCATCCTGACAGAGGGTTCTTGCTTCTGTAATTTTTTTCATAATTTTCTCTATTATTAATTGGTCTCTAAAATTTATTTAAGTATACTATTTATAGAATTTTTAAATATACCAGATGAGGTCCAAAAATTATGAATTTGTTTGTGAACTCTCCTTACATAGTCTAATTATTTTTGTAATTTTTTCAGAATTTTATATGCTTTGAAATTATCTCTAAAATTCTGAATTGAGGTTTCCGATACAGTATACTTAATTGTATACCCTTATTTTTAGAGATAATTGTAAAGCATATAAAATTCTGAAAAAATTACAGAAACAATTAGACTATGTAAGGAGAGTTCACAAAAAAATTCATAATTTTTGGACATCATCTGGTATATTTAAAAATTCTACAAATAGTATACTTAAATGAATTTTAGAGACCAATTCATAATGGATAAAATTATGAAAAAATTACAGAAGCAAGAACTCTCTGTTAGAATTCTCCACAAATTTTGAGTTTATTTGCTATATTTAAAAATTCATAGATTTCTGTCGCCAGTTGAATTGGCGATAGGAACCTGCCCCCGCTGTACAGAGTTCCTATCGCCAGTTCAACTAGCGATAGGAATCTCTTGCCAGATGAACTGGCGATATGAGACTATTTTTGCAATTTTTTGAGGTGGTAACCTAGTTTTGTAAATATTTTTTAAAAATATATTATTTAAAAAAAAATTCGACGCCTGTGGCCGGTGGGAGCACCATTCACAAGCGGGGTGTCCCTCGATTTTCTCCGATGCCCGGGCGCGGCGTCGGCGAGGAGCACCTGGTCTGACAGCATCCATTTCGCGACGGCCGGCGAGTGTGCAGCGGCGGCAGCTACGCAAGGTGGGCTCTGCGGCGGTCGGCGAGTTTGCGGCAAGCGCCGCCACGCCACTCAGAATCTGGCTAGGGAAACTTGCAGCAGGTGCTTACAATTCCCTCCCCTTCCTTCGGCAAGTACCCCCATTTTGTCTGCAACCCTGCACTGTATATCAAGAAGAATGCACAAGTTTTTTGAAGTAATTTTTCAATAGGATTTCTAAACTTTTGATTGCCGAAATTAACCTCCGAATGGCCTAGCACAAAGCTGCAAATCTTGTCATTTGAAGGGTACCGTCACAGGGTAAATGTTGATGTGCACAGGATACAAAGTTCCACAGAGGATCTGGGTTTAGGGACATTGGAGGTTATCTTTGATACAGCACTTTTCCTGGTTGCAAAAATAGCACTGTTGTCTGATGAGGTCCGTGCCAAGACCTTATCCAGAGATTATGTTTGCTAAAGATAGCTCTTGTACTAATTCGCGAATGAAAAGTCTTAATCGTAGTGGGAAGTTTGGTTTCCAAATCCTCTGAATACCAGTCAGTTTAACACCATGTGTAAGATTTTGTACATTGATTTCACTGTATATTTGCAGTCTAGTCTCGTTTCCAAATAATCTCATCTTCACTGTCCCTGAGCTGGGTCTGATTACAAGCATGAAGCATGGTATCAATAGATTGTTTTTGCGTAGCATCAGGCTAACCATCACTTCTGTGTCATTAACAATATCATAGAGCTCTGTGGAAACAATTGCTAATGGCTCATCAAATAGGCACGTCCTCCCAAAATAAGATTCTTGTGCTTTTTCATTCAACCTTTTAGAATACTTTTCAATGCTTTATGTTATTTCGTAGCCACCGTCTTTACATAGGATATTTTTAACAAAGTTTGATTAGTACCTTCATTAGGGATGACTGGAATAATGAAGGTTAGTTTACAGGTCAATCTTATTGAACCCGCATCCTGATTCAATTGGGCTGGAACCTTGCTAAGTTCATGGTGATTAGGGGGACCTGGAACTACCTTACAGTTAATTTGGAGGACCCGGAACATTTATCATCTGTGTCATTCAGCAGATGCAGGCAGGGTAAGCTACTTCATCAACTTTTATTAAAGTCAAATATTGATGCATGAATTTTATGCTATTACAACTTTATCATCTTGACTAATAATTTGGATTTCATTGTTTCAGTTATTTGATTACGGTGAAGTTTTTTCTACCAATAATTTGGGTCTCCTTGTTTCAGTTGTTTAATTTAGCTGAAGTCACCTCCCAAGTAAACAGTGGATTCTACTGCATCAATGGACTAACTCAGTGGACAGGTATTATTTGGTACATGAGGCTCAAAAGTATATTTAAACCAAGGATAGTTCCTTTATGTTACAAATAGGAAGAGGAATGAAACATACAAGATGAAATGGAAAGCAAAAATGGTGACAACATAACTGGCTTTATAATCACCAAAAACATGCCTTTGTGACCACAAGCCGCAAGTGGAAATTTGTACACTTGTATAAATGAGTGTAACACTTCATTGCTTGCCCAGATTAGGTGGTTGCTCGTAATTCATGAATAGGCATATGAACTGCACACCCCTTCTTTATGGCATTCAATTCCTCGACTACATCGTCCATCTTCATTCTTTGCCTTGGGGAGTACTCGCAGCATGCTAGAGCAAGTCTAAATATAGGATAAATGATTAGATCTATGATATCTTGGGTTTTTCCACTGTAGGTTGCTCTAACATCCAATATATCATGTAGATTGTTTGGATAGGCCATCTTGACGTAGTTGGCAAGACTTGTAGCACCATTGACGAAACTGTCAGTTGGCCTTCTTCCAGTAAACATTTCCAACAGCAACACCCCATAGCTATATATGTCACCATCCGTGGAGACTTCGGATCCTGATCCATACTCTGACAACATATATAAACGAAGGTTTTGTTGGCCACATAATTATTAGAAAAAAATTAGGTGGATTTCACTCAATAAATCGACTTGGCTAAATAAAACATTGATATGACATTTCTTATTTTTGCTTCTTTAGGTCATATGAAAATACCAGATTATCAGTTTATCAAACGAATAATCTTTAGAGGAGAAAAAATAGCTGCTTATTGAGATTCATCAGCAATACATCTAATTAAATAATAATTGCTGACCTGGTGCCACATATCCAACTGTGCCTTTAATTACAAACGAGCTGCTTTCAGTTCCACCATGATTTTGCTTACATGCTTCAGCGTGCATTATCTTTGCTAGACCAAAGTCTGTAACACGTGCAACCATGTCATCATCTAGAAGGATGTTGCTTGGTTTAATATCACAGTGAACTATGGGCGGCTCAATATGATGGTGAAGATATTGTAATGCCTCTGCAACATCAATAGCAATGTACAGCCTATTCATCAAACTCAGCCTTCTAAAGATCATGTTATTTGTTGTTATGTTTGGATGCAGCCACTCATCTAAACTTCCATTGCAAATAAATTCTAGGACAAGTGCCTTGAATTCGTCACCATTATTGTCTAAACCACTGCACACTGTGATCACCTTGACAAGTTTTCGGTGTCGAATCCTCCTTAGGGCATCACACTCGGTCAAGAAGCTTCTACTGGCTCCTCGTTGGCCAAGATTGAGAACCTTGATTGCCACAGTAACTAAATTCTCATCAAGAATTGAAGTTCCTCTGTATACATTGCCAAAGCTTCCAGAACCAATCAAATTTGCCGAAGAGAATGAATCCGTTGCTGCATGTAGCTTGGCATAGGATATCCTCTCATGCTTCTCACTGAGAAATAGATTTTCTTGATCAACAACGTTCTGTTTGATCCTTTTCTTATTGAAGCAGTATGCAGTTATAGAGCACATGAAGAAGATAAAAGTTCCTATAACGCAAAAGGTTAAGATATGCAGTCGATACTGTGAGGCCTGGTGAGAACCTATAGATGGGCATGAAGGGAGTTGCAAGAATGCAGGACCACCACATAACATCCTATTACCTGTGAGTGACAATATAGTGGCATTGCAAAAGATCCCTGTATTTGGCACTGGACCAGATAGGTTGTTGAAGGAGAGGTTTAGATGAGTTAGAAGTTTGAAGCTTGCCATGAACTTGGGTATGGGGCCTGCTAAGTTGTTGTTGGAGAGATCCAAGTTTTCAAGGCCTCTCAATGTACTTAGGCCTTCTGGGATCTGTCCTTGCAAAAGATTTCCTTGCATGTACAGGAATTGCAATTCGACACAACCGCTGAGGGTGTCTGGGATTTCACCAGATAGGTTATTCATTGAGAGGTCAATCGTGCCGAGGTTGTTCAAATGCCCTATCTGTGATGAAATGGAGCCACTTAGAGCATTGTTGGAGAGATTGAGAAATATGGTCAAGGAGTTAATACTAAGTATCTCTTGTGGAATTTGGCCCCTCAGGAAGTTCCAGGAAAGATCGATGGATTTAAGATTTGTCAGATTACCAAGGGTTGCTGGAATGCTGCCGTCCAGAGTGTTATTAGACAGAATGAGTTTGTTCAATTGCGTGATATTGCCTAATGATTGTGGAATCTGCCCATGGAATCTATTGTGTGATAGGTCAATATTGTGGAGGCTAGAAAGTCGGCCAATAACCAGAGGTAAGGTGCCTGTGAACAGGTTATGGGCCAGGTTGAGCTTTTCGAGTTTGTGAAACATCCCCAACTCTGCAGGTATGGTCCCAACTATTTGGTTTCTGCTAAGTTCAATATTTTTGATCTCTTTAGTTAGGTTGGCAATAGTGATTGGCATAATACCTACGAGGTTGTTCTGTACAAGGTCTAGTACTACCAAGTTGCTACAGTTGGTTAAGGATTTGATGAAATCCCAATCCCTAGGCTCTCTGGCTACAAGCTCATTGTACCCTAACGAAAAAGACCTCAAATGACCATGGATGCCAATATCCCGTGGAATCAGACCATGATAACTATTTTCGCGAAACATCAAATATTCAAGTGCAGATGCATTTGACAAGGATGCTGGGATTGGGCCCTCGAATTGGTTCACCATGGTGCCGAAAACCTTTAGCTTGGGAAGCTTAAAGCCAATGTTGAGCGGCAGGGAGCCTGACAACTGGTTAAAACCAAGGTCCAACTCTTCAATGGAAGAAATATTGAAGATCGATGGAGGAACAAGACCTTCCAGTTTGTTATCTTGGATATTTAAAATAATTACTTTAGCCATTTTACCCAGAGCTGCGGGGATATTGCTGTTGAAGCCATTTTTTGAAAGATCTAATATTATCAATGATGTCAGGTTGCCCAGCCAGCTCGGGATTTGGCCATGGATGTAGTTGTTCTCAACGCTAAGTACTGTGAGGGCTGTGAGATTGGACAGTGACATGGGAATATCACCGCTGATATGGTTCTGGCGGATGCTAAAAGCGGTGAGCTTTGATAAATGACCAAGAGGAGCAGGGATGGTACCAGACAGATAGTTCACGCTCAAGTTCATGGCACGAAGCTTTGCGCAACCACCTAGGTAGAATGGGATCGCTCCGTCCAGGTTGTTGACTGACAGATCAAGGACGCGGAGGCGGGTGAGGTTGCCAAGCTGTGGGGAGATGGAGCCGATCAGTCCAAAGCCCCGTAGGCGTATGGCAGTGACATGGCCTGGGTGCCGGCGGTCGCTGCAGGCCACGCCGGTCCATCGGCAGAAATCAGGCGCCGGCGTGTTGGTGCCATTGCTGACGGCGTTCCACGAGGACAGTGCCTGTCTTGGGTCATTGGTTATGTGGGATTTGAACGAAAGGAGCACTGAGAGGTCACTGCCATTGATAGACTGTGAGTTGGATGTGAGCAAGACGAGGGTATGGGTGAGAAGAGAGAGCATCGAAAGTTGCCATGTCCTCTCAATCATCATTGTTGAGCAAGAAGGTGGAGCCGTGGAGCTGGTATTGTGGTGGTCTACACTTGTGTGGCAGTCATTAAATAAGGCATAAAAATCTGCCCCAGTGGCCAAAGATGAACTAGGAGTGATAAAATCTGATGTCATCACGACTTACTGTTAGGTTCAACGTTTAGCTCAATTGTAATAACCATCAGGGTTAATTAGCAAGGCTAATATATGTTTAGTATGTGCTAACCATTGTTTTGTGTTCAGTTCATTCATCAATATTCAAGGTTGGTCATGGATTTCGTATTAAATGTTTTATGAGACAATTTTATGCACCATACAATATTTATGAAATTCAACTTTGTTTAGAAGTGGAGAATAAGCTAGCTAAAGCAGAATTTTACTTTTGAAATGATCAAATGACTACTCAAAATTTTAGTTTTTAAATGATTAATCTTCTATTAGAAAAATAAATGTCACCTTTTTGGTTTTTGGCTAAAATAGCGTCGTTGGCGTGTGTAATAGTAAAACTAGCCCGCGTGCATCAAAGATAAAAATGACACTTTATTTGTGCTTCAGAGGATTGAATTTACCAAGGATACGACACATGGCGAATCCGGCCATAGGGGTGTGGAAATACCTTGTCTGGCCTCAGAGGTGTAGAAATACCCTGTCTTGCCCAGGGGCGCAGAAATACCCTCGTTCGGCCTAGGGCCACGGATTCTCTCTCTTACATAAAAGTACTATTTGTAGGAATTTCTAAATATAACAAATGAGCTCCAAAAATTATGAAACTTTCTTATGAAGGCTCCTGACACAGTGTATGTACTTGTGTAATTTTAGAATTTTGTATGTTCTGTGTTGTTCTCGAAAATTCCTTTAAATCTACTACTTTAGAATTTCTAAATATAACAAATGATATTAAAAAATTATGCAATTTTTTTGTGACGACTCTTGACATAATGTACTTGCTTATGTAATTTTTCTACAATTTTATATGTTTTGTATTTTTTTTGGAAAATTCATTTAAGGCTATTGTTTGTACAAAAATGAAATAATTGATTTGAGAAATTTTTTAAAAACATGCTCGAAATACTTTTCACATTTATTATCAGTGTTATTATCCCAAGTTTACAATTTTTGATGTTACAAATTGAGTGATCAGATTAGACAAAAGCAAACATTGTAGATAGTAAAAGTAGTAGTACGATTAGTACTGCTCGGAGTACAAAGGAAAATAGTATTGGTATCCAAAGTCAACCGGGACATACAGGAAATCGTACTTCGACTTTACGGCAACATTCCAATACTGTTTTTATCTTCTTTACAGCGATTGCGATGAGAATAGGGTAAAGGTGAAGGTAAAAAAAGTATATATTATCACGTGCACAAAAAATTTCATTCCATAAATCATTTTCACGTTGTCGGCCGTCTGGCCCGCCCCTTCTGATCAAATCAAACTTTTGTTGTCGGCGGAGAGGGTATTATCACATGTGACAATCATATCAAACAATATTTTTTAAATTTTAGTGAGAATCCAGGAACGCCAAAAACAATATTTTAGTTTTTTAAAAATAAAAAACAAAGGTTGGAGGGCTACCACACGCATGGGTCCTAGGGGTTAGGACAAGACAAATATGCTCCTAGGGGTTAGACTAGATTTGTAACATCAAAAAATTATAAATTTGGGATAATTATACTAAGAATAAATGTGAAAAATATTTCGAGAATGTCTTTGAAATTTTTCTCAAATTGATTATTTCATTTGCATACAAACAATAGCCTTAAAGGAATTTTCGAGAACAATAAAGAACATATAAAATTCTGAAAAAATTACACAAGTAAGTACACTATGCCAGGGGCCTTAACCAAAACTTTATATTTTTGGAGCTCATTTGATATATTTACAAATTCATACAAATAGTAGAATTAAAGAAATTTTCGAGAAAAATGTAGAACACAAACAATTATGGAAAAATTACACAAGCAAGTGTTAGGAACCTTCACAAAATATTTCATAATTGTTGGAACTCATTTGTTATATTTAGAAATTTCAATAAACAATACTTTTTTGGAACAAAGAGAATCCACACCCCTAGGGGTCGACAAGGGTATTTCCGTGTCCCTTGGGGCGGATGAGGCATTTTTGCACCCTTTGGGGCCAGATTCGCCATATGTCGTGTCGTTAGCAAATCCGGCCCTCTGGGGTATGGATAAGGTGTTATTTTTGTCTTTGATGTGTATGAGAGGCTAGTTTTACTATTGCGCACATCAACAAGGCTATTTTATTAAAAAAAAAAACTCCACCCTTTTGTGCGAATGCAGCTAGAGATGTATGACATAATTTCAGTAGTTGTACTATTCCAATAATGTTATAGCGTACTAACATGACACTGGTATTAACTGGAAGTTTGCGTTAATTCAAACCTTTTTATTCGAAGCTGTCACTGGCGGAAGCTTGACAACGGCAATAAATGAGAGGCCGAGAAAAAAATAGTGCCATAGAATTCCAAGTCCATGTGGCCCTACCTGCTCCATCAGAAAGGGACCGAATATTGAAAATTCTATGTTCGTGTGATAAAGTAGCTAAATTGGTCATCATGAAAAGTTGTGAATGATCTGGCATGTGGCTATCAAACAATGTTTAAATAATTTTTTAGGAAAAAAAATCTCTGTTTATCAATGTGTCATTATCTTTGACAAAAGAAAAGCTTAGTCTCTCTCCTTGTGATATTGATTTGTGAAATTATCATGAGTTTACTAAACTCTACGGTTTTTCTGAAGGCTCGAGGAAGGCAGCGACGAAATCTCGAGCTCCCGACGGCTAGGGCTAGGGTTTTGAGCGGCGGCAGGTGTGGTTAGGTGTGGTGGTTGAGGGCGGTGCCTTTTTATAACACAGGGACAGCCAGGAGAGTCCCTAGCGCGTGCACCAAGAAATTGAGGCGACGGCGGAGTCTGAGTTGGAGGCTGTTGAAGATGATGAACAGTAGCAAGTGTGGGGCCCACACGTCAACGATCGTGTTGTTGGTGATATGTCTTAGAGGCAATCAAAGAGATGATTGTATCTGATCTATGTTTATGAGTTATAGAATAAATATTATTTTGTTCCTTATTTGAATTATTATTTAATTAACAAGTATGTGACTTATTGGAAAGCTCTTTAAGTTATATGATGTCATTCTAAATATATCTCTCGTCGTATGTCATTGGTTGGGTGTAACATCTCAAATTTATGTTACCAAAAATAAAATTACTAAAATTATTATTTAATTGGATTTTCTAAAATTTAAAGAGTTAAAAAGAAAAATATATCAATTTTCTTGGTTTTTTGGATTTTAAAAAGGTTTTCCTAATTTCCCAAAATTAAAATAACTTATGTGCAAAAATAAAAGTTAACTTTAATTTGGAAATGATTTTATTAAGTTGAAAATAATTCAGGGAATTTCTGTGAATTATTCCATAATTTTTTAACTCCATTAGCTATTTTCTAAAAGCCCTTTTGATTCATTGCTATTTTTGAAATTTAAAAATGAATTAAAATGCCCCAAATCCCCTCTGACCCACTCCTTTTCTTTCCGGCCCATTTCCCGCACTCGGCCTAGCTCCCTCCCTCACTCTCACTGATGCTCTGGCCCCACCCGTCAGCCACCTCCCTCTCTTTCTCACTTCCACCTGAGCCCCACCTGTTGGGTGCCATCTCCTTGCTCCCTTTTTTCTTCCTCTAGCCGCCCGTACCTGCGCCATTAGCGCTCGCCGCAAGCTTTAAAGTGCCATGATTTTTCTCCCTCGTTGCTCGCAAAAACGTGCGCATCATTACCCCCGTATCCCGTCACGCTCGTTTTGCCCGTTTCTCCCCCTCATCCGCGCGCAATTTCATCGAACATCGTAACCGTCGCCGCGAATTTGTCCACTCGAGCTCCTCCCTCCGTCCCCCTACACCCCTATAAAATGGAGCACCGGGTGCCCCTCATCCTCCTCATCTTCTACCCCGGAGCTCATCTCCTCTCCTCCATTCTCCTTGCTGGAATTCAAGTTCTTCCTCGCTGGTTTCTGAGTGTCTCCGCCATAGTTTGTGCCGCCATCTATGGAGCTCCGTCTACGTCATCTTCACCTTTAGAACTGCCTCTCCGCATTCTACGTCGTGCATGCGCCATCTTCGCCGGATCATCACCGGAGCGACTACGCCGCCGTGAGCTGAATCGTGCCGCCACCTTCGTCCTTGCCACCAGCCATCCTTGCACATCCTCGCATTGTGAAGGTAAGCATCATCCTCCCCGTCGTCTCCTCTCTCTATTCTGCACCTCAACGCCTGCTGTTGCGCCACCGTTCGCCGGCGACCATTGGTCCTAGGGTCACTGTCGTGCTCCAAGCTGACATGGCTGCCACGTGTGCGCCACGCACGCACCACCTCAGCGACAGCGTCCACGTGGCTGCCAGCGTGTCACGGATGCGTGGCAGCCACCACTGTACTATGCGCCCGGTCCATCGTCGACTTACGCCATCTTGTGGACCTGGTCCATAGACCAGGGCTCACCTATCAATGACTCAAAGCCATTTTATTTTTGAAAATAATTTGGCCAAATATTAAATCCTCTTGTTGACGTCATGCTGACGCAATACGTGGATTTTCCTTCAGAAAAATAATTCCACAAATTCCAGAAAATCTATTTCCATTATTTCATGTGAATTTGAATCTTTGAGAGTCTGTTCTCCTTTGTTCGAGTTCTGATTCAAGCGATTTAAATTTCAAAATTCATATAAATTCAATATATATCTTCAAAAATTATTTAATTTGGAGTTTATATGAATTTTGTTTGAATTTGGTTTATTTTTGTGTATAGATTTCGACGACTTCAGGGAGCCATATTTCGATGCCATTTCAGAACAATTAATTGAGCAAGGCAAATTACATTCTTTGATCATGTTTGATCCCAATATTTCAAATTATTTAAATTATTATTGTATGCTTATTTCTAGTCAATGTAATTTAAATGCCTATTTTGAAATTGTAGTTAATCCCAATACATTTGTAAAACCCAAACTTTGATATTTAAACGTCCAAACCTTGTCACCTTAGATAAAATCTAGTTAGTACAATAGTATGAACTAGAACATTTTGAGAAAAATTAAGCTTAGTATGCTTTGACTTGAAATATTTGATTTTGGAAATTTACAGCCAAAAATCAAATGTGATTTAAATTTTATCCATAGAATTAGTGTGCCATGGAAGTTTGGAAATACCTTTGCAAAATAAAATAAAAATGGTATGGAATTGGGCGAAATGGATAGTTGGTGGATGCAGGTTTATGCCCAGGCTCAATTCAGTGAATGGTGAGGCCCAGGGGTTATTGTGGATGTCACCCAAGTTAGTTAAGGACCAATCTTCGAGTTGCATCTTGCAAAGCTCCACCGTACTACCACAAGCCACGTGGGCCACCTCACGTCGGTGCGATGGCGGCGCTTGAGTGATTTGGTCATAGGTGCTACACGCCACGTTGACATCCAGCGAGGGCACAATGGAGAGAGGAAAGTGCGGTGAGCCTGATGCACACGTTGGCGACAGCGAGACGCGACGAGGTTGCCAACGATGAGGAAGAAAGCGGTGTAGAGATTCGGTTGACGGCGGCGAGCGAGCTCCAGTGGGTTTTCGGCTAAGGTAAGGAGAGCATCGTGTAGAACACGAGATGGCGATGCTGACAGTGAAGAAGATGACGGCGGAGCATCGTCGATGGTGTCAAGAATGGCGATGGAAGGGCATTCGGCCAACAATCTTCAACTCTGATTTGCGGGGGCGAGAAGAGGGGAGAAGCGCAAATGGGTTGCGGCGGTGGTATGAGGGAGCAATTACGGAACGGGGGCTCCCTTTTATTGGGCAAGGGTGGCACTGGAAAGGTGTGTGGTGCAAGGCGGCCGAGCTGTAGCCGCGGTGGAAATCGAGGGATTGAGCACGGAAAAGGAAGGGAAAATCACCGAAAGGGACGTTGTGGAGACACGAGGTAGTAATGGCGGGGAAATAGCGTAGAATCCAGGTGATTTTCCATGGTTTTAGAAAGCTTCTGTGTGCATCAATGGCGGAGGCGTACGGTGTTGCGAGGAGGAAGAAAGGAAAGGGGGAGAGGGGCTAATGGGTTGGTCTCGGTGGCAGTGAAAGAGACAAGAAGGAAAGAGAGAGGGAGAGGGCTAGTGGTTAGGGCCCACCTAGCAAAGAGGGAGAGAGGGGCGTAGGGAGTGGGCTGGCGCGGTTGAAGCAGGCCGAGAAAATGGGCCTTGCGTGTAGGAGGAAAGAGTAAAAAAAAAGAGAATGGTCCAAGGAAATTCAGCCCGAAGGCATTTTCCAAATTTTTTAGGGTTTTTCTAATTTCAGAAATTGAGATAATTCAAATAGGCTTTTAGAAAATATTTCCAACTTAAATTGAAATAATTCAAAGTCCAAAATTATGGAAAAATTCACATAAATTCCCTGAGTTATTTTGGACTTAAAGAAAATATTTCCAACTTAAAATTGGTATTTATCTTTGCAAATAAATTTATTTTTGCTTCAAAATACTAGGACAAAACCTTTTTAAAATCCAAAAAATTCAATGAAAATAATTAAATTTTATTTTTAACTAGAAATTAAAATTTGGGATGTTACAGATTCTTGGCGAGTTTACCTATGTTGAGTGAGGGGAATGCATAAACAAGGTATGGAATAGATGGTGACGCGGTTGATTTGAGCTCGAACTCACCAGAGTAGCAAAAACACTAAGACTTGGATTGGGTGCGCGCTAGAGCCAGGGACGAAGACGAAAGTGATCAAGCTACAGGTGTAACACCCTGGCTATTCGGAAGCCAAGATGCCACCTATTTACTCTAACATTCAACACAATGCGGAAGAATATGAATAAAGATAAACATCTAATGGCAATATTAAATCAACAAGATGTGGTGAAGGTATCCTTCCTTCACCATTTAACTTATTTTGTTTAATGTTCATCAATAATGAAGGTTCACAAGTAACAATGATTGAACTGTATCACGGAGAAGGTATCCTTCCTTCTCCATTTAGAGTTATTTATTACAATTCGTCAATAATGAAAGAACGGTAGAGACTAAATCATAAAGTTGAACTGGAATGTGGTGAAACGTATAATGAGTGCGTGTCTACTCCCTCCCAGTCGGCCAGCATCAATGATCACCTAAAATAAACAACAAACAACAAGAATGAGTCCGGGACTCAGCAAGTACAGTGAATAATTAAACATACCACAAATACGAACGAATACTCATCATTAAAGGAAGCGAAACATATGCAGAAGGATTATAAATGGAATAAAAGAATGTATGGATTTAATGAAAGGAATGGACTGCACACAATGCTTATACCGGTATAGCTAGTGACACACCCGTCGGTGTGCACCTAAGCCCGCATTTAACCAAAATACGGGGATCTCAATCCCGTATGAAGAACATTTCATACGGGTGTCCAAACTGCCCACATTGGACTGGTGGGTCTTACGTGCCCATACTGGAATTGATGGGTCTTATATTCCACTCCCGTGGAAGGCACATGAAACAGGATACATGAACTGAATTATGAAGTATGAAAGACATCGCATATGTAGTCATGGATTTAAACACATAAGCATGGAACACAAAAATTTCACATTCTTGTGGATAATAGGAAATACACAATCAAGTCATCAAGCATGCATCATACACCCAAACATATGATCATCAGAGTACTTGCCTTCCGCGATGCGACCATTAGGAGTCAACGGCGGTGCTCCTAAACCTGAAGCCTCTCCGCCTACACAGTATACTTGAAATAAGAACAACATATAACAGGGCGCTTTCAAAAACGTTCTACAACGCCTTCCCGACGACCCACAATATCTAGCTTGTTCTAATCTAAAAACAGATTACATCAACAATGAACTAGTTCTGAACAGCAGCGCGAAAACACTCATAACTAATAACCTGGGACCCGAAACGAGGTGAGCCCAGATCCTACATAAACTTAACGAACATATCTACAACATTCCAGTTGACGAGATAACCCAAATAGGCCAAATTAATTTGCTAACAGCTAAATGAAACAGCAGAACAGAATCTGTCTGAACAGCTAAGACAGCAGAATTAAAACGACCATAACTTTTAGTCTACAACTCCGAATTGGGAGTTCTTTATCAATATGAAAATTTTATGAAATTATCTACAATAACCTAGTTGAGAGTAAACCCTGATTCGTCCATTAACATACACATATTTTAGAAGACAACTTAAAAGGTAATTCTCGTCAGAAATCTGGACAGCAGAAACTAAAACGATCATAACTTTTGATTCGTACGTCGGAATCAAGTGTTCTTGGCGACCACCGAAAGCTAAGAACAATACCTACATAACTCTAGGAGATGGACAACTCAAATTCGGCCTCTAAGATCACGAAACAGACCACGCAACATACTGGACAGAACCAAACTAACAGCAGAAACAATTCGATCCAATCAATCTATTCGAATTCGCATCTAATAAGAACATACCAGCGAAGAACGCTCTTTGCTACCCTTGAAGACTCGTATAAGACCGCTGAATCCTTGCGAGGTTCTACTCTCCCCCACTTCCCCTTTTCTTCTTCCTTAGTCGACGGCAAAACTCAGGGCTCTCCCTTCTTCCTTGCTTCGGCCAACGCTTGGGCAGCACCAATGGGGAGGAGGAGGTGGAGAAGATGGGAGGGAGAGGAGGGGTGGCGCATGGGGAAGAGAGAGTGGCGGCTTTAGGGGGAGGAGGCACAAGGAGGGAGGGGTTCTAGGGTTTTGAGCCGCACCCCACATGAGCCTCCAAGGTTAAAGGCCCGAGGCCCAAGTTCGGAACCTTTCTTTCTGTGCAGCGAATACCTCGGAGGTCATAACTTTCTCTCCAAAACTCGGAATGGAGTGATTCTTGTCTTCCAATTTAGCTAACTTATAGTACTTCAACTTCCTAGTTGTGGAGTTGTTCTGAAAATTCAGTCTTCATTATGAAATTTGCCTTAGAAGTTGACTCAGTTACAGACCTTGATTCTCTGTACAGCCTACCTTGCGGGCCCCATATCTCAAACCTCAGAACTCCAAATTAGGTCAATGAGGACTCTAAATTGTACTATGAAAAACGATCTACAACTTTGTAGTTATAAGGTTTTCCAATCGAAGCCGTTCCAGTCGCGAAAATCACGCTGCAAGATGATTACCGATTCTGTCCCGTTTCTTTGTGAGGCAAATAAGGAATCTCTCAATCTCCTTATTTTCTCTGTAACTAAACGGGATATTACATTCTACCCCCCTTAAACAGAATTCGACCCTGAATTCTACTCGAAAGAACACTAACTGAACTTAATAATCATTAACACGTACTCGACGTTAACAACTCTGGTTAAAGCTCGCACATGCGAGTTTCGGAGAACGAAGTCTCATCACGCTCAGATCGACGTGACCACACCACCAAAACGTATACCAACGTCTTACACCTCAACACTCATCTCGATCTTTACAGGTTCTCTCAACACAC
Organism: Ampelocalamus luodianensis; assembly: GCA_036346255.1. Lineage (NCBI taxonomy): Eukaryota > Viridiplantae > Streptophyta > Magnoliopsida > Poales > Poaceae > Ampelocalamus > Ampelocalamus luodianensis. The sequence continues at coordinate 196,218 of JAYEVH010000333.1, forward strand.
AGGACACAAATATAAGGTCTTACTCATTGGCCAACGGCTCTAATGAAAACTCATGTTTTGGACCTCTCGCGTACTCACTCAGCACTGAACATACCAAATGTTGCGTACACCGCGTATGGACCCGAGACGGTCCTAGCGATACGCCAACTTTCGAATCCCCGTAATTAGCAACAACAACCCAATGTACCTTGGGTAACCTCCCCTTTGGTACCAAATCACACAACATGCGTATAGCACACGGAACTCGTGTTGCACCTCTCATTCGAATTCTTCAGCGAAACGAGAATCACCTCCTTTAACGAGGGACACACAACAGAACTCGCTTTGAACAAACTCTATTAAAAACAGGGTTAACTAAAAGTAAAGGATTCTCATCGCAACGACGCAATGCCAACTCCCCACCAAAAGGGTCAAAACCAAAATCAAAGATTCATCACGAAAACCATTCCACTTTCTAATTAGGCAGACGAAAGCCAAAGTAGAAATCACTCGAATAACCAAATCAATCATTTCTTTTCCTCTTTCTGAAGTGATAAGAACCACATATGCCAACATAAAGCCAAGCTCAAAATACGCAAGACATCCGTCATAAAACACATGGCTCAAACAAGAAACAAGAGAGTGTTTTAATATTCGAGGAAATATCACTTCTCAATTTCTCTTTTAGGAATAAATTTTCTCTCAGATTTTGGAATTACAATTAATCGCATAGCACACTAACCCATCTCTCTTAACTTGGCGTTTTCAAAGCTACGCTCAAATCGAATTACATCATCCGCACTCTGAGAGAGGCTCCATCGACCACGAGAAACAAACACTCGACATCTCCTCTACCGACGGAATTAATTTGACAGATGAATCCCAATGCATCTCAAATAGATCTCACGCAAACACATCACCTCAAACTTTTAAGAATGAACACCTCAGAATTCTCAGCACACACACTCATGTACTATCTCAAAAGGGTTCTATCAATGATAATCCCAACTTCAAAATACGCACTTACTCTGTTTCCTCTACACAATCGTTGGGCGACCAAAGATCTAACATAACATATGCAAAGCCCAAATTTTAACCTCCAAGACCCATACAAAGAACTTCTCATACAGAAGATAGGGAAAGCCTTATATTAAATCCCTAAAATTCTCACAATCCAAACATACTCACCAACATGGAACATTTTCTCGACCAAACTGTCTTTAGAACAATTCTAACTCTTAGAGAGTTAGTCACTAAGTCCAAGTCATACCTGACATTAACTCAACAATTCCTCCCAACTCAATAGTTGTCATAACAATCAGATTTATTCACAATTCTATCCTTATTAAGCTATACCGTCACAATTCTCCTACACAACCTCGTGAGGTACCCAATCAGGATACTCTACTAAACTAATCAAGATTTCTATTCTTTCAACACTTCTAATGTTCCACTCAACATGAACAAAAGATCTTGGACCACAAATCACTATAGGGTCTACTGGTCGCAATCAAAGCAATCAGTTTAGTCTCCAAATACAACATTCCATTTAGGTGAAATTCTATCCAAGAATTATATCACGAATTCAAATCATCCTCAAATACTCCTCAATTACCTTGGAACCCAAGGTCTCACAACAACAATTAATAATCACTTTGAAAGACCCCTGTGAAACGAATTGGTGGATCCTTTCTTTAAAGAAAAGGCAACTGAAAACAATTTCGACCTCATACAAAAGAAACATTTACCACTCGCAGAAAACACTGGACCAAGAGAAATAGTCAATTAGGCAATGAACGCGGACAACAAAAGGGAAAGACAATAGTTGAGGACATAAGTCCCACAAGAAGAGAATTCCAAACCTCAACCAATAAGAATAAAGAATTTCTTTTGAACCTTGAGGAACTCTTAAGCAGCCAATCAACAAAGCTAAGCACGCTTCGAATAACTACAAGCTACAAAACTTGGATCCAACTCCAAATAACTCTACCCCACTCTTTACTTTAACAAAGAAACAATTCTTTTTAACTACCACCTCACTTGCCATATCTAACAAGAAGTGCTTGTAAAACCAAATCACCTCAATCACTTAAGCACCAAATAGAACCTTCCAATACGTCACTCGCTCAAACTGATTCTAGTTACAACATAAATCATGGACCCAAAACATCGTGCACACAAATATCAAAACCTTTAATTTAAACCGTATCACGAAAGTTTTCAAGTTCTTTTATTTAGAGAACATTCAACAATATCATCACATCCACATATTGATAATCATACTAACAGTAAAGTAATACACTCATTTAACAAGAACATACTATCATATGACAATTTCGCAAAAATACGCATGTAGACCACTTATTAAATTTATCCATTCAACTAATAATGAGGATCAACATTCCACCTTATGTTCAGAAATTAGAACATAGTATCTTTAATCTTCAATAATATAGGATACATAAGACAAGGTTTCACAAGTCAATACATCTACCTTTATTCATTTCTTAATACATATAACATCAGTTTAGCATGGCAAATTTAGGTGAATCAAACATTTGAATAAGTTCATCAAGTATCTAATTAGAAGACAGATTCAAGCTTAATGTTTACTACAGCAACATTTGAACGCATCCATATCTTAACCACCTCTAGCGATTAGAATAACCGAAAGATGGCCTAGATTCCAATTCATCTAATAAATTTAGTAGATTACTCGATCATAAAGATCAAATCGGTTCAACAACATTTCCACCCTTCTTGACAACAATAGGTTCTTGAACAGATACGGACAAACTCTTATCTAAATCTTTCATCATGCACCAAATACGACGACAAATCACAGTAATCAATTTCACTTCCATGGATACTAGTTAAGAATAAACTGCTTGCACAAAGGTAGTAACCCAATCTGATGACTCTTACCACAACGATCAGTTCATTTAATTAACATCCCTTACTTAATCATGACACGACATCACTTAAGGATTTTAACACATTCTTTCAGAAAAGAGGTATCACACTTCAATACTCGAAACAATCCAAAAGAAATACGTAAAGCCAAAGTTTTCACATGCTAAAAACTTGCAATAGAAAACCTTCAGTATCCAGAATACCAAACGAATAAAGGAATCATAATTTCCAATAAGAAGGGCAGAACTCCCATGAAAAGATCAACCTTGCTGATAACCTACGTTTACACCAAAATCAACAATGGATCAGCAATCGAAGAACAAGTAGTCGACTTATGGAACCAAGAAAGACCAATGAAAGCTCATCATGAGAACTATAAGCCATTACTCAAGAAATCTTCATCAGCCGTAACTAATACCAGAACTGGCCAAATTAAAGATCAAGGAAGAGAATAACTTTTCTAAAGAAACTCGCCTCAACACCCAACTCTGAGAATGGGGGTAAGTACTTCTCTAATCCCTACCCGACAGGTGGTGTTGTCCGCAAAACCCAGACAACATCCATGACTTCAACTTCTCAACGTCCGTTACCAATACGCATGACCGTTATAATCAATCATGAATATATAGGATCAGCTCATGACAATCATAGAACAAATTCATAGATATAAAATATCACAACATATCATAAATTAACAACAAGAAAAAATAGTACAGAAGCAATTCAACAATTGCTCAACAAGTGGAACATAACAAAGAAAATGCGGAAGCAATAAATTTTCCAACCCCACCTACTGTGCACAGTGTGTCATATTAATATTTTTTATTAACCACGGACCTAAAACCCGCTCTGATACCAACTGTAACACCCTGGCTATTCGGAAGCCAAGATGCCACCTATTTACTCTAACATTCAACACAATGCGGAAGAATATGAATAAAGATAAACATCTAATGGCAATATTAAATCAACAATATGTGGTGAAGGTATCTTTCTTTCACCATTTAACTTATTTTGTTTAATGTTCATCAATAATGAAGGTTCACAAGTAACAATGATTGAATTGTATCACGGAGAAGGTATCCTTCCTTCTCCATTTAGAGTTATTTATTACAATTCGTCAATAATGAAAGAACGGTAGAGACTAAATCATAAAGTTGAACTGGAATGTGGTGAAACGTATAATGAGTGCGTGTCTACTCCCTCCCAGTCGGCCAGCATCAATGATCACCTAAATTAAACAACAAACAACAAGAATGAGTCCAGGACTCAGCAAGTACAGTGAATAATTAAACATACCACAAATACGAACGAATACTCATCATTAAAGGAAGCGAAACATATGCAGAAGGATTATAAATGGAATAATGGAATGTATGGATTTAATGAAAGGAATGGACTGCACACAATGCTTATACCGGTATAGCTAGTGACACACCCGTCGGTTGCACCTAAGCCCGCATTTAACCAAAATACGGGGATCTCAATCCCGTATGAAGAACATTTCATACGGGTGTCCAAACTGCCCACATTGAACTGGTGGGTCTTACGTGCCCATACTGGAATTGATGGGTCTTATATTCCACTCCCGTGGAAGGCACATGAAACAGGATACATGAACTGAATTATGAAGTATGAAAGACATCGCATATGTAGTCATGGATTTAAACACATAAGCATGGAACACAAAAATTGCACATTCTTGTGGATAATAGGAAATACACAATCAAGTCATCAAGCATGCATCATACACCCAAACATATGATCATCAGAGTACTTGCCTTCCGCGATGCGACGCGTTAGGAGTCAACGGCGGTGCTCCTAAACCTGAAGCCTCTCCGCCTACACAGTATACGTGAAATAAGAACAACATATAACAGGGCGCTTTCAAAAACGTTCTACAACGCCTTCCCGACGACCCACAATATCTAGCTTGTTCTAATCTAAAAACAGATTACATCAACAATGAACTAGTTCTGGACAGCAGCGTGAAAACACTCATAACTAATAACCTGGGACCCAAAACGAGGTGAGCCCAGATCCTACATAAACTTAACGAACATATCTACAACATTCCAGTTGACGAGATAACCCAAATCGGCCAAATTAATTTGCTAACAGCTAAATGAAACAGCAGAACAGAATCTGTCTGAACAGCTAAGACAGCAGAATTAAAACGACCATAACTTTTAGTCTACAACTCCGAATTGGGATTTATTTATCAATATGAAAAGGTTATGAAATTATCTACAATAACCTAGTTGAGAGTAAACCCTGATTCGTCCATTAACATACACATATTTTAGAAGACAACTTAAAAGGTAATTCTCGTCAGAAATCTGGACAGTAGAAACTAAAACGATCATACCTTTTGATTCGTACGTCGGAATCAAGTGTTCTTGGCGGCCACCGAAAGCTAAGAACAATACGTACATAACTCTAGGAGATGGACAACTCAAATTAGGCCTCTAAGATCACGAAACAGACCACGCAACATACTGAACAGAACCAAACTAACAGCAGAAACAATTCGATCCAATCAATCTATTCGAATTTGCATCTAATAAGAACATACCAGCGAAGAACGCTCTTTGTTACCCTTGAAGACTCGTATAAGACCGCTGAATCCTTGCGAGGTTCTACTCTCCCCCACTTCCCCTTTTCTTCTTCCTTAGCCGACGGCAAAACTCAGGGCTCTCCCTTCTTCCTTGCTTCGGCCAACGCTTGGGCAGCACCAATGGGGAGGAGGAGGTGGAGAAGATGGGAGGGAGAGGAGGGGTGGTGCATGGGGAAGAGAGAGTGGCGGCTCTAGGGGGAGGAGGCACAAGGAGGGAGGGGTTCTAGGGTTTTGAGCCGGACCCCACATGAGCCTCCAAGGTTAAAGGCCCGAGGCCCAAGTTCGGAACCTTTCTTTCTGTGCAGCGAATACCTCGGAGGTCATAACTTTCTCTCCAAAACTCTGAATGGAGTGATTCTTGTCTTCAAATTTAGGTAACTGATAGTACTTAAACTTCCTAGTTGTGGAGTTGTTCTGAAAATTCAGTCTTCATTATGAAATTTGCCTTAGAAGTTGACTCAGTTGCGGACCTTGATTCTCTGTATAGCCTACCTTGCGGGCCCCATATCTCAAACCTCAGAACTCCAAATTAGGTCAATGAGGACTCTAAATTGTACTATAAAAAATTATCTACAACTTTGTAGTTATAAGGTTTTCCAATCGAAGCCGTTCCAGTCGCGAAAATCACGCTACAAGATGATTACCGATTCTGTCCCGTTTCTTTGTGAGGCAAATAAGGAATCTCTCAATCTCCTTATTTTCTCTGTAACTAAACGGGATATTACGACAGGGCTCCCGAAGCTGCATTAAGCAAGGAAGAGGGATGAGTGATGGACGAAGTTCAAAATGATGCGAACGTTATGGGCGAGGAAGCTCACTAGAGTGGCGGAGCGGCGAAGGCATGCTCACTGTCATTGGAGATGACGCAAGCATTCCTAGGAAACCAAGGAGCGATCAAGCTCGGTTTTGTGCAAAACGGAACATGGGCGAGGTAAGGATGATAATGCGTGCTCCAGTGCTTAAGTAGGTAGGGTATTCACGTGAGAAAATCGGCGAGACGCTGGCGATTGCGCGAGATTCTCGCGGATGCTCTCGAGCTTCTCCATCCACGCGGGAAAATAGCTCGTCAACAGGGCAGATAGCATGGGTGAGGCCTGGCGAACGTGATAGGGGCAGTTGGGTTCCAAAACGGTGGGCGACGGTCTTGAACTACGGGCGAGCGGGTGCGCTGGTGCTCGGGCGAGAGGTGGAAGAAGAGTTCTAGCATGCGGGCCTAGTGTGTCAGCAAGAGGGGAGCGCACAGGTGAAGTTGGACCAGACAAATTTGGCCCATTGACTCAGCGGGAATTCAAATTAGATTTTTGAATTTTCAAATTGGCTGATTGTTGTTCGAATATCTAAACATAGTAATTTGGCTCCAAAGTTTATGAAACTTTTTGTGGAGGCTTCTAACACAGCAGGGTTCCTTGTGTAAATTTTTTAGGATTGTATCAGTTTTGTTATTTTCTTGACAATTCTTCCAAGTTGTTGTTTTCAAATAAATGCTTAGTTGCTTTTGATGAAAATTTTCAAAACATGCTCAAATAAATTTTTCCCATGTATAAACATTGTTGAATTTTTTCCTCACTTATTTTTAATACACTAACCCCAAATGGGATTTTTGGGATGTTACAGAGGCGGCGCTACGCCGGCGAGAAGCGGCGGAGGCTCTCGGGTGTGCGGTGGCTTTTGCAAACGGAGTATATTCGCGGGGAAAGATGGTGCACATTGGCTCCAGAGGACTACTGTGATGCTACCAGTGGCGGCACAGGGACCAATAGTCACCGGAGCGGCGGCGACAATGCTTCGTACGGAGGGCTACGGTGAACTTTACGCTACGCTAGCTAATTGTCCAATTAGAAGCTCACCAAGGGAGTTGATGGCGTTAGGGGATGGCCAGAGAGCTTGGAGTAGCAGCGGCGGAGCTAGCTTCATGGCGACATGACTCATCGGTGAAGGATTGCTGAAATGGAGTCGCGCATAAGTTCACAGACGTGCTAAGGATGGTGAGGGTGGAAGGAATTAGCTAGAGACTCACCGGGGTGGTGGCGAATAGCAAAAGGGGCTGCGGCAACCGGGGATGAAGGAGAAGCTCGATTTAGGAGACACGCTATGCGTGGGTCAACATCAAGCGAGGAAGAAGCATTAGTGAAGTATGGAACGCGGTTTCGTGTGGTTCAAGCTCACCAGAGCACCGGGAACATCAAGCAAAGAAAGAGTACAAGTGAGGTAAGGGGCGCATGGTGATGCAGGTGGTGAGGGCAAGGAAGCTCGTCAGAGCCGACGACAGTGCAGAGCTTGCTTACCAGCGTCGAGAACGATGCACTCGTTCTAGGCGAACCAAGGAGCGAGAAGCTCTAATTTTTGGTGGGAGGCGAGAATGACGATCTAGGGAGTTTGTGACGTAGTCAGAAGCTTAAGTACAACTAAGATTGGCATGATAATGGCGGGGAGAAAATAGCGGTTGAGCGAGATCTCGCGAATGCGCTCTGGCATCTCCGCCAATGTGTTAAAAGGCGGGGAAGAGGCATCGACGTAGTGATGTACGACACAGGCGAAGGCGACAGGGGCAGTTGGAGTGCGAAACGGAGGGCGACAGTCGTGAACTCAGGGTGGAGCAAGTGCGACGCGGGCGTGCTGGTGTGCAACGTGGCGCGAGGTGGATGAAGGCGCCTAAAACGTGGGCCCAGCGTGCCAGCGAGAGGAGAGCGGTGGCGCTGGTGTGGGTTGGAGCGGGTTGTGTGGAAATGGGCTGCAGCGGATTCGGCCCAAAAGCCGAGCTGGAAAATCAAATTTGGTTTGAATTTTTCGAGAAAAATTAAGACTTTGCTGAATTTTTAAACATAGCAAACAGGCTCCATAAATTATGAAATTTTTGTGGAGGCTCCTGACGCAGTGTAGTGTATTATGAAATTTTCCATAATTTTATGTGTTTTGTATTGTGCTTGAAAATTCTTTCGAGCTGCTGTTTGTATGCAAAATTCAATATTTTAATTTATGGAAAAATTGAAAAACATGCATAAAAATGCTTCCTCACTTTATTAATAATAAAATTATCTCAAGGTGGATTTTTGGAATGTTGCATGTTTGAAATTAACTTTTGAGGAAAAAAAATCTCAGCCCATCTCACTGTCTTTATCTTTGACAAAAGAACAGTATAGTGTGAAATTAACTTATGAACTTCCTGAATTTAGTCAACTTTAATGTTTTTCTTTTATTCAGGAAAACTTAAAGAATATATAGCAGATGAATTCAGGTAAAGAGTAAGTTTTGCAAGATTTTCAAATAGGAAAAGTAACATGCATTGAGTGGAACATGATTTCAACATTTTTCTTTTATTTTTGACAGGAAACAGCAGTATATGCTTTTTCATCCGTAAAAGACTCCGGAAGGTGCTGATGAGTGATGATCGGAGTTATCGTATGCGGGGATTGAATATTCAACTTGTGGGTCGTTTTCTGAATTGCTCACGTGTAACACCCCGATTTTCAGAATCAGGATGTTAATATTTTATTTGGCAATCTAATAAATATTTGACTGTGTTTCAAAATTTTCCCATGTTTAAGTCAAAAGTTTGTTTTAAAAATCAATCGAGTTCTTTTAAAGTTGTATGAAAATAATAATAATAATGACCAACAATTTTAAATCGAATTGTTTGAGAGACTGTATTTAAATTAAATTATTTTTTTATTTGTTGTTTTCACATGCTTTTCAAAAATGATGTCATCTTGCATACATTAGTATCGTCGCTATATTTTTCGGTTCAACCGATCGCAAGCAAAACGCCTGCATGCTCATTAATCCACTCCTCGATCCACTATATATACTTCTAGTAGCTGCTGGTTGCACACATATATACATGCAGCATACTGCTTTGCACACAGAGAGAGAGGTATGAAGTGGGGGAGCTAGTAGTATATACTTATATGCATGAGGTAGCTAGCTAGCTGTGGACACCCCTGCCATTTTCCCTTTTCTTTGTGCCCAGCCGAGACAAAGCAGACACTACTTCTAGTCATCAAGCTAGCACTTTTGTACATGTTCATCTCACCATCCTTCTCTCCTTCAAATCTCCACTAAAAATGAAGAACTGAGCTACGCATGTTACACAGCGGTGTTCATCGTCGCGAGACCAATCCATTCCTATCTCTAGTTTTCGCATGCATGGCAGTTTGAGCGATTACGCGAGAGGAGAAAAGAAGTAGCAGATGAAACGTCTGCGTATCTATTCTTTTCCCTGCTATTTCTCTAACCCTTTTCTCTTTCAAACAACAACTCTTATGAATAGTACCTAGAAATATTTTTTCTAGGTTCTGGAACAACTAAGTAACTCACCTTCAAAATTTCACAATTTTTTTAAAAATTAACTTGCTAGTTTAAATAGTAAGTCAAATACTAGTCAAAACCTTACAACTACACAGCTTAGCTATGTCCCCAACCGAAGCACTCACGAGCTGCTTCCATTTCTTCCTCATCTAGCAAAAAAGTCACCCACTGCCATCTTTGGTCCCAGCCGAATCACTCCCACCTCTCACTGCCATTCCATTGCCCAAGAGAGAGAGAGAGAGAGAGAGCACCCCACGCCACCTCTCTTCTCCCCCCAACAGAACCTCCATTCTTTCTCTAAAACAAGCTCCTCTACACTTCTCTCTTCCAAATCAACCCCAAGAACACAAAATCAATTAATGCATGTCATTCCTTTGTGTTCTTCTTCACCTAAGCATCTCATTTATCCAATTAGATTTCGCATGCAAGTTCTTTTGAGTGTTTGGAGAGGAGAGAAAGGAGGGCATTGGCTGTTTTGGCCTGGGAGGAATGGCAGCAAGCAGCCAGCGGCTTGACTGCTCGGTGAGGTGGTTCGGAGAAGGTGGTGGCTAGCAGCTCGGGTAATGCGCCCGCCGAAAGGGGGCTTGACTCGCTACAATGGCGGCGTCGAGGTGGTGCTAACGGAGGCGCAAGCAAGCATGCGTGGCGAGAGCAAGCGGCGGCGGGCGCTAGGCCGGGCCGAGAGCGCGACGCGGGCGCGACGGTTGCTGGCGAGGCGGCTGAGGACGTGGCCTGCCGGCGTGACCACGGGAGGCGACAATGCAGCGGTGGCGCTACGACGGCAGGCACGGCGCGGCATCGCGCACGGGCACCGAGGAGCCAAGGAATGCGGTGGCCGGTGCGGTGAAGACGACCGAGGGAGGTAACGTCAGCTCGGCGGCATGGCAATGGCTAAGCTGAATACCAAGGGCGTCAGCAGGAGTGGCGCGGTGCTGCGGCCGTTTGTTAATTATCATTCTACTCTTTGTTTAGTTTTCAGTTTTCTATTTGGTTCTGCATGTAGTCTATCTGATTTTTCCATGTAGTCTATTCTGAATGTCCTAAGCATTTTTAGCTCCGTTGGTTTTCGTTTTGCTGTGGACAGATTCATTCGGATCATGCTTGTAGTACGGATCCATTCATGTTGAGTTTGTTCCATGAGTTAAGGAAGTAGCAGTTTCGAGTTTAAGTTACAAGTCAGAGTAGAGTTTCTTTTGTACTGTTCGTCATCTGAAAATACCGAGTGACAACTCAATTCAGTGCGCTCAGTTCTGAATTTTCCTGTCCTCTAACTTTCCAATTGTTGCGCGTGTGAACTTCAGAACATACTTCTGATTTTCGACCATGGTGTGTCCAAGTCTGAGTTGAGCACCGAAGATGACGGCATCGAGAGCGAGCGAGGCGAGGCGGTGTAATACTTCAGAGTGGAAAACGGGAGAAAACCAGTTATTCAAAGGAAAAAGGGTTAATTAGAAATTGATCCGAAGAAGGATCTAATAGAAAATAGTTAATTAGTCGATTAAAAAGGGTTAGCAGCAGTTTTGGGCAGCGTGGGTGAGGCCTCGTGCCCATGAGCTTCGGCCCATAGGTGGAGGAGGAGTCCGGCTTTAAAGGGGCCAAACCCTAGGCCGCCCCCTCTCCTTCCCCTATGGCCGCCACCCCACTCCCACCTTGCGCCTCCCTCATGGCTGCCTCCACCCTTGCCCTCCCTCTCCAAGCTGCCCCATCTTCCATTGGTGCCTCCTCCTTGCTACCGGTGTTCCTGCTGCCAACCAAGCGAAGAAAGGACCGTAGGACTGCATCCTTTGAGAGGAAGGAAGGGAAAGAGGAGAGGATCTTCTTCATAGGGGTGGTTCATCATCTTCCTGCGATTCTTCAAGGGTAACGACGAGTATTCTTCGCTGTTTGATTAGTATATTATGCGTTTACGGTTTCGTTTAGTAGATCGATTACTTTTGCTGCTAGATCGCGTTCTGTCCAGATTAGTACGTGGAAGTTTTGGCATCTTTAGAAGCGGAATCTGGGAATCTTGTCTCCTAGAGATAGTTGGGTTTTGTTCTTAGCTTTAATTGGCCGCCAAGAACACCCAATTCCGATTTACGGTTTAGAAGTTACGTTGATTTAATTGCTTCTGTCCCAAAATCCTGACGAGAATCTGCAGTCGTTTTGATTAATAATTAAGAAGCTGTTAGAGGCCGAATTTGAGGTCTCCATCACCTAGAGAGTTGTAGGATATCTCGTTATCTTTCATTGCCGACAAGAATCACGTCATTTGGACCTCTGTAGCAAAAGTTATGATTTTTCTTAGGGAGTCTGTGCTGTGGAATGATGGCTGGTCTGACAGGTTTTAGTGTTTCGACTTAAGCGTATACTTAGAGGAAAAATCAGAGGGGCTCACCATAACTAAAAATGTAGATAATCCTTCCATCTTTCAGGAAAACTAAAGATCATGAAATTCGGACGAACGTAGAGAAAGTTATGATAGTTTCTTTGTTGCTGTCCAGAGACCCGACGCGAGAATTGATACTCTGTTGTATGGCTTTGTAGGGCTAGTAAAGGGATGAATCAGAGAACCTCACCAACTAGGTTTAGAAGGGGAATTCAATAGCCTTTTCATAATGTCCAATATCTCTTTATTTGGATTTCTGTACAATTAGTTATGTTTTTTGGAAGGTGACTGTCCACTGGTAGGACAGACTGGTAGTTGGTAATAGAATTGGGGACCGCGTTTTAGTGGCCGTTATGCTCAGTTGTATCTATAGTTTTGCTTTTGAATCTATATGGTAGCCTTAGCGTGTCTCATATGTTATCCAGGTGTGGGTTTGATTCCGGGAGCAGCACGGTATCCCCAACCTCCTCGTTCGCACGGTTGAGGCAAGTGCATTGTTGTTAAATGGGTGTGATTGATTGGCTATGTTTGTGTGCTATTTGAGATATGGTTGCATAGCAAGATGGCTTACTTGATGAATGTTTAAGTATGGTGATGGCTCAAATTATGCTTATGCTCTACTGTGGTTCAATGTTGTTGTCTTTTGGTAAGATTGATGATGAAAGAGAGATGAGCATTTGCATATTGAGAGCATATTGAGGCTTGGTCACGCGGTGACCAAGCATGTTTCCCTTTGAGATCCCCGTCATGAATGTGACGGGCCCGAGATCCCCTCACTCGTGGAGCGTGGGCTTGAGGTCCCTGTTACTTGCGGAGTAACGGGCAATTGGTCCCTGTGCGTGCGCGCCGACGAGCATGGGTATGCGGCGGCGGTTGCATACTCTGCATTACAGTGTAATGCACACGAAAGTTAAAGATAAAGGTTCCTTGAGCATTGCATTTGCATATGAGATGTTCTATTGTTGATCTCCTTTACATGTATGTTGATGTTATAGTTTTTATGTACTTGTTGAGTCCGTGGACTCACTCTTGCTTTTATTGTTGTTTTAGGTACCTAAGCCAAGAACGACATGCATGGGGAAGTAGTCCGCTAGTCACACACATACCACATGAACTAAATAAAGTTGAATGATCTTGGATCGTAATTGTTTTTAGTAATTGGGCAAGATACTCAAAGGTTCATTATGTCTTGTCTCTTGCAGGGTTTAAGTATAATAATGATGAGTAGTGGAACTTTATACTTCATTGGATTGCTAGATACTTAGCATGTCTTTGATTATCTTTTGATGTGTCCGGATGATAGTTTAGTTAATTTATGAATTATCGTATGTTGGAACCTCAGTGTAATTAATTTTACAGGAGGTTCTCACTAAAATTACTAAAGTTGCCTTGATTAGAATTATTAGGGTTTTGTTTAGTAGCATTCCAGGCTCATGTCGGGTGGGGTGTTCTGATTGGTATCGAGCGGGCTTTAGGTCCGTGGTAGTTGAAATATTAAATTGACACACCGTGTACTGAGGTTGGTTGGGTTTTGCATTGCATTTACGCTCCGTATGTTGTATTGAAGAATCTGTTGTGAGTTGAACTAATATATCTATAATATAATACTATTGTTATCTTGTGTGGGGTTAACCCACATTTGAGAGGTTGAGGTCGTGGTTGTGACCTTGGGTTTTACCAGCTACACCACCATTCACGGTGTGAGAATAGGAAGTGGTTTTCTCGAATATCTTAGTATAGGTGATAATTTGAGTATCTTTGGAGAGATTGTTCTCTTCCCTTAAAAAAATAATAAAATAAAATAATTGATTTGGTCTACTCGAGTTAAGGTGTGCTTGATGAATTGCTCTTAGATTTGAAGTTTCTTCCAGTTGAGGTGTTTCCATTGATTTAATTTGATCCTTTAAAGCAAATATTGTTTTTCCAATCTGTTGAGCCATGCTGTTGATGAACCTTCTTTGGTTAGTGGTTACAATGCGGTTGATGGGTTTCAATTGGTTTGTATTTGTTTTATAGAGCAAATGTTGTCTTTTCTGACTCTTGAGCTATCCTTGCTACTTATGATCGTCGTCTTTGATAGTATTGTTCCTTGTTATGGAGGTTTTACTTTCTTGATGGAAATCTTGACCCATTTATTCGCTTGATAATTTGGGTCATGAACGTTTCCTATTGAAATACCTTTAGTACGTGGAGGATTTGACTTTATGTATTTCTTTTGGGTATGATGAGTGTTGAAGTTTAATGGTTCCATTCTATGAAACAAGATGTTCAACCCTTTAGCGATGTTTTGTTATGGATAAGTGAGAGGTTATAACCAAAGCAATTAACTAGTATGGTTTGAGTTATCAAGTTGGATATGTAGTGTGGAACATAAATGGTTTTAACCCAGTTCCTTGGAATTAACGTTGATTAAGTCGAGGTTGTCTTCTAGTAGTTCCTGATGAAAACTATGAGTAAGGGTATGTTTATACCTACTAGTGAACCGAGATTTATTAAGAAGTGTGAGATATTGATGACTTGTTTTGATCATTAAGATGATGGAAATTCGACATATTTATTGGATAAATCGGTGCAAAGTATCTCAATTTATTTGTCTACCCATTAGTGATGAATATGTTAAGGATATGATTGAACGATGACCTAGAGGATATTAATCCAGTAATTTTCATAAACTGGCTACTTGATGGTCATACATAATTGCTAGATCGAAAACATGTATATCGGACTAGATGGATGTAGAGGTAGTACCTTGTGACACCTGTTTACAAGGGATGTTGATATTAAATCTCTAGTTATAAATTGCCTAAACTAAGAGCTTAAAATAGAGTGTTGACTCTACGTTTATAGATGGATATGTGACTACAAGTAGAAGTAGAGCCCTTTTGATATTTGGAGTGGGTGTGAGTAACACTGATGGTGGTGTGGATTAATGAATAAGTGATATCTGAAAGCGTGCTTGGCGAAGTTGTTATTTGATAAGTATGATTTTGTTAAAAGAGGTTTGTTTCAACCTTGTGACTGATGTTTCTTTTAGAGAGATTTAGGATGGGATGAGAGGCGACGAGGACTCTCGCCAGGAGTATATTATTTTAGTGTTAGTAAGATTGCTAGTGAGGGATTATGATGACAATATGGAATGTATGGTATAAAGGGATTGGATCGCTTGCCTGATATGGATTAAGTGAAAATATTTCTAGCTTTGCGTCTGTGAACTTTCAGACCTCTTGTCGATGTGGTAGCTGAATTTGTTTTTGCGCTTAATGACGTGTTGAGAGGTTTTATTAGCTTCTTAGTGATTTTTGTATTGAGGTTTATGAATCTCTTATTGTTGGAGTTGGCAAAGTGATGCTGTAACCAACGAAAGTCTTTTTCTTTGTTAAAGGTAAGAGTGAAGTAGAAGTATTTGAGACTGAAGTCAAGTTTGGTAACTTACAGTTTCCGAATTTTGCTTAAACTTTCTGTTTTGCCCATCAGAGTTTCTTGAATTCCAAAGGTAATGTTTTATTCCCGTTTGAGGACGTGTGCCCTCACCTTTGATCCTATCTTTTATTTTCTAAGAACATCATTATCTGATTGTTTCTCGTGATTTTGAACTACTGTAAGTGGTAACGTTTTCCTTCGCGCTGAAATTTATTTCTATTTGCCTCTTCTTCTAAGAAAGGGTTAACCGAACTATATTACAAAGTCTCTTGGATGTGAATTGCTTGCGAGATAGGGGTGGTCTAGTGGATGATTTGTGAACCTTTGGGAGAGGCATCGAATAATTAATCAATTTATTAGAATAATCCTTGAAAAGGATTTGAGTTAAAAGAATATTAGTCTTTGGAGTTGTGATTTAGTAGTCGCAACTAGTAGGACCTATAGCGAGATGTGGTCCAAGATTTTGTGTTTATTTTGAGAACATTAGAAGTAACAAGTATCGGAATCTTGATCGAATTTTAGAGTATCGCATTTGGGTACTCGATAAGATTGTGTAGAAGAAGCATGATGGTGTAGTTTCATGACGGTAATAGTGTGAGAAAATTAATCGTTGCGTTAATTAACGGGATAGTAGGAATAATTGAGTTATTGTCAAGTATGACTGCGGCTGATGAGTAACCCCATAGGAGTTAGATTATCTCGATGGATGACTTGGTCAAGAATATATTTATCTTTTGACATTAGATGATTGAGTATGTTTGAATCTTGGTCAATCAGTTAGGGTATTACGAAGAGGTATATTACAGTTGTGTAGTTGGATTGGATTGGTGTGGATTAGAGAAGGTCTAAGGTTGGTGAAATAAAGTACCTTGGGGCGGTTATCTGGTTAGTTAGGAATATTGATATTAATGACTAAGATTATTGTCGAGCTGTGTGAAATTTTAGTAAATGAATGTGAGGATTTCCTATCAACTAAACCAGAAATTCACGATAGGAGACTTGAAGGTTAAATTTGGGGGCCCTGTATGTTATGCTAGGACACAAAGACCCGATAATATGTGCAGAGGTGGAAGAACAGAACTGAATTTTAAATAGTGTGTTGACCTTTGATAGAATTCTTTGGGTAAAGTAAATGAGTGGGAATGTGGTGAATATCAAGTTGATTATCTATAAAAGATTAAAGTGATGTGATTGTGGATGAAATTTATATTGAGGGGTGTTGGGAACTATTTGTCAAGATAATTCTTTTGGTAGAGAAGTTGATCAGAGTATGCTATTGTGGATTGGAAGAGTCTCTCTTCATAGGTGTGGATTTTGTGTTCAGTTTGAGCATAGCTTTGATATTGCCAAATAAAAAAAATTGAATAAATTAGAGTGTTATGCGATGATTGGGAATCTCAAGGTTTAAGATAAAGATGAAAACCCTACAAGAAAGTTTGAGGAAAAGGTTGTATTCTTGGATAATGAAATGTTCTCTTGGTTTTTATTTAAGATTTGTCTTGTGATGGATGCCAAACATTTATTAAGTTGGTTCTTCTCGGTATGCGAGATTCTTTCAGTTAAGACAAATAAAGGAAATGGTTGTTTTGAGCATTCGAGTGATTTTGCCTTTGGCTTATGTGGTGTTCATCAGTGCTTTGTCTAATTCGAAAGTGGAAGTGTTTCATGATGAATCTTTTGGTTTTGAATTTAACTCTTTTGGTGGGGAGTTGGTGATGCGTGTTCGCGTTGAGAATTCTTTATTCTCGGTTGGGTTTTGTTTTGTTAGAGCTTGTTTAAAATGAGTTACGTAGTGCGTCCTGATTAAAGAAGGTGCCCTTTGTAAAATTGAAAAGATCGAATGATACAAGGAACACGAGTTTATGTGCTATGTGCGAGTTGTGTGATTTGGTACTAAAGAAAATGTTGACCTTTGGTACTTTGGTGTTTCGAATTAGGCGAAGATTCGGAGATAGCGCATTACTAGGACCGTCTCAAGTCCTAGCGTGCCTAGAGCGTGAAGCTCGTTAGGGCGATGGCCACGAGTAAGACCATGTCAACGAGGCGTGACCGTTGAGTAACTCGTGAAAGGTTGGGGCGTGAAGTAAGGCGTAACATTTCAATTATGTCGGTATGGTGGTCCCATAATTCCGAGAGGAAAAAACTTGGGAATGGGAGTCTCGCATATGCGAGCTTTGTCGGAGTTATTCATAGCAGAGCGTGGCAATGTTAGTAATCCTTAAGCGTGATTATTCTTTGGCTTTAAGCGTGTTGAATTGGGTCGAATTCAGTCTAAGGGGTAGAATGTAATACTCAGTGGAAAGCGGGAAAACCAGTTATTCAAAGGAAAAGGGTTAATTAGAAATTGATCCGGAAGAAGGATCTAATAGAAAATAGTTAATTAGTCGGTTAAAAAGGGGTTAGCAGCAGTTTTGGGCAGCGTGGTGAGGCCTCGAGGCCCATGAGCTTTCGGCCCATAGGTGGAGGGAGAGTCCGGCTTTAAAGGGGCCAAACCTAGGCGCCCCTCTCCTTCCCCTATGGCCGCCACCCCACTCCCACCTTGCGCCTCCCTCATGGCTGCCTCCACCCCTTCCCCTCCTCTCCAAGCTGCCCCATCTTCCATTGGTGCCTCCTCCTTGCTACCGGTGTTCCTGCTGCCAACCAAGCGAAGAAAGGACCGTAGGACTGCATCCTTTTGAGAGGAAGGAAGGGAAAGAGGAGAGGATCTTCTTCATAGGGTGGTTCATCATCTTCCTGCGATTCTTCAAGGGTAACGACGAGTGTTCTTCGCTGTTTGATTAGTATATTATGCGTTTACGGTTTCGTTTAGTAGATCGATTACTTTTGCTGCTAGATCGCGTTCTGTCCAGATTAGTGCGTGGACGTTTTGGCATCTTTAGAAGCGGAATCTGGGAATCTTGTCTCCTAGAGATAGTTGGGTTTTGTTCTTAGCTTTAATTGGCCGCCAAGAACACCCAATTCCGATTTACAGTTTAGAAGTTACGTTGATTTAATTGCTGCTGTCCCAAAATCCTGACGAGAATCTGCAGTCGTTTTGATTAATAATTAAGAAGCTGTTAGAGGCCGAATTTGAGGTCTCCATCACCTAGCGAGTTGTAGGATATCTCGTTATCTTTCATTGCCGACAAGAATCACGTCATTTGGACCTCTGTAGCAAAAGTTATGATTTTCTTAGGAGTCTGTGCTGTGGAATGATGGCTGGTCTGACAGGTTTTAGTGTTTCGACTTAAGCGTATACTTAGAGGAAAAATCAGAGGGGCTCACCATAACTAAAAATGTAGATATTCCTTCCAGCTTTCAGGAAAACTAAAGATCATGAAATTCGGACGAACGTAGAGAAAGTTATGATAGTTTCTTTGTTGCTGTCCAGAGACCCGACACGAGAATTGATACTCTGTTGTATGGCTTTGTAGGGCTAGTAAATGGATGAATCAGAGAACCTCACCAACTAGGTTTAGAAGGGGAATTCAATAACCTTTTCAGAATGTCCAAGATCTCTTTATTTGGATTTCTGTACAATTAGTTATGTTTTTTCCAAGGTGACTGTCCACTGGTAGGACAGACTGGTAGTTGGTAATAGAATTGGGGACCGCGTTTTAGTGGCCGTTATACTCAGTTGTATCTATAGTTTTGCTTTTGAATCTATATGGTAGCCTTAGCGTGTCTCATATGTTATCCAGGTGTGGGTTTGATTCCGGGAGCAGCACGGTATCCCCAACCTCCTCGTTCGCACGGTTGAGGCAAGTGCATTGTTGTTAAATGGGTGTGATTGATTGGCTATGTTTGTGTGCTATTTGAGATATGGTTGCATAGCAAGATGGCTTACTTGATGAATGTTTAAGTATGGTGATGGCTCAAATTATGCTTATGCTCTACTGTGGTTCAATGTTGTTGTCTTTTGGTAAGATTGATGATGAAAGAGAGATGAGCATTTGCATATTGAGAGCATATTGAGGCTTAGTCACGCGGTGACCAAGCATGTTTCCCTTGAGATCCCGTCATGAATGTGACGGGCCGAGATCCTCACTCGTGGAGCGTGGGCTTGAGGTCCCTGTTACTTGCGAGTAACGGGCAATTGGTCCTGTGCGTGCGCGCACGAGCATGGGTATCTTGGCGACAGTTGCGTTCTCTGCATTACCGTGTAATGCACACGTAAAGTTAAAGATAAAGGTTCCTTGAGCATTGCATTTGCATATGAGATGTTCTATTGTTGATCTCCTTTACATGTATGTTGATGTTATAGTTTTTATGTACTTGCTGAGTCTGTGGACTCACTCTTGCTTTATTGTTGTTTTAGGTACAGAGCCAAGAACGACATGCATGGGGAAGTAGTCCGCTAGTCACACACATACCACATGAACTAAATAAAGTTGAATGATCTTGGATCGTAATTGTTTTTAGTAATTGGGCAAGATACTCAAAGGTTCATTATGTCTTGTCTCTTGCAGGGGTTTAAGTATAATAATGATGAGTAGTGGAACTTTATACTTCATTGGATTGCTAGATACTTAGCATGTCTTTGATTATCTTTTGATGTGTCTGGATGATAGTTTAGTTAATTTATGAATTATCTGTATGTTGGAACCTCCGTGTAATTAATTTTACAGGGGAGGTTATGCCGAAATTTACTAAAGTTGCCTTGATTAGAATTATTAGGGTTTTGTTTAGTAGCATTCCAGGCTCATGTCGGGCTGGGGTGTTACAGGCGGTGTCGACGCGACAGCGTGGCGCATGCGGCGGTACCGGGATGATGGACATGGACAAGGAGCGGGACGTGGATGAGAAGGCCAAGCAGACGCAAACGAGCTCGACGACGACTACGGTGGACGCGGACCTGAGAAGATGTCCGGTGATGTTTCACACGTCTAGTGCCGTGGTAAAAATCTTTAGTATCATATCGTGTTTATGATATAAGTCGTGCATGTTGCATATTAGTCATGAGCATGACATCTAGTTATGCATGATTAATTAAAAAAAGAATTGGTAGCTTAAGACCGGTATAATTCTCCCCGGTTAAGTCTTGTTTGTGCGTAGGCTTGGTCATGTGATGTTTGTCGGTAGATACGTATAATTATAGCATCATAGCGGAAAATGTATATTGTTGATTGGTGGATGTTAGAATAAATGTATTATTGGAGTATTCGACCGGATGATTTTATTTTTAGGTCGCATGGAAGTTAGTGGTGATTTTTGGATGATAAATTGATTGGAGGTTACCCCTCACATTGAATTAGTAATTTTAGGAGCTTCGACGCATAAGGATTTTATGAATGATTACTTGATGGATGACTTTTGTGTTGATGATTAATGAGACATCGATGTTGAATCGGACGATTTATTTAATCATGAGCAAATTGGTCGGATGTCTTAAGTAATATCCATGTGAGTTATACATGCTAGAATTGGGAGAAGGAAACAATAGATCATTTGAGTGCAGATAAATGATTGGATTGCTATGAGATTAGTAGATAAGTCCTTTGTACCGAGTTGATAGATTTGTACCCTCAATTGGATTAGTAGATGAAGGATTATTAGTTGACCATAGAAGTACATATGTGATTGGATTGGTGGATGTCGTACATGACTTGTCCGGCAAATGGATATAAGTTGTTTGTTTAGTGAGCCATTAAATGTTGGATGCGTATTTAAATTGTAAAGCTCATTAGGTGTCGGATCGTCAAATAAGCCTCGATCGGTGGAAATTTTAGTGTATGCGATAATGTTTTACCGAGGTGAGACAAGTAGAGTTGGATATTTAGTATTAGCTTAACTTGTCTAGTGAAGAATAATTGTTGGATGTAGTCATGGTCATATGCTTATCACTTGGTGGATTTTGTACAACCACGGGATGGATTGTGTAGGTGGAAGTTTTTGAGTCCGGGAATTATTTGTTGGATTGACTACCTCGATTATGCCTTAGTGGAAGTTAGTATGGGATTTGGATCAAGATATGAGAATATGATCGGAGAGTGTTGTGTATGTGATTGGATTCAACACCGGAAAATCAGTTAAGTAAATGATAGTGAGAAGATTAGATTTGTCGGTAGATGTTTTCCTTTGGGATTTAAATGGAAAAGAAAAGAAATTATGTAGGACCACTTGTCATGACAGAAGCTAGGTTAAATTGAGTGTAAAAAGTATTAAATGTATTAGAAAAATTCAGAAAAAAATTATTTTTACACAAGAAATTGAATTAACTTCAAAAATTCATAGAAAATTCATTCGAACTCCAAATAGGGTGATTAAATTTTTATTGAACATAACTTTTTTATTATCTTTCCAACCATTCAATTATTATCCCCACCACTGTTATGCAAATTTTCACCAAAGAATTTAATTCAGATGAACAGTAACAGATTCTATTTAAATTCGATTTTTCCTGAAATCTCATATTCAAACCACTATAACTTTCACATCCTAAATCCGAATGGGATAATTCTTTCACCTAAATTAATCTAAAATCATAATATACCTACTGTATAAATTTCATGTATTTTTGAGCATTTTAATTTTTTGGCTTATTTGGTGTTAATTGCAATATCGTTCTTTCGATAGATATATCGACGATACAAACGTATTCATGAGTATAACCTGAGATTGAACAAGTGGTACAGCAAAGGTGCGAGCACCCTCCTCTTGATCATATTGCTCCCAGTGGTTTTTAAATGTTTTGTGTGAGTTTTATTATCGTAATTGCATGCTATTTTGAAATATATGTTTATGGGTAGAAATAGTTAATCTCCTAATTGCTGCATTAGCCCTCCTTTGAATGTTGATTACCCTTTTACCTTGAATGATTAAGGATATATGTTATATGGGTTGTTTGCTAGTTTGTAGAACGATGTTTAGCCATGCTAGTAGTTGTAGCCAAAAGCGGTTGATGGAGCTAGTCCATCGGCCAATGAATTGAATTGAATCCTAATGAAATTTGAGGATTTTATGGATTGAATTATGTTGGATTTGAGGATTGTATCCAGATCTTCGCATCTGGGGTTTGTGGACATGTTGGGCATGTGTTTTATGTTCTTAGCTTGGACGGGTGTAGGGTGATCTTGAAATATTGTTATTGTTTTGGAATTGTGTAGCCCCGTCTGAGTGATTAAGGACCGGTCTGTGGTGTGATGAACCAAGTCTTACGTGCAACCACACGCCGGGATAATGGCGAAGGCTTGGCTTAATAATTTGTTGTGTGTTAGCTATCAAAACACAATGGGATTGACAATTGTTATTGTTATGTATTTAATTGTTCTTTTGTCAATCTCGTGGGGGCATATTAAAATTTTGCCTTATTTGCCCTTAAGGGTCTCTTGTTTGTTAAGGGACTTACTTACACAACGGGGTTCACCTGTGGTGCGAGGCGCTTAGTCTGCTATGGGGTTCTGTTCCTCGGGTAGTTTGATAGTTAGGACATGACATTGTAAAAGCCTCGTTATGATATCTTAGTCACACTCCTTCGGAAGAGTGCATGGCGACAGTATAAGGTATTCATATCGTGTGGGTAAAGCTGTACAACTCTGCAGAGAACTAAATCTATTCGAATAGCCTCGTCCTAGGTTATGGACAACACTTGTGGGAAAGCAGGTACAGTTAGCTTTTGGGAAATTAAGTTTGGGTTATGGTTGGGAATGTTATGTCTTTATGTTAGTTTGTTCAAATCTGAAATGATTTAATGAACGCGTAGTTCGCGCGTTAATTTTGTTGAGGAATGATTTGTGCCACGAATGAGATGTTCGTGTGTCGATTATATTTGGAGGTTATACCATTGTTGATCATTACTTACTGCTATAAAATGTTTTCTAAATGTTTTACAAATGGCAAGTTAGAATCTTTAATGTTTATCTTTATGCAAAACTTGCTTTATGCTAAAAATTGACTAGTTTAGTAGCCTTCCTTTGATACTTACATGCATCCTTATTTCTTTTGAAAGTCTCGCGAGTACAACTTTGTACTCTAACAGTGTCTATTTGTTCAGGTGAGAACGACGGGTGCAACGGTTTTAACTCCAGTTGGTTGCTTGTGGGATTATGGGCATGCCAACTCGGTTATTTCCTTTTTGCTTTAAGTTTATCTTCCGCTGCGATTTATTTGTGTTATTGTTATTTAGATTTGGCCGATTGCCCTCTTATGTAAAATTGGGACCATAAGGTTCCATATGTTGAAGATGTATCAAAGTTTCTATTCTCTTGTACGATTGTGTATGGATGTGATTGCAATGTTGTGTACTAGGATATGTGCATGTTGGCCACTGATCCTTGGGAGCTAGCATGTGACATATATCCGGGTCACTCGGAATCGTGTTCGTCTCACGTTAAGTGTTGCGTTTACGGCGTAATCACTTAGCTTGATACGGATCCGATCTCGGGGGTCTCCACATCACGGATATTCAAGGCTAACCCTCCGAACACGCACGATTGCATTTGGGTCCACCTAGTTAGTGACAGCCATGGAATTATCCGCGGTTTGACGCGACCAAGGGAACACAATTCCTTCTTTGCCTTGTGGTGTCCACCATGAGGTAGGAGCCCAGAACTAACAATGTCAAGAAATACAAGGCCACCAACACTTTCATCCAAATTAATAACACGCGGACTCCTAAACATCCAAGTCCAACTTTTTTTTCCCTTCCACACACCTAGTCGTCCCAAGCATTTGTAATTATCGAGATTCCTGTAAAGAAATTGTTAGACCATATGGCTAGGTCTAGTATATTGGAGTTGATGAATAATTGACAATGTTAGATACTGATGTTATTTGATGAGTGTGGTGTGTGTGGATTTATGTTGGTCAAGTTAGAAAGAACTTGTGCTGGAAAAATATATTGTTTTGGTCTTTGCACGTGCAAGATAATTCGGAGACGATCGTGGTCTACGGCGAGGACCAGGAGATAGCTTGGAGCAAAATCATGGTAAAGGGTTGAGAATGCTGAAGGAGACGGTCGAACTTGAGTTGGGGCGCGTGGAGATCAAAGATGAATGATACGTATTGGAACTACGGAGGTACGGTTCGGAGGCTACGACACGTGACAATTTTGGGGTGTCTAAAATTGAAAAGTCTACAAATTAGGCTTGGATTGAATTTTGTAATCAGGTGTTAAGCCTACGTATTGAGTCCTATGACTAGTAGGCCGTACGTGGATGATTAGAGTTTGGAAGTTGTACGGGTATAAGGCGATGTGCAGCGGCGGCTGCTATACACCTCGGTTGTGTTATGGCTAGCGGCTGTGCATGTAGCGTAATCTGTAGACAGAAAAGAAAAAAGGGTTTGCGGCGGCTGGAGTTGACGGCCGTGCATTTGTTCTTGTGTGAGAATAGAAAACTCATCCATAGGATTCTTGCTGTGTATGATATGAAGTGATTGATGTGTTGGTGTCATCAAGAGACTAGATGAGAAAAACTTTATGCATTGAGTTAACCAAAAGATGTGTGGCTTTTGCTTGTGCGTGACCTCTGGAGAGATTTGGTGAGGAGGTTAGGTGCTCCTGGGGCTGCATGTGATTAGGCTTGCGGCCGGAAGGATTACGTGCTTTGGCGGCTATGGTTTTCTGTCCGTGCGAAGAAACAGAGGCTGATTTGAGTCGTCTAGGGCATCTATCATTGCTACGTGGATTCAACTCTTCGGAGTTGGATTTACATGCTGGATCACTGTGATTCTTTCCTACCAATTCGTGCTCATCCTGATTGGTTTGTGATTGCCATCTACAGCCGATCTACAAGAATTCCTGCTGTCTTTTGCTTGGTTTCATTGCTATCTTTAGTTCTCTAGTCAGAGTAATTCTTTACTGGATTGTTGATCAAAATTGTGACCTAGTTAGTGCTGGTTTTATCAACTGGAGAATACTGTAGTTGAATGATTGCCGTGCATTCACATTTGCAATTCCTGCTTCGTGAGAAAGGAAGTACTGCTGCTGTTTGATTGCGGACTTTTCAGAGAGGTGCCACTGTTCTTGATTCAAGTACCACGAAAGTTAGGGTATAAAAATCTTCTACAATCATTCACCCCCTCTCTGATTATCATCAACAATCCTACAGAAATATATATGTGAGCCTTTTAGTATGAATTTTTGTCCCAACTAGGGGTTCCTACCTTGACTTCTTGGTGATGCAGAAATTTAAGTAGACTCGCTGATCTTCCTGTCAACGTTGCATCATTTGACAACAAATTTGCTACCTAATTGGCTACAACACTGTCCATGTTGAATGATTCAGGGTTGATACATGGTTCTAAGATGTGAGCTCAAGGAATTACTAATCATTCTTTTGGTCTCTTCTCATGGCATGCTAACAAGAGGGCAACAGTAATGGCTAGTAATGGATTGCATTTATAATTAATTTCTACACAAAATGGTCTAAAATTGAGTTCGAAATCCATGGAAGGATGTACAAAATTTGTAGTTTCATGGAATAACAAGAATGAGACCACTCGTTCAATTGGTCTCTAAAATTTGGAGAATTGTCCTATTTCTTTTTAAACAATAGCAGTACTCACAGATGATTCTGGGAAGAATGGGCGCTAACGTTCCTCTAATATTCCTGATGATTTCCATGCCGATAGTGTCTACTAGAACAAACCTGAACCAAATGTACATGCAACGTGAACTGTAGTAATCCCGTTTATTAAGTAGAGAAAAGAATTAATGGAAAAGAAATAACGGGAAATAAAGAAGAGAGAAGGGAAAAGAGGGGCCGGGTTGAGCCGACCCGAGTCCATGCTGGACTCGGCGTGCGTGCCCCGTACGTGCGCATAAAAGGGGAAGGAGTGCCGTGCCTACCTAGCCACCCCTACCTAGCCCTAGTCGCCACCCCTGCCTAGCCCTAGCCGTCGCTACCACACCGCATGTACGGGGCACGCACGCCAAGTCCGAATACCCCCTTTCGCAACATATTTATGCATTGCTATATGTCCGAATAACCATTTCTATGATCTATACCAACATATTTTGTATGCGTTGTCATTGAGACCATTGGAAAGGTCTATGTAGTACATATAAAAGTGTTGGGAACTAGTAAAAAAAGCATTGCAAGGTAGCAACGGATATATACCGACAAGGCCCAGAATTTGACCGCCTCCTGCACAGCCTCCTTGCATTTGTACATAGCTCTATTGATACGGGGGAGGCCCGATCTTCTCAGTGAGAAACCGTGGATAGTTGATGCGAAGTAGACGATGTCGCTAGCTGAACACTCGCGCCAATGCACGAACCCTCAACTCTTCGGAATACGCCTACAACACACCGGGTAGTTGTTCGTCGCGAGACCACGAACGACGAACGCCAAGTCCCCGATTCCCAATGGAACGGCGGCTTGACCTTGAATTGCAGAACGAACAATTGGATCGCCTAGTCCTCTCTCAAAGTCCTCGCATGAACTCTGGGGTCAAAAGAACAAGCAATAGCTATGTTTCAATCTTATAAATAAACTGGTCTCCTGGATACAAGGGAGGGGCAAGGGTATTTAAGGCACCCTCCACGACTCACGCACGGCCTAGGGCCGGCCACACATGCCGAATCAAACTCTAACTCGGCTAAGACCTAAAAACACACAAAAAGGAAAACCTAACTTAAGCCCGTCACATTGTTTCGGCCATAGAGGCGCGACCGTAAGTCTTCTGAAGCTGGGGCTAAAACCATTGTGTGGGCCTTGGAATAAGCTTTCAAACAAGTCCAAGAACACCCCAATCGGACTCCGTATGCAAAAGTTATGGTCTTTTTATTACAGCCCTGTTGGGCTGTCCCGAACCGAATCCGAATTGAATTCTGAGTTGATTCCGAGATGAATTTCGGTTGCACTTGTGGAAGATCCGAATTGGGCTTGAATTCTTGGGCTTTTCTCCCTTGGTTGACCCACGTGAGCTTCTCCTCCATTGCTTTGACTCGGCCTCCCTCTTGGTTCCAAAGGCTTCACAATGTTCAAACACGAGAATGCACAAAACATTTGCATGAGGTAATACCCAATTCTCATCAATGACAATAGAAGATTCATTAAGAAACAAAAGCACTGTTGATTTAGAAGTTTAGCTCTTGCTCGTCGGTGGACCAATATGCATACGTACTTGAATTATTTGTAGCGTCACGTGTGGCGTCCACCTCGGTATGTGTATGACCACCAATAGGAAAGTTGTATAAGTGTTAGGGATGCCCTCATCATCCTCCCCTCTTGAAAAGGCGTGCGTCCTCGATCTTTGGATCATCACCACCAAAGAAAGGTGATAAATCAGCGACATTGAAAGTAGAGCTCACGCCATAGTCTACGCCGGAAAGCTCTATCTTGTAGGCATTGTCGTTGATCTTCGCAAGCACCTTGAAAGGTCCATCACCTCGTGGCAGCAATTTAGACTTGCGGCGTTCTGGAAAACGATCCTTGCGGTAGTGCACCCAAACCAAATCACCTGGTTGAAAAATCATCTTCTTCCGTTTCTTATTCGCCTTCTCAGCATAGGACTTGACCTTGCGCTCTATCTCCTCTTTTGTTTTGAGATGCAATTTCTTCACATACTCAGCTCGCTTGGATGCCTCCATATGAACACGGTGTTGACTTGGAAGTGGCAGCAAATCAAGCGGCGTAAAGGGTTTGAAACCATACACCACCTCAAAAGGACACAACTGCGTAGTGGAGTGCACGACCCGATTATAAGCGAATTCCACGTGCGGCAAACAATCCTCCCACTCGCGCAGATTCTTCTTGATCATGGTCCGAAGTAGCATCGAAAGTGTGCGGTTCACCACCTCCGTTTGACCATCAGTTTGGGGATGACAAGTCGTGCTGAATAACAACTTCGTCCCCAGTTTACCCCAAAGTGTCTTCCAAAAGTAGCTCATGAACTTCACATCACGATCTAACACAATAGCGCGTGGCACGCCATGTAGCCTCACGATCTCCCTGAAAAACAAGTTAGCAATATGCGACGCATCGTCGCTCTTGTGGCACGGAATAAAGTGTGCCATCTTTGGAAAACGATCCACAACGACAAAAAAGAATCACTCCCTCTTAGTTCTAGGCAATCCTAAAACAAAATCCATACTAATATCCTCCCATGGTGCATTGGGAGCAGTGAGGGTATACAAACCGTGTGGATTCAATTTTGATTTCGCTTTGTGTCAAGTAATGCATCGTTGCACATACCTCTCTACATCTCGCCTCATCTTAGGCCAATAAAAGTGATCGCTCGGCATAGATAACGTCTTCTCACGTCCAAAATGTCCCATCAACCCACGCATGTGATTCCTGCAGTAATAGCAAGCACGGAGGAGTGCGGAACGCATAATTTGTTAGTGCGAAACAAAAACCCATCATGGATGTGAAATTTATCCCACCTTTTCCTCTTTGCAATGTGCATAAGGAACGAAAAATCATGGTCATGAGCATATAAATCACGCAAACTCTCTAAACTAGGAACTTGCACTCCTATTTGAGTTAAAGCACACTTTTCCTAGAGAGAGCATCAGCTACTACATTTTCCTTTCCTTCTTATATTTTACAATGTAAGGAAACGACTCAATGAATTCGACCCATTTGGCATGTCTACGGTTCGAGTTTGCTTGGCCCTTTAAATACTTTAATGCCTCATGATCGGAATGAATAATAAACTCTTTAGGCCATAAATAGTGTTGTCAAGTTTCTAACGCACGCACTAAAGCATAAAGCTCTTTGTCATAGACTGGATAATTCAATTGAGCACCATTCAGTTTCTCACTAAAATAAGCTACCGGTCTACCCTCTTGCATTAAAACACGCTTAATACCCAATCCACTAGCATCACACTCAATTTCAAAATTTTTAGTGAAATCAGTAAAACAAGCAACGGTGCTTGATCAAGCGTTTCTTAAGTTCAACAAAAGCATTGTCTTGCGCTACCCCACATAAATTCAACACCCTTTTAGTAAGTTCATTCAAAGGGCAGCTATGGTGCTAAAATCCTTCACAAAGCGCCGATAAAAACCAATGAGACCATGAAAGCTCTAATCTAACTTACATTCCAGAGTTGGCCAATTTTAATCGCTTCAATTTTAGACTCATCTACTTCAACTCCTGTGCACAAACAACATAGCCCAAAAAGATGACACGATCTTTGCAAAGGTACACTTCTCTAAGTTACCGAATAACCAAGCCTCACGCAAAACTTGTAGAACTTGTCTAAGATGGTCTATGTGTTGATTCGGTCAGTCATTGTAAATCGAATATCATCAAAGTACACAACCACAAATTTACCAATCAAATGCCTTAAAACATGATTCATTAAGCGCATGAATGTACTAGGTGCATTAGTTAAACCAAAAGGCATGACTAACCACTCATACAACCCAAATTTTGTTTTAAATGCTGTTTTCCACTCATCCCCTTCATGCATCCTAATTTGATGGTAACCACTGCGCAAATCTATCTTAGAGAAAATAACAGCACCACTCAATTCGTTGTAACACCCCAACTCAGAACGAGCCTAGAGTGCTACCAAAACTAAATATAACTAGAGCGAATTTACAAATTTTCGACAGAGTTTCTCTTGTAATCTAGGAAAAACAATTTTCTAACAAGTGAACATAACATTTAACAGTAATTTCATAAACCAATACACTCATGCATAAGGGATAATCATATGAAGGTAATTAAATAACACCATTCTCACATCCATAACTTATTTCGTCATTCATAATCATAAAATAACTATGGGTATTTCTCAGCAGTCTATTTATTCTTATGTGATGCTAAAATAACAATTGCATTATTATTGTGAAGTGGTGCGTGCTTTCCAATCATCTACTCCCGCCCATGCATGACGTCTTTGCCAGAAGTACCTAAATCAAAACAAAGCAAGGATGAGCCATAGGACTCAGCAAGTATCAACAAGATTACAGGATCATAAAGACATAACCGTTTAAACAACTTTAATCAACATTACTCATGGCATTTCCACTATTAAAAATATGCTGACAATGCTATGCACTCTTTGTTCTTTAACTCTTTACGCATTTTACCGGTAATGCGGGGTATTCATCCGTCAATGGATACCCATGCACGTATATCTGCACAGGGGACCAAAACCTATACCACAACTAGTATAGGGACCTTTGCCGTCATCAAAATGTCGGGGACCTCTGTACATATTGCCCACATTTCATAAATGTGGGGACCTCAAGCTTGTCATTGGTAGCGGGGACCTCAAGCTGAATCACTTGGTCACCTCATGACCAAGTTTCAAGATCTTTCGGAATATGCATGAATATAACATCTATTTCTTCTCATTCAATAGAATTCAACATATACCTTAGTCATGAAAATGAAGCATTATGAATAAGCTGCAGTCATAACATGCAAGCATCAACACCACTAGGGCCATCTCAACATCACTTTCACATGACAACAATGAACATTACACAACTCAATCATGACATGCAACAAGAATTTCCATTTTAACCCGAATACTTGCCTCAACCGTGTGAGAGCAGCGGACCTGAAGTAGGTGCTGCCCTTGGGACCTCGCTGCCACTGGACAAGAATAAAACCCCAAACTAAGACTTGCTTACTGGACCAAAACCATACATAACATCACATTCGAAATCGCTAACTTTTTAACATTTTCAACTTTTCTAATTTCTAGCGATAGGTCACTGCAAACAGTATACTTCAAAAATTCATAACTTTCTGCTCAGGGGTCCAAATGAGATTATCTTAGACTTTCTGAAAAGATAATTAAGTTGCCTAAATAAACCTAGTTGGGGTGACCCTCTGATTCGGCCATCTTCTACCCCTACCAATCCCTTTAGTCAGAGCAGCTCAACAGCATTCAGTTTCTGGACAGAAATAAAGAAAATAGCATAACTTTCTCTACGTTCATCAAAATTCAGTGATCTTTAGTTTTCCTGAAAGCTAAGAGGATTAGCTTCATTTTTCGTTATGGTGAGACCCTCTGGAAACTCCTCTAACAGCGAGTTTAAATCAGGTTAAACCGACACTGTCAAATCTGTTACCCACAGAAACATCATAGCACTAAAAAAATCATAACTTTGGCTATCGAAGTCCGAATGACCTGATTCTTGTCGGCAATGAAAGATAACTACGATACCCACAACTTTCTAGGAGATGCCCAGACCCAAATCTGCCTTTACCTTAACCAAAAACGACAATATATGCTACTGCAGAACACCGATCTACTGTCATCCGAAAATTGGACAACAAGAAAACGACCCAAAACAAAGAACCACGGGTTACCCTTGCCGAAGCAGCGAAGGTACGCAGCGCGATGAAGATCACCACGAGTTCCCGGTTGCGGATCCTTCTTCCCTTCTCCCTTTCTTCTCTTCCTTCTCCCTTTCTCTCCTTTTCTTCCCTTCTTTTCTCTTCCTCTTGGCCGGCCACCCAAGGCTTTTCTTTCTTGCTCTTGGCCAGCAACAATGGGGAATCAAGGAGGGTGCAAGGAGGTGGGAGGTGGGGCTGCGCAAGGGAGGGAAGGGGAAGGGTTGGCCGCAAGGGAGGAGAGGAGAGGAGGGGGCGGCTCCTAGGGAGGAGAGGGAGGGGGCGGCTGCTAGGGAGGAGAGGGAGGGGGGGGGGTTTGGTCGGCTAGGGTTTGGGGGAGGGGAGCCCCCCCCTTGGCCGGCCACCCTACTGGGCCTTGGCCCAGGCCCAAGTTGCCAGAAAGTTTCGTTTTTCCCCCTCAAAAACTGCAGCACTGACTCCCAACCAAAAAGTCCCTCCCGACGTTCCGTTTGATCCTTCCCCGAATAATCGATCTCTCCCGAAACCAAAATTTAATCTTCCTCGATTCAAAACTTAACTCACTTTCGAGGTATTACATTCGTCTAGCATATCATCTAAGCGAGGTATAGGATGACGATATCGAATTGTGATATTATTAATCGCTCGACAATCTCACATATACGCCATGAACCATCTTTCTTAGGAACTAAAATAACGAGAACAGCACAAGGGCTTAAGCTTTCACGTACATACCCTTTGGAGAGAAGCTCTTGTACTTGTTTCGAATTTCCTTTGTTTCCTCGGGATTGGTGCGATGCGGTGGTCGGTTCGCGCGATGCTCCCGCAATCAAGTCGATCTTATGTTCTATCCACGAATTGGTGGTAGCCCACCGGTACCTCGTTTGGAAAGACGTCGTGAAGTCTGCAAAACACAAGCAACACCACTAGGAAGAGAAGACAAGTCGTTAGTCGAAAGCAAGGTGTCTTTGTACAATAGTACAAAGTGCACCAAATTGGGATCTTCGCTGAATTCTCTCATTTCGATTTGGTGGCTAACATCACTAAATTCTTCTCTCGCTCTTTGGCGGTCTCAAGCGTGCATCTCAATTTTCGCATTGAAGAATTCACAATGCATTGCGGTGTAAGGGGCTTCAAGATGATATCCATATTATTCCATCGAAATGTGTAGCGATTTGTCGCCCATCGTGAGCAATGAGAACGGTCATATTGCCATGGCCGTCCCAAGAGCAAGTGACACACCATCATAGGCACAACATCGCGATCCACGGTGTCGGTGTACTTCCCAATAAGCGTCACTCGCACCATATAGTTCACCTTCACTTCCTCTTTGTCGCTCAACCATTGCACATGATAAGGACGTGGATGCGGCAAGTACTTCAAACCCAAATATGACACATATCCTTGCTAGCCAAATTGTGACAACTTCCGCCATCAATGATCACTTTGCAGACCTTACCCTTATCAAGCTTCGCCCAAGTCTGAAACAAATTGCACCGTTGTTCGAGTGACGGCGATGGCATCACACTAAGCACCTTGGGCGTGCAAACAATGGAATACTGCTTAGTGTTAGGAAACTCAGGATCGCACTCACATTGTTCTATGTCATCAGTGTGCAAGACTGG
Source organism: Ampelocalamus luodianensis (assembly GCA_036346255.1). Lineage (NCBI taxonomy): Eukaryota > Viridiplantae > Streptophyta > Magnoliopsida > Poales > Poaceae > Ampelocalamus > Ampelocalamus luodianensis. The sequence goes on from JAYEVH010000333.1 coordinate 229,650, forward strand.
TTGCGCATCAGGCGACTCGTCATCACTAGCTGAAACATAACCGCCATCCTCGGTGATAAGCATAGTTCTGACATTTGGGCAGTCCCTCTGAAAATGGCCAACACCCTTGCACTTGTGGCAAATGATGTCACGTGAACGTCTGTTGACCCTATAGGCAGTCGCACTAGCGGTGGCGCCGCAGTCGACGCGGTCTTTGGTGTACTCTCCGACTTCTTACTTGCGGGCTGCGCATTGCGAATTGCTTAGGCGGAGTGCTCTTGTTTATCGGCTGTTGTTATATGGCTGTCTGGGTGGTGAAGGGCGTGAGCAGGCGTGACTGTGCATCTTCGATCACTTGTCGCGGGTTCGCGTGCTTGGTGCGACAACTCAATCATATCATTATAGGGATGGTGATTGACAATGCGCTTGACAGCATGATTCATGCCAGCTAGAAATCTCGCCATGGTCTATTCTTCATTCTCGCGGACATCTGCATGTATCATGATAGTTTCCATCTCCTTATGATATTCATCAATTAACCTCATACCTTGTCGCACCTGTCAACTTCTCAAATAGTGGCGCTTGTAGTGGCGTAGGTACAAAGCGTGCCCATAAATCTTGCTTCATCTGCTCCCGGTGATAATCGGCAACTCATGGCGCTCCATGCGCTACGAATGAACCGCTCCCACCAATGTGTAGCATAATCATCCAAGCCATTGGAAGCAAGCAACGACTTCTTCTCATTGGAATAGTTGTTTATTCGAAACAACTTATCCACCTTCGGCTCCCAAGTGAGGTATTGCTCCACATCGTACCACACGAAAATATAGGAAGAGTAAATTTGGGCTTAGCGACAAAATCGTCGGCGTCGGCGTGTCGACGCGCACATTGTTGCGATGGTGGCGCTTGTCGGTCATCGTAGTCGTCGGACGGAAATCATCATCCCATTGCTCGGCCTCATCGGCCATGCTACGAGGTGCACGATGCACACCTCCTCCGTGGACACCACGTGGTGCGCCTCCACCACGGCGCCGTTGCCTCGGCCACGCCCATGTGCTCGAGGCGTGCGCGGCGCCATCCCGGCGTTTACGGCACCGCCATGCGGCGCGCTGCCGCATCGTCGCTCCTCATCCACACGAATAGCACGCTCATCCTCGGTCTCATTGTGCACCGCGGCGGAGGGCGTGCACACTCGTGTCATCGGCTTGCGCACCCCACGTGGGTGTGTTGAGCGAACATGGCGCGTAGCTCCGTGAAGTTATTGTTGATGGCGTGCGCAATTGTGTGACCTCCTTCCGAGGTGTTGATCCGGTCGAACTTCCCGAGTTCATCGCGCATGCCATTGTCACCATCTTGAAGTTGTTTTGTAGCATCTCGCGCAACCGAGTGTACTCGTCCCGCATGCGGCGCCTCGGATTAGGTGGATCCTCCTCGTGACGACATAGCAACAACTCACAAACAAGAAAGCGAGGTTATATCGGTTAGTAAAACAAAAGCTCGCTACTACGCTCGCAACTCACCGCATCACGAACACAAGACAAGCTTACCGTTCCAAAGTGAATCAAGGGCGGCAAATCGACGATTGTGACGGCGACCTTAACCCGGTAATGTATGGCGTAACCAAGAGCAAGGGAGTACACAAGCGGGTGTAGGTGGAGCTCGGACGGTATGTGTATATCCTATGCAATCGATATTCAAGGTATTGTAAAGCTAAGTAATGATCCAAGCTAGAGTATTTTGCCTATGTGCTGATCCAACGGTTTTAAGCGAAGTGTATGAACGCACACGCAAAGATAAATGAGACTTAATGCAAACAAAGGACTGGGCTAGCGAGCGAGAAAAGAGATGAAACCAGCTCGTTTTGCACCAAATACAGGATAGACGCTAGCCAATTGCAAAGGAATATACTAGGGCACAAGATTGCTCAATCAAAATTGAAAAACACAAGCTAAAAAGATGACCCGCATCAGTAGTAGCTAAAAGTATGCGCGGATCAACTCGAAAAGGGATGCCGTCTTCACGGGTACCTTAGAATCACTTGCGAGAGGGCTCTATCAATTTTGGCGAAATCGAGAAAGCTGGAATTTTCTCGGTTTGCGGGCCCGTTTGAGGCCCTAAACGACCTTTTTGGGGTCGAGTTTTCCGCACACGTGTGCTGGTGGCTTACGCAGATGTAAAACCCCCAAATTTCCCAGACTTCTTCTTTTTTGGCTCTATTTTCCCGTTTCCTTTCCAACGGATCAAGAAACGCTCCAATCGGAGGTCGTATGCAAAAGTTAGCGTTTTTTTTAATGCCGCGGCTCTTTCTATATGCGGCTACCTTTTCCTTCTTTTCCCTCTGCTTTGCTCCCCGTGGAACTGCGCAACCCGCACAAAACAGCAACGTGTAATCAACTTGAATGAGCAGCCCTAGGTGCAATATCAATAGCTAGTCTCAAGATGAAAGGATATAAAAGGACACCAAATGTGGTTTGGCCGGCTATGATGTAGTGGCCGAAACTCAAGATGGAGCAATTGGACTCGGATTGTATTTGAGCTAGAGGTTGATTAGGACTCTAGTCCCACCAAGGAGTTCGGATAAGGAAACAACACCGTCTCGGATTGTCTTTGGCAAGGCAGTATGCGGACGGATCGGATGATGGTTTTGGGAGCTAATTGAGGAGTTCAATCAGCAATTTTTTTTGATAAAGATTAAGCTACGCAATGGAAACACAAGGATCAGCACTAAAACAAAACACTAATGGATGAAAACTTAACTAAGCGCACAAGAAATAACAGATTAAACTACGGTTTTGATGCGCAATTTTGGTTTATTGTGCGATAGGAAAGAAAGCGAATCTAACTACGGGTAAAGAACTTCTCACCGAGTAAACCTAGAATCGATACCACATGATACGGGAGGCCCGATCTTCTCGGAGAAACCGTGGATAGTTGATGCGAAGTGAGCGATGTCGCTAGCTGAACACTCGCACCAATGCACGAACCCTCAACTCTTGAATCGCCCACAACACACCGGGTAGTTATTCGTCGCGAGACCACGAGCAATTAACGCCAAGTCCCGATTCCCAATGGAGCGACGGCTTGACCTTGAATTGCGAGCGAACAATTGGATCGCCTAGTCCTCTCTCAAAGTCCTCGCATGAACTCGGGTCAAAAGAACAAGCAATAGCTATATTTCAATCTTATAAATAAACTGGTCTCGGGATACAAGGGAGGGGCAAGGGTATTTAAGGCACCCTCCACGACTCACGCACGGCCTAGGGCCGGCCACACATGCCGAATCAAACTCTAACTCGGCTAAGACCTAAAAACACACAAAAGGAAAACCTAACTTAAGCATGTCACATTGTTTCGCCATAGCGGCGCGACCGTAAGTCTTCTGAAGCTGGGGCCAAAATCATTGTGTGGGCCTTGGAATAAGCTTTCAAACAAGTCCAAGAACACCCCAATCGGACTCCGTATGCAAAAGTTATGGCCTTTTATTACAGCCCTGTTGGGCTGTCCCGAACCGAATCCGAATTGAATTCGAGTTGATTTCGAGATGAATTTCGTTGCACTTGTGGAAGATCCGAATTAGGCTTGAATTCTTGGGCTTTTCTCCCTTGGTTGACCCACGTGAGCTTCTCCTCCATTGCTTTGACTCCGGCCTCCTCTTGGTTCCAAAGGCTTCACAATGTTCAAACACGAGAATGCACAAAACATTTGCATGAGGTAATACCCAATTCTCATCAATGACAATAGAAGATTCATTAAGAAACAAAAACACTGTTGATTTAGAAGTTTAGCTCTTGCTCGTCGGTGGACCAATATGCATACGTACTTGAATTATTTGTAGCGTCACGTATGGCGTCCACCTCAGTATGTGTATGACCACCAATAGGGAAAGTTGTATAAGTGTTAGGGATGCCCTCATCATCTATGCTTAACCTCGCTCTGGTCGTACTCCCACGGCACATGGGAGCCTTTGTTAATGACGAGGTTGTCGAATTGGTATGTGTTCTACTAGGATGGAACCGTCTGCTGGTCTACATCATCATCGTCGTCGGATCCTTCATCTTCTGACAATGCCATGTAGTCTTAGTCTTCGAGATTCATCCTTTGCACTAGGCTCCCAGCTCCTCACCCTCGTCAGCAAGCCCACAAGCTTGTCTAACTGAAGGAGCTACTTCCACAGTGTCTTCATCGACAGCATCAACAACTCCGGACGCTTCAGCCATTGTTTGCATCACGCTGTGACTGGAGTCCCTAGCTTCTTTTTCGGCATCACCACCCCTTCTTGTACAGCCGCCGATGCAGAAGTGGGTTTAGCATAAGCCTGGACCAGAAGGACCAAATCCCATCCTTCCTCCCTCGTCATGCGTATATATGACTTGTAACATCCCAACTTTGGACTTGTGTTTCAAATGTAAGAAAATGAGTAGAAATTAAAACTTTTTCTTACATCATGTATTTCCTGTATGTTCTAAACAATTCATGTACAAGGATTATGGAAATACAAAGTCACAAGTCTTTTGATCCAAAACCTTGTCTTCCAAAAACAATCTTGTCAAATTTTGTGGTCATCCTTTGGAAATATTTTTCCTAAGTACCTGGGATGGCATGTGACCCCTCTGAAAAATTTCATAATTTTTAGAAATTATTTGAATATTTTTAGAGGGCAGTCAAACCCTAAACTAGAACCTTGCAGACTTTTTGGAGAAAAATGCACTGCATAAAAACCTCTGAAAATTTTATACAAGGTTGATATCTAAGTTTAGCAAGCTCCTATAAAAATTTTAGAATTTTTAGAGTTGTTTAGCTATCTCAAATAAATCTCCAAAGTCCAGCTCAATTTTAAACTCTAAACTTAAACTATGGTCTGAGTCAGACTCGGGTTCGAGTCAGACCCGAGCCCAAAGTCCTTGACTTGGTTGGACCGAACCAACTAAGCGCACCGGGTCATTTTAAACAGGGCTCAATCGATCCCAGTCGTTGATTTTCAATCGAACGGCCCACGTGTGCGAGAACATTCGGACCACCGAATGTAACTTCTAATCGCGGCCGTCCATTTTAGATCCAACGCTCACAATCTTCCCAGTTGTTTTAAACCTCAGAACCTTTGGGCAATCACAACCGTTGGATTAAAATCCAACCACCTAAAATCACCCTAGCTTTTCTCCTATCGTCTTCTTCCTCGCGCCGTGCGTGAACAGGAGCGCAGACATGGCGGGTCTTTTCGAGCTCCTCGTCAACATCTCTCCGGTCGGGACAGGGAGTCGTGCAGCTGCTTTTCGGCATGATCGTGCTTTTCCCTACCCCCCCCCCCAATATCTTGGTGGTCCACGGTTGCTTTTTGAGCCAAACTCACCCGAGAGCTTCATTTTAGCAAACCCTAGTCCCACCATCTATATGAAGCTTTCCAAAACTCTCTCTGAGCTCCCTTGTCGCACCACTTAGCTTCCCAACTCTTGAGGAGCTCAAAACCACTGAAAATCTCAAAGCCGTCATTAATGGCCGTGAAGCTCTGTTGAGGGCTTTGGTGCTTCAGTGGTTCATCTTCAATTCTCCTTGTACCCTTTTGAGCCCTTTAGCTTCATATTCAATTCCCCTAACTTAATTTTGGGTTTCATTCACAGGAATTGACCAATTTTAAGTTTGGATCATTTTGGCCGATTCTACCCCTTTTCTTCTCCAACTCCGGTAAGCGGTTCATTTTGCAATTAATTGCTTATGAACCTTCTATGAGCTATAATGAAGCTATTTTGACCACCGGTGGTGTTCATTTTGGCTCAGGTTAATATTTTCATATCGTCTTCTTCAACTCTGGCGAGTTTCTCCATTGTAAAAGCCTCTCCGGCAATATTTGAAACTCATCTTGCTTAAGGTACCTTCTTATTAGTCCCTAGATGCTGTGGCACCCGCTTCTTTGGACAATGCAGAGCTTTTTGAGCATTTTCGCTTCCGACCGTTTTTGTCACCGTGCCTTCTTTCCGGCTCGCCAGCGTTCTGGATCGTCGTCGCCGGCGAGATCACCACCATTGGGTCCGCAAGGCTATTGCGAACCTATTTTGGTATTTTTTTGGGCGCCGCCGGCGATGAGCCCCTCCTTCCGCTCGGTTTTTGCCGGACGAAAGTCCCTCGGTGCCGTTGTCGTTAAGACACAATTAATGGCCTAATCATTGATAATCATTGGGGGTAATTAATATGTCTTAGGAGGTCCACTGTGTCACTGACAGGTGGGGCCATCCTCTTAAAACCCCCTAGCTGGCGCTATTCAACCCTGTTAAGGCATCATTAATAATCAATCATTTGATAATTAATGTTAGCATTAAGTGGCTGTCAGAAATGACTCTTTGAGTCACTAACATGTGGGCCCGTAGGCCTTAAAGCACACTTTCGGGTTCATTAGGACAAAATCTGGGGTCATTAATTGATAATCATTGTTAGCAATTAATGCTGTCCGAATCGACTCTTTGAGTCACTGTCATGTGGGCCCCCGCCCGCTTAAACCCCTCTCTAGCGAAAACATTGGGACACAATTATTGCTAATCATCACTAATCATTGGAGTTGTATTTAATCGCTGTCCTAATTGGTCCATTGTATCACTTACATGTGGGCCCTGTGTCGTTTAACCCCCTCGTGCGCGTGCAAAACGCTCTTTGATTGTGGGCCGTCGATCCCAAGATCAACAGTCTAGATCTATCTAAAATTTTGAACTCCGGATGTCTCCAACGCCATAGGCCGTCAGATCTAGATCAACGACCTAGATCAAAGTGGCCGTTCGGACTCCCCGCGTTTCCCAACCGCTCTGGACCATCCATCTCGCGATGAACGGCTGAGATGCGTGTGCTGTTCGGGTCTCCCGAAGGGAACTGCGCTCTCAGCCGCTCATCTTTAGATCTACGGCTGTGGTTGTTCGAGGCATTCGCGTCGCCCGAATGTCCCTATTCATGTGGACCGTTGGATCCAAATCCAACGGTGGGCTTCTTTTAGATCGCGCGTGTGCGCTATTCTCCGTGCGCGTGGGCCGTTCGATTTCGCATCAAAGTCCCATAATCGTCCACGTCGTTTATTTCTGTTAAGTTTGATTATATTTCGGTAAGCCTTTATTTACCAACTGAAAATTGCATTAAACTTTAGAAACTCATAACTAATTCAATTTAAATCATTTTTAGATGATTCCAGTGAGGTTAAATTCTAGATTAACTAAAGTTTAATCCAAAAATGTTTTTAGACATGTTTCTGCAACAGAATTTTTTACAAACAATCATAACTTGATATCAGCCATTTTAGAATATTCCAGAAATAAAATTAATACTTGTAAAAAGCATATCTTTTTCTGTGTAACTCCAAATTGTGCAAACTCAATTTTGTTAAATTCCTCTATTAGCAAACTTTAATGTGAGATAGGTTTTGATCATGATTTCAATTCTGTAAAGTAACATGTGCTAGGTTTACAACTTAAAAAAATTATAAGTAAATCATTATAACTCCAAATTTGGTAAACTCAACTTTGCTGACCTTAGGATGTCACAACCTGCCTACCCTAAAAATTTCAGACTTTAGATCATTCTAGAAATTTATGCCATGAACAGTACCAGTAATTATTTTAGTTGAATTAATAGGCTGAGAGAAATGGTTTTAGCTATAACTTTTTCATACCTTGTCCAAATAACCTGATTCTTGTTCCTAAAATTATCTAAAATCATACCCTTGCTGTTGTGTGAATTTCTTAAGTTTTGGATATCTTTTGCTGTTGAAGTTTATTTGGTGTTCTTCGTTCTTATTGGTCTTATCGCTTTTTCGCGTTAGGTTCCGAAGATAATATTGGTATTGTTTCTGAGCCACAGCAGCCAGACCCTGCACTCCAGCAAGGCAAGCAGATGTAGCATCATTTGATCATGTTGATCCTATTAATTTCAAATTCTAATATGTTGTTTGCAAATTCTACGTATGCATTGCTATGTTGTTTTAACTATTGTCGATAGTTAACCTATTAGATGCATTATCAGTAGGCAAATGTTTATCCCCTACTACTGAGCCTAGGATTATTTGCTGTGATTTTGGGTTCGATGGATGGACCCTTGTCACTTAGTAGTTTTCGAGTCTGTTGCTTAGTCATGCTTAGCTAACGGTAGAAATGGGCGGTTATCGACTTGTTAATAACCTTGATCACACAAATGCTTATTATGACTTCATATTTCAGCCTCTGTGCTATGATTACTTGTGAAAACTAAAAACTGAAAATAAAATGATTTCGACTTGGGCACAATGGTAAGATGGTGTGTTTTGAGTGTGACTGGAATGGTGCCCGGGTCAATTAAGGACCGAACATCTTGTGAGTCTCCGTTATTCAGGCAATTTGTGCGTGCTAACCACACTAGAGGGAAATGGAACCTCTCTTGACTAAGTACTTTGGGGAGTGTTAATTAATGAGTCGCGTGGTGGGTTGCATATTTAACTATATGCAACATGGACATGTTTGTGGGGAGGGGAGCTGTCAGAACCCGGGATTAACAGCCCAGATCCTCTATGTATTTCTGAACTAGTCCCATGATCGGTAGCTAGTTCACACAGTAAACAAATGTGGTAACAAATTCATATCACAACTTTATTAATAATCAGCAGAGTTTATTACAAAAGAGGCTTACAAGCCAACAAATAAGAACACAGCGGAAGACGAAGAAGTAGTAGGGTCCAGCAATCTGCCACAGGCAATCGACTGGGGTAGCGGCCTAGTTGTCGAGATCCACACTGGTAGCGAAGTCCTTCTCCTCTGAAATTTTGTTTGCATAAAGCAAGTATGCGCACAACTACCGTGCTCGCAAGTTACACCCGTCAGATAACAGAATGACATGCATATATGGATGTAACAAAGGATGGCATATTGGTTGATTTGCATAAAGTAGCATTTTCTTTAAATACTTGTACTAAGTTCCAAAGCAGAAGTTTTATAACTACAAAACATTTTATAAATTCTCAGTTTTATAGTCAGATAACATTCACACAAGAATGGTGAAGGATACCCTCCTATCACATGGCTTCTGCCCAATTCCCATTTGGATAAACCAGGTTTGAAGAAGTCTTTTTGAACAAAACCAAAGTCTAACTTTGAGTAGTTACGCTAGCATGTCCAGAATCGAGGACACGGCTATTCGAATAGTTTTACACTCTGCAGAGGTTGTACAACTTTACTCACAAGAGATAATCAACTTTTAATGTCCGTTTGACACACTTCCGAAGGTGTGCGACTAAGTGATTATCACGAGGTCTTTACAATGCGCCATTTCAAAGTAGTTATGCCCGCTAAGGTTTCACTTCTTTTGGACTAACCATCCGCCAGAAGTCCCCTCTTGCGCCAAGTGGGAATAATGTCTAACCAACACCCACACACCAAAATGGCACAGCTAACAATGAAACGTTGCAAATTAGTTGGCCAGGTCCCGCCCACACAGGATATGTGGTAGTACGATAAGGCATAGCATCATGCGCTTGAAGACCGGTCCTTAACTGACTTGGGCGACAACCAACAAAACCCTAGGCCTCAACCTACCCAGTTGAGCCCGTGCATAAACCTGCACCCACCAAATAACCACTTCGCCCAAGTCCAAACCATCATTTTATTTCATTTTCCAAAGTCATTTATAAAACTCCCATGACACACCAATGCCAAGGGTACACTTTAAACAATAGTTGATTTTTGGCTGAAATTCCCCAAATAAAACATGTTTGGTCTATAAGCATGGCTAAGCACAATATTTTCCAAATGATCCTAGTCTATACTATTGTATTAACTAGGTTTTATCTAGGGTGACAATATACTCGCTTTAATTACCAAAATTGGCCATACAAAGGATTTTAGGCATAACTATAAATTTAAAATAGGGATTTCAATTACTGAATATAAATAAGCATGGAGTAATAATTTAAAACAGAATTTAAATAATTTAAAATAATAGGATCGATATGATCAAGGGTATAACTTGCCTTGCTTGATTACTCGTTGTTCTTAAACGCCGTCGAAATCCGGTCGTCCGAAGTCGTCGAAATCTATACGCGTAAACGATCCGAATTCAAATAACATTCAAATAAAATCCAATAATTATAAAATAAATACTACTAGGAAGGTATCAACTTTATATGAAGTTAGGGAGTTGAATCGACGGAATCGGATTTCGTATGAAGGAGAACGAACATCCGGAAGGTTGATTATCACATGAAAATAAGAAATTCCGAATATCAGAATTTAAGGAATTATTTTTCTGAAGGAAATCCCTTTATTGTGTTAGCATGATGTCAGCGAGGGAATTTGATTTTCCCGGCCGAATTATTTTTCTAAAAGAAATCTCTTGAGACACTGACAGGTGGGCCCGATGGTCAATAGACCATGCCCACGCTCGGTCAACAGTCCATGGTGGACTCGGTGTATCAGAATGGTGCACGTGGGTGAGGTGGCGGGTGCGTGCATATGTGGCAGCCACGTCGGCGGGGATGGTGAGGTGGCGCCCACGTGGAGGTGCCACGTCAACTGCAAGCCGGCGGCGGCTCGGCTACTGGCTCGCCGGCGATAGGGGCCCCGGCGAGGAGTGTGGATGGTGTCAAACGAGAAAGGGTGCTTCGCCGAACCTGGTGCTCACCTCCGACATGCGAAGACGCGATGCGGTGGCCGGCGGCGAGGTTCGGCTCGCGATGGCGGCGGCGTTCGGGTGGCTCTCCGACGATGCTAGCGCGCGCACGGGGTGCGCCGCGACGATGCGGTGCCGGAGGTGGAGGCGGCGAGGAGGCAATGTCGGCGCTGGGATCGGAGGAGAACGAACTGGCGGCCGGCGGCGAGGAAATGAGAAATCCGGCCGATAGAGAGAGAGGAAGTAGGAGGGGGTGATGGGGGCGGAGTGAGTGAGAGGATGCACACCTCGTGCTTCCCTTTATAGGAGCGGAGGGGCACGGGAGGAGGGAATCGGGCGCGGGGAAGACGGCGGCGGCTCGGGGCGGTTGCGGTGATTGCGGCCGTGAGGTAGGGAAAGATGGCCGGGAGGAGGGGCGGCAAGATCCGGGGATTTTAATGCGCGTACGGGCACGGAGAATGGGGTGGGATTTGAGGAGCTGACGGAGCTCTCACGCGGCAAAAATGGCGGCGGCATCAGCGGCTGGAGGAGGAAGACGCGGGGGAGGAAGAAGGGCGCGAGCCGTTGGATGCCGATCCGCGGAGGGTGGGGTGGCGTGGGGGACTTGGTGACCGTCCGATCCCATCGGACGGTGGGGAAGAGAGCGGGTGAGGGGGAGAGTGGAGCGGCCGATTTGGCCGAGCGGGAAGGAGATGGGTTAATGAGGAGATTCGGCCCAAAGGAATAGGGATTTTAAATTGTTTTCTTAATTGATTTGATTCCATAAATTCAAAATAGTTTTAGAAAATACCAAATAAATCCCAAAAATTCTAGAAAAATTCACAGAAATTTCCAGAGTTATTTAGGACTTAAGTAAAATAGTTCCAACTTAAAGTTGGCTATAGTTTTTGCAAATAAATTATTTTGGCTTTGAAATAATTAGGAAAAAGCTTTTAAAAACTCAGAAAATTCTAGAAATTAATTAAAATTTTATTTTCCAGATCAAACCAACTTAAACTACAAGAACTTCAAATAAATTTTAAATTTTGACTTTGAAAACTTCAGAAATTCAAATAAAGCAATCAAACTCTTGCAAATTCTTAGAAAAAACCAGTAACATAATAATTTTATTTTATTTTATTTTGGTAACATAACTTTGGGATGTTACAAACTACCCCCCTTAAAAGGAATCACGTCCCTGAGATTCGGAGAGGCTAGAAAGAAAGAAGATGGACATAGGATGATTGTTTTGGGAGGCTAGAAAGAGATAGAGAGAGTATATCTTGAAGTTGGCTTTATGTGTTGAGTTGTTCAAAGTTTTGAAATATCGGTTTGTCCTTCACGTCCTTCCTGCATCGATAGGTTAGAAGTCCAATGAGTTTTTAGAGACGGAGCAAAATAGCAAAGGGTGAGAGAGAAAGCTATGAGGGAAGAAGTCTACCCATTTAAACAAACATTGCACACAAGATCGAAAAGATCTATGTACGATGTACCAAAAGAAAATATACAATACAAGTAAAGGGACAATACAATGCTCTACCCGATCGATAATCGTAAATTGATGGAGTGACTCAATACACATAATGAGTCTTGGCACACTTAAGCTATATGGTTTAGCTGACAAAACAATCTTCGGTATATGGTCTTTGATGATTCTTGCATGACGATGCTCTCTTGATAACTTCGTGTCTTCTGGTCTTGATCGTAATGGAAGGAAACGTGTTGACCATCTATAGAAATTTTGTAAGGGACAGAGGATCAATTTACTTTAAAATGGTGAGGCAAGAATTAGACAAGAAAGAATTTCTATAAGGAAACTATAGATAGATGACCAAGATGAGGAGAGAACATTTTATTTTTTTTCTTGTTATAAAATAAGTTTTGAAGTTTTCAACTAACGGCCATCCTAACTAGGTCACGACCTACAGTCGATATGGCTCTGATACCACTTTGTCAGAACCCGGGATTAACAGCCCAGATCCTCTGTGCATTTCTGAACTAGTCCCATGATCAGTAGCTAGTTCACACAGTAAACAAATGTGGTAACAAACTCATATCACAACTTTATTAATAATCAGCAGAGTTTATTACAAAAGAGGCTTACAAGCCAACAAATAAGAACACAGCGGAAGACGAAGAAGTAGTAGGGTCCAGCAATCTACCACAGGCAATCGACTGGGGTAGCGGCCTAGTCGTCGAGATCTACACTGGTAGCGAAGTCCTTCTCCTCTGAAATTTTGTTTGCATAAAGCAAGTATGAGCACAACTACCGTGCTCGCAAGTTACACCCGTCAGATAACAGAATGACATGCATATATGGATGTAACAAAGGATGGCATATTGGTTTATTTGCATAAAGCAGCATTTTCTTTAAATACTTGTACTAAGTTCCAAAGCAGAAATTTTATAACTACAAAACATTTTATAAATTCTCAGTTTTATAGTCAGATAACATTCACACAAGAATGGTGAAGGATACCCTCCTATCACATGGCTTCCTGCCCAATTCCCATTTGGATAAACCAGTTTGAAGAAGTCTTTTTCGAACAAAAACCAAAGTCTAACTTTGAGTAGTCCTGCTAGCATGTCCGTAACCGAGGACACGGCTATTCGAATAGTTTTACACTCTGCAGAGGTTGTACAACTTTACTCACAAGAGATAATCAACTTTTAATGTCCGTTTGACACACTTCCGAAGGTGTGCGACTAAGTGATTATCACGAGGTCTTTACAATGCGCCATTTCAAAGTAGTTATGCCCGCTAAGGTTTCACTTCTTTTGGACTAACCATCCGCCAGAAGTCCCCTCTTGCGCCAAGTGGGAATACTGTCTAACCAACACCCACACACCAAAATGGCACAGCTAACAATGAAACGTTGCAAATTAGTTGGCCAGGTCCCGCCCACACAGGATATGTGGTAGTACGATAAGGCATAGCATCATGCGCTTGAAGACCGGTCCTTAACTGACCTGGGCGACAACCAACAAAACCCTAGGCCTCAACCTACCCAGTTGAGCCTGTGCATAAACCTGCACCCACCAAACAACCACTTCGCCCAAGTCCAAACCATCATTTTATTTCATTTTCCAAAGTCATTTATAAAACTCCCATGACACACCAATGCCAAGGGTACACTTTAAACAATAGTTGATTTTTGGCTGAAATTCCCCAAATAAAACATGTTTGGTCTATAAGCATGGCTAAGCACAATATTTTCCAAATGATCCTAGTCCATACTATTGTATCAACTAGGTTTTATCTAGGGTGACAATATACTCGCTTTAATTACCAAAATTGGCCATACAAAGGATTTTAGGCATAACTATAAATTTAAAATAGGGATTTCAATTACTGAATATAAATAAGCATGCAGTAATAATTTAAAATAATAGGATCGATATGATCAAGGGTATAACTTGCCTTGCTTGATTACTCGTTGTTCTTAAACGCCGTCGAAATCCGGTCGTCCGAAGTCGTCGAAATCTATACGCGTAAACGATCCGAATTCAAATAAAATACAATAATTATAAAATAAATACTACTAGGAAGGTATCAACTTTATATGAAGTTAGGGAGTTGAATCGACGGAATCGGATTTCGTATGAAGGAGAACGAACATCCGGAAGGTTGATTATCACATGAAAATATGAAATTCCGAATATCAGAATTTAAGGAATTATTTTTCTGAATGAAATCCCTTTATTGTGTTAGCATGATGTCAGCGAGGGAATTTGATTTTCCCGGCCGAATTATTTTTCTAAAAGAAATCTCTTGAGACACTGACAGGTGGGCCCGATGGTCAATAGGCCATGCCCACGCTCGGTCAACAGTCCATGGTGGACTCGGTGTATCAGAATGGTGCACGTGGGTGAGGTGGCGGGTGCGTGCATATGTGGCAGCCACGTCGGCGGGGATGGTGAGGTGGCGCCCACGTGGAGGTGCCACGTCAACTGCAAGCCGGCGGCGGCTCGGCTACGGGCTCGCCGGCGATAGGGGCCCCGGCGAGGAGTGTGGATGGTGTCAAACGAGAAAGGGTGCTTCGTCGAACCTGGTGCTCACCTCCGACGTGCGAAGACGCGATGCGGTGGCCGGCGGCGAGGAAGGTTGGCGGCGGCGAGGTTCGGCTCGCGATGGCGGCGGCGTTCGGGTGGCTCTCCGACGATGCTAGCTCGCGCACGGGGTGCGCCGCGACGATGCGGTGCCGGAGGTGGAGGCAGCGAGGAGGCAATGTCGGCGCTGGGATCGGAGGAGAACGAACTGGCGGCCGGCGGCGAGGAAATGAGAAATCCGGCCGATAGAGAGGGAGGAAGGAGGAGGGGGTGATGGGGGCGGAGTGAGTGAGAGGATGCGCACCTCGTGCTTCCCTTTATAGGAGCGGAGGGGCACGAGAGGAGGGAATCGGGCGCGGGGAAGACGGCGGCGGCTCGGGGCGGTTGCGGTGATTGCGGTCGTGAGGGAGGGAAAGATGGCCGGGAGGAGGGGCGGCAAGATCCGGGGATTTTAATGCGCATACGGGCACGGAGATTGGGGCGGGATTTGAGGAGCTGACGGAGCTCTCACGCGGCAAAAATGGCGGGTGCATCGTGGTGGAGGAGGAAGGCAGGGGAGGAAGAAGGCGCGAGCCGTTGGATGCCGTCAGAGGTCGCGAAGGGGTGGGGTGGCGTGGCCGCGTGGGGGACTTGGTGACCGCCCGATCCCATCGGACGGTGGGGAAGAGAGTGGGTGAGGGGGAGAGTGGAGCGGGCCGAGCTGGGCCGAGCGCGGGAAGGAGATGGGTTGGGCTGAGGAGATTCGGCCCAAAGGAATAGGGATTTTAAATTGTTTTCTTAATTGATTTGATTCCATAAATTCAAAATAGTTTTAGAAAATACCAAATAAATCCCAAAAATTCTAGAAAAATTCACAGAAATTTCCAGAGTTATTTAGGACTTAAGTAAAATAGTTCCAACTTAAAGTTGGCTATAGTTTTTGCAAATAAATTATTTTGGCTTTGAAATAATTAGGAAAAAGCTTTTAAAAACTCAGAAAATTCTAGAAATTAATTAAATTTTTATTTTCCAGATCAAACCAACTTAAACTACAAGAACTTCAAATAAATTTTAAATTTTGACTTTGAAAACTTCAGAAATTCAAATAAAGCAATCAAACTCTGGCAAATTCTTAGAAAAAAACCAGTAACATAATTATTTTATTTTATTTTATTTTATTTTGGTAACATAACTTTGGGATGTTACAGGAGCACCCGCCTAGGCCGGTGTATCCTACTCCACGTATGGGTCCTTGTGATCCATATTTCGTCAGTAGATCACTAAGGGTTAACCCCCATACGTGCGGCTCTTGATTAGCATTTTCCATTGGAAATGTCTCGTAGGACTTAGCCGTGCTGGCATACCAAAGGAAGTGTGCTTAATAGCTTGGCAAAAAAGCGGTCTGAAGTGTGGGTACATTGGTACACCCCTGCAGGGTTTTGAAGTATTCGAATAGCCTCGTCCTAGGTTATGGACACGCTTGGGTAAGCTTTTCAAGAGTTAGACTACAACATTTCAATTAAAACTTGATGGGTGGTATGAATCAGGGATTCATGCTATGTTGTGGTAGCTATTGGGTTAGTCACCTCTAGGTGGTTGCTTGTACTTATTGTTACTCGCTGTTATTTTAATGCTTAAAAACTGATTTATTAAATTGTCTTCAATCTATTATATTATTGCAAATGAAAATTGCTTTACGCGTCGAAATAACCATATAACCAACTTCCCTTGAATTCAGCTCACATGTAGCCATGTATAGGCTTGTTACTCGTAAGTCTTGTGAGTACATTATTGTACTCATCTGCATTGCTTGTTGTGTGCAGAGGAAGAAGGTGAGCCCCAAGGGCCTCACTTTTGTGAAATGTGCTGTGGCAGTGTGTGGGACCACTAGCTTGGCGGTCCGGTCGGTTGCCTTGTGGATTATGTGGCTAACCGGTCGTCTTTTGGTTTAAGCTATCTTATGGCACCTTTTGCTTCCGCTATTACTTAATATTTATGTCATTTGGCCGGTCGGCTGTTCTGTAATAACTTTATATTATGTATGTCTTTTGCTAGACTTGTTATATATATTGTGATGTATGGAATTGATGCCTGCTTTTGTAAAGATGTATATGTGCTGCATTTCTGGGAACCACATGTCCATTGAGGCACGGGTTATTTTGTCTGTGATGGTAGGGCCAATGGAAGGCTAAGTATTACAAGCTTAATAAACTGTGATCTCACAAAGTTGGTATCAGAGCCATACTGACCGTAGTAACCCCTAGCTTGGTCGTCCTTAGGATATTTTGGAAAACTTATTTTCAAGTGTCAAAAGATTCATGAAAACCTTAAGTAGATTTTAAGATTTTACTTCTTATCTATCTTAGCTTGCTTATCTCACCTTATTCTTGACTGAATTTGGAAAAGTTGTTTTCCCTCTCATCTTCCTTCAAAAGATAGTTGTTTAATCGATTAAGTTGGTTTTGGGAAAACCATGATGGCTTTAAATTGAGTCTTGGCTGTCTTTTGGAGAAGATTAGGAGCTGCTGGAAGTGAAGATTTCGGCCAAAAAGGTGGAGGCAAAATCTGGACAGCAAGCTTCAAATTCTGGACAGCTAGCTTTTAATGAGTAAATAGTATTAAAAATGAGAGGTTAATTCAACTAAAACTTATGGGAACAAAGGGTAAGAAGTGATATGAGTTAGCTAAGTGACTAACCTTTCTTTAGATGATTTTTGCCTTGCTTTCTAGCTGTTTTGAACCAGGGTTGCTGTGCTGAAAATTGCCTTCCTAAAACTGATTGCTCGTTCTCCATACGAGTTAGTCATATTGGGAAGTTGACTTTATAAATTGTGATCTGCTGTGAGTTTATGTTGGTTCTTAAGCTTTTAGAGCTTATTTTGTAAAGTTGTTAATTGTTTTTCCTTGCCTCCTGTCCCGGAATTGTTGCTGACTTATCTTGGTGGAACAGGATGGCAGGAAGAACCCGTAGTGGTCAGCCTTTGGGTCATGATGAGGAGCTCCCGCCTCCCCCGACCATGGCTGAGGTCCTCACTCAAATCGAGCGAAATCGCATGGATCAGACTCGGATTTTGGAGGTCATCGCGAGGAACACCTCCACTCCCTCTGGTGCCTTAGGATCTGGAGGTGGTGGCCACCATTCTCGTGGGGGGGCTTTCGGAGTTCCTCCGCACACAGCCACCTACCTTCTCCCAGTCTGAGGACCCTCTTAACGCGGATGATTAGCTGCGTCTGGTTGAGCGGAAGCTCAACATTGCTCAGTGCCAGGAGCATGAGAAGGCATTCTTCGCATCCCATCAGCTTTAGGGTGCAGCACTCTCATGGTGGGAGAACTTGCTCGCCATGCAGCCCGCGGGACACGTGGTCTCGTGGGAGGAATTCAGGTCTGCTTTCCGTCGGGCCCACATCCCTGACGGCCTAATGAAGCTGAAGGAGTTTTTTGCGCTCAAACAGGGGAGCAAGTCTGTGACGGAGTATTTGTATGAGTTTAACCACTTGGCTCGTTATGCTCCGGGAGAGGTGGCCACTGATGAGGCCAAGCAGGAGAAGTTCATGGATGGCTTGGCTGAGGAGCTGCAGGACAAGCTATCTATCGTGGATTTCCCTGATTTCCAGGCCTTGGTTGACAAGGCCATTGTCGCCGAGCACATGGCGAACACTACTACAAAACAGGCAATAGTAGACGCCTCATCACAGACGGTTAAAATGGAACCGTCTGTGTTGGGTCTGTCGAGCCTATCATAGACGGTTTGTAATACAAACCGTCTGTGATACTCAGTATCATAGACGGTTCTATTAAAGAATCGTCTCTGATAGTATCATAGACGGTTCTATTAAAAAACCGTCTGTGATAATCTGTCGGGACCCAGAATTACGATTCGGAACCCTCTGTGTATACTGCACTAGTCGGGATCACGCTAGTGCACACAGGGGTTAACATAGGTAAATATCGATCCACACAAGCGATGAATAAAGTAAGCGATTAGTTTGAATAACAAATAAGGATTTTGACCTTATGGTGAGTTTACACTTATTAAGCCACGCGAGCTAACGATAAATAAAGCAAAGCGTGAAGCGGAAAACTCGGCGTAGATCCACCAATTCACCACAGCAACCGATGGGATCCGGACATTAACAAGCGATCGGCCTTCAGCGAACTCCTCCTCGAAAGCGGCGTGAGACTCCTCCTCTTACAGAGGTTTGGGCGCAAGTTTTACAACAAGCGTGAGTACACAACCGTACTCGCAAATCATACCACGAATGCAATGTATAGATGCGAGCTTATTCCAAAGAAAAGGCACGTGGTTCTTTTGCATAAAAGCAACATTTGCAATTGAATACGAATAATAGATTGAAAGCATAATTCAAAACAAATAGACAATACTAATTTAACAGTTGTTTCCACAAAGACACACACAGCTAAACAGATTATTTCACATAGCCATATGATTGAGGTCACACAGCTCCCATCCCAAGCATTTTATGAAAACTACCCCTCGTGTGAAATCCCCGAGCATGTCCATGACCGCGGACGCGGCTATTCGAATAGATTGATTTAACACTCTGCAGAGGTTGTACACTTTACCCACAAGATACAACTAGTGTAGCAAGCACCAATCGTAACAAAACAGTTCGGAAACTTCATCTCAAACATTGACATTCCCGGTGTGCTTACAAACCGCTATACCACTCACATAGAATTGGTATAACACACCGCTGGGCGGGAAGGCGAATCATCGCGATGCAACCACCAAGTAGTCACACCTCCACCCTATCACACACGGCCTAACCTATCCACGAACATCAATGCGAGAATCCATAACACTAAGTTAGGCCGTCCCATACCGGGCATGTGGTGCGCATGATGAAGGCTCACTTCAATGGCGCACAAAGTTAAGTCCTTAATTGACCAAGGCAAGACTTCCATTTTCTAACTAAGTCACAAAGACTATCATTCCCATCACATAGACCACCATGTCACACAGTCTCCACCACTTGCCTCGGTCTAAATCCTTTACCACCGGTTGGTTTTAGTGCAACACATGCCATCACGAAGTAATAACACATAGCACACAGTTTTACACGAAGTTCCATAGTCACTTAGTCATAATTAATATTTGCAACCTACATGTGATGATGACTCATGGCATGGCTAAGCAATTGTACTCGCATCTAACCAACCCACGTTGGTGCTATAATATTACCAACTAATAACCAATCTAGGGTGACAAGGAATTATGACATACAAGGCCAAAGTGTGATAACAATTTGGATAGTAACTATGCCCAAAGCATTTAAATAAATAATTAAAGTAGAATGCAATAATTTAACACAAAGTAATTTGAAAACTGGGTTCAAGATGATTAAAGGTATGACTTGCCTTGGAAAAGGTCTATGTACTGGTCTTGATCTTGGGTTCCTCCTTCTTCCACAAAATTTCCCGACGAATCGACGTCTACTCGCAAACGAAACAAAAACAAACAAAACAAATAAATAACATAGGCAAAACAAACTCCAAAAATTACATAAAAATCTCAGATAAATAGAGCTTGAATTTAGACAAATTTAGAAATTTGAATGGGCTCAATCGGAGTTAGGATGCAAAAGTTATGAGCTTTGGAAGATTGAATCTAAAAGAAAAACCCTAAATTGGATTTTTCTGGATTTTCCCGAATTAATTCTCTGAAGAAAAATCGGAATATTGCGCAACGCTGACGTCAGCGAAGAATGTTCGGACGGGGTGACAAACGGCCTAACATGTGGGACCCACATGTCAGAGGCTAGGCTCACGGTGGACTAGGTCCACCGAGCCTCTCGATCGGGGATCCGGTGAACTGCCCACGTAGGCGCACGTGTGGTCGCCACGTGGCGCCACGCAAGCACAACACCGAGTGGTGGCGGAGGTGGCGAACATCTGCAGCGGCCAGTCGCTTGTCGGCGGCGCTCGAGGACCAAGGTCCCGCGAGCGCGGCTCGCCGTGGCGGCGAGAAGGGTACCGAAGTGCAGGCGCTAAGGGAGCACGTTAGTGTACTCGCGGTCTTAGGGACAACGAGTGGCCGTGGCGCAGGTCGGGCGGCGAGTCGTCACGGCCGTTGTCGGACGAGCGAACCGGTGGTGCTCGCGAAGTGGATGGCACCAGGAGATTGCTTATGCTCGCGCGATGCTAGTGGTGCGATCGGCGAGCTCGGACGGAATCAGCGGCGGCGGAAGAGCTCGCCGAGTCCTTGCGGTGAAAACCTAGAATCGGCGAGAGCAGCGCGAGGGCTCTCGGGTTACGGGGTTTGGGGTTTCGATGCGGGAGAGGCGATCTTGTGGGCCTTTATAGGGGTCGGGAGGGCTAGGGTGGCGTCGTGGCGAAAACCTAGAGAGTCGAAAGAACCCGAAGCGAAACTCCGAGTTTGAAAGGAAATCGAGATATGATTTTACCAGCAATGGATACGGGGAGATAGGGGATAAGATTTGGCGGCGAAAACCGGGGAGTTTTAGTTTGGAAAGTCCTTTTGTCGGACGAAGTTCCGAGGGGTTTCAATGGCGGCCGGCCGACTTCGCGCTTGAGACGAAGCGCGCGCGAAGACGACGACTGACGTCACGAGGCCCACACGTCGTGGCGAGGAGGCGCGCGTGCGCGGTGGCGAGCATGCGGAGGCGAGTGGGCCGCTAGCGGGCGTCTTGCGGGGAAAAGGAGTTGGGCTGGGAAGATTCGGCCCGATCGGATTTCTGAGATTATTAATAGTTTTTCTAATTTAGAAAATACCAGAAATTCAAATAAGCAATAGAAAATAGCAAATGAACTCAGAAAAATTCTAGAAAAATCTAGAAAATATGTCTGAGCACATAGAACCCAAATAAAATAGTTTTGGCTATTGTTCCACTTGGGATTATTCACATTAAATGTTTTTGATTGCAAAGTCCAATATTAAGCTTTTGAATTAAATTCAAATAAAATTCAAATGGTGAATTTTCTCCTACTAACTATTTAAAAGATTTTTAAGCTCAGAAAATTGGGATGTTACATAATTTGCAGTATCACAGACGGTTTTTTAATAGAACCGTCTATGATACTATCAGAGACGGTTCTTTAACAGAACCGTCTATGATACTGCAGATAATCACAGACAGTTTATTAATAGAACCGTCTGTGATACTATCACAGACGGCTCGTATCACGAACCGTCTATGATAAGTACCTCATCACAGACGGTTGGTGATATGAGACGTCTGTGATATGTGATTCACAACGCGGGAGTTCAAAAAATTTAAATGCGTGCGCGGGAATTTTGAATGTGTGAGTGGGAGTAGCAGAAGTCCTTATATATTAATAAGGACTCCCCCAAATCCAGCGTGACCTCTGGGCTTAAAAATCCCAAATTTCGCGCCGGCCCTTGTCCCTCCCGTTCGTCCCGCCGCCGCCCAGTGCTCCCTCCGCCGGGCCTCCTCCTCCTGCCGCTCGTCCTCCCCCCGACGGCCAGCCGGCGTCCCCCCCACCGGCTCTCCTCCCCGCACCGCCCCCATCCAGGCGCCGGCCCTCCTCCCTCCAGTGCCGCCTGTCCTCCCTCCCCCCCCCCCCCGGTCGGCTTCTCCTAGATCGAGGTATACATGTGTGCTTGGATATAGTTTTGTGATTGAATGTATGCTTGAATATAGTTTTGTGATTAAATGGATAGGGAACAATGTGGCTTAATGATTTGACAAATGCAGGAGCTGCGGGCCAAGGCTGCGGAGGCAGCGAAGCCCAAGCTGGCGATGCGGCCATGAGGAAGGAGGGTAGGGATGAGGATAAGGATGCGCCTTTCGAGGAGCTCCACGACAAGGACAAGATCATGGCCTTCTTCAGAAGGCTCATGACCGAGTGGAGCCAGGAGGTGGACGAGGTGCCGGAGGCGGAGAGGCGGACGACCAAGGGAATACATTTAGTTTTTTGCGATTGAAAAAGTATCACGAGCGGTTGGAAGTAGAAGCATGCGCGATAACTACTATCGCTGACGGTTCTACTTTCAACCGTTTGTGATATTAAATATCCTGACGGTTTTTGAGCAAATGCGTAATAATGTCTGTTCTCACAGACGAACTTTTTCAGACGGTTCGAAAAACCGTCTGTGATGATGGTTTCGAACCGTCTGTGATGAGGCTGTGTGTAGTAGTGGAAGGCGCTAGGCGAGTCCCTCAAGCGCAAGTGGGAGGCCCACCGGTCTACACAGGCCAACCTTTCTCGTCCTCGTGTTGGGCCTGCACCAGGGGCCCGTTCTTTGGCTTCACCAGCACCGAGGCCATCGGCGCCAATCACTCGTCCCCCACAGGCCGTGTTTCAACCACGTGTACTTACGACCCAGCAGCAGGGTGGCCTCCGCAATCCGGCTGCTGAGGTCACCTGCTTCTCCTACAACAAGAAGGGCCACTCCGCCAACGTTTGCCCTGAGAAGACTGGAGCAGCCCCTCGTCCTAATGGAGGACGCGGGTAACGGAGTGGTCACCCACCTGACCAGAAGGTAGTCCAGAAGACCCAGGGCGTGGGGAGCGGCCGAGTCAACCATATCTTGGCTGAGGAGGCACAGGAGGCACCCGACGTTGTGTTGGGTACTCTTCTTGTCAACTATCGTCCTGCTGCAGTATTATTTGATTCAGGAGTATCACATTCTTTTATTTCGAGATCATTTTCTGTTGCTAGTGACCTTCACTTTGTTCCTTTGGGGATTCCTTTGCTTATTCGCTCTCTGGGTTCGGAAATGAGAGCTGATCAGGAATGCCGGGATGTTCCTATTGATATTGAAGGAGTGAGATTCTTGGCGAATCTCATCCTACTCGACTCAGTGCGTCTGGATGTGATTCTTGGCATGGATTGGTTGTCCCAACACTTGGGGCAAATCGATTGTGCTAGGAAGATGGTCTACCTCACCAGCCCCTCAGGCGAAAGGGTTGGATTTTCGCCGCAGCTGCAAGGGCCACATCTTTGTTCCCTATAAGCCAAGCTAGCCTTGGAGATTCAGGATGTTCCCACAGTGTGTGACTTCGTGGACGTCTTTCCTGAAGATTTACCTGGGATGCCTCCAGTTCGAGACCTGTAGTTTGTCATTGAATTGCTGCCCGGTACCGCTCCAATTTCAAAGGCGCCGTATCGTATGCCTCCCAATGAGTTGGAGGAGCTGAAGAAGCAGTTAGGTGAGCTTCAAGCAAAGGGCTTTATCCGTCCTAGCTCATCTCCTTGGGGTTGTCCAGTAATATTTGTGAAGAAGAAGGACAAGACCCTGCGTATGTGTGTTGATTACCGTCCACTTAATGAAGTGACGGTGAAAAACAAGTATCATCTGCCTCGCATTGATGATCTTTTTGATCAATTGACTGGAGCCCATGTGTTTTCCAAGATTGACTTGAGATTGGGGTATCATCAAGTCAGGATCAGGGCTGAGGATATTTCGAAGACGGCTTTCACTACTCGTTATGGCCTTTACGAGTACACTGTCATGTCTTTTGGTTTGACCAATGCTCCCGCTCTATTCATGAATCTTATGAATTCAGTGTTCATGGAGTATTTGGATAAGTTTATCGTGGTATTCATTGATGATATTCTTATCTACTCCAAGAGTGAAGAAGAGCATGCTGAGCACCTGAAGCTTGTATTAGGAAAGCTGCGTGAGCACCAGCTTTATGCAAAGTTCAGTAAGTGCGAGTTCTGGTTGAAGGAAGTGTCATTCTTGGACCATGTTCTTTCAGTAGGTGGCGTAGCTGTGGATCCTAGCAAGGTCAACGATGTCCTATCTTGGGGTCAGCCCAAGTCAGTCACCGATGTATGGAGTTTTCTTGGTTTAGCGGGTTATTACCGTCGCTTTATCGAGAACTTCTCGAAGATCGCGAAGCCGATGATTGAGTTGCTCAAGAAGGACAAGAAATTTGTGTGGTCCTCTGCTTGTGATGAGAGTTTTCAGGAACTGAAGAAGCGATTGACATCAGCCCTAGTGCTGGTTCTCCCTGATATACACAAGAGCTTTGACATCTTTTGTGACGCCTCTCGTCAGGGACTCAGTTGTGTGCTTACTCAAGAAGGCAAGGTAGTAGCCTATGCATCAAGGCAGTTGAGGCCTCATGAACTTAACTATCCTACCCATGATTTGGAGTTAGCTGCAGTGGTTCATGCACTCAAGATTTGGCGGCATTACCTGATTGGTAACCGTTGTGAGGTGTATTCTGACCACAAGAGCTTGAAATATTTGTTCACCCAGCCAGATCTGAACCTCAGGCAAAGAAGATGGTTGGAATTGATCAAAGACTATGACATGGGCATTCAGTATCATCCGGGCAAGGCCAATGTTGTTGCCGATGCACTTAGTCGGAAGATGTATTGTAATACTTTGATGCTTCAAGAGCAACAACCTGCCCTTCTTGAAGAATTTCAGTGGCTCAATTTGGGTTTGATTGAGCATGGTTCACTTGCTTCCTTGGTTGTGCAACCAACCTTGGTGGACCAAATCAAGGCGGCACAGCAGTCTGATGTTGGTGTGAGTCAGATCCAGCAGAACATCAAAAATGGAACAGCCAAGTGCTTCTCTGAGGATGAGCATGGAGTTGTATGGTTTGGACAACGCCTTGTTGTCCTGAAGGTCGTGGAATTGTAGGAATTGGTCCTCCGCGAAGCCCATGACTCCCCTTTATCCATTCATCCCAGGGCCACCAAAATGTACCAAGATCTTCGTTAGAGATTCTGGTGGACCCGAATGAAGCGCGAGATTGCCAAGTTCGTTGCCGAGTGCGACGTGTGCTGTCGGGTTAAGGCCGAGCATCGCGTCAGCGAGTCTTCTTCACCGTTGCGATGCGAGTGGAAGTGGGATTCCGTTGGCATGGACTTCATCACCGGTCTGCCCCGTACCTCTTCGGGGAAGGATGCCATCTGGGTTGTCATTGATCGGTTGACAAAGGTAGCACATTTCCTGCCAGTGCGTACCACCCTCAGTGTCAGTCGATTGGCGGATCTCTACATATCTCGCATTGTGAGTTTACATGGTGTGCCACGAACGATTGTGTCAGATCGTGGTTCTCTTTTCGCTTCTCGCTTTTGGCATAGTTTGCAAGAAGCCATGGGCACTCGCCTTACTTTCAGTTCAGCTTATCATCCCCAAACTGATGGTCAGACGGAGCGAGTCAAACAGGTTTTGGAAGATATGCTCCGTACTTGTGTTCTTTCCTATGGGAAGAATTGGGAGAAGTGCCTACCGCTTGCTGAATTTTCCTACAACAACAGCTTTCAGGCTAGTCTCGGTATGGCACCATTTGAGGCTTTGTATGGGAGGTGATGCAGAACCCCATTGAACTGGTCAGAAACTGGTGAGAGACAGTTCTTTGGCCCAGATTCGATCAATGAGGCCGAAAGCTAGGTTCAGTTGATTCGCGAGCATTTGCGTGTGGCCCAGTCCAGGCAAAAGAGCTATGCGGATCGTCGTCATCGCGAATTGAGCTTTGAGCCCAATGGCTTTGTTTATCTCAATGTCTCACCTTTGAAAGGCCATCGGCGATTTGTCATCAAGGGCAAGTTAGCTCCTCGGTATATTGGGCCTTATCGTATCATCGAGAAAGTGAGAGCTGTTGCATACAGATTGGAGTTGCCAGTCACACTTGAGGGGGTGCATGATGTGTTCCATGTGTCCCATTTGAAGAAGTGCCTCCGTGTTCCGACTGAGGAAACTCCGTTGGAAAATCTCGATGTGTAGGAAAATTTGACCTACCGCGAGCATCCTGTTCGTATTCTTGAAGAATCTGAACGAAGGACAAGAAACCGTATCATCCAGTTCCTTAAGGTTCAGTGGTCGAATCATTCCGAAGATGAGACAACTTGGGAGCGGGAAGATCGCCTTCGTGCTGACAACCTATCTTTCTTCTCCGAGTAAACGGAATCTCGGGACGAGATTCTTGTAAGGGGGGAGATTTGTAACATCCCAACTTTGGACTTGTGTTTCAAATGTAAGAAAATGAGTAGAAATTAAAACTTTTTCTCACGTCATGTACTTCCTGTATGTTCTAAACAATTCATGTACAAGGATTATGGAAATACAACGTCACAAGTCTTTTGATCCAAAACATTATCTTCCAAAAACAATCTTGTCAAATTTTGTGGTCATCCTTTGGAAATATTTTTCCTAAGTACCTCGGATGGCATGTGATCCCTTTGAAAAATTCCACAATTTTTAGAAATTGTTTGAATATTTTTAGAAGGTAGTCAAACATATTTGACTTTTAGTCAAACCCTAAACCAGAACTTTGCAGACTTTTTGGAGAAAAATGCACTGCATAAAAACCTCTGAAAATTTTATACAAGGTTGATATCTAAGTTAGCAAGCTCCTGTAAGAATTTCAGAATTTTTGGAGTTGTTTAGCTATCTCAAATAAATCCTCAAAGTCCAGCTCAATTTAAAACTCTAAACTTAAACTCTGGTCTGAGTCAAACTCGGGTTCGAGTCAAACCCGAGCCCAAAGTCCTTGACTTGGTTGGACCGAACCAACTAAGCGCACCGGGACGTTTTAAACAGGGCTCGATCGATCCCAGCCGTTGATTTTCAATCGGGCGGCCCACGTGTGCGAGAACATTCGGACCACCGAATGTAACTTCTAATCGCGGCCGTCCATTTTAGATCCAACGCTCACAATCTTCCCAGTTGTTTTAAACCTCAGAACCTTTGGGCAATCACAACCGTTGGATTAAAATCCAACCGCCTAAAATCACCCTAGCTTTTCTCCGGTCATCTTCTTCCTCGCGCCGTGCGTGAACAGGAGCGCAGACATGGCGGGTCTTTTCGAGCTCCTCGTCAACGTCTCTCCAGTCGGGATAGGGAGTCGTGCAGCTGCTTCTCAGCACGATCGTGCTTTTCCCTGCCCCCCATTATCTTGGTGGTCCACGGTTGCTTTTTTAGCCAAACTCACCCGAGAGCTTAATTTTAGCAAACCCTAGTCCCACCGTCTATATGAAGCTTTCCAAAACTCTCTTTGAGCTCCCTTGTCACACCACTTAGCTTCCCAACTCTTGAGGAGATCAAAACCACTAAAATCTCGAAGCCGCCATTAATGGCCGTGAAGCTCTGTTGAGGGCTTTGGTGCTTCAGTGGTTCATCTTCAATTCTCCTTGTACCTTTTTTAGCCCTTTAGCTTCATATTCAATTCTCCTAACTTAATTTTGGGTTTCATTCATAGGAATTGACTAATTTTAAGTTTGGATCATTTCGGCCGATTCTACCCCTTTTCTTCTCCAACTCCAGTAAGCGGTTCATTTTGCAATTAATTGCTCATGCACCTTCTTCAACTCCGGCGAGTTTCTCCGCTATCAAAGCCTCTCTGGCCATCTTTGAAGCTCATCTTGCTTAAGGTAGCTTCTTATTAGTCCCTAGATGTTGTGGCACCCACTTCTTTGGCCATCTTTAAAGCTCATCTTGCTTAAGGTAGCTTCTTATTAGTCATCGTGCCTTTTTTCCGGCTCGTCGACGTTCTGGACCGTCGTCGCCGGCGAGGTCACCACCATTGGATCCGCAAGGCTATTGCGAACCCATTTTGGAATTTTATGGGCGCCACCGTGGCCGGAGCCGCCGGCGACGAGCCCCTCCTTCCGCTCGGTTTTTGCCGGACGAAACTCCCTCAGTGCCGTTGTCGTTAAGACACAATTAATGACCTAATCATTGATAATCATTGGGGGTAATTAATATGTCTTAGGAGGTCCACTGTGTCACTGATAGGTGGGGCCAGCCTCTTAAAACCCCCCGACTGGCGCTATTCAACCATGTTAAGACATCATTAATAATCAATCATTTTATAATTAATGTTAGCATTAAGTGGCTGTCGGAAATGACTCTTTGAGTGACTGACATGTGGGCCCGTAGGCCTTAAACCACACTTCCGAGTTCATTAGGACAAAATCTGGGGTCATTAATTGATAATCATTGTTAGTAATTAATGCTGTCCGAATCGACTCTTTGAGTCACTGTCATGTGGGCCTCCGCCCGCTTAAACCCCTCTCTGGCGAAAACATTAGGACACAATTATTGCTAATCATCACTAATCATTGGAGTTGTATTTAATCGCTGTCCTAATTGGTCCATTGTATCACTTACATGTGGGCCCTGTGCCGTTTAACCCCCTCGTGCGCGTACAAAACGCTCTTTTGATTGTGGGCCATCGATCCCAAGATCAACGGTCTAGATCTATCTAAAATTTTGAACTCCGGAGGTCTCCAACGCCGTAGGCTGTCAGATCTAGATCAACGACCTAGATCAAAGTGGCCGTTCGGACCCCTCGGGTTTCCCAACCACTCTGGACCATCCATCTCGCGATGAACGGCTGAGATGCGCGTGCTGTTCGGGTCTCCCAAAGGGAACTGCGCTCTGAGCCGCTCATCTTTAGATCTACGTCTATGGTTGTTCGAGGCATTCGCGTCGCCCGAATGTCCCTATTCACGTGGACCGTTGGATCTAAATCCAACGGTAGGCTTCTTTGACATCGCACGCGTACGCTATTCTCCGTGCTCGTGGGCCGTTCGATTTTGCATCAATGGCCCATAATCGTCCACGTCGTTTATTTCTGTTAAGTTTGATTATATTTCGGTACGCCTTTATTTACCAACTGAAAATTACATTAAACTTTAGAAACTCATAACTAATTCAATTTAAATCCTTTTTAGATGATTCCAGTGAGGTTAAATTCTAGATTAACTAAAGTTTAATCTAAAAATGCTTTTAGACATGTTTCTGCAATAGAATTTTTTACAAACAATAATAACTTGATATCAGCTATTTTAGAATATTCCAGAAATAGAATTAATACTTGTAAAAAGCATATATTTTTCTGTGTAACTCCAAATTGTGCAAACTCAATTTTGTTAAATTCCACTGTTAGCAAACTTTAATGTGAGATAGGTTTTGATCATGATTTCAATTCTGTAAAGTAACATGTGCTAGGTTTACAACTTAGAAAAATTATAAGTAACTTTTTCATACCTTGTCCAAATGACCTGATTCTTGTTCCTAAAATTATCTTAAATCATACCCTTGCTGTTGTGTGAATTTCTTAAGTTTTGGATATCTTTTGCTGTTGAAGTTTATTTGGTGTTCTTCGTTCTTATTGGTTTTATCGCTTTTTCGTGTTAGGTTTCGAAGATAATATTGGTATTGATTCTGAGCCACAGCAGCCAGACCCTGCACTCCAGCAAGGCAAGCAGATGTAGCATCATTTGATCATGTTGATCCTATTAATTTCAAATTCTAATATGTTGTTTGCAAATTCTACGTATGCATTGCTATGTTGTTTTAACTATTGTCGATAGTTAACCTATTAGATGCATTATCAGTAGGCAAATGTTTATCCCCTACTACTGAGCCTAGGATTATTTGCTGTGATTTTGGGTTCGATGGATGGACCCTTGTCACTTAGTAGTTTTCGAGTCTGTTGCTTAGTCATGCTTAGCTAACGGTAGAAATTGGTGGTTATCGACTTGTCGATAACCTTGATCACACAAATGCTTATTATGACTTCATATTTCAGCCTCTGTGCTATGATTACTTGTGAAAGCTAAAAACTGAAAATAAAATGATTTCGACTTGGGCATAATGGTAAGATGGTGTGTTTTGGGTGTGACTGGAATGGTGTCCGGGTCAATTAAGGACCGAACATCTTATGAGTCCCCGTTATCCAGGCAATTTGTGCTTGCTAACCACACTAGAGGGAAATATGACCTCTCTTGACTAAGTACTTTGGGGAGTGTTAATTAATGAGTCGCGTGGTGGGTTGCATATTTAACTATATGCAACATGGACATGTTTGTGGGGAGGGGAGCACCCGCCTAGGCCGGTGTATCCTATTCCACGTATGGGTCCTTGTGATCCATATTTCGTCGGCAGATCACTAAGGGTTAATCCCCATACGTGCGGCTCTTGATTAGCATTTTCCATTGAAAATGTCTCGTAGGACTTAGCCGTGTCGGCATACCAAAGGAAGTGTGTTTAATAGCTTGGCAAAAAGGCAGTCTGAAGTATGGGTACATTGGTACACCCCTGCAGGATTTTGAACTATTCGAATAGCCTCGTCCTAGGTTATGGAGACGCTTGGGTAAGCTTTTCAAGAGTTAGACTACAACATTTCAATTAAAACTTGATGGGTGGTATGAATCAGGGATTCATGCTATGTTGTGGTGGCTATTGGGTTAGTCACCTCTAGATGGTTGCTTGTACTTATTGTTACCCGCTGTTATTTCAATGCTTAAAAACTGATTTATTAAATTGCCTTCAATCTATTATATTATTGCAAATGAAAATTGCTTTACGCGTCCAAATAACCATATAACCAACTTCCCTTGAATTCAGATCACATGTAGCTATGTATAGGTTTGTTACTCGTAAGTTTTGCGAGTACATTATTGTACTCATCTGCATTGCTTGTTGTGTGCAGAGGAAGAAGGTGAGCCCCAAGGGCCTCACTTTTGTGAAATGTGCTGTGGCAGTGTGTGGGACGACTAGCTTGGCGGCCCGGTCGGTTGCCCTGTGGATTATGTGGCTAACCGGTCGTCTTTTGGTTTAAGCCAACTTATGGCACCTTTTGCTTCCGCTGTTACTTAATATTTATGTCATTTGGCCGGTCGGCTGTTCTGTAATA
Source organism: Ampelocalamus luodianensis (assembly GCA_036346255.1). Taxonomy (NCBI): domain Eukaryota; kingdom Viridiplantae; phylum Streptophyta; class Magnoliopsida; order Poales; family Poaceae; genus Ampelocalamus; species Ampelocalamus luodianensis. Next base: position 260,856 of record JAYEVH010000333.1, read on the forward strand.
ACTTTATATTATGTATGTCTTTTGCTAGACTTGTTATATTGTTATGTATGGAATTGATGCATGCTTTTGTAAAGATGTATATGTGCTGCATTTCTGGGAAGCACATGTCCATCGAGGCGCGGGTTATTTTGTCTGTGATGCTAGGGCCAATGGAAGGCTACGTATTACAAGCTTAATAAACCGGGGTCTCACATGACTGCTACGACAATGTTTCCTTGAGCTGCACTAACTCCCAATATGTGCGCTGTGTTGCTCGGGGGGCAAGGTAACTCAATTTCAAATCAAACATAACATGATGCAATTCGAATGAGTAACACAAACACCGCATCCCAGCGCCCCATGTACGCTGCTCTGCTCTTGGCAGGGGCACGGTCGCCGATTGGAAATAACACAAACCAATCCCCTCGGGACCTTAAAAAATAGTCCCCTGACCGTAGTAAATTTTAAAATTAGTGACGTCCGACATAGTTAATGCACTGCACCGTAAACAACATTTCCATGATTAACTACATATTTAAAACTAGACTACCCACCGAAAATGATTATATACAACATACTACACTACGTAACCGTACATCCAAAACTGTGTAATCTATTCGGTTAAAAAAATTACTTGAAAGGTGGGCGACCGGACGGACAGCGCTTTGCTAGTTTCTCTCCTCCCCTCTTCTCCTCTCCTTTCCCTCCCCTCTTTTTTTATAGGAAAGATTGCGTCACTATTTGGAATGACGATAGGGAGTTGCCGGATCCCTATCACCATTTGGCTACAAAACTGCATCCATGTTGAATGATTCAGGGTTGATACATGGTTCTAAGATGTGAGCTCAAGGAATTACTAATAATTCTTTTGGTCTCTTCTCATGGCATGCTAACAAGAGGGCAACAGTAATGGCTAGTAATGGATTGCATTTATAATTAATTTCTACACAAAACGGTCCAAAATTGAGTTCGAAATCCATTGAAGGATGTACAAATTAAATTTGTAGTTTCATGGAATAACAAGAATGAGACCACTCGTTCAATTGGTCTCTAAATTTTGGAGAATTGTCCTATTTCTTTGTAAACAATAGCAGCACTCACAGCTGATTCTGGGAAGAATGGGCGCTAACGTACCTCTAATATTCCTGATGATTTTCATGCCGATAGTGTCTACTAGAACAAACCTGGACCAAATGTACATGCAACCTGAACTATAGTATCCCGTTTATTAAGTAGAGAAAAGAATTAATGGAAAATAAATAACGGGAAATAAAGAAGAGAGAAGGGAAAAGAGGGGCCGGGTCGAGCTGACCCGAGTCCATGCCGGACTCGGCGTGTGTGTCCTGTACATGCACATAAAAGGGGAAGGAGTGCCGCCCCTACCTAGCCCTAGCCACCGCCCCTGCCTCGCCCTAGCTGCCACTACCGCACCGCACGTACGGGGCACGCACGCCAAGTCCGAATATCCCTTTCGCAATGTATTTATGCGTTGCTATATGTCCGGATAACCATTTATGTGATCTATACCAATACATTTTGTATACGTTGTCATTGAGGCCATTGCAAAGGTCTATCGCAATACATATAAAAAGCGTTGGGAACTAGTAAAGAAAGCATTGTAAGGTAGCAACGGATATATCTTGGCATGGCTAGCACTTTTATGTGTTGCTATTTTGAACAGCAAATTATTTTTATAATTGTTTACGACCCATATTAATTCTAAAAGATTCATCATTTTAAAGTTTCGGAGAAAGTAACAATTAAGCTAGGTCCACAAGGCAAGAAACATTTTCAACAATCAATTGTACTTGTATAAAGAAGGAAGTAAACAGATGTATTTATTGAGAAATTGATACATTGGCGAATGTGACATTGTACAAACTGGAGTACAAGAATTCTATGCATCATTCTTAAATTGTAGAACCTAATATCTAACATAATCTAGCTCTTTTGTCTTTGTTGTCCATCACGCTTCTGCTGTCAATGTGAAGAAATATCAAATTGTCTTGTTGACCTGCATGAAAAATGACATCATATAAGTAAAACTTATATACTTTAATATCAAATGATTTAACCAAAGATATACAATAATAATTTTGCAATGTGTGACACATGTCACCGCATGGATATGCAAAGGCTTACCTAGCAAAAGATTGACATTACCAATGGCTTCATTTTTCAATCCGCTTGACAAACCTCCACAAGTAACATTATCTTTCAAGAAGCATGCTAAAAATGTCCAAGCACACAGCTTTCACTAAACAAATGATATGTTGAGAGGCAAATGCACAGGTGGTAGTATAGCATAGCTGTAGGTGACCAGGACAAAATACACAAGAAGATCATTGTTAGGAAATGCACCGTGTTGCTGAAAATCTAACCTGAGGATACACAGATGCATGATAAATACATGAACTTCATGGCACAATTTGAACAGCAGGTAGATTGGAGCTAAAAAAATTATTAAGCACAAGAAAGGGTTCCTAAAAGCTAAGATGTTTTACTAAACTGAAATACATAGACATGGGAAGCATAATTGATATTAGCAGATCGTCTTAAACAAACCTGTCAAGCCTTTGGGTGATAAAAATTTCCAGAAAATGTACTCACACTAATGGGGGAAAAATCTCTCTCGGCGGCATTTCAACAAACATGTCATGAGCAAAGTGGCTCACACAACCTGCAATGCCTCCAGACCCTACCACTAGGCATGGACGAGAGATTAGATTCAATTTAATCACAGGAGATGTAGTTTGCCAAAATGATATTGTTGTTGTTCCTTTATTACCTCTTGGACATCATTGCAATCTGAATCTTCTGGTTGTACTACCTGAATAGTAACTGATTTGACTAGGAATTAAGAAATTTGCTAAATTCATAGGCTTCAAGATCAGTGTGGAGGGGCGGAACTTACAGGGCATCGACATGGACCCATAGCGTCAAAAAGCAAGAAAATAATTTGAACATGGAGATGGGATTGGGGATGAAGTCAATACAGATTGCGGTTGGCGGCGAAGAGGCGCAAGATGACCACATAAATTGGTAATACGACCATGGCTTAATCTATCTTAAGAACAAATGAAACTAAATCCCCAACAGATGGCCTCTAAATTAATTCATCTAATTAGAGAGAGAGAACTTACCGCCCATAGTGTGTGCATCTTGAATGCAGAGGCTAGAAGAGATTTTACTCTCCTATTATCTAAAAAAATAAAAAGAGAGAGAGAGAGCGCTTACCGCCAAGCCTATGAGCCGTGTCGCCGCCCATGGTTCGACTTGAGTTAGGATCACCTGACTTACATGAGCCTTCAAAAACAACATTCTCTAGAAAAATAAGCTGGACCATGGTCCGACCGACCCAGATCATCTGACTCCCCAGCTCAACACTGAGTCAGAAATGCCACTAAACCATACTAACTACTAATTTTAGCAATATATCACATCAATTTCCAGCAAATAACTAAATAATAAAACCCGTCCACGGGTCACAACAAAAGCATTAAATGCAACACAATAATCATAACGATCAAATTACTAGATAGCAATACTGAATAATAAACCAATAATTAATAAACAACCCATAACGGGTCTATTGAATGAATAAATCAAGTCCCAAATCAATCATCTAGAATTATTCAAGTCTATTGAATTCAAAAGGGAATATCATCACGCGGTTGAAAGTTCTCATGACAAAGTGAATCAAGTAAATTGTAGTGGTTGCATGTGAGCTATCCCCTACTACTACACAAAGGGTCATCACCAACGGTTCTAAACCATCATCATAGACGGTTTCTGAATCGTCTCATTTTATGTGTCTGTGATAATAGGCGATTATCACAGATGGTTTATAAGCCATCTGTGATAAGCCACAACACATACAGTTTTTGTAGTATAAGCCGTCTATGAAGTCCTACTATCACAAACGGCTTATACCCGAAACCATCTCTGATACATCGGCCATCACAGACCGTTATATGTACCAATCGTCTGTGACTAGAGACATGTGAGACCCCGGTTTATTAAGCTTGTAATACTTAACCCTCCAATAGTTCTAGCATCACAAACAGAATAACCCGTGCCTCGATGAACATGTGCTTCCCAGAAAATGCAGCACACATACATCATACCAAAGCATGCATCAATTCCATACAACAATATAACAAGTCTACCAAAAGACATACGTAATATAAATTATTACAGAACAGCCGACCGACCAAATGACATAAGTATCAAATAACAGCGGAAGCAAAAGATGCCATAAGATGGCTTAAACCAAAAGACGACCGGTTAGCCACATAACACCACAGGGCAACCGACCGGCCCGCCAAGCTAATCGCCCCACACACTGCCACAGCACAACTCACAAAAGTGAGGCCCTTCGGGCTCACCTTCTTCCTCTGCACACAATAAGCAATGCAGGTGAGTACAAAAATGTACTCGCAAGACTTATGAGTAACAAGTCTATACATAGCTACATGAAAGCTGTATCAAAGGAAATTGGTCATATGGTTATTTGGACGCATAAAGCAAGTTCAATTTGCAATAATGTAATAGATTGAAGGCAATTTAACAAATCAGTTTTAAGCATTGAAATAAAATGAGTAACAATAATTATCAAGTAACCACCTAGAAGTGACTAACCCAATAGTCACCACACATAGCATGAATCCCAGATTCATACCATCCATCAAGTTTTAATTAAAAAAGTTGTAGTCTAACTCTTGAAAAGCTTACCCAAGCGTGTCCATAACCTAGGACGAGGCTATTCGAATAGTTTTAAAACCCTGCAGGGGTGTACCAATGTACCCACACTTCAGACCGCCTTTTTGCTAAGCTATTAAGCACACTTCCTTTGGTATGACGGCACGGCTGAGTCCTACGAATCCTTTCCAATGGAATATGCTAATCAAGAGACGCACGTATGGGGGTTAATCCTTAGTGATCTGTCGACGAAATATGGATCACAAGGACCCATACGTGGAGCAGGATACACCAGCCTCGGCGGGTGCTCCTCTCCCCACAAACATGTCCATGTTGCACATAATTAAATGTGCAACCCACCACGCGACTCATTAATTAACACACCCCAAAGTACTCAGCTAAGAGAGGTCCCATATCCCTCTAGTGTGGTTAGCACGCACAGAAATGCTCGGATAACAGGTACTCACAAGTAGTTCGGTCCTTAATTGACCCGGGCACCATTCCAGTCACACCCAAAAGATCACACCATCTTACCATTGTGCCCAAGTCTAAATTATTTTTCATTTTCAGTTTTAGTTTTGCAATTTAGACATAGCACAAGGCCGAAACATAGAGATCATAATAAGTTTGTGTGATCAAGGTTGTCGACAAGTCGATAACCGTCCATTTCTACCGATAGCTAAGCATGGCTAAGCATAATGACACGTAAACTACTAAGTGACAAGGGTTCATCCAGCGAACCCAAAATCACAGCAAGTAATCCTAGGCTCAGTAGTAGAGGAATAAACATTTCCTACTGATAATGCATCTACTAGGTGAACTATCGACAATAGTAAAAACAACATAGCAATGCATACATAGAATTTGCAAACAATATATTAGAATTTGAAAATAGTAGGAGCAACATGATCAAATGATGCTACATCTGCTTGCCTTGCTGGAGTGCAGGATCTGATGGCTGTGGCTCACAATCAATATTAATATTGTCTTCGGAACCTAACGCGAAAAAACAATAAGCAAATAAGAACGAAGAACACCAAATAAACTCCAACAGCAAAAGACATTCAAATCTAATGAAACTTACACAGCAGCTAGGGAATGATTTTAGATAATTTTAGGAACAAGAATCATGCACTTTGGACTTAGCATGCAAAAGATATAGACAAAATACACTTTTTCAGCCTATTAATTCACTGATTTAAATACTGGTACTGTTCATGGCGAAAATTTCTAGAATGATCTAAGGTTTGGAATCTTTATAGCAGGTAGATCATGACATCCTAGTAACAGCAAAGTTGAGTTTACTAAATTTGGAGTTATACACATTTACTTATGATTTTTCTAAGTTGTAATTCTAATGCAAGTCATTTTATAGAATTTTAACTATGCTTAAAACCTATTTCATATTAAAGTACACTAACAGAGGAATTTAACAAAATTGATTTTGCACAAATTGGATTTATACAGAAAAAGATATGCATTTTTCAAGTTTTAATGCTATTTCTGGAATTTCCTAAATGGCCGAAATCTTGTTATTTTGGTTACACAAATTTCTGCTACTGAAATATACCTAAATGCATTTTTAGATTAAACTCTAGTGGCATAAGATTTTATTACAGTTGGAAACACCTAAAAAGAAGTTAACAAGAATTAGTTATGAGTTTTTAAAGTTTAAATACAATTTTTAGTTGATAAATAAAAGCTTACCGAAATAGATTCGAACTTAACAGAAATAAGCGACATGGACGCTGACAACCCTTGATCTAAAATCCTACCCCACGCTGCGCGAGAGCAGCACGCGCGCGATACCTAAAAGGAGCCCACCGTTGGATCAAGATCCAACGGTTCACGAGGAGGGATGCATTCGGACGGTGCGGTTGCCTGCGCCAACAGCAGCCGCAGATCTGAAGATGGACGGCGCAGATCGCACCCCCCTTCGGAGAGTCTGATTGCATATGGGATCTCAGCCGTTCATCGCAAGATGGACGATCAAGATGGATTAAGGAACCGGAAGGTCCGAATGCACTCTAGATCTGGGCCGTTGATCACGGGATCGACGGTTCACAATCAACAAAGTGCTACGCACGGGACTTAAGTGCGCGAGGAGGATTTTAATGAGTGGGCCCACAAGTCAGTGGCACAAGGGCCAATTAGGACAATGATTAATTACTGAAAACTAATGATTAGTAATTAATGTGTCCTAAAGATCCTTGCACAGAGGTGGATTTAAGAGATAGGGGCCCACCGGGCAGTGACACAAACTGACGGCTAAGACACATTAATTGCTAACCAAAGATTAACAATTAATGACCCCAAAGCCGCGGCTTAAGGCCTACGGGCCCACATGCCATTGACACAACGAACCTGATTAGGACTCATTAATTAACCCAATGATTAACAATGATCAGATCATTAAATGTGTCCTAATGACGACCGAAAACAGGGGATAACGACCGACAACACCCGAGTGGATTCTACGGCTTGTCGCCGACGACTCCGGCCACGGCGGCGCGACCTAAAGGCTAAAATGGATTCGCAATAGGCTTGCAGACCCAAAGGTGGTAACCTCGCGTGGTGAGGACGTAAGCCTGGCCAGCCGTAAAAACGAAAATGGAGCTTTTCTTGCTAACACGAAGTAGCAAAATGCTCATTGCCGCATCCAAAGAAGCGTGTGCCAAAGCCTCTAGGGACTAATAAGAAGCTACCTTAATGAAGAGAAGCTTCAAAGATGGCCGGAGAAGCTTTTCCACGGTGGAGCTTGCCGGACCCGAGGAAAAAGACGATGAAAATGATGTTCTGAGCAAAAATGAGTACCACTGGTGGTCAAAATAGCTTCATTACAACTCCTAGAAACTACATGAGCAACCAATTTGAAAATAGAGTACTCACCCGAGCTGAGGAAGAAGATGACCAAATTGCCGAATTTGAACAAACCCCAAATTGGATAATCCCTGCGAATCAAATCCAAAATTAGGTGAGGGGATATGTTCAAGATAGAGAGGAGGTTAAATGGTGTAAAAAAATATGAAGGAGAACCACTGGAACACCAAGAACACCAATGGAGCTCTATGGCCAACAATGGTGGATGGTCGGTTTTGAGGTATTAAGCTCCACAATTGAAAAATGGAGCACGAGGGTGGTCTAAAGAAACACCAGGAAGTGTAGAGGGTGCTTATAAGGCTCGGAGATACTAGGGTTTTGCCAAAAGGCTTTTCGGGAGACAAAGCTCAAAGCACAAGGCATGGCCGACAAAGAAAAAGAAGTAGATGGTGCACTAGGGCAAGGTATGGCCGAAAGTGTCTCCCACAACCCTAAACGTCGGCTAGGACAGTTGTAGGGAGCACGAAATGACATCCCCATGCCCTACATTGTTTTCGCACGGCGGGAGGTTGAAGATGACTAGAGAAAAAGCTCGGGCGAATAAGGACCCTTGATTTTAATCGGACGGTGACAACGCGCCACGCCTCGAGATTTGAAAATAAAGGAATAGAACGGAGCCCTTAGATTAGAAACGAAGCGGCTCGATTCAAACCAAACAACCGGATGGTTCGAATGTTTCAGTGAATCTGGACGGTTGGATGGGGATCAACGGTTCAAAGGGTGAAGCATCCGCACGGTCCGAATGCTCACACGAACGTGGGTCGTGCGATAAGGACCCAACGGTGGAGATTGGACGCGCGATTTTTAAAAGAGGCTCGGTGCAGTTAGTTGACTGGACCGAGTCAAGTGGCTCGAGCCCGAGTCTGACTCGAACCCAAGGAACAGCGAAGCTAGGTTTTGAGTTTTAAACTGAACTGGAACTTTGAGGATTTATTCGAGATAGCAAAACAACTCCAAAAATTATGAAATTTTTACTGGAACTTGCTAACTCTGATATTTTCCTTGTATAAAATTTTCAGAGGTTTTTATGCTGCGCATTTTCCTCCAAAAATAATGCAAGGCTCTGGTTTAAAGTTTTGACTAAAAGTCAAACCGGTTTGACTACCCTCTAAAAACATTCAAATAATTTCTAAAAATTGTGAAATTTTTCAGAGGGGCCACATACCATCACATGAACTTAGGAAAAAAATATTTCCAAAGGATGATCACAATATTTGAGATGAATGCTTTTGGAAGACAAGGTTTGGATCAAAAGACTTGTGACTTTGTATTTCCATGACTTCTTGTACAAGAATTGTTCAAAGCATACAGGAAATACATGATGTAAGAAAAAGTTTTAATTTCTACTCATTTTCTTACAATTGAAACACAAGTCCAAGGTTGGGATGTTACAAAACCTCCCCCCCTAACAATAATCTCGTCCCGAGATTCCGTTTACTCGGAGAAGAAAGACGGGTAGTCAGCGCGAAGGCGATCTTCCCGCTCCCAAATTGCTTCATCTTCAGAATGATTTGACCACTGAACCTTAAGGAACTTGATGACACGGTTCCTAGTTCTTCGTTCAGATTCTTCGAGAATACGAACAGGATGCTCATGGTAGGTCAAATTTTCTTGCACATTGAGATTTTCCAACGGAGTTTCCTCAATTGGAACACGGAGGCGTTTCTTCAAGTGTGACACATGGAACACATTATGTACTCCCTCAAGTGCAGCTGGCAACTCCAATCTGTATGCAACAGTTCCAACTTTCTCGATGATGCGATAAGGTCCAACGTATCGAGGAGCTAACTTGCCCTTGATGCCAAACCGCTGATGGCCCTTCAAGGGTGAGACTTTGAGATACACAAAGTCATTGGGCTCAAAGCTCAACTCTCGACGACGAAGATCCGCATAGCTCTTTTGCTTGGACTGGGCCACGCGCAAATACTCACGAATCAACTGATCCTGGCTTTCGGCCTCATTGATGGAATCTGGCCCGAAGAACTGACGCTCACCAGTTTCTGACCAGTTCAATGGGGTTCTACATCTCCTCCGATACAAAGCCTCAAAAGGTGCCATGCCAAGACTGGCCTGAAAACTGTTGTTGTAAGAGAACTCTGCAAACGACAGGCACTTCTCCCACTTCTTCCCATAGGAAAGAACACAAGCACGAAGCATATCTTCCAACACTTGGTTGACTCTCTCCATCTGACCATCAGTTTGAGGATGATAAGTTGAACTGAAAGAAAGACGTGTACCCATAGCCTCTTGCAGACTATGCCAAAAGCGAGAGGTGAAAAGAGAACCACGACCTGACACAATCGTTCGTGGCACACCATGCAAGCACACAATGCGAGACATGCAGAGATCCGCCAGCTGACTGACGCTGAGGTTGGTGCGCACTGGCAGAAAATGTGCTACATTTGTCAATCGATCAATGACAACCCAGATAGCATCCTTCCCCGAAGAAGTACGGGGCAGACCGGTGATGAAATCCATGCCAACGGAATCCCACTTCCACTCGAGCACGGCAAAGGTGAAGAAGACCTGGCGGACGGCGATGTTCAGCCATGACACGACAAAGACACGTCGCACTCGGCAACGAACCTGGCAATCTCGCGCTTCATGCGAGTCCACCAGAATCTCTGACGAAGGTCCTGATACATCTTGGTAGCCCCGGGGTGAATAAACAAGGGAGAATCATGGGCTTCGCGGAGAATCAATTCCCGCAATTCCATGACCTTTGGAACTACAAGGCGCTGTCCAAACCACACAACACCATGCTCATCCTCGGAAAAGCACTTGGCTGTCCCATTCTTGATGTTCTGCTTGATTTGAATCACACCAACATCTGTCTGCTGGGCATCCTTGATTTGATCCACCAAGGTTGGTTGCACAACCAAGTTAGCAAGAGAACCATGCTCAATCAAACCCAAGTTAAGCCACTGAAATTCTTCAAGAAGGGCAGGCTGTTGCTCTTGGAGCATCAAAGTATTGCAGTACACCTTTCGACTAAGTGCATCCGCAATGACATTGGCCTTGCCCGGATGATACTGAATACCCATATCATAATCCTTGATCAACTCCAACCATCTCCTTTGCCTGAGATTCAGATCTGGCTGGGTGAACAAATATTTCAGGCTCTTGTGATCTGAATACACCTCACAATGGTTACCAATAAGGTAGTGCCGCCAAATCTTAAGTGCATGGACCACAGCATCTAACTCCAAATCATGGGTAGGATAGTTGAGTTCATGAGACCTCAACTGCCTTGATGCATAGGCCACTACCTTGCCTTCTTGCATAAGAACACAACCGAGTCCCTGACGAGAGGCATCACAAAAGATATCAAAGCCCTTGTGTATGTTAGGGAGGACAAGCACTGGCGCTGAAGTCAAGCGCTTCTTGAGTTCTTGGAAACTCTCATCACAAGCAGAGGACCACAGAAATTTCTTGTCCTTCTTGAGCAGCTCAGTCATCGGCCCTGCAATCTTGGAGAAGTTCTCGATAAATCGGCAGTAGTAGCCCGCTAAACCAAGGAAACTCCTCACCTCGGTGACTGACTTGGGCTGACCCCAAGATAGAACATCGCTGACTTTGCTAGGATCCACAGCTACACCTCCTGCTGAAAGAACATGGCCCAAGAATGCTACTTCCTTCAACCAGAATTCACACTTACTGAACTTGGCATACAGCTGGTGCTCACGTAGCTTTCCCAATATAATTTGCAGATGCTCAGCATGCTCTTCTTCACTCTTAGAGTAGATAAGAATATCATCAATGAAAACCACAACGAACTTATCCAAATACTCCATGAACACCGAGTTCATAAGATTCATGAATAAAGCGGGAGCATTAGTTAAGCCAAAAGACATGACGGTGTACTCGTAAAGGCCATAATGAGTAGTGAACGCCGTCTTCGAAATATCTTCAGCCCTGATCCGGACTTGATGATACCCCAACCTCAAGTCAATCTTGGAGAACACACAGGCTCCGGTCAACTGGTCAAAGAGATCATCAATACGAGGCAAAGGATACTTGTTTTTCACCGTCACTTCATTAAGCGGACGGTAATCAACACACATACGCAGGGTCTTTTCCTTCTTCTTCACAAAAATGACTGGACAACCCCAAGGAGATGAGCTAGGACGGATGAAGCCCTTCGCTTTAAGCTCACCTAACTGCTTCTTCATCTCCTCCAACTCATTAGGAGGCATTCGGTACGGCGCCTTTGAGATTGGGGCGGTACCGGGCAGCAACTCAATGACAAACTCCAGGTCTCGCACTAGAGGCATCCCAGGCAAATCTTCAGAAAAAACATCCACAAAGTCACAGACTGTGGGCACCTCCTGAATCTCCAAGGCTGGCTTAGCTTCAAGGGCACAAAGATGTGGCCCCTGCAGCTGCGGTGAAATCCCAACTTGCTCTCCTGAGGGGATTGTGAGGTAGACCCTCTTCCTAGCACAATCGATTTGCCCCAAGTGTTGGGACAACCAATCCATGCCAAGAATCACATCCAGGCGCGCCGAATCGAGTAAGATGAGGTTCGCCAAGAATTTCACTCCTTCAATATCAATGGGAACGTCCCGGCATTCTTGATCAGCTCTCATTTCCGAACCCGGAGAGCGAATAAGCAAAGGAACCCCCAAAGGAACAAAGTGAAGGTCACAAGCAGCAGCAAATGATCTCGAAATAAAAGAATGCGATGCTCTAGAGTCAAATAATACTACAACAGGACGATAACTGACAAGAAGCGTACCCAACACAACGTCGGGCGCCTCCTGAGCCTCCTCCGCCGAGATGTGGTTCACTCGACCACTCCCGACGCCCTGAGTCTTCTGGATCACCTTCTGGTCAGGTGCATGACCGTTCCCTTGCCTGCATCCTCCATTAGGACGAGGGGCCGTTCCAGTCCTCCTAGGGCAACTGCTAGCATAGTGGCCCTTCTGATTGCAAGAAAAGCAGGTGACATCGGCAACCGAGTTGCGGAGAGCAACCTGCTGCTGAGTCGCATGTGCACGTGGCTGAAACATGGCCTACAGGGGACGAGTAGCTGGCGCCGACGGCCTCGGTGGTGGTGAAGCCAAAGCACGGGCTCCTGGTGTAGACCCAACACGGGGACGGGAGAGACTGGCCTGAGCAGACCGGTGGGCCTCCCACTTGCGCTTGTGGGACTCACCCAACGCCTTCGCCTTGTGCTCGGCGATGATGGCCTTGTCCACCAAGGCCTGGAAGTCAGCAAAGTCCACAATAGAGAGCTTGTCCTGCAGCTCCTCGTATAAGCCCTCCATGAACTTCTCCTGCTTGGCCTCATCAGTGGCCACCTCACCCGGAGCATAACGAGCTAAGTGATTAAACTCGTAAAGGTACTCCGACACAGACTTGCGCCCCTGTTTCAGCGCAAGGAACTCCTTTTTCTTGAGCTTCATCAGGCCATCGGGGATGTGGGCCCGACGGAAAGCAGATCTGAACTCATCCCACGAGACCACATGGCCCGCGGGCTGCATGGCGAGAAAATTCTCCCACCAAGAGAGTGCCGCACCCTCAAGCTGATGGGATGCAAAGAGTGCCCGCTCCTGCTCCTGGCACTGAGCGATGTTGAGCTTTCGCTCAACCAGACGCAGCCAATCATCCGCGTCCAGGGGATCCTCGGATCGGGAGTAAGTAGGTGGCTGCGTACGGAGAAACTCCGCAAGCCCACCACGAGACTGGTGGCCACCACCTCCGATCCCGGCACCCGGAGGAGTGGAGGTGTTCTCGCGATGACCTCCGAATCCGAGTCCGGTCCATGCGATTCCGCCGATCGAGCAAGAACCTCACCATGGTCTGAGGAGGAGGAAGCTCCTCATCGGAACCACCGGGTGATCACAGTGCGGGTGGTTCTTGCCATCCTGTTCCACAAAGATAGGTTAAAACAACTCCGGAACAGGAGACAAAGAAAGACAATTAACGATCCTGCAAAATAAACTCTAATAGCTCAAGTATCAACATAAAATTGCAGCAAGATCACATAGATAATATCCATCTTCCCAATATGACTAACTCGTATGGAAGAACGAGTAATCAGTTTTTAGGAAGGTAAATTTCAGAACACAAACCTTGGGTTGAAACAGCTAGGAAACAAGGTGAAAATTACCTAAAGAAGAAGGTTGGACACTTAACTGACTCATATTACTTCTTACCCTTTTATTCCCACAAGTTTTAGTTGAGTTAACCTCTCAGTTTCAGCACTACCTACTCATTTAAACAAGCTGTCCAGATTTCCTTGCTTGCTGTCCAGATTTTCTCCATCAAGTGTGCAGCCGAAAATCTTTACCTTCAGGAGCTCCTACCCTTTACTCCAAAACAGCCAACACTTCAATTAAAACTCTCATGGTTTTTTCAAAACCAATTTTAGTCGATTAACAACTATCTTTTTGAAAAAAGATAAGAGGAAAAATCAACTTTCAAATTCAGCCAAGAACAAGGTGAGGCGAGCAAGCTAAGATAGATGAGAAGTAAAATCTGAGAACTTACTTAAGATCTTCATGAAACATTTGATATTTGTAAAGTAAGTTTTCAAAAATATGCTAGGGATGACCAAGTTAGGGGTTTCTACGGTCAGTGTGGCTCTGATACCAACTCTGTGAGACCCAAGTTTATTAAGCTTGTAATACTTAACCCTCCAATGGTTCTAGCATCACAAACAGAATAACCCGTGCCTTGATGAACATATGCTTCCCAGAAAATGCAGCACACATACATCATACCAAAGCATGCATCAATTCCATACAACAGATAACAAGTCTACCAAAAGACATACGTAATATAAGTTATTACAGCAGTAGATAGGCCAAATGACATAAGTATCAAATAACAAAGTGAAGCAAAGATGCCATAAGATGGCTTAAACCAAAAGACGACCGGTTAGCCACATAACACCACAGGGCAATCGACCGGGCCGCCAAGCTAATCGCCCCCACACACTGCCACAGCACAACTCACAAAAGTGAGGCCCTTCGGGCTCACCTTCTTCCTCTGCACACAATAAGCAATGCAGGTGAGTACAAAAATGTACTCGCAAGACTTATGAGTAACAAGTCTATACATAGCTACATGAAAGCTGTATCAAAGGAAATTGGTCATATGGTTATTTGGACGCATAAAGCAAGTTCAATTTGCAATAATGTAATAGATTGAAGGCATACATAGAATTTGTAAACAATATATTAGAATTTAAAAATAGTAGGAGCAACATGATCAAATGATGCTACATCTGCTTGCCTTGCTGGAGTGTAAGATCTGATAGCTGTGGCTCACAATCAATATTAATATTGTATTCGGAACCTAACGCGCAAAGACGATAAGCAAATAAGAACGAAGAACACCAAATAAACTCCAACAGCAAAAGACATTCAAATCTAATGAAACTTACACAACAGCTAGGGAATGATTTTAGACAATTTTAGGAACAAGAATCATGCAATTTGGACTTAGCATGCAAAAGATATAGACAAAATACTCTTTTTGAGCCTATTAATTCACTGATTTAAATACT
Source organism: Ampelocalamus luodianensis (assembly GCA_036346255.1). Taxonomy (NCBI): domain Eukaryota; kingdom Viridiplantae; phylum Streptophyta; class Magnoliopsida; order Poales; family Poaceae; genus Ampelocalamus; species Ampelocalamus luodianensis. The sequence goes on from JAYEVH010000333.1 coordinate 275,932, forward strand.
GGTACTGTTCATGGTGAAAATTTCTAGAATGATCTAAGGTCTGGAATCTTTATAGCAGGTAGATCATGAAATCCTAATAACAGCAAAGTTGAGTTTACTAAATTTGGAGTTATACACATTTACTTATGATTTTTCTAAGTTGTAAATCTAATGCAAGTCATTTTATAGAATTTTAACTATGCTTAAAACCTATTTCATATTAAAGTACACTAACAGAGGAATTTAACAAAATTGATTTTGCACAAATTGGATTTATACAGAAAAAGATATGCATTTTTCAAGTTTTAATGCTATTTCTGGAATTTCCTAAATGGCCGAAATCTTGTTATTTTGGTTACACAAATTTCTGCTACAGAAATATACCTAAATGCATTTTTAGATTAAACTCTAGTGGCATAAGATTTTATTACAGTTGGAAACACCTAAAAAGAAGTTAACAAGAATTAGTTATGAGTTTTTAATGTTTAAATATAATTTTTAGTTGATAAATAAAAGCTTACCGAAATAGATTCGAACTTAACAGAAATAAGCGACGTGGACGCTTGACAACCCTTGATCTAAAATCCTACGGCCCACGCGCGCCGGGAACAGCGCACGCGCGATACCTAAAAGGAGCCCACCGTTGGATCAAGATCCAACGGTTCACGAGGATAGATGCATTCGGACAGTGCGGTTGCCTGGGCCAACCACAGCCGCAGATCTGAAGATGGACGGCGCAGATCGCTCCCCCCTTCGAAGAGTCCGATTGCATACAGGATCTCAGCCGTTCATCGCAAGATGGACGATCAAGATGGATTAGGGAACCGGAAGGTCCGAATGCACTCTAGATCTGGGCCGTTGATCACGGGATCAACGGTCCACAATCAACAAAGTGCTACGCACGGGACTTAAGTGCGCGAGGAGGATTTTAATGAGTGGGCCCACAAGTTAGTGGGACAAGGGCTAATTAGGACAGTGATTAATTACTGAAAACTAATGATTAGTTATTAATGTGTCCTAAAGATCCTTGCACAGAGGTGGATTTAAGAGATAGGGGCCCACCTGGCAGTGACACAAACTGACGGCTAAGACACATTAATTGCTAACCAATGATTAACAATTAATGACCCCAAAGCCGCAGCTTAAGGCATACGGGCCCACATGCTAGTGACACAACGAACCCGATTAGGACACATTAATTAACCCAATGATTAACAATGATCAGATCATTAAATGTGTCCCAATGGCGACCGAAAACAGGGGGATAACGACCGACAACACCCGAGTGGATTCTACGGCTTGTCGCCGGCGACTCCGGCCACGGCGGCGCGACCTAAAGGCTAAAATGGATTCGCAATAGCCTTGCGGACCCAAAGGTGGTGACCTCGCCGGCGGTGAGGACGAAGCACGGCCAGCGTAAAAACGAAAATGGAGCTTTCTTGCTAAGCACGAAAGTAGCAAAATGCTCCACTGCAGTCCAAAGAAGCGTGTGCCAAAGCCTCTAGGGACTAATAAGAAGCTACCTTAATGAAGAGAAGCTTCAAAGATGGCCGGAGAAGCTTTTCCACGGTGGAGCTCGCCGGACCCGAGGAAAAAGACGATGAAAATGATGTTCTGAGCAAAAATGAGTACCACTGGTGGTCAAAATTGCTTCATTACAACTCCTAGAAGCTACATGAGCAACCAATTTGAAAATAGAGTACTCACCCGAGCTGAGGAAGAAGATGACCAAATTCGGCCGAATTTGAACAAACCCCAAATTGGATAATCCCTGCGAATCAAATCCAAAATTAGGTGAGGGGATATGTTCAAGATAGAGAGGAGGTTAAATGGTGTAAAAAAATATGAAGGAGAACCACTGGAACACCAAGAACACCAATGGAGCTCTATGGCCAACAATGGTGGATGGTCGGTTTTGAGGTATTAAGCTCCACAATTGAAAAATGGAGCACGAGGGTAGTCTAAAGAAACACCAGGAAGTGTAGAGGGTGCTTATAAGGCTCGGAGATACTAGGGTTTTGCCAAAAGGCTTTTCGGGAGGCAAAGCTCAAAGCACAAGGCATGGCCGACAAAGAAAAAGAAGTAGATGGTGCACTAGGGCAAGGTATGGCCGAAAGTGTCTCCCACAACCCTAAACGTCGGCTAGGACAGTTGTAGGGAGCACGAAATGACATCCCCATGCCCTACATTGTTTTCGCACGGCGGGAGGTTGAAGATGACTAGAGAAAAAGCTCGGGCGAATAAGGACCCTTGGATTTTAATCGGACGGCTGACAACGCGCCACGCCTCTGAGATTTGAAAATAAAGGAATAGAACGGGAGCCCTTAGATTAGAAATGAACGGCTCAGATTCAAACCAAACAACCGGATGGTTCGAATGTTTCAGTGAATCTGGACGGTTGGATGGGGATCCAACGGTTCAAAAGGGGTGAAGCATCCGCACGGTCCGAATGCTCACACGAACGTGGGTCGTGCGATAAGGACCCAACGGTGGAGATTGGACGCGCGATTTTTAAAAGAGGCTCGGTGCAGTTAGTTGACTGGACCGAGTCAAGTGGCTCGAGCCAGTCCGACTCGAACCCAAGGCAATGAAGCTAGGTTTTGAGTTTTAAACTGACTGGAACTTTGAGGATTTATTCGAGATAGCAAAACAACTCCAAAAATTATAAAATTTTTACTGGAGCTTGATAACTCCGATATTTTCCTTGTATAAAATTTTCAGAGGTTTTTATGCTGCGCATTTTCCTCCAAAAATAATGCAAGGCTCTGGTTTAAAGTTTTGACTAAAAGTCAAACCGGTTTGACTGCCCTCTAAAAACATTCAAACAATTTCTAAAAATTGTAAAAATTTTCAGAGGGACAACATACCATCACATGAACTTAGGAAAAAAATATTTCCAAAGGATGATCACAACATTTGAGATGAATGTTTTTGGAAGACAAGGTTTGGATCAAAAGACTTGTGACTTTGTATTTCCATGACTTCTTGTACAAGAATTGTTCAAAGCATACAGGAAATACATGATGTAAGAAAAAGTTTTAATTTCTACTCATTTTCTTACATTTGAAACACAAGTCCATGGTTGGGATGTTACAAGACATATCACAGACGGTTAGTAAAAAAGAACCGTCTATGATATCCTAAATATCACATACGATTTTTGTTGGTAGCCGTTTGTGATAGTAGGACTTCACAGACGGTTTTGTGGTATAAACCGTCTGTGATACGTAGGCCATCATAAGACGTTATATGTACCAACCATCTGTGATTGCATACATATCACAGACGGTTAGTAAAAATAATCGTCTGTGATATCCAAAATATCATAGACTGTTTTTTGTGGTAACCATCTGTGATAGTAAGCCTTCACAGACGGTTTATACCACAAAACCGTCTGTGATAGCTCATTCTATACTTGCATATTTTTTTAGTTTTTTGGTTAGCCTCAGGAAATACTAGTCATGCCCTCTGAAAACAAGTAAGCAAAAAATAGATAAATCACAGATGGAATAATTTCACAGATGAAAATAGATAAACAGACAACTCAAAGTGATTTACAACTCAAAATCAATTACAAAGTTCATGTATTATCGCTAGAGTTACAATTGAATTGCATCTCAAAGTGAATTACAATTGAATCAATTGTTTGAAGGTGGTTCAACGGGGTCAGGGGAGTGAAACTCTCCTTTCGAGTTAATGATCTCCATCTTGATGAAGCTGGAGAGTTGTCCTCGAACCTCGCAGATTTCGTTCAGAATGAATGCACTTAAATCGATTATCATGTCCTGTCGTTAGGAGGAGTAAAGTAGTAAGCATATATATTTAAATTGATAATTAGGAAATAATTATTGAGAGATTAACAAACCGCTAGATCATTCATCTCAGCACCCATGATTTCCTGCATATGACGGCAAACGAAGAATGCACATAGGTGGTCTTGTTTTTGCTGGCGGCACTGCAAAAATGGAATTACATATGTAGGTATAGTCAGTTCGAGAGAATTATTACAAAGTGTGATATAGAATTATTATGTTGTAGCGTGTACCGGAAATCATGTCCTATGTCAAGTGTGGCGCTCGATTCCTTCTTGTGTATCCCTTCCTTAGCAACATAGGCGCTGAACGACCTATGTGATTCCAAAAAGTTATTCTCAGCCTTTTCAAACAATGGAAGACTACAATAGAGTTATATATGGAGGAAATGAGCATAGCTGTCGAGTATTTGTTGCACAAAGGTGAAGTCGTGGTTGTTGTAGCGTAAGGAATCAAGGTATATTACCTTGTTCCACTTTGGTATAATGACTAAAAGGATCATGTGAATCCTACTCATGTATGTCAGTCATTAAACCTTAGTTTCTGTTGCGTATAAAATACAAATGAAATTTGTATAGCAAGTAGTGAAGCACTAACCTCTGGTTGTAGGGCACCAGTATGTAGTCCTTGTCGCCCTGAGCAAGCAATCCCTTCGTTATGTAATTCTCAACGTAGGATGTGTCTTGGTTGATGCATTACTCAGAGATCAAATGTGGGTCAAGGAAACCCACCGGTTCTTACAATCGCCGGGCTTGTTGCATCATGTATCTATACATAAGCAATGAGTTATGATATTTATCGGTATTACGTGAATGTAGAACTTGATTATACATACTTACAGTGTCCAGCATTATAGGAGTGAGGCGTCGAGGGAATCGAGGTTGATTAGGTCAAATAAGTCATCGAAGCCCATGACAAAGTAGCCCAGCTTGTGGGGGAAATGCTTCTTCATGAATCTGAGGGTGATTCCAGTAGGCCAGTTTGACCTCTGCTTGTTGGTGTTCAGCATGTACTAGGCATGCAAACTCTGGCAACCAATTCCAGCGTGGGCTAATACTGTGTTGGGGACCAATGGACTTCCGAGGAAGTATTTCAAGAGCTCGAGAGGTGCCTTAATGTTCTTCAATTTCGATTTTGCCTTAACGATAAGCCTGCTATACATATTCCCGGGAGATGACTCGGGAACCGATACGGTGGCACGCTTTTCTTGTTCCTTTGGTGTCTTCTCCTTGGGAACCGATACGGTGATCTTCTGAAGCAGAGGTTGAGATGGAGTCGTCAAGGGTCCTGTTGGAGAGGCAAGGAAGTGTTCTAATCGTGACACTTCTAGGTCCAGGGCAATGTCGCTCTTAGACTACTAGACAAAAGTGTGCATGACATCCCCTAGTGTTATGATGTCTTTGTTCGGGGGCTTCTCCAGCAGGAAGTCCATGAAATTGTTATGTACAATGTCCACCTAGACCTTTGCGTAACCCTGCGCAAGCTAGCACGGTGCCCTTAATAGCATGGAAACGCCATCCCCCGCCTAGCCTCAATAGAAATGGACCCAATTACTAGCCTCACTTGGAGCTTGCAGGGTGTGGGCTCCTACAAAACGATACACAATTAGCTAAGGTGTCCTATAGGTCTATCTTTAGAGTATTCCAAAGATGTACATTACCTGGATATCGTCGATAGGTAATTGGACGTCACCATGTTCAGAAACTGCGTGGACGTGCAGCTACTCCGACGTTGAGTGGGACTGGCTCCCAAAATCACGAGGGTGGCTCCCAAAATCCTTTCCCAATCCTAGCTAGAAGAGGAGAAATTGCTTACAAATTGGAGCTCCCACCTCAGCTGTCAGATGTGCATGACACCTTCCATGTGTCTCAATTGAAGAAATGTCTGCGTGTACCAGGAGAGCAGATGCCGCTAGAAGCAGTTGAATTGCAGGAAGATCTCACCTACAAGGAGCGACCCATCAAGATTTTGGAAGTGTCCGAGCGTGTAACCAGAAGCAAGATCTTCCGTTTCTGCAAAGTTCAGTGGAGCAACCACACTGAAGAGGAAGCCACCTGGAAACGTGAAGAGGACCTGAAGGCCGAGTTCCCGCACCTATTCTCTAGTCATCCCGAATCTCGGGGTCGAGATTCCCTTTAAGGGGTGTAGGTTTGTAACATCCCTGATTTGCAGAGTTTTTGAAAAATTTCAAAATTTAAAAATAACCATTTGATTTTGTTAAAGTTGCAAAAGCTTAACCTGGAATTTAGAAAATCAAAAACTATTTAACTTGAATTAATCCAACTTCAATTAAATTAAAGAGTGGTTTATTTGAGTTTTCTAGATTTTATTTGGATTTTAAGTCTTTTCTTGCTTTTTCTGGATTTTAGAATTGGTTTTCCCTTTTTGTCTGAGGTTAAAAACTATTTTGTTTGCAAAATTAAAAGCTAAAGTATAGTTAAAAGTATTTTTATTAAGTTCTAAATAATTCAAGGGACTTCTGTGAATTTTCCTAGAATTTTTAGACTTTATTAGCTATTTTCTAAAAGCCTTTTTGCTTTTCTAGCATTTCTTTATTCGGAAATGTATTTAAATTCCTCCTTTTGGCTGTGGGCCGAATCTCTCTCGGCCCATTTCCCTTCTTCTCCTTCCGTGGCCCGCTCCAGCCCAGTCCCACGTGCACCGCGCCTTCCCTCTTGGTGAGCCGTCCGATCAAGATCGGACGGTCACGATCGCGTCTGCACGTTCGGAGGCCCGAACGCCTCATCTATTGTGGTAGATGACCGTCCGATTTCAATTGAAAGGCCCTCGCCTTCGCATCCCCGCGCGCCTCTCTCTCTCTCCTCCTCTCGCTGACAGGTGGGACCCACCTGTCAGCTTCGTCTTCTTCCTCCCCTTGTCTTCTTCCTCACGCGACCGCACGTGCGTGTGCGACCCGCGTTTCGCGCCGGCCGTGTCTGCTCCTGTCCCGCGTGTTGCCGTAGTGCGCCATGTCACCTCCCGCCCCCGCCACGCCTGTTGCCGCCACCATTCCCCGTCCCATCGCCTCCTTTTCCCACGCTGCTCCCGTCGTCCCCGCCGCAAAAGCCACCAACTTTGCCCCCCTCTCTCGGACCTCCCCGCGCCTATTTAAGGCAAGCATCGGGTGCCCCGCCTTCTCCTCTCTTTTTCCCCCTTCTCCCTCGCCCTCTCTTGCTCTCCTCCGGCCGCAATCGAAGTTCTTCGCTGTCGGCCACCAAAGAGCGCCGCCGCCATTTGCGCCGCCTTCGAGCCTCCTTCGTTGCCTCTGACCCCACCTCCGGCATCGCCAGACCTTCGCCTACATCGTGCACGCCTCCCCGTCATCTGAAGCCCTCCGGAGCACCACCGCCGCTGTTCACCGCCGCTGCCTCCGCTTTTCATCCTCGCCGCCGGCCATCCCTTGGCGCAGCGTCGTCGAGACTGTGAGCTTCGCGATTGCCTCGTTCCCCTCTAGCCGTCGGTACCCTCGCCGTTCGTTGGCGACCATTGGGCGAGCATGCCGCCCGCTCGGGTCCGACGTGGCCGCTGATGTGGCAGTCCAGGTGGCACCACATCAGCGCCACCGATCAGCCCTCCGCTGAGGTGGCAGTCCAGTCAGCGCCCGCGTGGATTTTTCTTTATTTTCCCGTTGAAAAATAATTCGGCTGGAAAATTAAAACCCTGTGCTGATGTCAGCTGGCGCAATAAATACCTTTTCCTTTAGAAAAAAAATTCCAATAATCAGGAAAAATCCCTTTTTCTTGATTTTCAAACTTCCGGAGGCCGTAACTTCTTTGTTCGAACTCCGATTCGAGTGATTCAAATTTCTAAATTCATCTAAAATCCTCATCTTGCTGTTAGTGCTAATTTGGTATTTATTTTGAATTTATTTGGGGTTGTTTTATTTATTTGGCTTCGTTCGAACGTGTAGATTCCGGCGTTTCGGAAGATTTCTTGGACCCGACGACCGAAGCACCTCAACTCTTCAACAAAGGCAAGTCATAGACCTTTAATCATATTGAACCCTTTTTATGAAACTATATTGTTTGTTATAAACATGCATTGCTAGTTTTATATTAAACGGTTTCAGGAGTAGATAATTGCCTAATTAATGTATGCCCCCTTGAAAAATTGCAAATGACATGTACCCTTGAATGACATAAATCCTTGGACACCCTAGGATGGGTTATTTTAGTTGAACATTGATAAACTACCAACAGGGGTATCGTATTATGCTTAGCTATGCTATAGTTGTACGTTGAGACTCATGATCACATGCTCGTATGAATAAACATGACTAAATGAACTATAGAATTGTGGTGCGGCCAATATTATTAAAAGATGTTGTGCCATGGAAAGGATTATCATATGGCCGGGTTGAACAAAAATGATTTATGCTCGGGCGAGTGGGCGGTGGTGAGGTGGGTGCGAAAGCACATTGGGATGCGGATAGTCTCGTCTGAGCAAATCACTAAGGACTTAACCTTGTACGCCATTGATCTGGGCCATACCATGCAACCACATGTTCAGGATGGGGTGGACCTGGCCAACTAATTAGCAATATTTTGATTCAGTTCTGTTTTGGTTGGGAACGACGCAAGAGGGGGCCAGAAAGGCGAATCCTTAGCGAGCAGGACCAAGTCAAAACAGAACTTTGTAAAGGCCTTGTCACGTGCTCTAGACTGCTTACCCAAGGTAGTGAGCAGTGGTATCGACGGATGCCAAACAAACTAGAGAAGTCGTGTCTTGTGGGTAAAGCTGTACAACCTCTGTAGAGTGTAAAATTATTCGAATAGCCGTGTCCCCGGTTATGGACATGCCTGGAGATTTCTCGCAAGGGGTAGAGTTTTTTTGTCCAAAATGGTGGGAATGATGGTTTGGATGGAATGGTTGGGAAGTTTGCTTGTTGTTTTCCAACAAACCTGATTACTTATGTATTAATCTTTTAAGTTGTGCTTTTACAATCTACTTATTGTATTTACTGTCAATGTTGCTTTCTGCAAAGTAGACATAAAGCTATCCTTATCAAGCCTAGCATGAATAATAATTGCATAAATTTCCCTGCGGCTTGCTGAGTACATTCAAAGTACTCACGGCTTTATGCCCTCTAGTTTATCAGTCAATGAAGAAGACACAGGAGGCTCGGAATTCTATGAAGAGGAGTACTTCGAGAATTATGTGAACTAGGTCACGTCCTCCTCTCGATTGCCTGTGGGCATGTCAACTAGCCACCACGAGATATTTTGGGTTCCGCTGCAAGTTATCTTTTGTTGTTAAGCCCTGCGTGGCAACTCTGTAAGACTTGACCAAAAGGTGCTTTTGCTACCAAGTAATATTAATTTGTTTGCTTCATCGTTAAATGGTTGTATGGTTATGATTACATCTATGTTGTAACTGTGCAAGCTAGCTACTGATCTGCGACTAGTTCAGAATGCACAGAGGGTCCTGGGGTTGCATACCCGGGGGCCCGACAGTAAACCCCAAGGCCTCATGTGTGACTTGGGTCCTCCTTGTTTTCCAGGGCCGTAGATTGCATATCCCTCTCCCTGATTGCTTCGAAGTAGCCTTGGGAAGATTCGGTAGTCAATGTTTGCTGCGAGAGGCCATCATGTTATTTTAGACCCTACGAAGTTATAAACTTATTAACAACTAGGTAGTTCGACATACCAGATGTTGGGACACTTTCTCGTCTGCTGGGTTTGTGAAAGTGATGGTGCCCGAAGACGTGATGCTTGATGACCTCGCTCTTATCCAATTTCGGGCACGCTCGTCTGTGATTCCGGCAAATGGCAGGGAGACCTCCAACCGGACTGCCTCCTGGTCCTCTGCTGTCCATTATGGGATTCTTTTTCCTACGTACCCAGCGGTGCCGAGTTTGTGGGGGTGAGTGTTTTTTATCTAGATAGCCTTGTGCGCCACACTTTGCTCCTGAAATTCGGTCATCTTCTTCATCCGCACAAAGGCATCCCATATATCCCGCAACGCGAATTGATACTTCGTGAACGACGTCTGATCCTTGTTCATGTACTCTGTGACAAGCTTTCTTTTGAAGGTCTTCCACGCTTTTCCTATCGTGAGCAACGCTTGTTGTCGCACGAGTCCCTGGACTTCTGGTGGGATCTCGAACGAGCCTATAATGTCAGTCCACAGTAGGCCTCTCTCTGCGTCTATCACAAACTTCTAGCTTGGTGTGGTGATGGGGACTCATTGCCTTCCAAGTATCCCGCAGGTGGTCTGGAATGCTACCACTGCTTTCTTCGGATGCAGAGGGACCCCAACATTAGAGACCGCCGCGATGGTCATTCAGCCCTCAGGCCTTTTCGATATTCCTCCGCCATCTCGCTTAGTGGCCCCTTTCTTCGAAGCGCCAGACGCATTCGGCGATGGTGGCACATCGTCCATCGAAGCCCAGACGCATTCAATGACAGCGGTGAAGACTGTGCAGGTGCTATCTCTGAAGATACACACCCAAGAACTAAATTTGCAGGATTCCAATGACTAAAACTTTAGTTTGTATTTTCATGGAGAATTTATCCTTGGTAATATATTAAACATGAGAATATGCTTGAAAGATAGGACATAAAAACATACAAAATCAGCATATTGCTAAGATTTAGAATGTTTTAAGTTTGCTCTCAAATGTAGAGTTGCACAAGATACAATCTTGTCCTTTCTCAATACTTTTATCAAGATTCTTCACTAATTAAAAATGATAATAATGGATCAGACTATGAGCTCAGGATTTAATGATCTACTGGTTATGTCAAGAATTATCTCAAATAGCAAAGTTACTTTGAGTCAACAGAAAGTTATACAATTAACAGTGCACAAGAATCACTAGATTAATACATAAAACAATCAGCAGATTGAGGATTAATCACTAGATAGAATAACACATATCACTAATTTCAGCAACATGAGCCACTCGGCTAACAGGAGAAAGCCAATTGACTAACAGAGGAACAACATGATCAGAATAACATGATCAGATCAATCACAGCCGAAAACAGAAGGCAACAGAGCCAAGCTATTAGATATAATCTAACAACAGTAAGCAATCCTAGTAGGTTGCATTTGATTCGTTATCAATTTAATTTCACAATATGGCAAAAATCATCACTGAGCAGTAAACTGAACCCACAACAGTATAATGCAATATCTCCCAGTACTAGAATTAATCCAAATTCAGATTTAGACTAGCACATCACACATATGCAAAGTAAAGAACTCCTGTAAACAGAAACAACTCACAAAGCGGATGGCAATCGAAGCCACCAAGTAGAACCAACCAAGCTAGCACATCCAAAGAAGCAGTAAACCATGAGGTACAAGGAAACACCTACAAACCTGAGGGACGGGGGAGTAGCAGGGCGGTGTCGAGAAGCAGCAGGGATCAACGACATCAGGGAGACGGATGCACAAGAGAAGTAGGGACGAGTGGCGTCGGGGAGCAGCAGGGACTGACAGATACAGGAAGAAGGGCCGCGTCAGCATCGGCATTGGGGTTGGGGATGAAGGGATACGAGTAGGGTACACTAGCAGCAATTCAAAAATTTCTACCACATAAACTAGGAAACCATGCAAGTAAGAGATCAAAGATCATTACCACCAGACACGCGGTGCAGCGGCGGAAGAGTCGAAGCAGCTCGATCCAACAAAGAGTGCATCGATGTAGTGGTTGTATTCGATCGTCCAATGTCTTTGTAGTCGATCCTATCCTCTAGCAACCTCCAACGTTCCTTGTGAAGATCACGGATCATCCTAAAGCGCAATAGCAATAGCAGCAGCGCCTCTACGGTATCCACACGACCAGGGAAGGAACACCATACGCCGATGTGCTAGCACCAAGTCGCACGGCAGAGCTGTCAAGAAGATGGCGGCTAGGGTTTCGGTGGAGCAACTTACGTCAATTCATATCTCCCAATAGCTTCAAGCATCTCCTTATATAGTGCCCATGACGGATCCTATCCGAACACATTTGACGAATCGTATCTGTACTGGTTTGTTCCAACCCGTTAAGTGTGTGACCTATTAGGTTTTTGCGTAATCGGTTGTGACTCAAAAACCCTTTCCGACCACGAGTCGTTAGCGGTTCCTAGCAGGACATAACGATTCCCGAAACGATCATGTGGAATTGGTTAGACATAAAGAAGTTTTGACTAGAATTTCTCCTGCTGATTCTTTTTGTTACATTATGTTAGATTCACCTATGAAATTGTCACATGCTATGGAGAAAGTTTCTGAAATCGTATGTTCAAAATGCTTGTCTAGTGCCTACACCCCTGGGTATAAGTTTAATTTGATTGGAGATTATGGTGTAGACAATCAATTTCTTGTTTATCGAATATGCATAACGTGTGATTACATGGATGAATTGATGCTTACTGTTTTGAACAACAATTCTTATGTGCCGAATCTTGTTCATTATGAGAGAAAATTAAAATTTAGTGATCATTCAATGCCCATGTGTTCATCTCTTATTGCACCATCTAGTATGGACAATCTGCATCATGATATTGAAGTATGGAAGAATTTACACATCCATTCACTCTTGCTAGATGGATTTTCTATTGCTTGATTGAAATATGATAATATGGATAAACTTTGTTTGAATCCAAAAATTGTAGATTTGCCCATATGTGCTACCACTGCAAGTTTACAACTTCGGAGAGTTGAATTGCATAAATACTTCACTTATATTTGCAAAACTAGTTGCAATAATTGCTATGTGAGAAATTTTGTTTTGCTCACTAACATATATGATTATTCTTGGGGTAATAATACAATAAGGTTTTACGATTGCTGCTGTTTTATAATATTAATTGTGCAACAACGAAGAACTGTTAAAACGGATGACATATACATAGACCATGCATACACCATGGCTTCTTTGTTACCCTATTTTCAGTCTATCAAAAGCCGAGGACGGCTTTGTTTTCAAGAAGGGGATGATGATGAGGACATGACCCCTATAGATACAATCAAATTTGCTATGCTTGCTGTTCCAAATATAAGAGCTCGTACACTTCACTTAAATTATCAGATGAGCTCGTTTTTAGGAGTGTCTTTATATTATATGAACTATATGATGCTACCTAATGATGAAAATGTATATTTGTGCAGCACCACATCACTTTGTGTCTTTTTAGGACTGTCTTTATATTATATGAACTATATGATGCTACCTAATGATGAAAATGTATATTTGTGCAGTACCACATCACTTTGTGTCCAAGCCAAGCAAGAGTTCAAATTGGACACGTTCGGAATCGGTTTGGCCTCGGAGACATACGACTTCAAGCAGCATAACTTTGCATCACGAACTCCGTTTGAGGTACACGAGTACTTGATTGAAAGCTTATCTCGTCCTCTTTCAAACGGTACAGCCTCACCTTCAAATTCCTTCTTTGCACGTCGCAATTATTAAAAGAAGGTGCTACGTCACCTATTTGGGCCAAATTGGACCTTGTAACCTATTTGGGCCAGCCACCTCCTTGGCCACCCCTTGGGCCGCACTATTCATGGCCATACTGTTCACATGAACAGTACCCATGAATAGTATCACCCCCTTAGCTCTTGGTTATGTACGGCTCCCCTCCCCTATATAAGGAGGCCGCACCCCTCTAGTTTTCTTGGATTTCGTTAAGTTTAGCCATCGTGCAAACTTCTGTTCTTCAGTTGTGTCGGACGACCACATGTCAAGACAGTCTTCGAAATCCCACCTTATTAGTATTTTATAAATATTTGCAATACATTAGATTGCGTTTTATCTTATTTTTGCGTGTTCTTCGATTGCTCGCAGGAATTGAACCTCGTGTTCAAGTTGATCGTGCTTCCAGCACGGTCAATAACATCGCGGAGTTGGTTCAACGATTGCTAAGGCACAAGCATCGTCGTACGGTTGTAGTCGGATCGCGAGAGTCACCTCCACCAAAATCGATAGTTATCAATCTCATCGAAAGATCGGGAACCCTGCCTCCATCACCGCGCCTCTCGGGACAGCCCGAAGCATGAGATTGTTGGTCCAGTCCAGACACGACACGACTGGGCATGCTGAGTTTGGGTCGGCACCTCGGCCCAACGGACCGGCTTGGCCCCCGGCACGGCATGGCACAACCGGTGATCGAGAAAGAGGAGGAGGAGGCCCGGCCATCGTGGAGATGGCGGCGATAAGGCACGGAAGTGGCGGCGGTAGCCGGCATGGCATGGCACGGCCTGAGATGTACGGTTCGATTAGTTAGCCGAGCTGACCGGGCTGGGTCTAATCGTGTCGTGCTGTGTTGGGTGGCCTATTTGGCCATGTCTACCCAAGTGCCCACCCTAAATTGCCAACCCCATCTTGGTTGAATCCTTCGTCCCCATCCCAATTCCTTTGTATCTCCCGGCAGTGCATGGAAGGGGACGGCAAGGGCAGCGGCAGGGGAGGGAGAAGCCAGGATAGTGGCGCCGGTATGGAGAGAGGCCAAGACAGCGGCGCTGGCAGGGCATGCGGTAGCAGCGATGCTGGTGGTTCCGGTGGGGGGAGGGCCAAGGATGGCGGCGGCGGCAATTTGTTATGATCCTCTTAATGGTTCTTCAACAATAACAACCATACAAGAGGTTCTTCAGAGAGGAAAAAGGGGTTCAAGAGAAGAACTGGGCAGGGATAGAACAGGAACAAGTTGAGGAAGAGGGAGTTCTGTCTGCTAGTGTCTTTTTCCATAATCCCTACAGCCAACAACTCCTACTACTTTATCCCCCTTGCCAACACTTAGCCTGGCAGGTGGCCCTCCTATTCCAACAACCTGGACTGGCTCCAACTCAGCGCACCCAATCCTCCTTCGGATACCGACTGCTGGGCCTTCTACTCCTTTTGTCGCCCTGCTCACGTCATCTGGAGTCTTGCCGCCTGGTACTGCATCCGGGTATGTAACACAATGGAAGGGGCGGCGACGTGAATGGAGGCTGATTCTTGATTTCTTGTTCTTTTTCTGCAATACAAAAGATGATGTTTTAAGAGAAGAAGTTGGCAGCATGCCATTCACAACATTAACAAATTTTGCTGCCCTGTATCCAGATGTTGGATTGTGCTGTTACTGAAATGTTGCTAGCATGCATGGAAATGAAGGATCGGTACATGACACAAGCATCAACAATGTGTGGAATCATTGGTCCCGGTTTCGTCAAGGTTTCAAGTGCATCTACTGCCATTGCACGGTGAAAGGTGGAAGCGCAACTCTTCTTAAGCAGCACATGGCAGGGGTATCCGGAGACGTCTAGGCATGCTCTGATGTGCCTCGACTTGTTCGTGAAGCAATGAGAAACGTGCTGATGGCATGGAGGGAAAGGAGGAGCAATAAAAAGGAGAGGCGAATGGCTGTCGAACGTGAGATCATATGCAGGAAATGGAGTATCGTGCACCACGAGAATTGCCCAGTGATGATGAAAAGCATCTGCAGATGGCAATACGGGAATCATGAGGGATTATCGCAGTCATCATGGTGGTGGGAGCAATGGTGCCAGTTTAACCATTGCCAGTGGCAGTGGAACTGCTAGTTGTACAAATTATCACAGACAATGGAGCTAACTTCAAAAAGACATGCTTAATGATTGTTGATGAGTTCCACAAAATCTTTTGGCAGTCGTGTGCTGCCCACACCGTCAACTTGATGCTTAATGACATTGGAAGCATCGCAGAGGTGGAGTATATTGTTTCAAGTGCAAAGAGGATATGTAAATTCTTCTACAACCATGGCAGGCCGGCTTCGTGCACAGATGAGGGAGAGAATCATTGGTGAGATCATTCGGCCTAATGCCACAAGGTTTGGGACTGTCTACATCTTCCTGCAGAGCATATGGGACAAGAAAGACAGTTTTCGGGCAATGAATGGTGTCAGATGAATGGAAGAATAGTGAGTGGAGCAGTCAGGATGAGTATGACTACGTGTATACTGCTTGATAAGTAGGGAATGGTTTGCACGAGACGAAGTGGGGTGCTAGATGCGGTGAAGGCACTATATGGAGTAATTTGGAACAAGACCTGTACAAGGATTAGCAAAAATTTGGAACAATACCTGTACAAGGAGACTAAAAATGACAAAAGAATCATGGAAGTGGTGTCAAGCAGAGTCAACTATCTGTACAAGGAGACTCTTATGGTTGCCGGTAATTTACTATAGTACTATTTTACGTTCATGCAAGGTGTTTGTTTGTCGGGACCTGGATTTGCATCCAGACCATCTGTGCATACCGAGCTAGTTCTATGATCAATAGCTAACTCACACAGTACAACATCAATGAATACCACATCCATACATACGAATAAATATAAAAGTACATTAATCGGTAAGTTTGCAAGGACTTGTGGAATCTGATCCAAGGTCATTTTGACCATCTTTCACTCGCGAGCAAACTTTTGGATCAAGTTTTGGTAGTGTTCCCATAGGCGCCCGCCTAGGCGTTAGGCACAGTCCTCCTGCCTAGCCTACCTAGCTTATTTATCTTGCCTAGGCGGCCGCCTATCCCCGCATAAGCAGTGATTAGGTGCTAGGCACCGGTCTGCTACCCGACTAGTGCCTAGCACCTAAGGGAACAACGAGTTTTAGTTTTGCCCGGTTTTTATGGCTTGTTGAATTCATTCAAGAAATTCGTGGAACCTTAGTTTTGATCATCTCGATCGTCGATTGGAATATGTTCCTAGCCTTCTTGATGAGCTATATCTGAAATCTCAGGTGATTTGGATCACACAATCAAAAGTTATATTGTATTTTTGATCTTTTGGGCTGCTATTCTTAGAGCCGCTGGTGAAACCACCAGTAACTAGTGGTCAGACCAGCCACCTGTCAGACCAAAGCCAGGGGGTCAAACCGGCTAGCTAGGCGGTCAGACCGGCCATGAAGGCTTTTCGCTCGTGGTTTTCGGTTTTAACGAAGACTTTTGCTGTGATATTGTGTTTTTTTTATCTTTCTAGCTTTCATAGCTATTGGAGTGAAGAATAAGTTGAATACCACAGTGGTGAAAAAGATAGGTGCTCATTTTCGTCCCCTTCTACTTGCTTATTCGGTCTAACACTTTTAGATAGGGAGATTCGAGGAGCATTGTGATGTGTCACGGAAAGAACACCACTGGGTGGGCACACTCGCTGGAGCCGAGAGCATATGGCTTTTGTAACAACCCAAAGCTAGGGTTTGTGTTTCAAATGTATAAAAGTATGAGATTTTAAAAACTTTTGTTGTATCTCATGATCATGCTCTTGGTTTTCTAAAAACTTGTGCACAATTTTAAACTTTTGATGTTTGTATTAAAGTTTGTGTTGAAATTTCAAACTTTTAAACTTAAATTCAATTTCTATTTGAATTCCAGAAAAATGTATGAATATAAGTTTCTGAAAATAATTTATTCAAATACTAGATTATTTATCTTGAAATATAATTATTTTTACCAAATTGTTAGAAGTGACTTTGATTTCACCAAAATTCAAATCAAATCACTAATGCAGATTTGAAAATAATTTAATTCTAAAAAATTTTAGTATATAAAATGTTTGAAACTATTTTTCCTAAGTCCTATTTGATTCTCAGAATACTCACAAAAAATTTCAGAATTTTTAGAATTTTATTTCTATTTTAAACTACTAGGTCAAACCTTTTGATTTTCGGTCAAAACTAAATCCTAACCTAAACCCTAACCCGACCCCGACCGCACCACCCGACCTGGTTTGACCGCGTCATCTCGCCGAACCCGAGCCCGAGTCCGACTCGAGCCACCCTCGCGCGGTTTCCTCGCTGCCGCTGACGGGCGGGCCCCACTTGTCGGGCTCGGCATCGTCTTCTACGCTGCCTACCGGAGCTCGCTGGCGTTCGCGCATGCGTGCCACGCAGCTCGTCGCTGCCACATCGTGAACGCGTGTCCACCTCCGAAGGATCACCGGGATTTCATATACCCACTGAGCTCACCCATTTCTCCTCTCTCCCATTCTCATGTCTTCTCCGCCTATTTCTTGGTTTCGGCCGGAGAAGAAGCCGTGGGCAGCGCCACCACCTCACTACCGCTCGAGCACCCGCGATCCCGGCGCTGTGTTCGTATCTCCATGCCGCGTCCATTTTGGTCACTCCGGGTCTTCGTCGCCCACTGGATCGCCGGGACAACTTCTTCGTCTCCGCGTCCGGTAGCCGCGACCCCGCATCCTTAAAGGCGTTCCAGTGAGTTTCTAGCCTCAGCATTTGGTCCCTTATGATCGCATTGCTCCACTGAGTTTAACGGTGGCTTTATTTTGTTCTTTGATGCATCACCGAGGGAGTGCGACGCTTTCTTCTCTAAGCTCGGTAAAGCGCCGCCGTGTCGATTCCGAGCGCCACCGTCCTCCTCCGCCATCAAGGTCGTGTGCGTATCATTCCTGGTGCCACCGCGATCTCTAGGTGCGCCTCCCCAAGCCTCCTCATGGTCCATAGTGGCTCATCCTCGAGAGCCACCTCTTCGGCTCCGCCTTCGACCGTCGCGAGCTCGCCGCCGACATCCTCTGGACTTCGCGTTGTCACCATCGCACTCGTGAGGTTGCTGCGCACCTGGAGGTGCCACTCCCGAGACCAGAGCGCCTCTCTTTAGCCGGGTCATCCTCCTCGCCGCCGTGCTCACGCATGGGACTTCCGACGAGCCACCGGCAGCGTTAGGGTATAACCCCTCTCATTAGTGCTAATCTTCTTTTAAACTGTATCATTGACATGTGGACCTCCCTAGCTTAAACGTGTTTAGAAGTTTAAATCTAACCGTTTAAAATCCTCTGAGTCGTTGAAATGTGGGCCCATGTTGCCGATTAAGTATATGTGTAAAATTTGAGGATACGCTTTCTCTTAAAGGAAACGTATTTATCTGTACGTTTAGGATGTGGTTACGCTTTTAGTAAACTGAAGGCGTATTCATATATTACGCTTTCGACGTTGCCTTCGGCCGGGCTGGGTCAAAGCTGACCTGGTCAACGCCTTCACTCAGTCCTACCGGTCAGTGACCGTGGGCCGGCTGAGCGCCACTAGAAAAAGTATTTAATTCTTTTAGAAATTCTAAAATTGATAAAAGTTGCACTGTTAATTCCTTTAATTTAGAAAATCCATAACTAATTCAATTTTGCTCCAAATCGAATGAAACCAATTTTGTTAGTCTTCATTTTTAATGTACTTTTTACTAGAATAGGTTTTAAGTATGTCTCTTGACGAGGATCTAAATAATCCTCATTTTATTATTCCATAATCATGAAATATGACGTCACATGACATACCCCTTTATGTTATAAGGGAAGAACAAACCAGGAAGTCGTAGGTGCTTCTACGACTACCCCCTAGTCGTAAGCATTTCTACTACTATAGTGTAATCGTAGGTCCTTCTACGATTACGACCAGTTGTAAGTTTTTCTACGACCAGTATCCAATCGTAAGTCTTCCTACGACTACCCCCCCTAGTCGTAAGTCCTGCTATGACTAGGTCTGCTACGAATTCTTCACGACTAACTGGGTCCACCCGTCAGAAGGCCCATTTAATAATGAGAATCCAAAGCAGTCAAAATACGTAGTTTTGCTTGACATAACTACAGATAATGCCTCACTATCTCTGACTAATAACCGTTTGACAGCGTGGAGAGGTTACTACTCCAGTAATTACTCTTATTATTACGCAATAATGAGAGACTAATTAGCCTGGAACGACAACAGTTACCACTGCATAGTATAAATAGGTGTCTCTTAGAGATAAAAGGGGAGGCCTTTTTTGGAAGACAGTCAATAAGACCCTCAGCTGTTTGTAATCTAGATACCTAATATAACATATACAGGAGTAGGGTTATTATTCTCACTGGAGAAGGCCCGAAACTGTATAAAAATCCCCGTGTCTCTTTCGTCTGCGTGATCAATTGTGGAGACCCCCCCGAATCAAACAATCTTTACGTAAGATCGGTTCTAAAACACCGACATCTCTCTTTCATAAAATTCCTTATCAACGGTTGGCGCCGACCGTGGGGATATTCTGGTAATTCCTTGTCAACAGTTCTTTTTTCTCTCTTTGATGCTACCATGGCAGGAGAATGGAACGAGGAGAATTGGTTCGACTTGGCCAATTACGTGACGTCGACATGGATGCCGGCCGACTACGAACCAAGTATCGAATCTTACGGCGGTGTTGCGCCTCGGAGATCTTTTATCGATCTCGGAGCTGCGTCCTCTCGTAGTCGAGGAGGATCCTTATCCCCACGACGATGCGCCCGTCGAGGACCGGCTTCTCGGGGACAAGTGTCAACATGACCAACAACAGATCGTCTCGAGGCACACTCGCAACACGACGAGTTTTTCCTCCAAGTGTTCAAGTCCTCCCAAGGCGATCGACTTAGCAAGGCGTGTTCAGAGGCCATCATTAGGAACTCCATCGACACCGATGGTCCTCTCTCTCCGAGTATTTTCGCAGGAAGAGGATCGAACATCTTTGTTCATCCAAATCCAACCGTCCGACGCAGGACCCACCGCAGACGGAGGCGGTTATAACTGAGTTCCCCTACGGAGGTTTACTCCAAGTCACCGGATGGTGTCGCTCGACTACTCCTCAAGCGAGGAGGCCTCAAGCGCAAGTGGAGGTCATCCACGGAGGTCTTCGTCCTTCCCTCCGATAAGGATCGTTCTCCCGAGAAGAAGGATTGGCGATGCTTCCCGGCGAGATACTCTACACCACCTCGTCGCAATGGCAAGGACACCACGGTGGCGAATGAGGCGAACACTTTAATGAGCGTGCGGGACATCCTCAGCGTTCTCGCACTCCATTAAAGCAAGCTCGAGTGCGAAATAGACCATTGCGAGACGACCGACGGAAGAGAATAGTGGTTCAGAAGAATCTTCCTGAGCGCGCTTATTTCCAGTCGGAGGAAGCTCAAGAACTCCAGCACATCAACGATTTGCTGGAAAACCCGACCCAAGAACTCGCTCGAGCACCAGGTTATGATCTCTTTGCAGAAGAGATCACACAAAGGCTTCGCGACACGATGGCCAAACTCGAGCGTCTTCGTCGACCACAACCAGGAGGTCGTAGTAGTACGACTCCTTCTTCTACAAGCCGTTCAGATAACTCGTCGCATAGAAGGCGACACAACTTTCACTCACGTCGTTCTCCCGACCTGAGGAGAACGCCACAAGCCCACAGGAGAGGTGATCTTTCACCACTTCGGCGACAAGACGCACGCGGCGGCAAGCGGGAAGTGCGAGTATTTCCCTCGTCAAGTCGAGACCTATCGTGAGGTCTAGCCCTCCTATGGTCGGGTATCGACGAGTTCGATCACCCGGCGACATTAACCCTTATTTTACGCAAAGAAGGAGGCAAGAGGTTATCTCGGGGTGTCGGGCATTCTCACCCGACCTTGAGCGGTTATTTGGCGCCTCGGTTCGACCAACGAATATGGAGAAATTCGATGGAACTCAAAATCCCATCGAGTTCCTCCAAATCTACATTCTGACTATCCGATTGCGGGAGGAGGAGAGCATGTCATGGCGAACTACCTTCGATTTGTGCTCGAAGGATCGGCACGATCATGGCTTTTAAACCGACCATTCAAATCAATCTACTCGTGGCAACACCTCTGCGATCTTTTCTTTGGCAAATTTCAGGCACTTACAACTGCCGGAAAGGAGGATGACTTGCACGGATAAGACAAAACAACCATGAAACTCGCCAATTCATCAGCGCTTGGTCGAGTTCAAAATTCTATTACGGAAGTTTCGACTCATCCGTGATCGGGGCTTTCAAGCGAGTCCAGAGCGAAGGATTACGAAGACATTGCTTTACATCCACCTGCCACCAGAACTTTTGAGATGGCGATAGATATCATTCTTCCGTGAAAGCGATCAGTGGAATAATACTATCGATCGCAGTCGACATCCCTCGAAGCGGTGAAGGTGGTAAGAAAAAGGATAAAAAGGCTAAGAAATCTAAGAACAAGGAAAAAAGACACAAATCTCCACTTGCCGGTTCTAAAGAGGTCCTAGCCGTGAGTGACAAGGAGCCACGCAACCCTAAGCAAAATTCCAATCAGAGTAAAGGTAAACGCCAAGATCGGAGAAATGACAAACCCAGGTGGTGTCCTTTTCATAAAAAAGAAGGGCATGACCTTCGTAATTGCCGAGTTTTCCTACGGAAACTCGAAGACTATTACTCTGGCAAAGGACCACTTCCTATTCTTGAACAGGTAGGTCAAACCAGTGGACAAAAGGAGTCGGATGATGAGGAGATGTCGTTCCAGGATCCACAACACACCATTGATCACATCTATGGGGGATATTCGGCATACGAATCGCGAAGACAGCTGAAAGCTGTTGAACGTGAGGTAAACACAGTCGACTCCCCTCTTATCAATAAGTTACCAAAGTGGTCGGAAGTCACCATTACTTTTGAGAAAGGTGATTGCCCGATCCCTTCGACTAGACCAGGTCGATTTCCGATAGTGGTCGAGCCCACCATCAACAATTGTCGAGTCAATCGAGTTTTAGTTGATGGTGGGAGCTCGCTAAACATACTGTTTACGAGTACCTTGGACGAGATGCAGGTACCCAAGACAAAGGTATGGCCGGTACGATATTCATTTCATGAAATCGTACCGAGGTCTTCGGCCAAACCCATTGGCCAAGTCTCTCTTCCTTTAACGTTTGGATCACCAAGCAATTTCAGGACAGAGAAGGTCTCCTTTGATGTGGTCGATTTCGATACGGCGTATAACGCCATACTTGGACGACCTACTTTGGCAAAATTCTTAATAGCTACTCATTATGGGTACCAATGTCTTAAGATGCCAGGTCCCAAAGGAGTGATCACGATATATTGTGACAAGAAGATGACGCACTCTTGCGACCGTCGTTCCCTTGAGATGGTTGGACAAATACCAACTCGAGATGAAAGTCAGCCTTCGACTAGCAAGTCGGAGCCTAAAGTTGCACCTAAGCCGAACGACCAGGTCAAAGAGGCTCCTCTGGACGCAGGGGAGCCCTCGAAGACTGATCGCATTGGGGATTCTTCCGACCCCAAATAGGAAGACGCCCTCATCACTTTCCTCTAGGCAAGCGATGTCTTGGCGTGGCAAGCATCCGACATGCCCGAGTCCCGGAGTGATCGAGCACAAGCTAGCTTTACGACCTGATAAACTACCCGTAAAGCAAAAGTTACAGAGATTTACCCCTGATCGACGAGATGCTATTAGGTTAGAATTGGACAAGTTGCTTAAGGCAGGTTTCATAAGAGAAGTCAACCACCCAGAGTGGTTGGCCAACCCTGTAATGGTTAGAAAGTCTAATGGCAAATGGCGTATGTGCGTAGACTTTACTGATCTTAATAAAGCTTGTCCAAAAGATGATTTCCCTTTACCTCGTATCGATCAGCTGGTTGACTCTACAGCAGGATGTGAGATGTTGAGTTTTCTAGACGCATACTCTGGTTACCACCAGATTAGTATGTGTCAAGAAGATGAGGAGAAGACCGCATTTATTACACCGTTTAGGATATTTTGCTATGTCAAAATGCCATTTGGCTTAAAAAATGCTGGAGCTTCTTTTCAGCGTTTGATGCAAACGACTTTCGCTCCTCAACTAGGCCAAAACTTAGAAGCCTACGTTGACGATCTGGTCGTAAAAAGCACCAAACGACTTAACCATATCGCAAACTTGCGGGAGACCTTCGACAACCACAGAAAACACCACTTGAAACTTAATCCCGAGAAGTGTGTGTTCGGGGTCTCTTCAGGAAAATTACTTGGATTCCTGGTCTCAGCACGAGGAATCGAAGCAAATCCCGAAAAGATAAAGGCCATCACTCAGATGCGCCCTCTAACCACGAAGAAAGAAGTCCAGAAACTCACAGGATGCATGGCGGCATTGAGTCGTTTCATAGCACGACTAGGGGAAAAAGGATTGCCTTTCTTCAAACTTCTAAGGAAACACGAAGGTTTCGAGTGGTCAGAAGAGGCTAACCTAGCCTTCGAGGAAGTTAAGAGGTATCTTACGAGTGCTCCTGTTCTAGTTTCCCCGAAGCTAGGAGAGACGCTCTTAATTTACCTAGCTGCCACGCCACAAGCGATGGCGATCTTTGGTCGTAGAAGCGTGAAAACATACAACGACCGGTATACTACGTTAGTGAGGTTTTGCACGGACCTGAGGCGTTACCATCGAGTTCAAAAACTTCTATATGCCCTCCTCATGTCTTGAGGAAAGCTGCAGCATTATTTTGGTGCACAAACTAGGTGTCTTGTCGAGTTTCCCTGGGGGCGATCCTCGAATAGGAAGCAGCGGGATGCATGGCAAAGTGGTCGATCGAACTTGGGGCGTTCGACATCCATTTCGTGTCCCTAACGGCGTTAAATCCCAAATCTTGGCAAACTTTGTCACGAATGGACAAATCTTGAACTGTTCAGGATCCCGATCACGATTCCACGACCGATGGGCGATGTACTGACAGTCGCTACGGTAAGTGGCTCGGAATTTGGGGTGGTCTGGAATCTCCTACGGAGAAACCAAAGTATGTCATACAATTAAACTTTCGGCCACTAATAATGTGGCGATCGAAGGTTTGCTAGGTGGTATCGAGCCGCAAAAGCGCTCTCGATTCGACAACTACTCGTAAGAGGAGACTCTCAACTAGTCGTGAATCAAGTCGGAAAGGAGTACCAGTGCTCTAATCCGACCATGTCCCGATACCGAAAGGGGTGTTTTTAGAACAGGTTCAAAGGCCGTCTATAGTCGAGGAACTAGAGACGCCCTCTATTGAAACAGCCTCTCTAGAGTATGAAGATACATTGATGGCGCCCATCTACGAGTACCTTCAGACGGGTTCTCTACCCGACGACGATCTAGAAGCAGATCGATTATCCCGAAAGACCAAAATATATACTTTGGTCGAAGGGGTCCTCTATAAATGAGGAACCCAAGGGGTGCTCATGCGATGTATTCTGCAGAGCGAAGGATTAGAACTCCTTCACGACATACACGGAGGGATCTGTGGAACTCATGCTTCTTGCGAACAACGGTTGGTAAGGCCTTTCGGCAAGGTTTTTATTGGCCAATGACCCTCTACGATGCGAGGAGGTGGTTAAAAGTGTGTCTGATGCGGTTTCATAGCCGACAAATACACCAACGGCTCGAGCGTTGCAAACAATTCCTCTGTCTGGCCTTTTGCAGCACAGGGTCTTGACATCCTAGGATCGTTACCTAGAGCTCCGGAGGTTTTGAATTCCTTTTGTGGCCATCGTCGTTCACAAAATGGATAGAAGCTGAGCTGTGGATGGGATAACAAGAGCGACAAAGCGGTTCATGATGAGATGCGTGATCACTCGGTTTGGAGTACCAAGTCAATTATCACGGATAATGGCAAGCGATTTACAAGCGCAAAATTTCAGAATTTTGCATCGAGTTGGGAACTTCGTTTGTGTTACGCTCATCGCCCACCCCAAAGCAGCAGGGCGAGAGAGCGAATGACGGATAATGAAGGAATAAAACCCAAGTCTTGATCGACTTGTCAGCGCTTAGGGGCTTGGGTGCAGGAATTACCTTGATATTATGGGCAATTAAATCGACGACTAGCGAGCTACGGGAGAAACACCTTTCTTTCTAGTTTTGGTCTGCGGAGCCATGCTTCCGCTAGAACTAAAGATCAGTCAAGACGAGTCGACAAGTTTAACAGCTCCACTCAAGAACAACTTCGAGCGGACAACATTAACTCGCTCGAGGAAAGAGGACCGAGCTTTAATCCGTTCTGCAATCTACCAACAAGCCCTGCGCAGATACTACGATCGTAAGGTCCAACCTCGCAGCATTGCTGAAGGTGACTTGGTATTGAGGCTTGTCCAATCCCAGTCTGATCGGAACAAACTTTCCCCCAAGTGGGAAGGTTCTTACACTGTGGTCGAAGTAACGCATTTAGGATCGGTACGACTTGCAATGGAGGACGGCCGCGTTCTTTCAAACTCTTGGAACATTGACTAGTTACGCAAATTTTATGTGTAGCAAGCTTCTACGACAATAAAGTATCAGGTTCTCCCTACCTTTTTTGTCTATTTCGAATTCGCTTTTCTTTTGACCATTTTCACATGCTCATTCCTCCCGTATCTTGGTCAAACAAAGGACAACACATTTAGTCAAGTCTCTCCTTTCGCATGTGGTCACCTTGCTGGAAAGGGCTTCCTAATGTCGCTTTGTTCTTTGCTACACAACCGATACAACGTTCATTGGGCTCGACAATATGGTGAAAGTTGTTAAGCAAATTCACATCATCTTAACTTATTTATTTTGAAAAATAACCTAAGAAGAGTGCACTTTTCGAGATGCGTTCGACTACTTTTCAATTAACTTGATTGATTTTTACTGACCGGAGGAAGAAACACACCTAGTCAAAGCTTCTCCTCTCTGCATGTGATCCTGCCCACTAGAAGGAACTTTCTAGCGTCGTCCCGTTTCCTACTTTTGCTGCCAGGACAACTTCGTCAGGAAAAATGAAAACAGTCGAATGAATTCTTAAGGTCCTCTAGATGTTTATTTCGCTCAAATTGTCATTATTGATTTGATTAATCTGGTCGGAGATGGTAACATCACCTAGTCGAAGTCTTTTTCTCTGCATGTGGTCACGCCCACTAGAGGGAACTTCCTAGCGTCGTCTGTTTTCACTCTTTCGACCCGGTGCAAAAAAGTCGATACTAGACAACTATAAGTCGGACAAACCTCTCTTTTGGGAACCCTTTCTTTACTACTTTCTTAGTTTATTCCTAATAAACTAAGTAAGTAATCGAGAACTAGGATAAAGTTATAAACATGACTTCATTTCTTAGTCTTATTTTTCTAAGTTATCATCTTACGAGTTACTAACTACTCTACAAGGTGATTCGCAGGAAAAATGAAGGAGAAAGGAGGAATCACTCATATCTGGTCTGATTATTTCTTCCTTTTTCATTATCTTACGAGTTACTAATTACTCACGAGATAATTTGCGAGGTAAAAAGAAAGGATCATATATTTATGCATCACCACCAAAAAGACTTGTCTTCACAAGTTTGAATTACAAGACTACTCTGTTAAGGGAGATTCTATTTGCATCTCCTCCGCGACCTTTTCGCCAACCGACTGCATCTCTTGATCGGCTTCTCGCTTGATTGAGTGCGATCAAGTCGGCTTCAACAGAATGAGGATTAAGGTTAGGATCACGGGCCTTGAGTTTTGCTAGAACAAAACTCACAGCTCCTTTGACCGCTTCCCTTATCGAATCATTCTGATTGGTCTTCAGAGTAGACACCAACTCGTTCAGAGTACCGACTTTCTCCCCAATAGCACTCGTATGAGTAGCCATCGTGTCGCCACGAGGAGCAATCCTCCCGGCACGAAGCCCATCGAGTATATTGTTCAGGAGGGAGATATTATCTTGAAGATTGATCTTCGTTGATTTTGTCTACTCCTGGGAACAAGTCGAAGCCTCGTAGAGTTGTTTTATTTCAATCAATCAATCTGGAAAGAGTAAGGGTTGATTAGATAAAACAATTCTATGAGAAGATAAAACAAATTAATAGCATGTAAAAGTTCTACTTACCAGCTAGTTGAGAACCCAAGTTCTCGATTTCCCGATCTCTCTCCTTCGCAATACGAGAGACTTCACGGACAACCGAGGACTTCTCCTGGACCTCGGTCCGGAGAGCCCCCACCTTGGCCTGAAGGGCCTTATTTTCGACTTCTTTTTTTGCAAAAGAATGAGAGGTTTAGAAAGGGGCGGAAACCAAAATCAGAAGCAGTCGTAGTTACACATACTGTTTATTTTTTCCTGCAACCGCTGGGTTGCAGAGTTAGCCTCCTGAAACTTCTTCAGGAGGTCGGTTGCTTTATCCCTTAGCTTTTTTGACTTGACTTTTTCAAAGTCGAGTGAATCAGCGAGGGTCCTTTCGTCACTCTTAAACCTGAAAGGGCAAAGGGTAGACATGAGCATACTTAAACAACTGGCCAATGAGTGGTCGTAAGTTATTCTATGACTACCCCCTAGTCATAAGTTTTTCTACGACTAGTACTAAGTTGTAAGTTTTTCTACGACGACCTCCTTCGAATACTAAAGAAGTGATCAGAACGATTACGGAAATCAGTTACTCACTACCTCTCTGCTTGCTCGCAGAGTACTGCCTTCTCTTGTCAGAGTTTGACAAGTTGCCGATTATATTCGCAAATCATAGCGACTTGCTCCACGGCTCTCTACAGGAGAGAAAAACGATAAGAGAAAGAGATAAAACCATAAGTGAGTATCGATGAATACTTACATTCATGATTGACCTAGCAAACATGGAAACTATTCGTGATGGATCCTTCAGCCCATCCATCTCTTCGACTCGTTTCCACCAGACCCCTTCGAGTCGTTCATTATCGAAGACATCCCCACAATTGGGAATGCTGCTGGGGTGTGGAACTCGGTCGCGAGAATGGTAGGCAGAAGATCCTACGATGGAGTCAGGGCCAAAGAAATCAGAGCAAAAGTTGAAATACTCTCCTTCCTCTGACTCTGTGACGGGAGCACCACCCGGAGGGCCGGAAGGAACGCCTTCGACAATCTCCTTACTGTGGGGACCCCGATAATTATCTCCATAAGACCGAGATTAGACAAGGTCTTAGGGACATAATTCTGGTCTCGGTAAATAATTCAATTTAACTCTATCCAAGTGAGAGGCTTGGCGAATACTAGAGCCTCAACGATCATGCGCGTTGCTCCCTTGCGGCGCTACATGATTGTCGATTCTCCTCGATTGAGCACTACACTTAGTGAGTTAAATGGAATTCATCAACAACGAGTATGACATATATTGGCTCCCAAGTTCAACGACCAATATACTCATACCCTCATCCAACGTTGATTACATCCATACAACGCATACAACAAGAGATAAAAAGACATCTTGCATAATAGTCAAAGTCTGACTTATTACATACGGTGACCGACCAAATTCAAGTAAAGTACCAAGTAGCGTGAAGTAAATAAATAAAGCAAAAACCGGTAGTGGTATGCCCATCACCCATTGGCAACCGATGGGGTTAAATGATAGCACACTACTCGTTAATGTCACCCAAGTCAACACTAGCGAGATCGTCATACTCATAATCTTCCTCACTGAAAAGGCGACAAACATCCGGTGAGTACAAGTGTACTCGCAAGTCTTACACAAATAAAAATAGTTATGCATAAGGGTCATTCAAAGGATGGCTCATATTGGTTTAGTTTTGCGAAAGAGGCGCAACAATTAACATCCTACACATACTAGTTTTTCATGTGCCCATTTAAAATCAGATTTGAAGTAGAAGTAAAACATGTAGTAAAGCATTTGATAATAAACAATTGAATCATACAAAGACCAAAGTGGCAGCCCACTTTGATGTACTAAACACATGAACATCCCGTCCATGGCGAATACCAAGTTCAACCACAATTTTAATTAAAAGTCTAACAATAGCGACCACAAATTTCAAGCGGTCGTCCATAACCGTGGACACGGCTATTCGAATAGATTAATACCTGCGGGGTGTACTACTTTACCCACAGGACTTGATTAGCCCGTAAGCCTCCAGAGGCCTGCGAAATAGCACACTTCCTATGGTATGCCGTAGGGTAAATCAAGATCTGATCATTTTCAGCAAGAAAGCCCTATTGAGCTAAGTCCCCTTGTGAGATGGTTCCTTGCCTAGTACAAGCGTCCGATAGCACTTGCTAGGGGCTCACAAGTTATATTGGAAATACCGATGCAATCAAAACAAAAGAATTGGTGCTCCTTGCACACTATAAAGGATTACATCGGCTCCTCAAAGAACATAGGATTTCACGGTCGCTATGCCCTTACACCACCAAGGACTTAACACAATAAAACCCTCCCCTACTTAACCATCGGCTCCCAACCGCGTGTGGCAAAGACGAGTGTTGCTTGAGCGATGAGGTACCCAAAGTTCGGTCCTCAATTGTCTAGACAAGTCCTTCCACTTACCCAATGCTCGTGCACAAAGCACCATCACTAACCAACACTTGTCGGACCAAATCTCATTTAAAAATGACAAAGTTTAACTCATAAAACAACTACAAAGATCTGAAGTAAAAACATAAAGTAAGAGTTGTGTGTATCCCAAAACCGTAGGGTTATTCTCGACGATCGAACTCTAGTATCTAGACTTGCATGGCTAAGCAATTCTATAACCCATAATTCACACATCCTATCTTAAGCATATAGGAGTTGGCATAATTCAAGGTTAACCTCAAGCATAGGACATAACTAAACTACACATCACAAAAATATTGACATAATCAAAATAGCATGCAAGCAATTATCATTGCACTATCTTAACAAAGCGGGATCAAATATGATGCAAAGAAAGTTCAAATGATGCTTGCCTTGCTGGTACAGTAGCTGCTCACTCTCGGTAGCATAAGTGTCGATATCAATATGCTCGGGATCTATATAATTATAACATCAAATAAATACCGAGAAAACAACTCAAAAACCAAAATGCTCAAAAATGCATGATTTTTCTACAGTAGTTAGATCATGATTTTAAATGATTTCTGGTGAAAGAATTACTTCATTTTGATTTAGTATATGAAAGTTATAATAGTTTGAATTTCATATTTCAATAAGCCAGTCATTATGTAATTTAATTCTGAGTGAAATTTTGTAGAACGATGGCGAGTACATGGATTACATAGATAAATAGGCAATATTATTATAAGTTAAAAACAGTTGAGTTTGTCCTTTTTGGAGTTTTTATGATTTAGTTATTGATTTTCAAAGTTATCAGCCTTTTATAGTATAAAAATAATGGAGTTAAGGAGTATATTCTCCCAAAATAGTTTCTGTGTGAGGTAACATGGAGACCATTTTATAATTAATTTCACTGAAAATGAAAATTATCAAAAGTGGTCTCACTATTTTTGGAGGTTCCAATAATTACTTATGCATTTTGGAGTTATCGGCCCTTTTCCTATTGCAAAATAATGGTTTCAAATGGATTAACCTCCAAATAAATCTCTCTCTCAGAGACATGTATGAAACTAATTTTAATATAAAGTTTACTAAAAGTGAAAGTTTCGAAGTGGTTTCATGTGATTTGGAGTTATTAAGAAATAGTTATGCATTTTAGAAGTTAATACCAATTTTGATGTACCGATTATTAGATTTGAAGTTCATATAACATTTACTACTTTTCCTACAGAGGCCTCGCTAGCGCTCACAGCGACGCGGGCCCAAGTCGAGGTTGACCAGTCGGACTTGACCCAAGACCAACCGAAACATCGAAGCGTATTTAGTGGAATCGTTCTCAAACATGAAAACGTACTATCGATTTTGCAACTAAAGTATTACGTTTTCCTTAAAGCGTACACTCAAAATTTACACAATCACTTAGCCGCCGTTCGCCCACATGTCATGGAGATCGTAACGCAAAACCCCAGCAGACTAATGAATGATTCTGAGCAAAGATTCTTTTATTAAATACTAATCACCGCAATTAACTTCTAATGATTGGGCTCTGGCGCGGTCGGAGCATGCCACACTCCTTCACGGCCGCGGTGGCTGCTTTGCCTGCCGCCGCGCTGTGGTCCACGCTGGCGCACATGGAGACCGAAATGGATTCTGGTACTCTCCACGAAGCTCAAGGGGGTGGTGGCGCTGAGCGGAGATGGCTCTGCCGGCGACTAGCCGGCAAGAAGCGGCGGTGACCTACGGCTAACGTGCATGTGCCAACCTAGTTCATTTAGAGCTGAATAATGCATGCTTAAGCTATGAGTGGTCACTGAAGCTCACGGAGAGATGGAGTGGCCGGAGAAACTTGAGGTGAGATGCCCACGATAATGGCGATGGTGGCGGCAAGCTCCACAAGGAGAGGTCGCTCTGGGAAAAATTTATGTAAACAAAGGTTGAGAAAGCTTGAGCGAGTGGGAGATGGTCACCAAGCATGGGATCGAGGAATGGCTCACGGGATGATAATGTGACGATGAATAGTGCTATCGGTAGAAAGAGGGGCAAGGTCCAAATTCCGGTGATCTGTCAAGCATCGATGCAACAAGTTGAGAAATCTTGATCATGTCCTAAGGCACAAAGTGACGCGCAAAAGAGAGGTCAAAACTCACCGGAGGTGAAGAACACAAGGTGATGTCCACCGGAGCGCGCCCTGGAGCTTTCAGTGAGCACGAGGCCGGTCCCGGCGCTGCAAAGAAAATCAAGAGCTCGCATAAGCAAAAAGGGAGATGGCAAGCAAAGGAGGAGCTGGGAGCGCCGAAGGTGAGAAGTTTACCGGAGAATTGAGCTCAAGGAAGCTTCCCTCTCCTCTGTCAACCGAGGAGAAGTGAGGCTAAAGGAGGAGCAGGAGGGGGTAATATGGCCAGAGGACAGTGGGAGCGGGCGCGGCGTACAGAGGAGAAGCTCCAGGATAGGCTCATTTGGGCGGTGGCGCAGGGAGTGCCAGAGGCGCTCAGCGCATTACGGCCGCGTGGAGCTCTGCTCTGTCTTGTATGCTGCCGTTGGAAAACGATCTTGGCAGTGGGCCCGCGATGGCAGTGACTCAAGGTGGCGCGGCTCGGTGCAACACGGGATTAAAACCGGGCCGGTGGGTTACGAACGGAACGGACGAGATGAGTGGGGGCATTCGGACAGGTTGACGGGGTGACGAGATCTGGACCGCGGAGGCTTGATCCAACGGTCGCATGTGAGGGTGCAGTTAGGCGGTTGGGTTGAGTCCAGTCGTCGAGTCGGACTCGAGTCGAGGAACGATGCTAGCCGATTAGGGTTGAGTTTGGTGAGAATTAAATTAGATTTACTACTTTGACCAGAGCTTTATAAATAGAAATAAATTTCATAAAATCCTCAAATAATTTGTGGGGGTTCCTGGGAGTATATAGTTCCCATAAAAATTATAAAACCCTACTGTTCATAATATAGTTTGTGATATTTAAATTCAAACATGTTGTATGTCTATAAATGTTGTTTGAATTTTAATGAGGTTCAAACTAGTCCCAAAAATTTGGGAAAAATTATATTAATTCCTAATAATTAGTGTAGTATTTAAATAAATTGATTTCATATGATGATCACAACTTGTTATCACTGATTTGAATTAAAAATTGAATTTTGATGTGTATGTTTACCTCAAATTAGATTTTCCAAGTACAATATATTATGAAATGATTTGAATTTGATAATGCAGGTTAGTGAAATACATATTAATCCAATTTAATTAGTTGGGGCTGTGACAAACCTCCCCCCCTTACAAAAGATCTCGACCCGAGATCTGGGTGGAGAAGAATTAGAAAGTTTTCATTAGAAGTTATAATTTATGTTGTCTTGATTTCCTTCAAAGATAGTGTTGTGAGTTATAATTTACATTAATATGTTTTACCTTTCCTTTCTTGATCTGAAGGCACTTCATGCAGAGAAGAGTTCGGATATCTTTGCCGCATCAGGTCTTCACGTTCCCAAGTTGCTTCATTCTCGTGTGGTTGCTCCATTGAACCTTGACGAACTTGATGTTACGATTCCTAGTCTTACGCTCGGTTTTCTCAAGGATACGAATCGGGCTCTCTCGATAAGATAGATCGGGTTGCAAGTCGAGTTTATCCAACTCGGTTGCTTAGTTGGGACTCAAGACATTTCTTGAGTTGGGAGACATGGAAGGCGTTATGCACGCTCGAGAGTGATGGTGGCAACTCCAAGCTGGTATGCCACCGATCCCAACTTAGCTAGAATACGGAAGGTCCAATATAGCGAGGTGCTAATTTACCTTTGATTTGGAAGCGACGAACTCCTTTCATAGGAGAGACTTTAAGATAAACATGATCGTCCACCGAAACTCAACTCGCGGCGACGGCGGTCGGCATAATACTTCCGGCGTGATTGAGCCGCCCTAAGTCGTTCACGAATGACACGAACTTGTTCTTGACATCTTCCACCAAGGTCGGGCCATAGAATGGCCTCTCCCGACCGGACCGGTTCAAAGGTGTTCTACAAGCTCTCCCATACAATGCTTGAAGGTGACATTTGAATGCTTGATTGGAAACTATTGTTGTAGGAGAACTCATAAGCGGTAAACATTTTCCCCAACTATCATTTGTAGGACAAGACGCAAGCCGGGAGAAGGTCTTCCAAAACTTGGTTTACCCTCTCGGTTTGTCCATCCGTTTGCGGGTGATAAGCGGAGCTAAAGATAAATGGTCCCCATCGCTTATGTAAGCATTCCCGAAATAGGATGTGAATTGAGGGCCTCTATCGAAACTATCACCTTTGGAACACCGTGGAGACAAACAATTCTTGCAATGTAAAGCTCGCTAACTTGTCCCCACGGTAGATGGTCTTGACAGAATGAAGTGAGCAACTTTAGTCAAGCGGTCTACAATTACCCATATAGAATCAAATCCAGCTTTAGTTCTAGGAAGGCGGTGATAAAATCCATGCCAACTTCTTCCCATTTCCACTGGGAATGGGCGGGGATCTAGAGTACCGGTGGCTTCAAATGCTCACCTTAACTCTTTGACATAGATCACACTCGGCCACATGCTGTGCAACGCGTCGCTTCATTCGGCTCCACCACGGTTTCTTTTTCAAATCTTGATACATTTTCGTACTCGGGGTGGATAGAGACTTTTGAGTTATGAGCCTCCTTGAGAATCAATTCTCTCAAGTGGCGATCAAATGGTACCACCATACGGTTTCCAAACCATAGAGTACCTTGTGCATCTTGCTTAAAACACTTAGCCTTGCCTTGTTTCATTAGTTCTAAAATTTGAGCCACTCCGCATCGTTTTAGGGCTTCCTAATCTGGTCCTCAAGTGTGCAAGTCACACTGAGGGCTGCAAGCTGAACCTTCTTCAACTATCTCCGGTGTAGGCCTTGCAATGCGGCACATAAGCTGCGCAGTAAAAGGAGTTACTGAGACAAACGGTTGCATTGAGATTTTACGCTCAAGCGTCGACCACGACATTAGCCTTCCTGGATGGTAATGGAGTCCCATATCGTAATCTTTAATCAACTCAAGCCATCTTCTCTGTCTCAAGTTCAGGTCGGCTTGGGTGAAAATATATTTAAGGCTCTTATGGTGGTGTAGATCTCGCATAGCGACACCGATGAGGTAATGTCGCCAAATCTTCAAGGCATGAACTCGGCCGCAAGCTCTAGGTCGTGTGTGGGATAATTGGCCTCATGGGGCCTCAATTGCCTCGATCGTAGGCCACCACTCGGCCGTCTTGCATAAGCACACAAGAGCCCATGGCGAGATGCATCACTGAGAGATATCAAAGCTCTTATGAATATGCAGCGAGAACAAGCACGGGAGCTTCACGGGCATCCTTTCAAGGTTTGGAAGCTTTGCTCGCATTCTGCGTCCACTCAAATTTCTTTTCTTTCTTTAGAAGTTGGGTCATAGGCTTCGCGATTTTTGAGAAATTCTTGATGAACCTACGGTAGTATCCCGCAAGTCCAAGAAAACTACGAATGTCGGTGGCGCTCTTAGGTTGCTTCCATTCAAGGACATCTCGTACCTTACTAGGATCAACAATGACACCGCTTTAGATAGGATATGACCCAAGAAACTAACCTCTCAAGCCAAAACTCACATTTCTTTGAATTTGGCGTACGGTGATGGTGTGAAGCTTTTCTAACACAAGTATCAAATGTTGCTCGTGCTCAAGATCAGATTTAGAGTAAATAAGCATATCATCAATGAAAACCACTATAAACCGATCCAAATACTCCATGAATACCGAATTCATGAGGTTCATGAAATAAGTGGGCATTGGTCAAACCAAAGGACATGACGTGTACTCGCATAAACCGTAACGAGTAGAGAAGGCGGTCTTCGGAATGTCCTCGGTTCTAACTTTAATCGATGGTAGCCTAACCTCAAGTCAATTTTGGAGAACACCGAGCTCCACTAAGCTGGTCAAATAGGTCATCGATCCATGAAGCGAATACTTGTTCTTGATGGTGACCTCATTCAACGGACGGTAGTCAACACACATCCGTAGACTCTTGTCTTTCTTCTTGACAAAGAGAGCCGGGCATCCCCAAGGCGAGGAGCTAGGCCTGATGAAACCCTTGTCTTGCAACTCCTTAAGTTGTTCTTTCAATTATGCTAGCTCATTGGGCGGCATCCGATACGACCTTTTGAGATGGCGCGGTGCAAGGGTGCAAGCTCAATGACAAACTCTACCTCTCGGTCGGGGCATGCCCGAAGTTCTTGGGAACACATCGGGATACTCACTCACTATTGGTACCTCCTCTAACTTGAGGGAGGTACTCGCCTCTAAAGCATAAAGGTGAGAACTACCCACTAAAGGTGCAAAGGCGACTGGATGCAGTCCTCGCTAGTCACTTGAAATAGACCGTTGGGCACAATCAATCTTCCTTGATTCTTAGATAATCAATCCATCCCTAAGATAACATCGATGCCCTTTGAACTTAT
This sequence comes from Ampelocalamus luodianensis, assembly GCA_036346255.1. Lineage (NCBI taxonomy): Eukaryota > Viridiplantae > Streptophyta > Magnoliopsida > Poales > Poaceae > Ampelocalamus > Ampelocalamus luodianensis. Next base: position 312,137 of record JAYEVH010000333.1, read on the forward strand.
CACTATTAAGTTTCTTTGAAAAGTTAACATTTTGTATTTCAATTTTACGTCCCTCTGGACTTGATCGGCGTAGAAAACCGACACGGGGTGAATATGATAAGGTGGGTGTAGTGTATGTATCTTGAATTGGTTAATTTCAGCATACTCGTTTTTAATAAATGAATGAGATGCTCGAGAATCAAATAAGGCGATGCGAGGACATGAATTAACAAGTAATGTACCTAGCACGACGTCGGTCGTCGGTCACCTCCTCTCTTTGAGGCGTGGTTGGCGCGACCACGTGCATCTTTGGGGTGGAGTAGGTGCTACTCGTGGTGGTGGCGGTGGCCTCGCTTGAGCCGGGTGGTGGCGCTGGAGCGTAGTACGCCAGGGCATCCTCGCCGCTTGGCGAGGCAACTGCAAGCATAGTGGCCCGAGCGGCCACCGAAACAAAGTAACGGGCTTGTATGCCCCGCCATCTGTGGTCTCGCCCCACTTGTGCCGCTGAGCTGCAGTGGAGAAGGTCGTGGAGGTACCACGGAGACCTCGATGGTCTTGAAGCCGCACGAGGTGCCGAGGTAGTCTGGCGTGGCACAGGAAAGCCGCCACTCGCCACTGCTGTCTGTAAAGCCTTCCTCCTCTTCCTCGACTCATCCACCGTCATGCTCTCATGCTCCACCACAATCGCCTTGTTGACGGATCTTTGAAACTCCACGAAATCATGTGCGGCTAAAACAAGCCGCAACTCCTCCGACGATCCATGGAAGAACTCATTCGGCGACGAGCGTCGTCGAGGCGTCGTCCGGAGCATACCGCGAGTAGTTGAAATCATGCAGTACTCGGTGACTTTCCTCCGCCCTGTCTCAAGGCAGGAACCGCCGCCGCTTGATAAGCGGCCTCCCTCGGTATATGGGCCTCTCGGGCGCGTGCTCTGAATTCGTCCCAAGTCGGGACGTGACCAGCGGCTGCATGGCGGAATAACTATCCCACCACGCTCGCCGCACCGCCAAGCGATAGGCGGCAAACAAGACTCTCTCAACTCCGGACACTGCGCAATGTTGACTTCTTCTCAATGTTATGCGGCGGTCTTACGCCTCCATCGGGTCCTTGCCTTTGCAAACATCGGAGGGTTGGTTCGCTGGAATCGGCGAGACCTCGGGCCTTCGGGCGAGGCAGCTCCTCGCCGAGCGGAGGCGGAGCGGTGTTACGTCGATCGCCTCAAGCATCCGGTCCGGTCCATCCGGTTGCGCTCAATCATCATCATAAACTTCGACCATGGATGGCGGCGGAGGAGCACTCCTCAGCGGTCCACCTGCTTTGGGGCGGCCGAGAGGGCTCGCCATGCTCGACGGCTGCTTTGGGATGACTGCCCCGATCGTAGAAATTGCTCGAGAGGTGCTAGGCGTGGTGCCCTAGATGGGGATGGGAGCCTGCGCGCAGGCTCCGGATCGCGTGGTCGGTCTGTCATCTGTATTAGGCAAGGATGGTTAGTAAATAAGATAAAAGCCATTACTTGGCCATACATGCACAATCGATATCAAAGAGCATGAAAATTGTAACATCAAATGGAACACCAAACATTAATCAACATAAAACCAATTCGATACAACTCAGTACATAGCGCATGAGCTTAAGATTACAAGCGAAATAGTAGTGTTTGCAAATAAAACACAATAGTTCGACATCTACTACCCTATTACATAAACTTAAGGATACAAGCTCAAACATAGAGCTCCCTGCCCTAACAGCCTAGATATTATTCCGGTCAAAGTTCACCGGAAAGTCATCGGGCGGTGGTATCCGAGGATCTGTGTCTTCCGGTCTCGGGTTGGTGAGGCGTAAGGGGATCCTACACCGATGATATGGCCTCCTACTTCGGAAGGCGATAGTCGTGGCAGAAATGTACGGTGAAACCTCATTAGCGCCATACAAGACATCCGGACGAATTAGCCTTATGTCATGCATAAGTCGTAAATGCTCTGAGCTACAATGAGACGCACGACGCGTCTCCCATAACTCATGCATCATGCAGTGATGCATTTGGTCCATTCGTGAACCAATCTCGCCAATCGCTCGACTTGGGGTCCTCCCAAACTGGATCCTAGCGAACGAGCTCACGCCCCTAGCGCGTGCGCGTATCGGAAAATGATCATATGGAAATTTGGGCTAACTCCGTCGTCGTGCGAAGACGACTCATGGCCACTAAGGCCACTTCTTGTAACGCCATGGCCTCAGAGGTACCACGCGCCTGGAAGCGGTAAGGTATGCTCCCCGTGACTTGTCTAGCAACGATATCTACTACTGCCATAAATTCCTCCATTCCAGGTCCTCGATCACGGCGGTAGATGGAATAAGTGGGCTGATATGTGAAGTTTGCCCTCCACATCATGTCTCGTAGCAACGCCGGGTATCCATCCACTCCTTCAGCTTGAGTTTCCCGGACAAGGTACTGAGGGTTCATCTAAAGGCAAGAAGGCAAGGTAAGTTAGTTTCATAAACCAAAATAGGATCAGGAGAGAAAAGATACTAAGATGGATAAGGAATAAAAGATATTCTTAACTTAAACTTCCTGAAAGTAATTTGATAATTTCAAAATATTTTGACTCTAGAAGGCTTACTAACTCTAACGCCAGTGCTACCTCTAACCTCTGATCGACATGGCTCGATATAACGTTGTGGGGACCTGTAATTATCTCCATAAGACCAGAGATTAGACAAGGTCTTAGGGACATAATTACGGTCTCGATAATGAATTCAATTTAACTCTATCCAAGTGAGAGGCTTGGCGAATACTAGAGCCTCAACGATCATGCGCTGCTCCCTGCGAGCGCTACATGATTGTCGATTCTCCTTCGATTCGAAGCACTACACTTAGTGAGTTAAATGGGAATTCATCAACAACGAGTATGACATATATTGGCTCCCAAGATCAACGACCAATATACTCATACCCTCATCCAACGTTGATTACATCCATACAACGATACAACAAGAGATAAAAAGACATATCGCATAATAGTCAAAGTCTCGACTTATTACATACCGTGACCTAGCCAAATTCAAGTAAAGTACCAAGTAGCAGTGAAGTAAATAAATAAAGCAAAAGACCGGTGAGTGGTATGCCCATCACCCATTGGCAACCGATGGGGTTAAATGATAGCACACTACTCGTTAATGTCACCCAAGTCAACACTAGCGAGATCGTCATACTCATAATCTTCCTCACCGAAAAGGCCGGCAGAACATCCGGTGAGTACAAGTGTACTCGCAAGTCTTACACAAATAAAAATAGTTATGCATAAGGGTCATTCAAAGGATGGCTCATATTGGTTTAGTTTTGCGAAAGAGCGCAACAATTAACATCCTACACATACTAGTTTTCATGTGCCCATTTAAAATCAGATTTGAAGTAGAAGTAAAACATGTAGTAAAGCATTTCAGTAATAAACAATTGAATCATACAAAGACCAAAGTGGCATCCCACGTTGATGTACTAAACACATGAACATCCGCCCATGACGAATACCAAGTTCAACCACAATTTTAATTAAAAGTCTAACAATAGCGACCACAAATTTCAAGCGGTCGTCCATAATCGTGGACACGGCTATTCGAATAGATTAATACCTGCAGGGGTGTACTACTTACCCACACGACTTGATTAGCCCGTAAGCCTCCGAGAGGCCTCAAATAGCACACTTCCTATGGTATGCCGTAGGGTAAATCAAGATCTGATCATTTCAAAGAAGAAAGCCCTATTGAGCTAAGTCCCCTTGTGAGATGGTTCCTTGCCTAGTACAAGCGTCCGATAGCACTTGCTAGGGGCTCACAAGTTATATTGGAAATACTGATGCAATCAAAACAAAAGAATTGGTGCTCCCTTGCACACTATAAAGGATTACATCGGCTCCTCAAAGAACATAGGATTTCACGGCCGCTATGCCCTTACACCACCAAGGACTTAACACAATAAAACCCTCCTCCTACTTAACCATACGGCTCCAAACCGCGTGTGGCAAAGACGAGTGTTGCTTGAACAGTAGGTACCCAAAGTTCGGTCCTCAATTGTCCAGACAAGTCCTTCCACTTACCCAATGCTCGTGCACAAAGCACCATCACTAACCAACACTTGTCCGGACCAAATCTCATTTAAAATGGCAAATTTTAACTCATAAAACAGCTACAAAGATCTGAAGTAAAAACATAAAGTAAGAGTTGTGTGTATCCCAAAACCGCAGGTTATTCCCGACGATCGAACTACCGTATCTAGACTTGCATGGCTAAGCAATTCTATAACCCATAATTCACACATCCTATCTTAAGCATATAGGAGTTGGCATAATTCAAGGTTAACCTCAAGCATAGGACATAAATAAACTACACATCACAAAAATATTGACATAATCAAAATAGCATGCAAGCAATTATCATTGCACTATCTTAACCAAAACTGGGATCAAATATGATGCAAAAGAAAGTTCAAATGATGCTTGCCTTGCTGGTACAGTAGCTGCTCACTCTCGGTAGCGTAAGTGTCGATATCAATATACTCGGGATCTATATAATTATAACATTAAATAAATACCGAGAAAACAACTCAAAAACCAAAATGCTCAAAAATGCATGATTTTTCTACAGTAGTTAGATCATGATTTTAAATAATTTCTGGTGAAAGAATTACTTCATTTTGATTTAGTATATGAAAGTTATAATGGTTTGAATTTGATTTCAATAAGTAGTCATTATGTAATTTAATTACTGAAGTGAAATTTTGTAGAACAGTGGAGTACATGGATTACATAGATAAATAGGAAATATTATTATAAGTTAAAACAGTTGAGTTTGTCCTTTTGGAGTTTTTATGATTTAGTTATTGATTTTCAAAGTTATCAGCCTTTTATAGTATAAAAATAATGGAGTTAAGGACTATATTCTCCCAAAATAGTTTCTGTGACAGAGGTAACATGGAGACCATTTTTAGAATTAAGTTCACTGAAAATGAAAATTATCAAAAGTGGTCTCACTGTTTTTGGAGGTTCCAATAATTACTTATGCATTTTTGGAGTTATCAGCCCTTTTCCTATTGCAAAATAATGGTTTCAAATGGATTAACCTCCAAATAAATCTCTCTGCTACAGAGACATGTATGAAACTAATTTTAATATAAAGTTTACTAAAAGTGAAAGTTTCCAGAAGTGGTTTCATGTGATTTGGAGTTATTAAGAAATAGTTATGCATTTTAGAAGTTAATACCAATTTTCAGTGTACCAGTTATTAGATTTCGAAGTTCATATAACATTTACTACTTTTCCTACCGAGGCCTCGCTAGCCGCTCACACCGACGCTGGCCCCGGTCGAGGTTGACCCGGTCGGACTTGACCCAAGACCAACGAAACATGCCGAAGCGATTTCGTGGAATCGTTCTCCAAACATGAAAACGCACTATCGATTTTGCAACTAAAGTATTACGTTTTCCTTAACGAAAGCGTACACTCAAAAGTTACACAATCACTTAACCGGCTGTTCGCCCCACATGTCATGGAGATCCGAACATAAAACCCAAAGACTAATGAATGATTTCTGACAAAGATTCGTTTATTAAATACTAATCACCGCAATTAACTTCTAATGATTGGGCTACTGCGCGGTCGGAGCATGCCACACTCCTTCACGGCCGCTGCGGTGGCTCGCTTGCCTGCCGTGCCGTGGTCCATGCCGCGCACATGGAGACCGATTGATTCTGGTACTCTCACGAAGCTCAAGGGTGGTGGCGCGGAGATGGCTCGCACCGGCTGCCAGCCGTGCAGCAGCGGCGGTGACCTACGGCTAACGTGCATGTGCCAACCTAGTTCATTTTAGAGCTGAATAATGCATGCTTAAGCTATGAGAGTGGTCACTGAAGCTCACCAGAGAGATGGAGTGGCCGGAGAAACTTGGAGGTGAGATGCCCACAGCAATGGCGATGGTGGCGGCAAGCTCCACGAGGAGGGGTCGCCTGGGCAAAATTTATGGAAACAAAAGGTTGAGAAAGCTTGAGCGAGGTCAGGAGATGGTCACCAAGCATGGGATCGAGGAATGGCTCACCAGGATGATAATGTGATGATGAATAGTGCTATCGGCCGAAAAGAGGGGCAAGGTCCAAATTCCAGTGATCCTGTCAAGCATCGATGCAACAAGTTGAGGGGAAATCTTGATCATGTCCTAAGGCACAAAGTGACGCGCAAAAGAGAGGTCAAAACTCACCGGAGGTGAAGAACACAAGGTGATGTCCACCGGAGCGCGCCCTGGAGCTTTCAGTGAGCACGAGGCTGTCGTGGCCGCAAAGAAAATCAAGAGCTCGCATAAGCAAAAAGGAGATGGCAAGCAAAGGAGGAGCTGGAGCGCAGAAGGTGAGAAGTTTACTGAGAATTGAGCTCAAGGAGCTTCCTCTCCTCTCACAACCGAGGAGAAGTGAGGCTAAAGGAGGAGCAGGAGGGGTAATATGGCAGAGGGCGGGGGGAGCGGCGAAGCGCGGCGGAGGAGAAGCTCCAGGATAGGCTCATTTGGGCGGTGGCGCAGGGAGTGCCAGAGGCGCTCAGCGCATTACGGCCGCGTGGAGCTCTGCTCCTGTGCGCGCGCGGCTGCCCGTTGGAGAAGACAGTGCTGACAGGTGGGCCCGCGATGGCAGTGACTCAAGGTGGCGCGGCTCGGTGCAACACGGGGATTAAATCGGGACCGTTGGATGACGAACGGACGGACGAGATGAGTGGGGGCATTCGGACAGGTCGACGGGGTGATTTAGATCCGACCGCGGAGGCTTGATCCAACGATCGCATGTGAGGGTGCGATTAGGCGGTTGGGTTGAGTCGATCGCCGAGTCGGACTCAGTCAGAGGAACAAGCTAGCCGATTAGGGTTGAGTTTGTTGAGAATTAAATTAGATTTACTACTTTGACGAGCTTTATAAATAGAAATAAATTTCATAAAATCCTCAAATAATTTGTGGGGTTCACGGAGTATATAGTTCCCATAAAAATTTTAAAACCCTACTGCTCATAATATAGTTTGTGATATTTAAATTCAAACATGTTGTATGTCTATAAATGTTGTTTGAATTTTAATGAGGTTCAAACTAGTCCCAAAAATTTGGAAAAATTATATTAATTCCTAATAATTAGTGTAGTATTTAAATAAATTGATTTCAGATGATGATCACAACTTGTTATCACTGATTTGAATTAAAAATTGAATTTTGATGTGTATGTTTACCTCAAATTAGATTTTCCAAGTACAATATGTTATGAAATGATTTGAATTTGATAATGCAGGTTAGTGAAATACATATTAATCCAATTTAATTAGTTGGGGCTGTGACACTTACCGGCACGGCGGTCAACACTCTCGCTGCTACCTACTTCCGGTATCCCTCTCGAGGCCTCTGTCGTCTCCTCTGCAGCCTCTACGACAGCTTCGGTTGTCGTAGCGACTTCGACATCCTCGGCAGCCGCAACTTCTTCTGCCGCGGGAATAGTAGCTGGATCTTCAGTTGCTACTACAGTCACTCCCTCGTCAGTTGGAGGGGTGACAGCGGGATTCTCCATGGGAGCATCCCTGAGGGCTGAAGACGTTGGGCTAAGCTCACAAAACACAGAAGTAAGTCCCTTCGTAAAAAAGCAAACAGTAAGTAGTTATTACACTTATGTTTTTTACATACCTCTGTGCGCTGGACCTTACTCGAAACTTGGGAGCAACCTTCTCGACGGAAGATTTCTTCAACCTCTTCTCGACCACCGCTGCTCGAGATGCACTTGGGACAATAGGAGTCACCTCCTCCCGACTTCCCAGGTGACCGAGATAGGTCTCGACCACCTTCAGAACGCTGCTCCCCTCGGTCTCAGATCCCACCGGAGCAGCGGTTTCCTTCACAAAAGACATGAAGTCCTTCCAATTCTCTTTTTCTAGTTGACTTATGAAGCCACGAGAAGCTGAAACAGCGAATGACTTGTTGTCGTAATAGAAAGGTACCTTAACCTTGGAGACCTTGCGCTCAAGGGCAAAGGCCTCTTCTTCTGTTTTCTTTCTTGCCACGGCTATGTCTGCGGCAAATTTAGCAAAAGGAGCAGGAGGAGCCGAGCTCGAACCCCCCTTGTCGCCGACCTTCACCAGTCGACACTTCTTGGTTGGGGACTACCGACTACTTGCTGCAGCTGTTCGATGACCACCAAGTCGACTTCCTCGTCGTCTTGGCGGTTCTCCATGCTAACTTTCTGTTAAAAAAGAGAGAAAGTGATCGTAAGATCTTCTACGATCACTAGCCGGTCACTAGTACGACCAGATCAAAAGTCGTAAGTTTTTCTACGACATTTTCTAATCGTAAGTCATTTTACGATTACGTTCGGTCGTAAGTTTTTCTACGATCAGTATCTAGTCGTAAGTTTTTTCACGATATTTTCTAATCGTAAGTCATCTTATGATTACGTTCGGTCGTAAGTTTTTCTACGACCAGTATATAGTTGTAAGCTTTTCTACGGCAAACCTGTCAGTTGTATATCATTTTACGACAACAAAAATGCCTCAAGGCAAAATCGTTCGATTACCTTTAGGCGCTCTTCTTTCTCCTCTGTGGTCAAAACCGCAAGGATTTGAGGAGCTATTGTGTTGGCCGGATGCTTCTCGCAGATGAGCCTGACACGCGTGTCAACCTCCGCCTGTGGAAGATCTGAATGCATGGACAACACAATTAACAAGACTAAATCAGGATTAATCAAGGACAAAACCTAAAGAGTAAGTTTTTCTACTCACCATCCTTGTAGTCCATGGTTGGGTCGTCCTTTCCTGAGTACCTCCACATGGGAGGAACCCTTGTCTTTAAAGGACTAATTCGGCGTGTGATGAAGTCCTTCACCACGTGCCAACCGGTAAGCCCCTCTGACTTCAAATCTTTGACAGCTTGAATGTAGGGGGCTATCCGGTCGAGATTACTGGGAGTTGAGTCCCAGGAAGAGGACCGCTCGATAGCCTTTTCGGCGAATGAGAGGCCGTCTTCCTTGGTTACCTCCCAAGAGAACCACCTCTTCTTCCACCGGCCATGACGACGGGTAAACATCTGAATGTACTCCTTCGACTTGCCGTCATGGAGCTTCAGACCACAGCTACTGGCGATTCTGGCTTGACGAGCCATTCCGTAGTAGTATTGGAAAAGCTCGAGGTCTGCCGGAATCCCAAGGTAGGCCTCACACAGGTACACGAACATGCTCAGCATTGTAATGGAATTAGGACCAAGGTTCACTAATTCCACCCCAAAGTGCTCGAGCACGAGTGTGAGGAAGGGGTGAGCAGGCAATCGGAGACCGCACTCACTGTACGCCTGGAAAACCGGGATTTGGCCTTCCTCTCCTGACGGCCAATGCTGCTCATTCGCTGCAATCCATCTTACGAGAAGTCCCTCGGGGATCTTCTCGGCAGCAACCAAAGCAGTCATCTTCGCATTGTCCATTTCCGACTCAGCCCACTCAGAGACAATCCTGGCCATTTTTTCTCAAAGCGGGAAGATCTGGATTTGGGAAAGCCCCGAGAAAGAGTACGGAGTCACCGGCGGCGGAAGAGACGAGAAAGCAACAGACTGTTGGGTGAAAAGGTAAGAACCCTAAGTTTTACCTCCACGGCCCATTTTATAACCACACGCCTGAAACGAAACACCATGGAATCCCAACAGTCTCCACCGCTTCGGGAATTGTTTCGACGACGGACTTTTACTCGCTCGATCGAAAGTCCCAAGGCACCTTTTTCACACCTCAAGTGAAATTACCATCTTGACCCCCGGGTCAAATGAAAAGCCGATCGGAAAGATTTTACTTCCGATCGTAAGGCCACGACTGCTTCGAAGTCATAAGATATTCTACGACTATCTTGCAATCGCAATGGTCTTAACAAACTCTCTCGATCAAGTATATTCCTGGTCGAGAGAAAAACGAGTGTTGAAGAGTTTTTCCTTCAACGTTTTTCCCCACGATCTCCTAGTGATCAAAAGATCATCTATGACCCTTCGGTCAAGTAAGCTATTTTCACTTGAAGCTGGGGGGCTAGATGACGAGGATCTAAATAATCCTCATTTTATTATTCCATAATCATGAAATATGACGTCACATGGCATACCCCTTTATGTTATAAGGGAAGAACATACCAGGAAGTCGTAGGTGCTTCTACGACTACCCCCTAGTCGTAAGTATTTCTACGACTATAGTGTAATCGTAGGTCCTCCTACGATTACGACCGGTCGTAAGTTTTTCTACGACCAGCACTCGATCGTAAGTCTTCCTATGACTACCCCTGAGTCGTAAGTCCCGCTATGACTAGGTCCGCTACGAATTCTTCACGACTAACTGGGTCCACCCGTCAGAAGGCCCATTTAATGATGAGAATCCAAAGCAGTCAAAATACGTAGTTATACTTAATATAACTACAGATAATGCCCCACTATCTCGATCGATAACCGCTTGACAACAGGAGAGGTTACTACTCAGTAATTACTCTTATTATTACACAATAATGAGAGACTAATTAGCTCGAACGACAAATAATACCACTACATAGTATAAATATGTGTCTCTTAGAGATAAAAGGGGAGGCCTTTTTTGGAAGACAGTCAGTAAGACCCTCAGCTGTTTGTAATCTAGATACCCAATATAAGATACACAGGAGTAGGGTTATTATTCTCACTGGAGAAGGCCCGAACCTATATAAAAATCCCCGTGTCTCTTTCGTCTGCGTGATCAATTGTGGAGACCCCCCGAATCAAACAATCTTTATGTAAGATCAGTTCTAAAACACCGACATCTCTCTTTCATAAAATTTTGATAATGAATTTAATGGCGTTTTTATGTATTTTTTAACTTGGAAAATTCTTAGAAATTCTTCTTAACTCCAAATAAAATGATTTCTATTTCTAATTTTTTCTAAAATCATTCTCTAGCTACTGTATGAATTTTGTGCATATTAGATGAAATTGAAATCTTGGTTATTGTCTGTGTTATTCGCTCTTATTTGTTCTTTTCCTCGATCGATAGATTGCATTTATCTGTATTTAGAGTGAGCCTCAAAGAACATTTTGAGCAAAGCAAACAACTGGCAAGTAGTTTGATCATGTTAATTCCTTTATTTTCAAAACTAATATTTTGTTTGCAACTTGTATGTATGCATTGCTATTTTATTGTTAAATTATGGTTTGATTAGTGGACCCCTTTTAGTTGCATAATCTGTAGGTAAATGATATTCCTCTACTACCTGAGCCTAGGTTATTTGCTGTGATTAGAGATCGTTGGATGATCTCTTGTCACTTAGTAGATACAAATTAAACTGCTTAGACATGCTTAGCTATCGGTAGAAATGGGCGGTTATCGACTTTTCGGTAACCTTGGTCACACAAACTTATCATGATCTTTATGTTTCAGCTTTGAGCTATGTTTAAATTGCAAAAACTAAAAATGAAAACTAAAGAAATGACTTGGACTTGGGCACAATGGTATGTTAGTGTGATCTGTTGGGTGTGATTGGAAAAGTGCCCGAGTCAACAAGGACTGAATTACTTGCGCCACCGTGCTGAGCATTTTGCGTGCTAACCACATTAGAGGAAAATGGGACCTCTCTTGACTTAGTACTTTGGCGTGTGTTAGCTCCAAGTCGCAGAGTGTCGCAGGAGGGATGGTGTTGGGAGCATTGTAGTTGTCCGAAAGCTTTACCCCTATAGGGTAGTTGACTTTCAGCTTTACAATGTAAGCGTATGGTTTTCTGGCCATACGAGCGGCTCGTAGTTAATACACAATATTGGAAATGTCTCGTATGACTTAGCTGTGCTGGCATACCTTCGGAAGTGTGCTTATTGTGGCTTAAAGGTGGTCTGAAGTGTGGGTACATTGGTACACCCCTACAGGGCTTTGATCTATTCGAATAGCCTCGTCCTAGGTTATGGACACGCTCAGTTACGCCCCGTGAGAACTAGACTACAACCTTTTAAAAACTTAAAACTTGACATGGGTAGTATGAATGGGTAATTCATGCTATTGTTGTAGTGACTATTGGGTTAGTCACTTCCAGGATGTTGTTGTCATCTTTCTATCGTTATTATGTTGTTCTTGCTGTTATTTCAACGATAAAAATGAATTGCAAACTTGCTTTTTAAAATGTATTACATTATTGCAAATAAAGATTGCTTTGTGCTAAAAATGAGCCATACAGGCTCCACTCAAATAAGCTTGCATGTAGCATATGTATAGGTCTGCTAGTCCACACGTCAGTCTTGCAAGTACATTATTGTACTCATTTGCTTTGCTTAATGTTATTTGTTGCAGAGGAAGAAGGTGAGCCCCAAGGGCCTCACTTTTGTGAGATGTGCTTCGGGTTTGACGACTAGCTTGGCGGTCCGGTTGGTTGCCTTGTGGGTTTAAAGGCACACTAATTGGCTTTTGTTTATCGCCATCTTATGACACTTTTACTTCTGCTGTTTACTTAGTTGTTTGTATGTCATTTGGCCGGTCGGCTCTCTTTTGTAATAACTCTATTTTGTATGTCTACTATTTGGTAACATGTTGCTTTGGATTCTATGTCTAGAATGGAATTGATGCATGATTTTGTGAAGGGGTGTGTATACTGCATTTCTAGGAAGTATACATATCTCGATGCTTGGTTTATTTGATTTGTAATGCTAGAATCAAGTGGATGGTTAAGCATTATAAGCCAAATAAACTGGGGTCCTCACAACTTTTCAGCCAAAAGAGGGCTTTTTAGGAGGAATATGGAGGCGAGATGAGATTGGAACTGTTGTGAGGACAGGGCAAGCTTAAGTAACGAGTGGGAGACAAATTTTGCATCGAGAGCTCATGATTCTACTCGGTTTCTCACGAAGGAGGTGTGGTGGACTGGCCTTCAACGCTGACCACAAGAGGAAAAAGAGACGTGATGGCTCGGCGCCTCGAGCAGCGTGCTTGAGGAGGTCAGTGGTGGAAGCGGCTTTGACATAGTTGGTCTACACTGCACACGGGAGCTTGCCTCCAATGGCAACATCCTGAGGTGGGAGAAAGGCCCTGGTAAGTGGACCTATGGCCCACCATCGGTGAGAGGGAGATGACATGGGAGAGGAGGCAGGATTGACAAAATACACGTTCGCAACTAAGAAAGCGAAAGCAAGGCAGAGTAAAGGCGATGCGGGCTAGACTGTGGTAGATGGGCATTTGCTGGGCCAAAGAGGGGAGGCGGGATGGGCCATAGCTATGGATCCAGCACAGGGATGAGAGATTTAAAGAGTTTCTGATTTTTTATTAATCGAGAAATACTGTTGATGGCTTGGAAAAATATCAAACCACCTCGAAATATTGCAAAACTTTTTGGAGAAGAGCTTGAGATTATTTAGGCCCTAAGAAAATCAGTCTCAGCTTCTGGACAGGAGAAGAACAAGAAGGAAATGCTGAAATAGTACGTTATGCATGTACACAAGATAGACATACTTGACCGCTGCATCGTAGTGGATGGCTTGGCATAGTCCTGCCCTGGGAACAAATGGTACTGAGGACCTATCAGAAGAAATTGCTGTTAGTAATTAGTGCAGTCGAAATATACAAGCAAACTTGAGTGTTTTCAGGTGTACTTATGAGCTGTGCTGGGGGTACTCCTGGCATGGTGCTACGAGAACTCGTCTGCCATGTAGGGTGAGGAGCCATGGGGCGTGACGCACCATGCTTCACCCCCCGTCCATGCATTGGTGGGTCCACCATGTCCCTCGGTGTTCGGCATGATGTCAATTCGATGCCTCGCCTCGCCTTCTCTACGAACCGGTCCATGGTGCCTATGAAGTTGTGCGTTGTCATGCTAATGCTCTCCCCGATCTTCCTGCCTTGTAAGGAGGTCACCAACGAGTATATCTCTCATTGTAGATCGTTCTATACATAGAATAAATAAGTTAGAAACCAAAAACATGAGAAGTAAATAAGAAGTATGGGCCGTTCTGTATGTACCATGTGATGGAATGCGGAGTTCCGTTGGATGTGGTACGTGTCAATCATCACAGCCTTGTGTCGTGGTGGGTCATCCATAACCCTGACGCAACGGACCCTCATCCGAGTGGATTACCACTCGATGTACTCCTCGTACATCCTGAGATCATAGGGAGCATCTCCGAGACTACATCCTGCAAAGCGTGGAGCCACCGCTTAACCCAATGGGCCATCCTGTCAGCCCAAGAAGTCCTACTAGGTACTTCCTTCCTAGTGTACTTGTGTAAGGCAAAAATGAAAATTCGTAAGTACATAAAGCAAAGGCTATGACAGAAATAAAATGTTAACTACTCGTGGACGTTCAATAGCAACCACTCCCCCAGAGAGGTGGGACATGCTACCGTAGTCCGAACTGGCGCATTATCCGATGCATGTGGTGAACCAAGTTCCTCCGTGTGAGCCAGTACCCGTAGTCTCACATGCACAAACTCGTCAGTCCTCGGGGTGCACGCACGTACACCCGCTCAGGAGTGTACGATGTCCAAATAATGCGGTCATCCGTCAACTTATCGAACATCACAACATAGTCCGGGTAGGACGCGTGCATAGAAGATCATGTGTTTGTCGACACTGTTGCCGTGGGACCCGAGGAACATGACCCACCCGAATAGCCACAACAAGTGGGCCTCGAAGTGCCTCCTCACTGCTTCCTCGGGTGCATCCTGTGCCATATGCTCCGGCTGCAAGATGACAAAGACACATCACTAAGCTGAACAAAGCAACTGAAGAGAAAACACAAGAGTTATAAATACTTACATAGATAAGGCAGAGCCACTTCAGCGTCAGCCCGTGCATACTGCTGAACTCCCTGAAGCTAGCATCGGGCGACAACACCTCCTGGAACCTCACGAGGATCTCTGTGCACCACGTGGCCCAAACGTCGTATGCCGCCAGGGGGAAGCCCGCGCACGGCTAGGGGTGGAAAAAAGATAGCTTGAGCCAGGCTTGCACAAGCTCGATTGAATAGTGAGCTCAGCTCAGCTTGGCTCAATTCAGAAATGAGCCAAGATAGAGGCTCAGCTCGGCTTGAAACCAAGCTCGAGCAGGCTCGTAAGCCAAGTAGTAGATACAACGGAGGTGGTTGAGGGCGGTTGTAGCGGAGGCTGTCGAGGGCGGTTGGGCAACTGCAATGGAGGTGGTCGAGGGCGGGTGGGCGGCCGTGGTGGGGTCGGACGGCAAGAGGGAGGGGTCGTCGCGAGCGAAGAGGCGGCAGAGGTGGTAGGCGATGGTGTGATTCTCGTTGCCTGCTGACGGCTGGGTGGACTAGTGGAGGAAGGGGAGGTGGGGCGGGTGAAAGGGGAGGAGAAGGAGGCAGCGAGGTGTAGGTGGGCGAAGGTGTGTTTGCGAGAGCTGACGGCGTGGGCGAAGGCGACAACGAGGGTGTCCAGGCTCCATCGCCATTGGCTTCTTCCTGGCGGTGGTAGGCTTGGGTCCTTCGGGAGGTGGCCAGGTGGGAGGTTCTTCCCAGCGATGGATTGGGGAGGTGGCCAGGTTCAGGTCCTTCGAGAGGTGGTGAGAGGTCCTTCGGGAGGTGGGAGGTGGGGAGGCTTCTTCCCAGCGGTGGATTGGGGATTGGGAGGTGGCCAGGTCCCAAGTGGATTGGGGATCGGGACGATTTGAGATGGATGGGGGGTGGGGAAAGGGGAATTGGGGAACGAGCTGACTGAGCGGCTCGCGAGCCTGTTTGAGCTCAACTCATTTTTTTGATGAGCTGAAACTATGGCTCGGCTCAGCTCGAAAATTCACGAGCCCGAGTCGAGCTGGCTCAGCTCGTGACAAGGTCGAGCAGGCTCATGAGCCTTAAGGTATTTTTCCAGCCCTACGCACGGCAACCCGGTCAGGAAGCAGACGTCCTGAAATGTCAGCATCATCTCTCCTCATGGAACATGGAACGTGTGCGTCCACGGCCTCCAATTGTAAACTAGTACGGTTAGGAGGCACCGGTCGTACGGAAACCACCACGATGTATGACCAACGCCCATGGCATCCTGATCGTCCTCCCACGCCGCCTCCACCATCCTCGTTAGTGGAAGGAGGCCCGCCGCTCTCAACCTGTGTCAAAAGGATTAAGAACGTACGTGAGTCCACCCACACAACTCAGACCGAAATTGTGTACACGAATGTCACAGCTACATGTACCTCGGAACCCAATGTGGGTTGACCCTCCATGTCCTCATGAGCACGCACAACCGCAACACACCTAGCTCAATGGGCGCCTTGCTCTACTAGGGAGAATGATACTATGGCGGCTACGGTGACCCACGTCAACGACCGGGTCAAGCAACTCGTACGGCCACTGCATAACGTCTTGTGCACTGCTATGCCTAAAAATTCATTGCATACATTGTAAATACTACACACAATTATAAGGATGTACTGCACGACATTACAACACATATGAATTTTCATGTCATTTCAGAGCTGTGGTGCTATTTTTCTAGTTTAAGAAGTATTTTTAGCGTTTCAAATTATTTACCGTGTAAAAATAAAAATCAAATAGAAGCTGAGAATATTTTAATTAAGCTCTAAACACCTTATTTAACCACTCTAGAATTTTTATAGAATTTTTAGAGCTATCTTGCTATTTTCCTAGTTTTAAAAGTATTTTGAGCGTTTCAAAATTATTTACCATGTAAAAATGAAATCAAATTGAAGCGGAGAATATTTTAATTAATATGTAAACACCCTATTTAACTACTTTGTAATTTTTATAGAATTTTTAGAGCTATTTTGCTATTTTTCTAGTTTAAAAAGTATTTTTAGCATTTCAAAATTATTTACTGTGTAAAAAATGAAAACCAAATTGAGGCTGAGAATATTTTAATTAAGATATAAACACCCTATTTAATTACTCTAGAATTTTTATAGAATTTTTAGAGCTATCTTACTATTTTTCTCGTTTAAAAAGTATTTTTAGTGTTTTAAAATTATTTACTGTGTAAAAATAAAAACCAAATTGATGTGATAATATTTTTAATTAAGCTCTAAAAACCATATTTAACTACTCTAGAATTTTTATAGAATTTTAGAGCCATCTTGCTATTTTCCCAGTTCATTAGTATTTCATCGTTTCAAAATTATTTACCGTATAAAAATAAAAACCTATAATTTTTTAGCTTTGTTTGGTATTTTTCAAACATTTAATCTAAATCATTCACGTACTACACCATAAATAACATATATACGATAATATAAACTACACACAGATAAAAATGATGTACTGCAACATACTAGACTACAACCTAAATTATCTAATCAATTCAATTCCATGTCGTTAGTTTTATTCGGTAACCTACCAAGGTTTTGAATTTAATTACAAAGTTGCAAAAATATTTAACTGCAAAGTGCCTGACCGGATCTGCTTCTCCCCTGCTCTCTCTCTCTCTCTTCTTCTTTATGAACTGGCAGCGCTTCGCTACGTCACTTTTCCCCTCTCCTTCTCTCCCTCTTCTCTTTTTCTTGAAATTAAAATAACTTTTCGACCGATTTTGGAGGTTTATATAGTGTGGCCTATGTCGCCAATTGGAGTGGTAACAGGAAGGCGCAGGTTCCTGTTGCCATTTTAACTAACGATTGACACACTGTTCAAAGCAAATCACCAGTTGAAATAGCCACAGGATGTTGAACCAGCGACTGGGTATTTACTGGTGAGGGCAGTAAATACCTAGTCGTTGGTTCAACCTTTTGTCACCATTTCAACTGGCGATAGACTCCTCAAATGGCGACAGGAGCCAATTTTTGTTTTTTCTTTGACTATTTATTTTTGTAATTATTTATTAAAAAATATTATTTTTTAAAAAACCGTCTTACAGGATGTTAGTAGATAAAAGATTTCTTGTGAAGCAATGGGAGAAAGCAGGTGCATCAAAGTTAAACTCAGCTGAAATTAGAAATAAGAAAGAATGGAAAGATATCTGGAAGGTACTTTGCGTGGGGGTTAGCAAGAAATTCACTCACTGTCAATGTCCTAAAGAAGCATAGAAAATGAGAAAAGAAGCTGTTGGACCGAAAAGGCGACTAGAGGTGGGGGGTGAATAGGAGCACGATCTCTTTTCTCCCAAATTGAATTCAATATGAATCTCACTCCAATAGCTATGTAAGCTAAGAAGATCAATCAATCAAGCACAGCGGAAGACTTGTATTGAATCCAATCAACACATCGAAGCAAAATCTTCAAAAACACAAAACACCAAGACCCGGGCGGTCTGACCTCTCACGGGGGCGGTCAGACTGGTCGGACCGATCCCAGCAGTCGGACCGATCTCTCAGGCGGTCAGACCTCTAGTTCAATGAACAGTAAAATCAGCACGGGAAACCAAAACGCAAATTGAGCTAACTTTTGATTCGTGTGTCCAAACCTCATGAAACTTGACACACACCTTCTCAAGGATGTCAGGAACCTATTCCAAGCAACGATCGTGAAGATTCTTGCAAAAGTTCAGACCTTTTTCCATTTGAGTAAAGGTGGTTCAAAAACCGAGTTAAAAACAAAATCTGATCTAGAAACTTGCTCGTGGGTGATTGATGATCAAGATGACCCTAGATGGGTTCCCACATGTTGCAGCAAGTTAGATCACAGTAAGAAACCAACCAAAAACTCGCGGATCAAAGAAAGACCCAAAATCACCAAATAGAGAGAAAGAAAGCAAATGAACTCATCTTTCAGAGAACTTTCTTTAGATTGATTTGATATGATATTGGTTTACAGCCACTCCATCAATGGAGGACAAAGACTCAATACATAAGCACGAAATCAAATCCAACTCTCTAGAACCCTAACCTCCACTACTCTTCTCTCTAAGCAAACTAGGGTTTCAAACACACGAAAGGGTTGAGGGGGTGCAGCCACCTCCCTCCTCTATTTATAGTAGAGGCCTAGACCTTCTAGAAGAGTTTCCTAAATGGGCTCCCGTTAAGGCCCAAAACAAACGGGTCCCACACGCACGCATTTTAAAGCGCCGTCTTCATCTCCTCTTGACCTAATCCGCTTCTCCAACGCACTGTCTTGCGCCGCGGGTTGGCAAAAGGTAACCAAGGCGGTATTTGATAAAATTACTAAAATACCCCTTCTCGATCTTTTCAAGACCGAGTCCAATCTTCGCGGCGATCGATGCTCGCCACGTGTAGGTTGATCCAACGGCTCTCATCATGTCGGCAAGTCTCTCCCATCCGCCCCACCGAAACCACCATGGCACTTGCACCACCTCGCTACGCTTGATCCAACCGGGCCGCACCGAATCGCCTGTTCGGTCACCTTTGTCCATCTTGCACCATACTTGAGTCCAATGACTTCACCCGCATCGCCGATCGCTCAACCTCGCTCTCCAAGCCTAGTCCCGATCATCCTCGCCGTTGACCGTCATTGACCACCAAGCAACCTGCACAACAATAGACAAGTAAATCGAAACCGGGAACAAGTTCTTCACAACTTGACCCACGTTAGTCAAAACATGCATCATGCAACACATATGCACTGAAACCCATGAACTTGACCTAACACCCAAACACATTGCTGCCAAGCAGGCCAGCAACTTAAGTCAAAACCGGTCAAACCGCCAGCATGGCCGGTCGGACCGCTCTGACCGGTCGGACCGCTCTGACCGGTCTGACCGCCAACCATTGGCCGGTCTGACGGCCAGTCCTTACGACCAAAACAAAATTGGTTGGACCGCCAGAGGTGGCGCCCGACCGCCACCACGCCGGCTCGATCACCAAGCTCGACAAAGAATGAACTTTGCCGAAAACGCGTGTTTCCGCAAACCTTCAATGTCATTGCCAATTGTCACATCATCCTAAGATCATGAGCATATCCCCATGATATCCACAATCTCCCTCTTGATGAACACATTGGCAATCTCCAACAAAAGCAGATTTTGAGGTTTGAAAAGTAAAAACTCGACGTTTTCGCGCAAAGGCACAACTTGGTCCAAATGCAAGAGAAAGCAATGGAAATGACCAAGTTGGCTTCAGAATAGCAAAGACAAGGGAGATAAGGCAAAAGAAAGCAAGAAAGCTTCATCTTCCAGAAATAGTCAAAATCTGACTTAAGGTCCATATGAAAGAACAATTGTTCGATATGACCTTTGATCATTGTGAGGATCAAGAAATGCAATTCGAGTTTCAGAAAGGGCAATAAGACCATAAGAATGCAAATAAGAAACTCCCCCTCACTATGATCCTCATATTTCAGAAAATATCAAATTCTCCAATTTTCTCTCCCTTTTTAACACTTTTATATCCTCTCCCTTTTATACATCTCGAAATATCTTCTCCCCCTTTGACAATGGAGTCATCAAGGAATCACGCCTTCCTCTCGTCCAGAGATAATAAATGCAGAATGAGGGAAAAACATAAGAAGGAGCATGCATGAAATGCAATGGAGTAACTTCATATTTTTGTATTTTTCAATTTTTGATTACAAGAAGCTTTGGAGATTACCCAAAAGAACAAGCTAGCATTTCTAATATTGCACAAACAACATATCAGCCTGAATGCGCTAGCAAGATCATGATAAGACATATATAACAAAGCTAAAACTAGAAGGCTCAATATAAAGCAATGAATTTTAGCATTTAAAGCAAAACTTCAAATCTAGCAAGTTCATCAACAGAGATCCTAAGATGATACTGGCCATGTCAAAATGTCAATGTGAGATCAAACAGGTCCTGAATTGAATCATGTTGCTCAATTTTTCTCAAACGCCCATTTTTCAACAGTTTTTCATTTGCAATGAATATTGAAGTTGATTAAAGGTATATCTTAGTGAAGAAGATCCTAGACTAGGAGCCATCCACAAACTCTTCCTAAGCTTTTACTGTATGACAAATCTTGAGGTTCATGTCAATTTTGACAAGCGATCCCCATGAGATCGTTCGGATCATCAAACTATCTCCAAGTTCATGTCTATGACATGCGCCTCGTGAGAATAGTTTGGCACATTTTAAGCACAAAACAATCCTTTAATTTGATTTTTCATTTTTCACAAGAGCAGTTTTAGATTCTTAAAAGAACAAGAAGCTCAAGTAATGATCAATACTAGATTCAAGAGCTAACACAGCAATTTTGACAGGGCCAATCTCACAAAAGGAGCACTAATTGCGCAACTAGCTAAAAGATCCACAAATTGCAGTTTTTCAGTTCAAGTTGTCTTAAAGTTCTAGCACATTCAGCAAAGACTTAGCTACACATGTGAAAGCATGATAATTCTAGCAAGTCAAAGAACTAGACATGGCATTTGAGCAGAATTGAAATACTAAAGCTTAGGAGGGTAATAAGCAAAGCTTCATCAATTTTAAAAGACAAGCAGAAAAGCTTATATTACAATGCATCTTTTTGTGATTTTCATATGAATGCAATATGATACAATGAGACGCACAAAAGACTTAAAAAGCCTAAAAAGAGCAAAAAGATCAGAAGAAAATACCACTAGAAGAAGGTATCAGAAAAGATCAGAAAAAAAACTCAGATGAGCAAGGAAGGTTCAGAAGAACAAGGGAAGTTCATAACAGAGCCAACTCCCCCTCAAACTAACCCGTAGGGATAAATTACCCCTAACTCACTTCTCAAGGTGGCAAACCTAGTTGGATCTAAAGGCTTGGTGAGGATATCAGCCAACTGAGCTTCGGACTCCACGAAATGCAGCACAATATCACCCTTCTCGACATGATCTCTAAGAAAGTGATAGCGAATGTCTATGTGCTTGGTCCTAGAGTGTTGCACAGGGTTTTTAGCAATATTTATAGCAGAAGTGTTATCACATAAAAGAGGAACACTATCAAAAGCCAACCCAAAGTCCGTAAGAGTGGACACCATCCACAAAATATGACTACAAAGAACTAGCAAAGAGCCTACATATTCAGCTTTCAATGATGGATTGTGCAATGTAAGACCGCCTAGAAGACCAAGAGACAAGAGAAGTGCCTAAGAAGTGACAAGTGCCTGAGGTACTCTTCCTATCTAGCCGACAGCCCACAAAATCAGAATCAGAAAACCCCCGAATGGACAAAGAAGAAGAGCAGGAATACCAAATGCCATATTGGAGAGTAGAATGTAAATACCTGAAAATACGCTTAACGGCTTGGCGATGGGAAGTCCTCGGAGATGCCTGAAACCTCGCACAGAGGTAGACTGCGAAGTGGATGTCTGGTCTTGAGGCCGTCAGGTACAAGAGGGAGCCGATCATGCTGCGGTACTCGCGTTGATCCACGGCTTCTCCTTCCTCATCTGGATCCAGAACAGTCAAAGTCGCCATGGGAGTGGCGATCGGCTTGCAGTCACCCATCCTTGGTGTACTTCGTCTGATGGATGAAGATCCCTTCCTTGCATTGCTTGATTTGAAGCCCCAGAAAGTAATTGAGTTCTCCCATCATACTCATCTCAAATTCCCTGGACATGGTCTCAGAAAAACTAGAAACAAGAGCATGAGAAGAACCACCAAATATAATATCATCTACATAAATCTGAGCAAGCAGGAAGTCATTGCCACGCCTAAGAATGAACAGAGTCTTGTCTACCTTTCCCATCTCAAAGTCATTCTTAAGTAAAGGTCTTAAGTCTATCATACTGTGCTCTAGGGGCTTGCTTAAGACCATACAAGGCTTTGGATAGCTTGAAAACATGATGTGGATGCTTGGGATTCTCAAAGCCGTGGATTGCCTAACATACACTTCCTCCTCTATAAAACCATTCAAAAGCACTCTTGACATCCATCTGATATAATCTAAAGCCCTTAGAAGCAGCAAATGCAAGCAGAATGCGAATGGCTTCCAATCTAGCAACAGGAACAAATGTCTCATCAAAATCTAACCCCTCAACTTGGCTAAAACCTTGAGCTACCAACCTAGCCTTGTTTCTAACCACAGAACCATCCTCATTTTGTTTATTTTTGAACACCCAACGGGTTCCTATCACATTATGACCACTAGGAGGTTCTACTAGGTTCCGCACCTTGTTCCTCTCAAAATTCTCTAACTCCTCATGCATGGCATTAACCCACTAGAATCGATAATGCATGTGATATATCGCGGGTTGAAAGAAGCAACAAACGCAGAGTGAGAGTAGAGACTGTGTCGTGATACTGGAGCGAGCGACTCGCCATGAAGATTACCGATCATCCGATCCGGAGGATGACGCTCGAATGTGAAGTGGAGCGCTTGGGGAGACAAAGATCTCTTCGACATCCGCAGGTGCTACTGATGATGAAGATGCAGCAGAGCCTCAATCAAGGTGAAGTAGTCGAGCAGGTTCTGGAGCTTGAACAGAACATCGAAGAATGTGTGAAGGAGTAGTATCAAGTTCATCCTCATCTTCTTCAACAAAATGCTCTCTCACACTGTAAGTCACTGAAACATCGGATCTAGCTCTGTGGCTAGTCTCATCAAAAGTGACATTGCATGTCTCCGGACAATGTTAGTTTCAACATTAAAAACCCAAAACCCTCGAATGTGCGGGATAACCGAAATAAACCATCAAAAGTTCTTGATTCAAATTTATCTAGGTTTCTGCTTTAAGAATGAAACACTTAGATCCAAAACTCAAAGTGAGAAACAGAGGGTTTTCTACCAAATCGAAGCTCATAAGGAGTCTTGCCCAAAGATGGTCTCAAGAAGATACGATTTGCAATATGGCAAGCTGTAGCAATAGCTTCGGCCCAAAACCTCCTCGGTGTGCTATACTCATCTAGCATCGTCCTAACCATCTCGACTAAGGTTCTGTTCTTCCTTTCCACAACACCATTCTGTTGAGGGACGTGTGGAGAAGAGAACTGATGCTCAATTCCGCGCTCAGCACAAAAAGAGGCAAACGAGGCATTCTTGAACTCTGTGCCATTGTCACTACGGATCGCTCTCAAGGCACTCGGAAGTTCAGAAGCCAAACGAAGAACAAGATCATGATAATGACCAAAAGCTTCATCCTTCGAAGCAAGAAAGAACACCCAAGTGTATCTCGAAAAATCATCGACTATGACAAGAATGTACCATTTGCCACCAATTGACCGAACCCTAGCAGGACCAACAGTATCCATGTGAAGCAACTGTCCCGGTCCGTCAGTCATGACCATAGTCACTGAAGGGTGTGAGGCGGCAACTTGCTTGCCATGCCTACAGGGCGCACATACATCATCCTTGACAGCTTTGATTTTGGGCAAACCTCTCATGAGATCAAGGTTGCTAACTCGCGTCAGATGATCAAAACTAATGTGCCCCAAACATCGATGCCAAAGCCAGAGCTCAGAAGAAGGTGTAATCAAACATTTAAGAGAACCAGCAAGAGTTTCAGAAAAATCAGCTCCAAAGATCCTAGCAGCTCTATAAATCCCAAAAACGAGCTCACCAGCTGAATCAAGCACTCGACAAGCATTTTTCTTAAATATAGTCTCATAGCCATCATCAAGAAGCTGTGAGACAGAGAGTAAATTAAATCTGAGCTTGTCCACAAGGGCGACGTCCTTTAGGATGAAGTTGTCGTTCCTTCAATCCGCCCTTGAGTATTGTCTCCAAAGGTGATGAAGACATCACCTATCGACCGCGTGAAGGAGGTGAACCATCTTGAATCTCCGGTCATGTGGCGTGAACAGCCGGAGTCGACGAACCACGTGTTCTTCCTCCCGCGGTACTCCTGAAAATCAAGGCATAAAAGATCGATGTGTCTCAATACTGGGGTTAGTTAAACACGAGTTGGGAACCCAATACTGAGACACACGTCTGCGAGTAGTATGCAAAGCAGAAGTGTCTTCCTTGATTCTATTTGAAATTCTATTATGAGCAATGGTGACTCTAACATGAGAGTTATCCTGTCTAGGAGCATGAGAATGATTAGCATATGAAACAAATCCTAGAACAGATTTCTTCCTTTCTAAATTACCATGTCTCACAACAGCTCTAGGTTGATTAGATGACAATCTAGCGAGATTTTTCCTAGCATTTTTCAACCTACGCCAACAGAACTCAATCAAATGCCCATCCTTCTTGCAATAGGTGCAATGGTAATTGGTACCACTGGGAGAAGCACCTTTTGACTGAATAGATGGTTGGGCAAAACCTGCAGATTTGAAGGTGATCTTTGCAAGTTGGGTATCAAATTCAACTAAGCCATTTTTCAAAATTTGAATACCACTAGATTTGTTCTGGGCAAAGTTGTATCCTAACCCTTGCTTCTAAAAGGATTTTTTGACTTGTCAAGAATCATGTTTAACTGTTTCTTACCTTTAGAGAATCTTTCTAATGTGTCCTTAAGGTAAGCAATTTCTTTTCCAAAGTTAACACATGAATCACAAGTTTTAGCGTTAAGCCTCTTCTTATAAAGAACAACTTCAAGCTTAAGAGCTTCACATGAAGCACAAGTAGCATAATTAATATTATCCTTAAACTTAGCATATTTAGCTCTAGCTGCTTCTACAACATCATGTACTTCACGTTCACGTTCTAAGAAGACAGAGCAAGAGCTAGATTCAACCACACCAGAAACAATCAACTTGCTAGACTCTAAGCATTTTTCGCAAGGAGCAGATTTAACTTCAACTAGCTCAGTCCTAGCATTTTCAAGTTGTTGCAAAGCAATATCATGAGCATATTGCAGTTTAGCTAGTTCAGAATGTAAAGCATGGCAGGATAAGCATTCATCAGATTCAAGACTGTTGGACCGAAAAGGCGACTAGAGGGGGGGTGAATAGGAGCACGATCTCTTTTTCTCCCGAATTCAATTCAATACGAATCTCACTCCAATAGCTATGAAAGCTATGAAGATCAATCAATCATGCACAGCGGAAGACTTGTATTGAATCAACTCAAAACCCCGAAGTAAAATCAACACAAAACCAAAACACGAAGGCTCGGGCGGTCGACCTCTCACGGGCGGTCCGACGGTTAGCTCGGGCGGTCGAACCAGTGAAGCGGTCGGACCGATTCCTCGAAGCGATCGGGCCATGGTTCAATGAACAGAGGAAACAAGCCCGACAAACCGAAACACAAATTGATCAAACTTTGATTCGTGCGTCCAAACTTCGTGAAATTTGACACACACCTACCTAAGTATGTCAGAACCTATTCCAAGCAACGATCGTGATAATTCTTGCCAAGATTCGACCTTTACAGTTTGAGCGAAGTTAGGTCAAAACCGAGTGAAAACGAAAATATGATCTTGAGACTTGCTCGTGGGTGATTGATGATATTGATGATCCTAGATGTATTCTCACACGTCACGACAAGCTAGATCACGCCCGAAACTAAGCAAAACTCGCGGATCAAAGAAAGACTTAAATCATCAAAAGAGAGAAAGAAAGCAATTGACCTCATCTTGAAGAAACTTTCTTTGGATTGATTTGATATGGTATTGGTTTCTGACCACTCCATCAATGGATGACAAAGACTCAATACATGAGCATGAAATCCAATCCAACTCTCTAGAACCCTAACCTCCTCTCCCTAAGCAAATTAGGGTTTCTCAACAATGAAACGTCGAAAGGTCGGGGTAAGGTGCAGCCACCTCCCTCCTCTCTTTATAGTGGAGGCTTAGGGTTTCTAATAGAGTCTCCTAATAGGCTCCGTTAAGGCCCAAAACAAACGGGTGACACACGCACGCCTTTTAAAGCGCCGTGTCCAAATTTTATGGCACTCGCTGTTCACACGTGTAGGTTGATCCAACGGCTCTCATCATGTCGGCAAGTCTCTCCCATCCGGCTCCCACCGAAACCACCATGGCACTTGCACCGACCCTCGCGCTTGATTCAACGATCGCCGACCGAACCGCCCATTCGGTCACCTTTGTCCATCTTGCACCATACTTGAGTCCAATGACTTCACCCGCATCGCCGATCGTTTTGAACCTCGGCTCTCCAAACCTAGTCCCGATCATCCTCGCCGTTGACCGTCGTTGACCACCAAGCAACTCGCACAACAATAGACAAGAAAATCGAAATCGGAACAAGTTCTTCACAACTTGACCCACGTTAGTCAAAACATGCATCATGCAACACATATGACATGAAAACCCATGAACTTGACCTAATCAAGAACCATCGCCACCACACGGCCGACGACGTAAGTGAAACCGGTCGACCGCCACCTTGGCGGTCGACGCCCGCCGGTCCGATCGGCCAATGTAAGGCCGATCGCCACCAAAGGACTTAGCCAAAATTTCAACACCAAATCGCAACCTCTCCGAAATTTAAAACGAATAGAACTTTTGATCGAGGCTCCAAAATTATGGGACCAAGTGCGAGAATCTCCTCACTTGCCTACACCTCTATTTTTGGCCCACTCCAAATTCCAAAACACTTTCATGGCCGGTCGACGCTCGGTAGGTGGCCGATCGCCACATCCGCCGGTCGACCACGCGCTCGCCGGTCGGACCGCCAGCTTGTTCACCCGATACACCACTTGAGGCATGGCGGTCGATCGCCACGGGCCGGTCGACACTGAGGCGACGAGAACTCGAACTTTGCCGAAAACTCGTGTTTCCGCAAACCTTCAACGTCATTGCCAATTGACACATCATCCTAAGATCATGAGCATATCCCCATGATATCCACAAAGACTTTTAGCATTCACAAGTTCTAATGTGAGTTTATCTACTTGTGACTCTAACTCCTCATTCCTAGTCATGATGAATTTTAAGGCTTTATCCTGACCTAGCATTTTCTCATAGACAGTTTCACATCTAGCAAAGAGAAAATCATAGGAGGGAGATACCTCATTGTCGTCATCGATGTCGTCGGAGTTAGCTATGAAGCACATGCCTGTGAAGTCCTTGGCCTTTCCCTTCTTGTCTTGAGGGAGCTCCTCCTCCTTGTCCTCCTCGCTCCCGGAGTTCACATCGCTCAAGGATCGTTCTCCAAGAGCGGCAAGAACCCGGTGAGCAGCCTTCCTGAGCTTGGTATCATCAAACTTGGACTTGCGTCCCTGAGGCTTCTTCCAAGCTGGCTTTTCATCCTTGTAGTTGCTCTTACCTTTCAGCTTGGGGCAATTTGCCCGGATGTGATTAAGCTCTCCACACTCATAACAAGTCACATGGCCGCCTCTCTTTTTGTTTCTCATATTGTTGTAGGCCCGTGTGAACTTCTTAATCAAAAGTGTCATCTCAGGCTGAGGAATACTTTCAAGACCTCTTCTTGAATTGCAGATAAAGAAGCAAGAGAAATTCCAGAAGAAAGCTCAAACGACCCATCAGAGGCTCTCTTGAGCGGGTCTACTACCAAAGCCATGTTATCCTTCTTAGAATGGTCACCCTTCTGGATCTCATGAGTCTTGAGCTTGCTATAGAACAAATCCAAAGTCAGATCAGAGAAGTTAACATTTTCCTGAATGGAGGTAGCCTTTATCTCCCACTCCCTGGTGTTGATTGCAGCCAGGAGATGGGTGGCATTTTCAGATTGGGTATATTCAATACCAACAGCCTTCATCTGATTTATCACTGTGTTAAAGCGACTGAAAATATCATCGATGCTCTCTCCATGACGCATCTCGAATTTGTTATATTCCTTTTTATAGATCGTCTGACGCACTTGCTTGATTTGGGAATCACCCTCATGATAGGTTTCGAGAGTCTTCCAAATCTCATGTGCGGTCTCGAGATTGCAAATCCTATCATACTCTTGTCTCCCAAGCCCACCATATAGAAAGTTCTTTGCCTTATGGTCATTAGCCAAGAGGGCTTCAGAAGCCGCCGTAGCAACCTCAGGCAAGATAAGCGGAGCTCGAACAGCCTCCCATACACCTCGTCCTTCGCTCTGAAAAAACACGCATGCGGTTCTTCCAAAAGCCATAGTTGTGCCCATCGAAGATATGCGGTTTACAGGAGTACTTATCCATCGTCAATTTCAGTGACCGGTTAAGATCAAGATTGAACTAACCGGGCTCTGATACCACTTGTTGGACCGAAAAGGCGACTAGAGGGGGGGTGAATAGGAGCACGATCTCTTTTTCTCCCAAATTGAATTCAATATGAATCTCACTCCAATAGCTATGTAAGCTAAGAAAATCAATCAATCAAGCACAGCGGAAGACTTGTATTGAATCCAATCAACACCTCGAAGCAAAATCTTCAAAAACTCAAAACACCAAGACCCGGGCGGTCTGACCTCTCACGAGGGCAGTCTGACCTCTCACGAGAGCGGTCGGACCGATCCCAGCGGTCGGACCTCTCTCTCGGGCGGTCAGACCTCTAGTTCAATGAACAATAAAATCAGCACGGAAAACCAAACCGCAAATTGAGCTAACTTTTGATTCGTGCGTCCAAACCTCATGAAACTTGACACACACTTTCTCAAGGATGTCAGGAACCTATTCCAAGCAACGATCGTGAAGATCCTTGCCAAAGTTCAGACCTTTTTCCATTTGAGTGAAGGTGGTTCAAAAACCGAGTTAAAAACGAAATCTGATCTAGAGACTTGCTCGTGGATGATTGATGATCAAGATGACCCTAGATGGGTTCCCACATATTGCAGCAAGTTAGATCACAGCAAGAAACCAATCAAAAACTCGCGGATCAAAGAAAGACTCAAAATGACCAAATAGAGAGAAAGAAAACAAATGAACTCATCTTTGAGAGAACTTTCTTTGGATTGATTTGATATGGTATTGGTTTACAGCCACTCCATCAATGGAGGACAAAGACTCAATACATGAGCACGAAATCAAATCCAACTCTCTAGAACCCTAACCTCCACTACTCCTCTCCCTAAGCAAACTAGGGTTTCAAACACACGAAAGGGTTGAGGGGGTGCAGCCACCTCCCTCCTCTATTTATAGTGGAGGCCTAGACCTTCTAGAAGAGTTTCCTAAATGGGCTCCCGTTAAGCCCCAAAACAAACGGGTCACACACGCACGCATTTTAAAGCGTCGTCTTCATCTCCTCTTGATCTAATCCGCTTCTCCAACGCACCGTCTTGCGCCGCGGGTTGGCAAAAGGTAACCAAGGCGGTATTTGGTAAAATTACCAAAATACCCCTTCTCGATCTTTTTCGAAGACCGAGTCCAATCTTCGCGAAGCAGTCGCATGCTCCGCCACGTGTAGGTTGATCCAATGGCTCTCATCATGTCGGCAAGTCTCTCCCATCCGGCTCCCACCGAAACCACCATGGTACTTGCACCGACCCCCGCGCCGCTTGATCCAACCAGTCGCACCGAACTGCCCGTTCGGTCACCTTTGTCCATCTTGCACCATACTTGAGTCCGATGACTTCACCCGGCATCGTCGATTGTTCTGAACCTCAGCTCTCCAAGCCTAGTCCCGATCATCCTCGCCGTTGACCGTCGTTGACCACCAAGCAACCTGCACAACAATAGACTAGCAAATCGAAACCGGGAACAAGTTCTTCACAACTTGACCCACGTTAGTCAAAACATGCATCATGCAACACATATGCACTGAAACCCATGAACTTGACCTAACACCCAAACACATTGCTGCCAAGCAGGCCAGCAATTTAAGTCAAAATCGGTCAGACCGCCAGCATGGCCGGTCGGACCGTTCTAACCGGTTTGACCGCCAACCATTGGTCGGTCTGACGGCCAGTCTTTACGACCAAAACAAAATTGGTCGGACGCGGAGGTGGCGGTCCGACCGCCACCGCCGGTCGGCGCTTGAAGCTCGGCGGTGAACTTTGCCAAAAACGCGTGTTTCCGCAAACCTTCAACGTCATTGCTAATTGTCACATCATCCTAAGATCATGAGCATATCCCCATGATATCCACAGAAGCAACATGTGACATGCGGAGCTGACGAGGACTGGACTCATGCTCTATTTAAATGTCCCCACGCAAGAGACCTGTGGTATATTTTAGCTGATATTTTTGAATCCCTTCCATAAATCTCCTATGCAAATGAACCAAAGTTGTCGGACATATTTTATTGGCTTGGGTTGTGTGGAAAAATATAAATGATACCACTCGTGTGCGGCCAGAATCCCTTGCAATCAAGACAAATTTTGTGCGTAAATTGTTGACGAGTCAACACAATATTTTCTTACCGACAAAATTAGGAAGAATGAGAGTGGAGAGCGGTGCGACGGTGGATACCTCGAATCCGTGAAATTAAAATTAATATTGATGCTTCAATCTCGAGAGAAGTCCAATCTTTGGTGGGATTGCGTTGTTGCTAGAGATCATCAAGGAGCCTTCATTTTTGGAACCGCAATCCCTGTACTCCAATTCTCGCAATATTGAAATTTTAGACGAAGCTTCCATGAGGGGTCTACAACTAGCATTCCGAATGGAACATCGGTGCTTGCAGCTACGGATTGCCAACTTATTGTGAACAACATTAAGGAAGTCAACTTATGTCCTTATGTCATGATTGTACGAGATATTAATGATCTAATGCAGCGATTTGAAGTGTCGATTTGCTTTGAGGAACTTAACCTTTTTTTTCAAACCAAGGCGGAATTGCAACTTTTATGCTCATAATCTCGTCCGTTTCACTTGTAAATCCCGGATGGTGTTACACTGAGCTGAATCCTCCTCCTTTTGTGAAGTTATGGTTCCCGTGAGACAGAGTACCATACCATTTTCTCTCTCTCTATATATATATCATAATAACAAACTGAATTTCGGTGTGAAAGGAGCGAATTACAAGAGCTGCTGTGTACTTCTTCCTTGGCCCCACTAAGTATCAAGAGCACGGGAAGACTGCACTAGCTCATAGTCGATTCAGATCGTGGTTATCATTCGGATTTTTTTACCAGAGGTCACCTGGTAGGAGTGATGTGGCGAAAATTGAAAAAATATGTCAAATTCGGCCAAAATTTTCAAATCAAAATTTAAATTTTTTTATGTTAAAACGAAAAAGACAAAAAAAATTGCATTTATCAAGGCTCCAACACATGACCTGTCGAACCCTAGGCTTTGAATACTCAAAGCCCTCGTATGTGTCTTTGCATTAGTCCCATAATCAGTGGCTAGTATACACATCTACAACGATGATATACATATTCATACATATATACATACCAAATGAAACAAATATGTTAGATACCACTACTTCTTATGGTTATGCCGAATCACACTTAAGTGATTACAAACTTTGCATTATAAGGGCCGAAAACTAAATAAAACTCAAGTATCATCGAGTGCGTTGGAAAGCATAGTAAATAAATCAAATGGTTCAGCGGTATGTCCATGTAACATCCCAAAGTTCTGTTACCAAAATAAAAATTAATAAAGTTATTCTTTTATTGGATTTTTGAGTTTCATTAATGTTTTTTTGGTTTTCTTAAATCTATAAGATTCTAAAAGTCAAAAATAAAATTTATTGAGTTTTATGAGTTTTATTAGATTTAAAGTGAAAAATAAAATTTCATGTAATTTCTATAATTTTCTGCAATTCTAAAAGCTTTTCCTAAATATTTTAAAGCCAAAATAATTTATTTGCAAAAACTATTACCAATTATAAGTTGGAACTATTTTATTTAAGTCCAAAATAACTCTAGGAATTGCTGTGAATTTTTCTAGAAATTTTGGATTTTATTTGCTATATTCTAAAAGTCCTTTTTGATTTTTCTAATATCTAGCAATTAAAAATGAATTGCTGTCCGCAAATAAAAACCAAATTTGTGTTGAAAATATTTTATTTAAGCTCAAAATACCCTATTTAACTACTCTGAAAATTCATTGAATTTTTAGACCTATACTACTATTTTTCAAGTTTAAAAACAATTTTTAGCAATATAAAAATAATTACTGTGTAATAATAAAATTTTTATTATTATTATTAATATTTTATTTGAATTTAGAATGTTGTATTTAATATCTGTAATTTATTTTGGATTTTTCGGAATTAATTTGCTATTTTTCCGGAATTAATTGGTGTCTTTCCGAATTTTCAAAAGGAATATTCCTTGGATATTCCCTGTAATATTCTGTCTGCTACAGTAACTCCGGCGAAGACGTAATTTCCGGCCATAACTCCGGCGAGCAATTCCCGCCAAACCGTTACTCCTTTGCCCCTATAAATTGAACCGTAGCTTCTCCACCCCATTCCCCACATCCCTCTCGCTCAGATTTGCCAAAATCCTCCCAGAGACCCCTCTGCTAGCCCTTCTTCTCCAACTCCGGCGACAACTCCGGCGAGCCCGATCTCCTCATCCGTAGCTCCGTTGTTCGCCAAATTTTACCGGTGAGTTCCTCTCGAGATTCTCTACATTTCTATTCAAGCCGAATTTTGATTATTATGTTGGTTCACCGTGGCACAAAAGTACCGCGGTCTTCTTCTCCAACTCGTGACAACTCCAATGAGCCCGATCTCTCATCCGTTGCTCCGTTGTGCACCAAATTTGACCGGTGAGTTCCTATTGAGATTCGCCACATTTCTATTCAAGTGGAATTTTGATTTACTTAATTGTTCATCACCGGCCACATCTTCTTCCCTAAGTCCGATGAGAACTTCGTCGAGCCCGATCTCTTCATCCGTTGGGTAATTACTCGAACCCTTTTACCTACATGTTCCTTTCAATATTATCTACCTTTCTATTCAAACAAAAATTTGAATTACGCAATAATTCGTAACTGTCATGTCACGCCACCGCGCATCGCCTCTGCCCACGAGCGTACTTATGTGTGTGCCTTTGCGTGGTGGTACTATTCTGGGCGGCCCACCGTGGACCAAACCCCATTTTCATGGACCCGGGCCCACATGTCATTGACTCCAACCATTTTTTCTTTACAAAATAAATTCGACCGAAAATTCATTTTCCCACCTGCAGACATCATGCTAACACAATAAAGGGATTTCCTTCAGAAAAATAATTCCTTAAATTCTGAAATTCGGAATTTCATCTTTTCTTGTGATAATCAACCTTCCGGGTGTTCGTTCTCCTTCATACGAACTCCGATTCCGTCGATTCAACTTCCTAAATTCATATAAAGTCGATACCTTCCTCCCGAGTATTTATCTTGGATTTTATTTGGATTTTATTTGAGTGTTATTTGAATTTAGCTCGTTTTGCAGTATAGATTTGACGACTTGGACGACCGGATTTGACGTTTAAGAACAACGAGTAATCAAGCAAGGCAAGTTATACCCTTGATCATATTGATCCCATTATTTTAAATTATTTATATTCTGTTTTTAAATTATTACTGCATGCTTATTTATATTCGGTAATATAAATTCCTGATTTTCAATTCATAGTTATACCTAAATCCTTTGTATGACCCATGTTGATATTGAATCAAACACATTGACACCCTAGATAAAACCTGGTTGATACGATAGTATGAACTAGGATCATTTAAATGTATTGCTTAGCCATGCGTATAGACCAAACTTGTTTCATTTGGGGAATTTCAGCCAACAATCAATTATTGTTTAAATTGTACCCTTGGCATTGGTGTGTCATGGGAGTTTTACAAATGACTTGAAAAGTAAAATAAAAATGGGTTTGGACTTGGGCGAAATGGATGATTGGTGGGTGCGAGTTTATGCACGCTTAATCAGTTAGGGTTAAGGCCTGGGGTTTTATGGAAAGTCGCCAAGTCGATTAGGACCGGTCTTCGAGCGCATGATGCTACGCCTTACTGTACCACCACATGTCCTGTGTGGGCGGGACTTGGCTAAATAATTTGTGATGTCTTAGTGTCATTTGTGCTATGTTGTTGGTATGGGTGTTGGTCAGACAGTAGACCCATCTGGCGCAAGAGGGGGCTTCCGGAGGATGGCTAGTCCAATGGTAGCGAAACCTTAGCGGGCATAAATACATTAAGACAGAACATTGTAAAGGCCTCGTGATAATCACTTAGTCGCACACCTTCGGAAGTGTGTCAGACGGACATTGAAAGTTGATTATCTCTTGTGGGTAAAGCTGTACAACCTCTGCAGAGTGTAAAACTATTCGAATAGCCGTGTCCACGGTCATGGACATGCTAGCAGAACTACTCAAAGTTAGACTTTGGTTTTGTCTGAAAAAGACTTCTTTAAAACTGGTTTATCCAAATGGGAATTGGGCAGGAAGCCATGTGATAGGAGGGTATCCTTCACCATTCATATGTGAATGTTATCTGACTATAAAATTGAGAATTTATAAAAAGAATTTTAGTTATAAAATAACTGCTTTGGAACTTAGTACCAGTATTTAAAGGAAATGCTGCTTTATGCAAATAAACCAATAAGCCATCCTTTGTTACATCCATATATGCATGTCATTCTTTACTTGATGGGTGTAACTTGCGAGCACAGTAGTTGTGCTCATACTTGCTTTATGCAAACAAATTTAGAGGAGAAGGACTTTGCTACCCGTGTGGATCTCGACGACTAGGCCGCTACCCGATCGATTGCTGTGGCATTGTCGACTCTACTACTTCTTCGTCTTCCATTGTGTTCTTTATTGTTGGCTTGTAAGCCTCTTTTGTAATAAACTCGTTGATTATTAATAAAGTTGTGATATGAATTTGTTACCATATTTGTTTCTTGTGTGAACTAGCGATCGATCATGGGACTAGTTCGTAAATGCATGACGATGCAGGATGGTAATCCGGGTTCGACGATCCATCCAAACCCTTATGCAACCGACAAGAAACAACTACTAGAAAGACCGTCACCGAACCTCTCGATACCAGAGTGCAAAGAACGTGTCATCCGACATAGGCTCATCCACCAATTCGAACAACAATTTGCAAGACTTGTAGTGTATCACGAGTTTATATATATACATGACTAACAAGGGATATGGCTCTATCTGCAAGTTATTTTCAGTAATAAGCAAGTTTAATTTGCAATATCAATATGTAGTAATTTGCAAAAAAAAATTTAAAGAGCGGTTAAATAGGTAAAGGACAACAAGTAAGTACTTGATAAATAATAATCGTACTTGATAAATAATAAATCCCAACCCTCCTCGGCTACTATCAACATCTTATTCTTAGCCACAAACATGTCACTCAACTCAAATAACACAATAACCCCATTCCCTCATTTTCCAACAAGAACCATTTTCATAAAAACCAAAACTATAACCGACAATACTATACTTAGCACGCTCATCACTGCGAGCATGACTATTTAAATAGATTAACAATCTACATAAGTGTACAACTTTTACCAACAACACACGAATTTTTTAGTTTGTTTGGCATCCATCGATACCACCGCTCACTAACTTTGATAAGCATTCTAGAGTACGCATTAAAGCCTTTACATCACCTAGTCCTAACTTTGCACTAGTCCGGTGAATGAACACCCCCACTTCACCCGGGTACCACCCCCGCGTCTTAGTGAGGTATTCATCATTGTGTCGACAAGCTTTGTTCCCAACACCATGGTGAAGGGAGCCCCTTCAAGCAATCACACATGCTCGCATTACTATGGCCTACCAACGTGCAAGGCTAGTTTTCAATGACTTAATTAGCTACGATCCATCCCATACAGGCACGTGTAGTTGTACACTTAAGTTTAGGTCGGATATACCAGTGTTCGGTCCTTAATTGACCCAGGTGAGGATCTCCCCCTATCTACTTGTGAGACACACCTCTCACACTCCTCGGATTAGAATATAACTTGACCACATCACAAACTAAGTTTTTTATTTTTATTTTCCTTGTACAAAATAACAGAGGTAAACCCCTTTGGACCATCTTTTTAAAATCTTCCAAACTCATATTCAACATGTCATCCATTTTTTTTTCAATTTTAGTAAAGACTAAAACCAAGCTAAGCATTTATGTGATAATTGCTTTCGAAAATCCCAAATTGGCATCATTCATTGTCTAAACCTTACCCTAATGGCTACAACAATAAGAATATCAATATTTCAAGGAGGATCATGAATGGAATAGGACTATAACTACCGTTATCGCCAAATATAGTAATTTTAAACAAATATACAAGCATGCATAATTGATTTTACAAAAAAAGTATAATAATTAAAATAGTAGGATCAACATGTTCAAAGGAGGTGCTTGCCTTGCTCTGATTGGTCTGAATACGAGGATGGAGGATCGTTGTATAAGTCATTCGAACAATCGACGTCAAATGAAAAGAGTCGGAAGCAAATTAAATATGGAAAAATAATTTAAACAACACAAAATCCAAATATTTTTTGAATAATCAGGTAGAGCATGATTTTATATGAATTTAGAAAAAAGATTCATTCGATTTAGAGTTTGTATGCAAAAGTTATTAACGTTTGAATTTGTTTCGGTTTGAAAATTATAGAAATTAGAAAAAGGGTGACGTCAAAAGCGTATTTTGTGAAGTTTACGTTTTCCAGCAGAGAAAGCATATTCTTATCTAAGTTATATTGAGGTTCACATTTTCCAGTAGAGAAAGTGTATTCTCTTATGAACTGAAAGCGGTTTTTCTCAATTTTCCGGTTATTATTAACTTACATGCGGGGCCTACTTGTGAGTGACTCATATTTTCATTTTATTGATTTTATTTATAAACCAGAGACAGTCCCACATGTCATAGACTCATTATTTATTAACTAATGATTAAATCTATTTCTGATTTTAATTAACTGACAACTAGGCTCCACATGTTAGTCTCTTAGGTTTTAAAATGTGTTCTTAAAACTGATAATAGTGCGTGGTCCCATATGTCAGTGACTCATGTACTAAACACATTTAAAATTAGATTTTTGATTAACTTTTCAGCTAGTCCCACATGTCACACTCTTAGTACTCTTAATCACTGTATTTGTGTTAAACTAATCATCAACCGAGTGGGTCCCATCGTTAGAGAGAGAAAGAAAGAAATGAGTGGAGTGCGCGCATGGCCGAGAGGGGAGAAGCGGTCGACAACGAGGCACGCATTTAAAAGCTTGTGGAAGCCCGGAAATGGGTAGAGGGAGTCCATGCGATGCCGGGGAGGTAAAAGTGGTCGGATAGGTGGGACGAAATCAACGGCGCGATGGAGATGAGCGTGAGCTTCTCGGAGTCATGCACTTCACGTGGAGGCATTCCCCGAGCTAAAGGAGTGTCGCATTGGAATCAATGAGTCCAGATGATGCTACTGAGCCGGGCATAGGGACCTAGGGTCACCGGAGGCGTGCCGATGGCATGCAATCGCGGCAGCGCCATGAGTGGCTAAGGGGGAATCGCACTAGGGAGTGGCTAAGGGGGAATCGCACTAGGGACTTGCCCTTGGTAAATTGATGTGCGCATGAGAATCAGTGACTCACCATGACCACGAGTGTGCAGAAGATGAGGTCGGGGAGGCTCTGGAATAGCGTGTCGATGACAAACAGCGGTGGCGCAGAGGAGGTCCACGACAGTAGCTCACCACAGCCACGGAGGTTCTACAAGAAGTGTCGTGTTAGGTTACTGAGGTGCTGAGGATGGTGTAGACGTAGGAAATCGGCCCGAGGCTCACCAGGTTTTGAAGAGGAACAGAAATGGCGACGGTGGCGGCTGTGAATGGGGAAAATGAGAGTGAAGCTCGAATTTAGGGCGAGATTGCCTACATTGAGTGAGAGATTAGCATCAGTGGAGTGTAGAACACCTTATGACACGATCAGTTTAGGCTCAGACTCACCAGAGCGATGGAAACCCATGGTAAGCTCGAGTGCGGGCCAGAGCTAAGGACGAAGGCGAATGCGATCGAGTTACAAGACTTCCAGGGCTGCATTAAGCACAGAAGAGGAATGAGTGAGGCATGAGCGAGCGAGCGAGGTAGCGAGGTGAACGAAGGGTCCTGATGGGTGGGGCCCACATGTTAGAGAGAGAGAGAGAGAGAGAGAGAGAGAGAGAGAGAGAGGTGAGTGAGTGAGTGTTGGCGCGGGCTGGAGCTAGCGAGCAGATTTTGGGCCAGCTCAGAATCAGCCCAAAAGGCTCAGCAGGATTTGAATCAGTTTTTAGATTTTCCAAAAATTGGTTGTGTATTTGTTGAATTTGTAAACATATTAAACAAGCTCCAAAATTTATGAAATTTTTGTGAGGGCTTCTGACACCGTGTAGTTTCTTATGTAAATTTACATGATTTTATCTACCCTGGGATTTTCTCGAAAATTCTTACAACTTGTTGTTTGCATGAAATTCCATTGTTTGGTTTATATAAGAAGTTCAATAATCATGCAAAAGTTGTTTTCCACACATAATAGATTCAAAAACATTCTTCCACTTATTTTCATTATATTTCCCAAAATTGGGATTTGTTGGATATTACATGACCTGCCCTTTCTAAGCCTAGGAGACTTACCACCAGAGAACATGCAGCTCTGTGTTTAGATGTGGTTCTGATTTTTTGTTATATTTGACAAAAATCATACGAATCCGATTTTTTTACCGGTTTGAAATTTAACCAGTGTGGCCGATTGAACCGATTCTGCATGAGGCCTCGTATGTCCAACATAACAATCTACTGTCTAAATATTTGAACCGGCGTCCTCAGGTCGGCACTTTGATCTCCTTATTGGTTGTCCTTACTAATATGAAATTCAGTCTTGAATTACTTCTCCGAAGTCATTATTATATAATCAAGAATCAATATCACATGGATTTGTTTAAACTAGTCCACATGGGTTTCATTAAGGCAATTAAACACCCTAAAATTTAGGATCTTCAAGTCATCTCGCATTATTGTTTATTGGAGTACCAAAAAAAAAAAGTAACCTTCCTCGAAGCGGGGTCTCAATTTTAATTATCTGTTCCACTCTTGAAGCTGATCTATAATGAAACACGTGAAACTTTGATATGAAACAGGGCTCTCTCTCAATGTAAGTTTCATTGCACGGTTTCATAGCTTATTTTAGTATTCGTAGGTCCCATCTGCCCCAATCACATTTTTAGTATGGTGCTGTGATGAAACGAATTGAGTCCTCAATGGGAGTTTCACACGATTACCAACGTTTTGGAAACAACGCTGATAAGTTTCATCCCTATGAAACTTTCTCCTTCTCCCTCCTCCTAGTTTCATGCAAAGATTCTCTTTTTGCTGATGTAGCACCCTAATAAATGTGCATGACACCCCCCCATGAAACCTCCATTGAGACTGGCCTAAGATGGACGAGGGCACAAGAAGAGGGCAAACAACACAAAAAAAGTAAAGAAACCAGCAACCAGAGAGACAGAGAGATGGAGAGAGCACGAGAGAGATGGAGTGTGGCAATAAGTAAGGTGGTGGCCGTGATAATGGTTGTGCAGCTGTTGACGTTAACTCCGTCAGCCGTCGCCCAGATCGTCACCTACGAAGAAGGCTGCGTTCCTTCTTGGTTGCCGTGTGTCGATGGCGTTGGTTGGCCATTCACTACGCAAACGAACTGTTGCGACCCAAGTTTTGTGTGTTTCAATCAGCCACCGAACATTGATTACTGCTTGCCTAACCCAAATACAGCAAATCCTTGAGGTCATCGTTTTTTTTGGGTAATAATGTGCAACAGGTGCTGCCCTCTTTGTTAGCCTGTTGTAATGTGCTTTTTGTTAGCCTGTTGTAATGTGCTTTGCTTGTTGTTCCGTGTCATGTTTCTTTCTGGAGTACTCTTCTTTCTGTATCGGGAAGGTGGGCGACGAAGGGTCTTTTTCTTTTCAGAGATTGAATAAAAGGACTGTGTAATGTGTTGGATGTGTACGACTTATTTCAAGACGTCTTTTACGGTGTTTCTCAATTTAATATGGGTTGTTTATTTCTTCGGTTTTGCTAGTTTTAAGTAGCCTAAATTTTTCTTAAGTTTAAGTCACTTGTTGTGATCATTGAATTTGTGTAGAGATTGGTATGTCATATGATTGGATATTGATCCAATGGATATCATATGATTAGATATTGATCTAATGGTCACAACAAGTGACTTAAACTTAAGAAAATTTCAGATAACTTATGAATAGACAGTCCCTTATTTCTTTTATCCAATGATTTAGATTGATTATACTACACCTAGTAGTATGAGTAGTAGAATCTCGAAAGGGTAGAACTGTAATTGTCTATGTAAGGATCACATAGCATAGGAGTAATATTTTTAACCTAGTTGAAAAAGTTCATAATACCCTCATAAAAAATTATAAATACAAATAAAGTATATTGTACCCTGACAAATTAATAGTCAAATTTAATTTATATTGTCACTCTGTACTCGGTAAAATTTCTCTATTTCAATCGATACAAATCAACTAGCCAAATGTGCGTACGCAATTACACAGGGAGCTAGCATCCGTATGGTATTCACGATGTCGTAATAGTCGGAAAGTACTGCATCCAGGTATAAATTGGTGTTTGGTTCAGCGTCTTTTTCTCCGTAATGTGTTTAGATGGTATCAAATACCGTATCCCGTTAGCTCGCGTTTGGTTTGGCTGCGCCATAATCAGAAAGCAGGGAATCCGTATAACAGCCCAAAAATCGTATTCTTTGTTATCCATGTTTAAAATATTAATTTATGTATTTATGAGCTTCTCTCTGCATTTTGGCTATTTATTAAAAAAAATTATCTATTATAAACAGCAGTATTTGAATTTTCCAGAACAGATAAAATTTCTGAACTTTTCTCTTCATTTTGGCTAGTCATTAAAATGTGTTTACAGGGTATCAAATACCGAATACCGTTAGATCGCGTTTGGTTTCGCTGTGCCATAATCAGAAAGCAGGGAATGTACCGGCCTAGTAGAAAGCTCACTCCGCTCGAGATTGGGTGTATTCGCAAATACGATACCGGACGGCCCAGGCGCTCGCCATCCTCTTCTTCCTCGCGATGCCGCACGTTGAACTCGCGATATGCTTCTCTCCCACGCCGCCGCCCCTTGGTTTTCTTCATCTTCTCGGCAACAAATCCACACAAAGCCCAGTCCCTCCTGTTTCACACCCCTAGTCCCTATCTCTCCTCACCCGCCATGCCCCCTTCTAAGACTCCTCAATGTTTTTCATTTTATTATCAAAGTTGCTCTCTCTTCCTTCGATTGAGGAACGATCTTCAAATGGGTGATCAAGCAGACTTCCGTACTCTAACCTCCTGTTCTTCTCCGGCGAAAGCACGGCTCAACGATGGCATGTTTTCCCATGTTAAAAAAATCTACAAATTCAAATTATAGTTGGATCCTGGGTACTCAGCCGTCGGTTTTTAGAAAATCTCCTGGTTTTGTTATACCGATATTATGATACCTACCATACCATTTTAATATATATATATATATATATATATATATATATATATATATATATATATATATATATATTAAATAGTAAAATATAAAATGTGATACTTAATAAGTTTGAGTTAAAGGTTTACCAATGGATGTAAATTTGTTCATATATGTATGTAAATTTACTCCATTTGTCCAGCATATATGTAAATTTATCAATGTATCATTGTATCCCGGCTCCTGCAAATAGAAATACAACATTATTGGTTATGGTCCTTATGGATTTATGGTGATTAGTTGGCCAGTGTATCTTGCTAACAACAACAATTGCATCAACATGACTTCTCTTTTCTCCTGGGCAAAACCACCCCTCGGTCTCCCCTTATCTCTTCACCTCCTTGCTC
Organism: Ampelocalamus luodianensis; assembly: GCA_036346255.1. Lineage (NCBI taxonomy): Eukaryota > Viridiplantae > Streptophyta > Magnoliopsida > Poales > Poaceae > Ampelocalamus > Ampelocalamus luodianensis. The sequence continues at coordinate 354,536 of JAYEVH010000333.1, forward strand.
TTTCTCTCACTCTCGCTCGCTCTCTCTCTCTCTCTCTCTCTTGCTCCCTCCAGCTCCTTAGCCTCCCCTCCAGCCGAGCCGATCCACCGAAACCGCTCCTCCCGTTGGTCGTGCCCAGTGGCCGCCTCGCTAGTCTTGCTCCGCCGCCTCCCTCTAATCCCTCCCTCTCTCTGGTGCCTCCTCCCCCACGACGCCACCTCTGGCCACCGGCATTCGGCCCGGCGCTTGGCCATCAGCACGCACGCGCCCGCGTGGCCCCTCCCACCGGCCTACATCAACATCCTAATCCCCACTTCAATCACCAGATCTGAGAGGACGACGCACCTGGCTAGAGGCGTCGGCAGCTAGAGAGGAGGCAGAACCATCAACTGCCGGGGAGGAGGAGCACCGTCGGCCGCTGCCCGCTGGAGAGGATCGACCCCACCAGTCACTTGCTGCAGAGGAGGTGGCGCTGAGGAGGTGGCTGCAGAGGGGGTAGCGCGAAGGAGGAGGCGCGGAGGATCGGCCCGTCGGCCGCTGGCTGTGGAGGGGTAGAGCGGAGGAGGTGGCCACCGACCGCTGGTTGCACTCGCACGGCTCTGGACTGCGCACGGGAGACGAGAGGGAGGCACAGCCGGGCAAGGTGCCAAGGAGCAAGGTAAGGGTATCTCCTGCGATGGGCCTTGGGCTAGGAATAGTAGGTTTTTGCTTTGGGCTGGGATTCTTTCCGAGCCGTATCGGTGTATCGGGGCGTATTGGGCCGTATCGGAAATGTATTTTCTTTTTCTTAAACAAAAAGAATTCTGATACTTCCCGATACGTATCGGTGTCGTATCGGGGCTGTACCCGTACTCGATACATATCGGGATACCGGTACGACACCTCTCAGGTGTATCAAAGTATCAGAGCTTTAAACTCTTTTAATTGTTCTCAGTGTTTCACGGTGGGCCATCTTTCGAAAGATTGCACCAAATCAATCCGTTGTCGGTGTTGCTATAATTATGGGCACATCTTCCATTCTTGTCTCGGTTTCACAAACTGAAAAAAGCCTGGGTTCCTAAAACTGACAGCAACACTAAGGGCATCTTCAATAGTTAGAGATAACTTTGTCTCTAACATATACTACACCATCTTTAGAGACAATATCTCCAATAGATAGTCTCTAGCACACTCTCCAACATTTAAATTTTATAATTTTTCTTTGAAACGGGTCTATATGTCAACTAGAGTAGATTAATGTATCATGTTTTGTTTCGCATGCACGAGGATTTTGTTGACGTGGTATAGCTAAGAGACGATAATAAATACATCATTGGAGATGTGCTAAAAAGTTGGCCCACAAACCTTACCTTGATTCTCGCGCTGGTAGCGACTATCTGGCTTCCATTGAGACCAATCCAGAATCCCCTTCGCACAATTCTCTTCCCCCAAACTCCATGCCCTCCTCACCTTCCTCAATGGCAGTGAGATTGTTCATCTTCCCCGTTTAGTGCTCGTCGGCCTGGAAGTAGATGATGGTGGTGAGTTAAGGCTTCAACGGGCTGATCTAACTTTTCCTAGAAGTCCTCCTAAAGCTCACAAAGCCTATGCCACTGCGGTGGTGGAACCGCCGCTTCAGGAGAATCAGATTGGTCCAGCCTTTGCATAAATCAGACATTATGTTGAAGACGTTCCTTGGGCACGTGTTATTAGTTGCTCTCAACATCCCCTTGGTGTTGGTCTCTATCAGTTTAGTTCCCCTCTCCTTCCAGAGAGACATTATAATTCCGGGGAACTCGCATGACATTGGTCATCATCATCATGTTAGATTCATCAAACATATTGAAATTGTGAATTGGCGTAGCTCTACTTTTCCTCACTTGGGTTGGATCATGTTCCTAGGGTTTCCTTTGGACTATCTGCATTGCTACTTCATAGCCCATGTAGCCTCTTTGTTTGGAAAACTTTTGCAATGTTGGAACTCAATTCTAGCGGGAGGCAAGAAAACAAAGCAAGAGCAGTAGTTTTCAACTCAAACCAAAGTACTACATTGATCTCTCATGGTTTACATTCCAAATGGTGTATGCATGTCCTTATATAGGACTTACAAACCGACTTAAGCATCAAACCGACTCAAATATCACAACTGTGTACACCTAATATTGTATATTGTTTACAACCCATCTTTAGCTAAGTACTACTTGCTCTTCATCTAAGGCCTTATTTGGTACAACTCCTACTCCCAGCTTCTTGATAAAATCTTGGGGAGCTGTACCAAACACCTAGCTTTTCAAAACCACTCGATTCTGATTCTCGCGAGGAACTGTCTCAAAAATGAACTAGCGACGAGAAGCAGTCTTTCCGTAGATTCTCGTGGGAAGCCAACTTGATAGAAGCAAAATACCCTTTGAAGTTGAGTCTATATACCCACAAAATGCCATCCACTTAACCCCTCCCACCCCCATCGCGCGAGGCCACCCGAGCCGATACCCCTTCGCGAGAATCCCCCCGAATCTTCAATCTTCTGCTCTGGCGACCGAGGCGATTTCCCCATCGAGCCACCAGAGCGCCGCCTTCAGCCCCTGAGGGCACCCCCGCCGGACCTCCACTGCGCCGCCACCACACCCGGAGTGCGCCACCGTCGGACCCGGAGTGCACCGCCGCGAGAAGACGACAGTCGCCGACCCAGAAACCCTAGAGGCCGCTGGACCCGGAGTGCGCCGCTGCGAGAAGACGACTACCGGCCACCTCCTGTGAAGGTAAGGTCGGGCCTCCAGTGCGCTGCCTCCATCCTCCTACCCCTTGCCCTCCCTCCATCCTCCTACCCCTTGCCCTCCCTACTCCTCCCTTTATCTGTGCTTCTGTGATTGCATATGTGTTTAGATCTGAGATTGAATATGTGATTGAATCTATTGAAATTTGTTAATGAATATGTGAATGTAATACTAACAGTTCTTCACCTAATTATTTGAGTTTTCTGTTAGAATTTTATAAATGATTTCATATATATTTGAGTTTTATCTGTTGCACCGATCAAGAAAACTTGACATTCTTATGTTACACATCGCCTTTGCTCTGAATTGTGAATGTTACCTACCGATATATACAAAGTTCATGTGATTTTGTGACTAGAGTCTGGAGCTTGTTCTATCCTGAAATTTGCTGAAGATCGTGCATTGTGGAGCTTGTTCTATCCCAAGCTTCTCTCAGGACAAGTGGTCTCAACCATTAAGCAAAAGCAATGACATGGTTATCAATGCTCTGACAAAGTCTAGGATGTGATACATGGGATTTGTGTGCTTGGATGATCATAGTTATGTTATGCTTATACCAACCTTGTATGCTTGTATGCTTATGAAGTTAGGACTCCATCTGGTTTCGCTTCAGTGTAAGTCATGGATGATGCAAAGTTTGGATTAGTATTTGGTATATGGCATTAGCAGTCTGTGTTTGCAGTGTGTGTCTGCATGTGTGTTCTTGTTCTTGTTGCCATATCCCTGTATTCCTGATGCCATATCCATGCCCTGTATTTTCTGATGGCTAGTAGCTAGTTTTTGAACACTTGATACTTCAAAAGTATACACTTGATTGTCATGAGTACTCTGTTTTTCTGAAGCCATATCCCTGTATACACTGGATTATCCAGTGAGGCTTAAGGCTATGTCTGTTAGTACTACTACCAGATGATAGACCATGCATGATGTTCAATTGGCCTAGTTGAGGATTGTTTATTGTCCATTTTTTTATTGTTATCAAATGTACATATTGGATTAGCAAATGTACATATTAAATTGGCCTAGTACCAGATGATGGATGATGGATGATGTTCAATTGGCCTAGTTGATGATGTATGATGTACATATTGGATTGTCTGTTAGTACTAGTACCAGATGATAGATGATGTATGCTTGTATGCTCATATTTACGATTTGTTGAGTGGTGAGCAGTGAACTTTAGTAATAAAGAACACGATAGTCCAAAATTCTAGGTGTCCATATCTTGTTGTCGATGTCACTTTGATTGATTGGATTTATGTGCCAAAAAATGCAGATGGCTGTTAACGCTGAGTGGAACGACGAGAACACTAAGATAGTGCGTGAATTGTTTCTTGAACAAGTAGAGGTAGGCAATCGCCGAATACCCATTTGAACAACGCAGGGTATACTCTACTGATTGCAAAATTTGTAGAGAAGACTAGACTGCAATACAAAAAGATGCAATTGAAGAACAAATAGGATAAATTAAAGAATGATTACAACATTTGGAGGAAATTGAGGACAAAGGAGACAGGCTTAGGTTGGGATCACGAAAAGAAGACTATAAATGCCACCCCCGAACGGTGGAAGAAATTAAAAAAGGTAAGTCATTACTCATTATATATTTTTGAAATGCATTAATGTACACTTCTAGCTCTATTATTAGTGAAAGTTTAACGTGTAACATTTGGCATTGACAGGAATATAAAGGATGTTCCAAGTTTGAGAAGGCTGAACTTCAAAATGAGGAGTTGTTGTCTAAGATGTTTGATGACATTCACAACACCGGTGAAGACCATTGGTCTCCTGCAATGGGAACATTGCCTCAAAGTCCTATGCGTACATTGACAGCTATTGATATTTAAGAGCTTGAAGATGAAAATGATGACAAATATAATAGTGATCGTGAAGATGAATCACCAATTGGTACGAAAGGGAAGATACCTTGCAGTTCTAGCAATGATAAGGGGAAGAAACCAAAGAGTGAGTATGTGGTCATGCAAGATCAACTGAGAAGAATTCTTGAGTTGAATCAGAAGTCGCATGCATCTTTTGAAGCATTTGCACAGAAAAGAGAGCAATAATCGGTCTGTAGCATCAAGAATGTCATGAAATCGATTGAAGAGTGTGGTGTTGTTAATGGGACTAATGAGCACTTCATTGCATCTGAAATTTTCTTAAAGGAGCAAAGGGAAATGTTTATGACCTTGCGCAATAGTGAAGCACGATTTGAATGGCTCAAAAGGAAGTACGAAGCCAAGTATGGCAAATAGAAATTTGATTGTAACGTTATGATTATTCTGGAAACATTTTTATATTCGCCTTTATTGTTATTTATCTCTCGTTTGGTTGTAAGACCTCTTTTTGGATTATAAGACATTTTTCACTCGTCGTATACTGTCATTTGGACCTAATGCCTACTCATGTATTTTTAAATTACTATTTATGTTGTTGTGTTTTTTTTATGTTCATGTACAGATGTCGTCTTGTGAAAGCAATAGTGAAGGGAGTAATATATCAGATGAGGAACATGAGTGTGACATGCAGATGATGCGTCTATGGCAAGACATGTCAAGTCACCTCGCTGCTACTGCAATTATCATGGAGAATTATCACTCCACATACTTGGACAAGAATGAGCCTAGAACTTCACGGCTTAGTGGAATGGGTTAGGTGAGAGAAACTTTGACTACTCCGGGAGAAAGCTACCACATGTTTCAGTATGAATGCTACGATCTTTCACGATCTACATGATCTTTTGGTGAGTATATATGACTTGAAATCAACTACGCATACAAGTTCAATTGAAGCACTAGCTCTTTTTCTATACATATGTGGTGGTGGTGAATCTAACCGAAGAGCACATAATCAGTTCAAGCATTCTGGTGAGATAATTAGCAGAAAGTTTGATGATGTTTTGCAGTGTGTGGTTAGAATGTCTAAAGATTTTGTGAGGCCAAAGGATCCAAACTTCTCTACGATTCACAATAGAATTAGAAATGATCGTAGGATGTTGCCACATTTCAAAGATTGTATTGGAACTATCGATGGTACGCACATTCTTGCAACTGTTGCTCCAGAAGATCTAATTAGATATATTGGTAGATCAGGAAGTGCAATACAGAATGTCATGACGGTATGTGATTTTGACATGTGCTTCACATACGCATCTATTGGACAACTAGGAGCTATGCACGATACTAGTGTTCTTTATCATGCATTGGATGTAAACAGGGAAGTCTTTCCACATCCTTCATAGGGTAAGTTTCTTTGTTTTGTACCATTTACTAATTTATTTAATTGTAATGTTCATGCATTGGATGTTGATATACATGATTTTTTCATCTTATGTTGGAGATAAATATTATCTACCTATTTTAAGTTGGTGTTGTCGGTGATTCGGAGGCCGAACGGATTCCAAAGCGGTCCAGCTTGAACCGCTTGCTTGTCTTGGACCAAAAGTGACATGGCGCTGCACATATATATATTTCATCATTAGGTAGCATCATATAGTTCATATAATATAAAGACACTCCTAAAAACAAGCACACCTGATAATTTAAGTGAAGCGTACGAGCTCTTATACTTGGAACAATAAGTATAGAAAATATGGTTGTATCCATAGGGGTCATGTCCTCATCAGATATATTGCACGAATAAACAATATTTGTCCTACGGGTTTCGCGCCCCAGCCGGGAGTTCAGCTCTCCCAACATGAGGCGGCCCCGCAAGACGTGGGCGGCTTCTTCACGGACGACCTAGGAGAGTTCAGGGGAGCACCTCAGCCCGCATAGGTCGAGGTTATTTACGGGTCGTAGCTCAGCGATGCCCTAGTAGGCACGCAGGTACAGGTGGAGTCGACCCCTGAGGCTTTGGGAGCATGGGTCAGGAGGGCTCCTGACCACCTCTCCCTGTCGGGACCCCGGCCCGAGCACCCCGCGCTGAGGAGGCTCAAGTGGGGCCGTACGGGCAGGCACGGACTGGGGTGGAACATGGCGACGACGGAGGAGGCACTGCGGGTGGTGTAGCGTGTGGCCAGTAGGGGGTCTTTGTTGTGATTTGTGTAGTTGTATTCGTATTTTACCTCGTAGTTACTATGACATGGTTGTGTATACATTACCTCTTGCATTGTGACAACCTTACTACTTACGAATCGTTCCTACCTCCGTCGCTCAATCGTTGGACGACTTGGCAGCAAGTAGTTGTTCAACGGTTGAGCGACTAGTCGAAGACCGTGAGGGGGCTGGGTCTGGATTTCTATACAACCACCTAGTCGCTCAACCGTTGGGCCACTACTTGCTGCCAAGTCGTCCAACGGTTGAGCGACTAGACGGTTGTATAGAAAGCCAGACTCGGCCCCCTCACGGTCTCTTTCACCATTTCTTTCGGGAGAGAACGAGAGGAGCTCGGGAAAAGAGAAAAGAGGAGGGAGAGAAGAAGAGGGGAAGTGAAGAGGGGGAGAAGGAGACGAGAAGAGATAACGACAGGGGGGAGAAGCAGAGCAGCTCGGGAGAGGGGGAGAAGAAGAGGAGGTCGAGAGGTAAGAGAGAAAGAAGAAGGAAGCTCATTGATAAGAAGAGAAGGTCTTCGCGTGAAGGTAATAGTCTCATCCGTTCTTGTTCTCATCCAAATGTAGCCAACACGTCGCTACTTATTGGTTTAGCACGTATTTGGTGAATGTATGTTGACAAATCGCTAGTTGCAATGTTTGAAATATTTGTAGTAACAAATGAGTCATGTCAGAGCTCACAAGATTAAAAGTGCATTACGGTGTTGGTACGGTTCGTGAATGTCCATATGATGTTGACCTGAGTGGTTTCTCGCAAGTCAATATGGTACACCCGAACGCAGAGAATACTGGAATCAGAGATTTCCTGCACTGGCTCACCTGTAGCTTCCCCTTGGACCCCCGATGTGTGCAGTTTCGTCCTACATGGGCTTTGGAGTCGGTCTGCCACACACATTCGGTGGGAGTTGAGCAAACTGATGTGCACGGTTGCATGGAAGGGCTTTGTGGAAGGCTGCCGGCACCGTGGCTATGAGTGTGTGCTACTCATGCAAGCATGTCCGAAGGGAGTCGCAGGAGGCCCTACCGATGGCTATCATCCGGTTGGTGGAAGCAGCTTGGGTGAGCAACATGTGGTTCATGATGAGGACACGGTGGCTGATGTTGCGGAGGCAGAAAAGAACACAATGGCCGATGTTGCAGAGGCAGAAGAGGAAGATCACACACCGCATGCAGAGCCCACTACACAGGAGGATGTAGGGGAGCATGTCGACAGCATAATACGTCAAATGGAGATCAATGACTTGACGGCCTGGGCCAATGAGGAAGCTTTAGAAGAGGATGGTGATAACTCTTCCGATGATGATGAAGGTCCCATCCCGCAGGAATGGAATATGGTGGACGTTGAGGGTCTTGTTGTGTACGAAGAGCACAAATCACTGTGGGAGTACAATGGTACCGAGGTTCGGCTTCATGCAATGTTTGCTGACAAGGGATCACTGCAGGATGCCATTAAGCTGTGGGCCTTGTCCATGCAGTGAACGTTTCGGGTCCTCAAATATAGTCAGGAGTAATACACTGTGGTCTGCGAGTAGGTTGGTTGTCCTTGGTGCATGCACGTAGACCTAAGTACGACACTGGATTGTCTCCAAGGTGGAGGCGCAAACTTGCTCAGTAATGTTTTGCTGAAGCATCGCAACCTAACGTCCACCTTCATAGCCAATCTCATTTTGTTGTGGACTCTTATTGGGGACAACATTACAGGCGTAGGCATCGAGCTGGTGTTGATCAGAGTAAAGGTTCAGCAGACGTTTTAAATACAATTCAGAATCAGCAAGAAGCTCCGACTATGATTCTAAATCAACCAGCGTAGCACTGTATAGCTTACGACAATAGACAGAATCGGTAGACTTTCGAAATAGCTTATCGTATTTGTATTTCAATAGAGTTTGAGTACAAATCGGATTACACATGTAACTCTTTGAAAGAAGCTTGTAACTCTGTACTCGAAAGCTAAGCAAGAATCAAACTACGTCTTCTCATTGATGTTTCCTAGTCTTCTCTAATTCTCTACCTTTCCTTGCTATCCTGCTGGTTACCCACGGCGGCGCCTCTCTGTCGAACCCGAAGCTCACAAGCATTGTTGAACCATCCCTACAATCTGCGTAGTCGAAGCAGGATACATCATTTGGTATCAGAGCCGACCATCATGTCTCCCAGTGCAGAAAAGAACAGCGAAGCATCAGTGATGGTAGCCATCGCCGAACTAAAGTTGGAATTGAGCAAGCAAATCAGGGATAGCTTTTCATCTCTTGGAGCCTGAGTGGTTGCGCTGGAAGAATGCCCATCTAATCTGGACGAGTGCATCAAGAGACTAGAAGATCAACCAGGTTTTGCTGGCATCCTGGGAAGTTTTCAACCACCATTGGGAGCCACGACGCTCATGCGAGAAATTCCACCATCTGAGACCAAGGTGGACCCGTGGAACTTATCTGCTCCAGAGACAATTCCCCCGACACCTCCCCCGATTGGAACGTTTCATAGAACCTCCACGTTCCCAAATCCTGGAAAAACACCACTGGCTAAGTCCATGTCAACAGGTACTCCTCCTCTGCCTTTCATGCAGAAACAAATTCCACCGAGGATGGCTGCCCCACAGACATCAATAGGAGTTACTCACCTCGTGGACACAGCAGGAGTCCCACGCTATCACAAACTCGACTTTCCAACATATGACGGCAAAGATGATCCTCTAGGTTGGTTAAGCCGCTGCGAGCAGTTTTTTTAGGGGCAGCGCATGGATGAAGATTACAAGGTCTGGTTGGCAGCATATCACATGATAGGAGCAGCACAACACTGGTACATTCAATTGGAAAGAGACAAAGGGACGCCAAATTGGCCTCGCTTCAAAGAACGATGCAATCTTCTCTTCGGACCACCAATCCGTTCAAACCCTCTCGGGGAAATAGCAAGGTTGCGGATGACGAGTACCGTTGCAGATTACCAGGAAAAGTTTTTGGCATTGCTTTGTCGTGCTGGGCCAATGTCAAGCGAGCAACAATTGCAACTCTTTACTTCGAGTTTGACTGAGCTTTTGCGCATTGACGTCGAATTACAGTGCTTACCAGATTTGCAGGTTGCCATGAGCTTCGCCAGGGCATATGAGCAAAGGGCGGCCGTTGCCGCCTCGACGAACCAACGTTCATGGCCGTGCAGTAATCAAATGGCAAAAGGAGCAACCTCAGCAGGACGAGGTGCACCGCCTTCGGCACTTTCTTTCAACGGGGGTCTGGGAACATCTCCTGTCGGCGAAAGGCAATTCCGACATTTAACAGCAGTTGAGATGGCCGAGCGACGAGAGAAGGGGTTATGCTTTAATTGCAATGAAAAGTTAATACACGAGCATCGTTGCGTCTACTATCTTGAGGTTGTGTAGGACGATGATGCCGGTTCTCTGGAGGATATTGATGAGGGAGAAGATCCTCAGGTTTCATTACATGCCCTCACAAGAATCGCACGGTTAAACCATGCAGTGCGAGTTGGTATTGGCAACGTTACATTGCTAGCACTTATTGATTCAGTTCGACGATAACTTCTCGAGGGATACGGTCGTCACTCAACTTGGGATTACATTACAACCCCATCAAGATTTGAAAGTGACAGTGGCCAATGGGGAGCGCATTGCTAGCCAGGGTGTGATCCGCAGGCTCCCAATTGAGATTGACCGAGAAAAATTTTATGTTGTTTTTATGATTTACCTCGGACGGTTTTGATATGGTCCTTGGTATCTAGTGGTTGCGCGGACTCGGTCCAATCGCTTGGAATTTTGACGACCGACAATGTCCTTTGGCATGAAGATCATCAAGTGTTGTGGCATGCGCGTCGGCAAGCAACCGTGCCGACACAGAGGTGCGAGGGACAAGATTTAATGACCACGTTACTCACTTAATTCACCGAGATCTTTATGGGGCTGCAGGGATTACCACCCCCTCGCTCATGTGATCATCGAATTCATCTACTTCCTGGTACACCTCCGATGGTGATGCGACCATATCGCTATCCCATGCTACAGAAGGAGGAACTTGAACGACAATGCCAGACCATGCTCAAATAAGAAATTACTCATAGTAGTAATTCAGCATACTCCTCGCCAGTATTATTGGTGAAGAAACAAGACAATTCTTGGAGATTTTGTGTCGATTATCGAGCACTCAATTCAAAAACTGTGAAAGACAAGTTCCCCATTCCAGTAATTGATGAACTAAAAGGTGCATATTTCTTCTCTAAATTGGATCTTCGTTCTGGATACCACCAAGTTCGTATGCATGGGGCTGATGTCGACAAAACGACTTTTCGTACTCACGAGGGCCTTTTCGAATTTATGGTTATGCCATTCGGGTTGACGAATGCGCCGACAACTTTTCAAGCTTTAATGAATGAGGTTCTTCGTGCTTATCTCCGAAAATTTGTGCTCGTATTTTTTGATGATATATTGATTTACAATCGGACATGGTCCGAACATCTCAAGCATGTACACGTAGTTCTCCGTATATTACGAGACAATAGGCTCTTCCTCAAACAATCTAAGTGTTTCTTTGGCAAGACCTCCATCTCTTATTTGGGTCATGTCATTTCCGCGGAAGGTGTCGCCATGGACGCTAGCAAAGTACAAGCAGTCTTGGATTGGCCTACTCCACGTTCAGTGCAGGCATTACATGGATTTCTCAGCCTAGTTGGCTATTACCGGAAGTTTATTAAAGACTATGGTCTCATAGCCGCACCACTTACTAGCCTTTTGAAGCAACAGCTTATCTATGGTCGCTAGCAGCATCACAAGCTTTTGATGCATTGAAAACGGCATTGGTCAAAGGACCAATTTTGCAACTACCGGATTTTTCACAATCTTTTATGGTGGATTGTGATGCATCAGGCTCGGGATTTGGAGTAGTTTTGCATCAAGGTGAGAGACCCATTGCATTCTTTAGTCGGCCAGTAGCCCCATGCCATTCAAAACTGGCAGCATATGAAAGGGAGTTAATTGGTTTGGTGAAAGCGATGAGGCATTGGCACCGTATCTTTGGGAACGACGGTTTGTAATTGCACCGATCATTACGGTTTAAAGTTCCTTCTTGATCAATGTCTCTCTACAATTCCATAGCACCAATGGGTTAGTAAATTGTTCGGATTTGATTTCATTGTGGAATACGGTAGCCGCCAAAATCGAGTGGTCGATGCTTTGTCACGTCGGAAGAAGACATAGCGGCATTGTTGGCGCTGTCGGACCTCATTTAAAATCCTTGAGGACATTAAATCCGAGTTGCGATCGATGATGAATTATTGCTTCAACAACAACAACTTTCTGTGGTATGTTGGGACCTCCTTGGGCCATTGTTGTGATTTGATCACGAAACAGATCGCATTTACATTCCGGCTTCATCTGTATTGGTTCCAAAAATTCTGGAGGGTGTTCATAATATGGGACATGAAGGTACACAAAAGACATTGCATCGTCTCCGCGCCGATTTTAGTATCTCAGGTAATCGCAAATTAGTGGCTGACTGGGTACGAAACTATGCCATTTGTCAGCGTAATAAAACTAACACTTGCATCCTGCTGGCCTTCTTCAACCGCTGGAGACTCCTACTCAATCAAATTTGGTCTGATATTTCCATGGATTTTATTGAAGGCCTCCCTAAAGTAGTTGGAAATTTTTTGATTTTATCAATTGTGGATAGATTCTCAAAATATGCCCACTTTATACCTTTGTCACATCCTTATACGGCAAGTTCAGTTGCTCACACAATTTTTGGGGGAAATTGTGCGTCTCCATGGATTACCTTCCTCCATTGTCAGTGACCGTGATCCTACATTTACTAGTACTTTTTGGAAGGAGCTTTTCTATTTCTCCGGAGTTCTACTTAATTTTAGTTCGGCCTTTCATCCACAAACAGACGGTCAGACCGAAGTAATTAACAGGATCATTGTTATGTACCTTCGATGTTTGGTAGGTGATCGGCCAAGAGAGTGGATCAAGTGGTGGCCGTGGGCGGAATATTGCTATAATACCAGTTTTCAGCGCATACTCAAAACTAGTCATTTTCATGTGGTATATGGTCGAGAGCCTCCCTCCATTAAATCATATGAACCAGGAATGGCTAAGGTGGAGGCAGTGGATCAGTCTTTGATCGATCGAGATGAGTTTTTGGTTGAGATTCAAGACCATTTACATCTAGCCAAATAGCTCATGAAAGATCAGCATGACAACACTCATCTAGACATCGAATTTCACGTTGCCGATTGGGTTTGGTTACGGTTGCAGTATCATCAAGCGCTCACTATTACTGACCGCAAGTATTCAAAATTAGCTCCTCGCTATTATGGATCATTTCAGATTTTGGAACGCATTGGTAAGGTGGCTTATCGATTGAAACTACCGGTTGGTGCTCACATTCACGATGTGTTTCATGTTAGCTTACTCAAGCATTTTCATGGACATCCTCCTGAAGAACTGCCAGTTTTGCCACCTATTCTGCACAGCAGGGTGATTCCAACACCAGCAAAAATTATACAATCTCATCTCCGCCGCGATAAGTGGGAGTTACTCGTACATTGGCAAGGTCAGACAGCAATGGAAGCTACATGGGAACCACTCAATCACTTTCAACAAGCATATCGGGAATTTCAGCTCGAGGACGAGCTGTTTGTCTAGGGGGGGGAGAAATGTTGTGGACTCTTAGGCCTTGTTTGGAAGGACCGGGATTGACTGGGATCGGGGATCCATCCACGTGGAACATCCTGGCGGGGGAAATTTTCCCAGTTCGATCCATTTCGCTGCTTGGACGAGTCCTGGGATCGGAAAATCCCGTCGCGTTCCAACCCAATCCACGGGGGTATCAACACTCGCCTCGCCCTCGTGGTTTCTTCCCCGTCGCTACGCTCGCGAGTCGGCTCTTCCGAACGGCACCGCTTCCCCCTTTCTCCCAGCTCCCACCATAAACCCCTGCGCGCCGCCACCTCCTCCTCTCTCCGCCGCCGCCATGCCCGATCGCGCCAACCCCAACCCGCCACGAAGCCTGTGCAAAGCCCGTGGCCGGGTGGCTCAACAGCCCGATCTGGTCCGCCGCCCGCCCCGCGCCACCGCTCTCCTCCCCGCACCCCTCCCCACCCGCTCCCCACCCCACCGCCCGCGATCCGGTGCGGGGTGAGTGTTGCCCTCACGATCGAGCTAGAGCTTTTGTTGTTGTTGGTTCGGTTTGTTCACGGTTGGTTCGTGTGTTTGGGTTTACGATTGGGGACAACATTACAGCGCAGCATCGAGTGGTGTTGATCGAGTAAAGGTGCGACATACGTTTCAACTACAATTGAGAATCAGCAAGAAGTTCGACTACGATTACGAATCAACCATAATAGTAATCAGATAGCTTACGACAATAGACAGAATCGGTAGACTTTCCAAATAGCTTACCGTATTTGTATTTCAATAGAGTTTGAGTACGAATCGGATTACACATGTAACTCTTTAAAAGAAGCTTGTAACTCTGTACTCAGAAGCTAAGCAAGAATCAATCTACGTCTTCTCATTGCTATTTCCTAGTCTTCTCTAATTCTCTGCCTTTCCCTGCTATCCTGCTGGTTACCCACGATGGCGCCTCTCCGTCGAACCCGAAGCTCACGAGCGTTGCTGAACCATCCCTACAATCTGCGTAGTCGAAGCAGGATACATCACATGTATGGAGAGATAGTGAAGAGGAAGGATTTAGAGGCCAAGCCCATCATGGTAGCTATCGAGCAAAAATTCAAGTACAAAATTAGACACGCAAAGGTATGGCGTGCGAAGCAGAAGGCTTTGGAAAGGATGTTCAGTTCTTTTGAGGCGGCTAACGACAACTTTCCTCGTATGCTCCAAGTGCTGTAGAACAAGAACCCGAGCACATACATTGCTATGAAGGACAAGCCATCCAAGAGACCGCTAGGTTTCACGGTATTGCGTAAGGCCTTCTTAGACTTCGGTGCTTGCATCAATGCTTTCAGGAACATGTTGCATGTGATCTCAGTCGACGAGATGTTTCTAACTAGGAAATACAAGGGCCAGATCCTTACAGCAATTGGCGTTGATGGCAACAATCAGATTCTGCCCTTAGCCATTGCATTCGTGGAAAGTGAGAATTTCGACAACTGGTTGTGGTTCGTTCGACATCTAAAGGAGGGAGTAGTTGGGGCACGTCCTAATGTCTGCATAATCCATGGTTACCACACCGTGAAGATGAAGACCATCAGAAAACTTCAGCAAGACCCCGAGAAGCCGCTCCCTTGGCCAGATATGAGGAACACATGATGCATTTGTCATCTGGGGGCCAACTTTTTCAAGCAGTTCCCACATCAACCGTTGATGAAGCTATTCAAGAGGCCGGTTATATAGAACTAGCAGCGTAAATTTGATGCATTATGGGAGATGTTGGAGGAGCACATTAGGAAGCACGTCGTCGAAGGAACAAGCGTCCGCCCATTCCTGGGGCGAAGCAACCCGAACGCCTCCCACCACTGCAGGAGCTTGACCCTCCCCGTTTGACGCAGAGGACCTCGAGGGACATCAAGTGCTTCTCCCATTGGATTGAGGCCGAGCCATTGGAGAAGTGGTCCTTGCTGCACAACACGGACGGTGCAAGGTATGGCATAATGACTACTATCCTTGCGGAGGTGTACAACTGGGTTCTTAGGAGCCTCCATCCTCAGCCCCTCGTCGTCATCGTGGAAGGTGTTCTACAAAGTACAATCGGATATTTCAAGGAAAGACATGCAAATACGGCACCTCATGCGTCCAACCCACATACACCGTACTGCTCAAAGATTACAGCGCACATGCAGGCCAAAATCGAGAAGGGTCAGTCACACACGGTCTTCGTGATGAGCAATGCGGCATCGTTTCGACATGCACCTTCGGACAGTAACAGATTTGGTACGACTCGCTCTCTTGTTACCCACGCAGATATGCCTTAGAGATCATGTGAATGAACCTAGTCGCACATGCAACAAGCCAAAGCTTCTTCACAAGTTATGCTTTCATGTCCTCGCCACATGCGGGATAATCAACATGGACCCATCGAACTTCATGTCAGAGTACTTCGGGAAGGAGAGGGTGCTGCAGGCGTGGTGCAGTGAGCTAAGGGGCTTCAGGATTGTAGGCAACTTTGCCACGTTAGATATGGCACATAGGACTTGGATTCCGGATCTTCACGTGTTGAAGGGCGGAAGGGTGTCGGCAGAATTGTCACATTAGAAACAATATGGACGAAGGAAGCCGAGCGACGGATAGACGCGTTGCCATCGCTGCGACTAAGAAGGCCTGCGCAAGAAGTTGCAAGGCACACGTCGACGGTAGCAACACCGACGTGAAGTGAAACACCACTTCTTGTTGTGTTCGTGAGTGGTATTAAGATGAGAAATGCTAGCATGTTGTAACTTGTACTTTAGTTAGTGCTTTGATTGTTGTACAGTGTGGAACTAATTGTGTCATAATTACAAACTTCTTATATTTGTCATTGCTACCTATCTCCGCAAAGTAGGACGTGACCTCGCTCTACAAAGCAGGACGCGACCACACTCGCAGCAGACAAGACCGCTCACGCAAAGCAGATGTGACCACTCTCGCAGCGGGACGTGAACTCGTTCTACAAGCACGAAGAGACGAGTCGTCTGCCGCAAGCTTCTCTTTGAAGGGCGCGGCGCTACTCGGCCAGGAACTCCATACAAACAATACTACCTAGATAACATGGACAACGAGAAGGAATGGGAGCACATCCGCGAGCTTTTGAAGGACTAGGAGGCTCCCCACCAAACCGCCTCTCGATACAGGGCGTTTAGTCAGCAGCCTTATCACCACCCACATCCAGAGCTCATCGATCTAAGGAGGCTTCCTTGCAGTACGCCCAACGATTCCGGGTCGAGCGGCGCCCCCTCCTATGCTCGCTGAACGCCCTTTGGAAAGGCCCCCGACGAGGGTGGCACCACCCCTTTGTTGGTGTCAGGACGCCTGCAAGTGTGTCAAATCAACCGACGAGTGAACCATTGGGTAGCGCTATTGGTGCTGTCCAAACTACTGCGCGGACTATCTCGATCGCAAGTTTGACATGCCAAGCCACAGGCAGCCGGTAATGAAATCGTATTTCAGTGCACACCAATATTTCGCTTCCCGTTACGCTGTAATCACGTCTCTCTTCCCACCGTAGTCTCCGCTGTGCTTATGCGACTTCAGCTAATGGATCGATGACAAGATCCACCCCTACAACATGTGGATGCTATTGATACGCAAGATCTGGGCAAGGGAGGACTACGATGGCCGTGAAAGGCGCCTTGAAGAGCTGCAGGCTGAGATGGAAGAGAAGAAGAGGCGAGAGAGGCTACACGAGGAGCAGGAGCGCGAGCATGCCAGGCAACGCGAGGCGGAGAGGGCGTAGAAGTGGTCCATCGCGGTGAAAGCTAAGGAGCAAAGCGAGGAGTACAACGCTAAGCTAGACCGCAAGGGCAAATAGCCATGTTCCACACAGTAGTTCGACCTTCTTCGCCCATATGTCACATGTATTTCTAATTCTCTAAAGGCATGTTTGTACTGCTTTTGGTTAGTTCCACGTGCGTGCCATGTAACCCCTTGTCGGATTAATCGTTGTGTTGTTATCGTTGCGCTATTTTTTGAAGTTCTCCACGTGTATGAATTCCTAGCGCATCGCAATATCACTTACTTTCCTACTTACGAATCATTGCTATCTCAAATATCCTAAATTTTTTGTTAGAAATTTACGCACTACAACAACATACGACGATTACAAAATGTTATTGTGAGTCTGACAAATTTCGTACCCTTGAGAATCTACAAAAATCACAAACGGACCAACCAACCTTGTCACTACCCTTTTATTTCCAAAAAAATTAACAACCTACAAACAAGATTTGCTAAATGTATTACCTACAAAAAATATCATTTATTCCACCACAATTATTTTCATTAGATTAATAAAATAATATTGTTATTATTTAAAATCGCCTAACCGCCAAGCGACAAGTGGAGTAGTCGCCCTACCGTTGAGCGACTATTATAAGTCGCTCCACCGTTGGGCAACTACTCCACGTGTCGCTTGGCAATTGGGCGACTTGGATCAGTTACCCAATGGTTGAGCGATTAGACCTAAGTCGTCCAACGGTAGAGCGGCAGAGTATTATTTCTGTAAAATAAAAAAATAAGGTATTTTACTCTAGTTTGGAATAAAAAAAAATGATTATTTTAAAAAAATCACAGAGACATCGTAGGCACAGACAAGGGCAGCGTGGCCAGCAGAAGTGTGACAAGTGTCGCTCAAAGTGGTGAGTGGTGGCAGTGCTAGCATGTGGTAGCGGCCGTGGTAGTGCAGGACTGCAGGTAGCGTAAGTGACCTGTCGTCCCTATTGTTGGGCCGGTCTCCCGAGAATGTGGACGACGCTGTCCCTCAAGTGCAGTGAAACAGCGTCGCCGACTGCGCGGCTTGGGCGAGGTCAGCCATCTGCTGACGTAGGCTATCTAAGTTCTGTCGCATGTCTTGCTAGATCCTGTCGACCTGGGCATGGCAGCAAAGCGATCCTCCATGCATGAGCAGCTTGGATGACTTAGGAAAGTAGGCTATGGTCGGTGTTGACTCTGAGCCTCTGATGCCAACAAAGATGATTAGTCCAGCTACCTATGATTTTGTCTGATACATCTTCTAGATCGCTAGCTATAATTGATTTCTCATACGCTATATAGCCTAGAAGAAGTCCTCATAACATATTTCATTGTAGCGACATAAATTGGAAACAAAGATGGAAGATCTGAAGCGGAAGTACTAGTGATTAGAACTTACCTTACAAACCCATCTTCCAGGTTTCTAGCTCGCAAGAATAAACGATCGATAATAATGATGAACCCACTTTAAGATCTCGACGGAATGAGCCGGAGAAATTATCGTATAGAACAGTAGCAGAAAATTATCTGTCAATCACCAACAGATAAACCGCAGATCACGCTGCTACACCTGAAAAGTGGGGAAAATAAAGTGAAGTGCATGCTCGTGAAAATAAAGAAAGCCGGTTCTATCAATCAACAGCAACAACTAGAATGGTTCAGCAGAAAAGAAGAAATACCACTGAAATATAGCTATCAAAACTAGGGAAGTACCTGAATATTAGTCAACTGATTAGCCACTGATCACTGTGCTACAGAAGGACAGCGGTCTGTATGTTCTCTCGCCACAGGATTACATCAATCAGCGGTCCAACGGAAACAGCAGGCACACAAATCATGGAACTCCTGCTACCTCCGCCCGATCACCGCATGCAAATCAGGCAAGAATTGAATGAACAAAAGCGAAGATATCTGAACTCTTCAACACCACGGAGCTTACTACAGCCAACAGAATACCATGAGCTGAAGAGGAATGTTTTTCACTTTGCTGCTAAATCATCCTCTTCCTGCGTTTCTTAATAGTGGGAAAACCTGGCACAAAATATGTAGACCAGATAACAGGGTTTACAAAGGCACCAATATTGTTCCCCCCATGATGGTGTTGACTATAACAATTAATTAAGCCAAAATTAGATACATGACACTGCACTTTGTTGACATTTGCCCACACAGTAAGACCTTGTAACCATCCAAACACACTGTAAAGTCTTGTTATTTTGCTAGTGGATACTGCGGTGTTGACCAACCAATGAACACAACCGTCCCCCACATTATTTTTATAGTATTTGTTGGCAACAGGGTTTTTTTTTACCGGGGGTTGGTAGGGACGGTTCGGCCGAAAATTGATAAATTTCGGCCAATTTTGGCTGAAATTGGCACACAAAAAAATTGATTTTTTTGGATTTTAATTTTAAAAAAAATTAAATTCAAGCAAATTCAATTTTTTTGAACCCGGTTTGAATTCCAAAGGGGGCTGATAGAACCGATTTTTGGACGAAATTCGGAACAGTGGTTGGCAGTGAAAAGTGTCCACCGACAAATGAATAAGATTTTGTAGTGTTTTAGAAGTAATATGTTTTTACGGTGTGTTTGGACAAATGGCAACAAAGTCTGATGTCTTGTAGCCAATTTTGCTTACAATTAATTAACAAGACGCAGGTGCATGGTTAAGCAGGTGCCTCCTTCATGACCTGCACGTCGATCGATGTGGTAGTATATATTGCTAACATTAGTTGTCCATGAGAAAAAAGAATGAGAAGAAGATTAGTCGTCCATGCGATCTGTTTACCTGTAGATTCGACGAGCACATGTGAAACCTACTTGCATGTGGTTGAGTTTACTTTCCGCTAATGCCGAGAGCTAGTCCGTTCAAATTGGTATAATAGTTTAAACTTAAAACCAGCATTCCCATGTTCCCTGTAAAAGAGGAGACGGCTTGAGGCAACCTTGAAGTGGATCGGATGTCCAAGGGCGAAGAGGTGAATTGATAATCTTTTTGAACTATGACCAAATTTAACAATTAATTCCCTAGTCTCTAATGGCAACCTATGTGTATAAGGCTTGCTAGTGTGTTCACATAACACCTGCACAAGTCTAGTCAAGTTTTGTAACCAGTTCCAACCCTCCACAAGTCTGTGTTCTAGGAATTGAATGAACAAGAAACAAAATGCAGAAATGTAAAGGGGACAAGAGACAACCAATTTTTTACCGAGGTCTCAGAGATTCCATGATGTTTTCTGTTCCTCGTTGGAGCACTCTCGAAAGAGCATCGCTCCTACTCGAATACATGCAAGAATCCAAACACTCAACTTATGGTAGTCTTTCTCCGCTTCAGATAGGTGGGCTCAAAACTTTGACAACCCTCCCGGTACCCTCCACGAGCTTCTCATATCCCTCAAATCAAAGCCTCTGCAATGCCTCTGGAATAAGGGTCAAGGTCATGCTCTGAGTCGACCTGGATCATCCGTCCCAAAGCTTCATAAATAATTCTCTTCTCTGGAGAGTTGATGCGGGTGATGGTCCGACCCAACCTGGAACATCCGCCTTGAAACTTGACCTCAAAGTGGAAGAATGATCTCGGGTCATACTCCGACCCAAACCAGATAATCTGCCGCTGTGACAATCTCGAACTCCTCAGAAAAATCACTCTCTAGACAAATTCTCCGACCCATGGTCTGGTCGAAACCAGGATAATCCGACTCCATTTAGTTTTCCTACACCTTTCAAAAACCTTATCTAAACTAATGCGCCGACCCATACTCTGGGTCAACTCGGTTTAGCCACCCCTATACTGAATTTTCAGAAATGACTCACATTTCCAAACTTCGAGATGGTCACAACCATGACTTGATTTTTGGCTTCATCTGACTAGAACTGAGCTTGACAAAACTAGTATGTATCACAACTAGTTATCCAAGTGTCGGATCTAAATATACAAATTTAGACCCTATGTGTATAATGCACTAGTCTAGCATCACACTAGTGCACATTGTGTCAATATAGATGAATATCATTCCATAAGGCGAATATAATAATAAAAAGACTAATTTCATTAATAAATAACGGTTGTGACTTTATGATCGAGTTTACACTTATTAAGCCATATAGTATTGAGCACTAAGTGAAGAAAAAACAGCGGAACGGAAGCAATTCCAGTAGAAACTCATCGACTTGCCACAAGCAACCGACTGGGATCAAGACCTAACAATCAACCTGACGAGGATTAAAACCTCTATATATTATCTTTAATATATAAAAGACCATACGTCTTCATGGTCGTAACCTTTGGGGTGCATGACCTCACTGGTCGTAGAGATTCCAGAGGTTACATAATGGGTACCCTGGTTGGACGAAGGCCCAAGCTAAGCCTCCGACCAGGAGAACTGCTCGTAGAAGGTAAGAACTGATTCCAAGGTATATTCTCTACCGTATGATGAATGGAACACGTGCATATTCCATACGACGTATCTTATCCAAGACACACCAGTAAATAACCTCCGTGCGGTTATATGTTTCATAGACATATAACCGCCAAACGGTTGATTCTGTATCAACCATCACTTGACTCCGACCAGACGCAACGCTTCGCATCAGGCGCCTTCTCCGGAAGTAACTGCCACCTCTTCGAGGGCTATTTAAAGATGGAACCTGGGCGGATCAAGGGGGAGATCATCAGAAGATAGAAAGAAAGAAGCATTGTCTTGTACTCTAGAAAGCGATCCGTCATTGCGCCGGGATACACCTTGTAAAATCTCAGTTCATACTAATAAAGAGCGGTCCCATTGCAATCCCAAGATTTCCACGTCATTCTCTTTTTCCATTTATTGTAAGATCGGCGACTTGATCGCCGACAACCGGCGCCGTCCGTGGGGAACGCGCGTGGAATCTTGAAGATCGGTGTTGCTCACCGATTCTTTGTCCATTTCCACTCGTAATCGCTCATGCGGTTATGTGGGAAGTTGGGACGAAGAGAATTGGTTCGACACGCGGACTACGCCAACCTTGACATGGACGCATGCATGCGCGCCATGGAGGAAAATGGAGCCTCCTCATCATCCTCCTCTTCCATCGGGTCGCTTTGCTGCGTAAATGCTTAAATCGGCCGGATGGATGAGGATACACCACCGCGATCGGTGGTGTTTCCAGAGGAGATGCTCCCGATCGTTGAAAGCAGAAAGCCCGGCAAGAAGACTGACGCGGCGACCGCAAGAAAGGTGAAGAAACCCAACTCAACAACTCAAGCCCAATATACTTTTGATGCGATCATAGTTGATAGATACTCACCGACGGCTTCTAGCAATTCCGAGAGCCAACCGACACTTGGTGACGATGTCGATGAAACCCCGGTGATAAACGGATGGGGATAATAAGGCTCAAAGATACGATCGCGATTCGCCACATCAGTGAGACCATTACAAGGACCTCGAGGTGCGATCACCGATTATTCTCCATCGTGGAAACTCTTGGTAAAAACTCTGAAAGGCTCTCCATTGATTACGATGGAAGCTCATCAGAGGATAACTGTTGGAAACACGAGGTCAATGCGATCGGAGATTCAAATCAAAATGCCGTGTATGGTCCTCCACACATTGCCTCGCCACCACATAATGATGGAGATGATACGAGCGGTCAGGCACCAAATGCCAGAGGTCACAGAACTGGTGGACGTCCATCAGTTAATTCGCATGATCCCGCCTAGCCAATGCGGAGATCGAGCAAGACCGACTAGGAGAACAGAGAATTGAGCCATCAAACACCTCTTTCTCGGTAGAAACTCGTAAGACCTTCGTAACAATCTGAACTGCAGCTGAGTTAGAAATATGTTAAATACTTCGACCTGTTTTGGCGAAACTCCAGTTTTGCACGACTTGTAGGTCAAGTATCGGAGATTATCCAATGTACCATGCGGCGCGACGGAAGCATATCGGGAACGAAGGCAACCACAGTAGAGACCATGACTTCATCTCAAAGATTCTTCCCCGAGCAAGCGGCGTGGTCGTGTTGAGGGTCAACTAACACAAAGACCACTTCGACGCTCCACCGACGCAGGTCATGAGGGAAGAAGATTGTTTGAGAATCTTCACCTCGCCAACAAGAGCAAATGCACGGACACGATGATCTTCGGTATCATCTTAACCGTGCAAGCGGTCAAAGCGTTCTCGAACGCATACGACCGGATCGGATACGAGAAAATCAGCGATGCGGTCTCGTGAATCGGTCCCGACCGATTATAATCCAAACCTTTTCAAAGAAGGCGCGTGAGACGATCACATGTTGTCGAGCTTTCTGCAGGCTCCAAGGCGTGCGTTGGCCAAACAGTTCCGACCGCCAACTCGACAAATTCAATGGGACCCAAAATCCTTTAGAATTTCTTGATTTATACCATCGCCATCAGAGCGCATTGGCGGCATGAAAATGTAATGGCTAATTATCTTCCACGGTACTAGAAGGATCGGCCGATCATGGTTGCTAAATTTACCTATCGGATCGTGTATACTTGGGAGCGACTTTGCGATCTTCTAATTGCAAACTTTGAGTGCGTGCACGATCGCCCGAAAGGAGGATGATCTCCATAGGATACGGCAAAACCTAATGAAACTCTTCGACAATACATCAAGAGATTTAGCAAGTTCGCAACTCGATTACAGAGGTTGCAGAGTCTTCTGTTATCCGGCTTTTAAAGCGGGATTAAGAAATCGAAGGTTTACGGAGGATCTAGCAATTCATCCCCACGACAACCATCGAGCTCTTCGACATGGTCGACAAGCACGCAACGGCTAGCGAAGCGGTCGAGTGGAACGGCCGTTGATCGAAAGACAAGATCCCCACCGTCCGATAAGTCGGAAAAGAAGCGTAAGAAAGCTCAAGAAGAAGAAACACACGCAGAACTAACAATAAGGAGGTTCGGTGTCGTGAGAAATTTCCTAAAGGAAGAGAAGATTACTCGGTCATAGCAAAGCAAAAGCTCCGCCAATGAGTATAAGAAAAGCAAAAATGGTGTCCTCTCCATAAACAAGCGAGACACGATTTACATGGCTGTCGCTTGGCGGAAGAAATTGAATGATTATTATGCGGGTAAAGGTCCACTTCCTTCAATTCAAGAAATTGGGAAACAAGCTCCTAAAGGACAAGGATGGTGACGAGGAGATGGAGTATCAAGAACCTCGACATCTTGTCGATGTAATTTTGGGGATCTTCTTCGACGAATCCGCACGTCACACGAAGGCCATGGAGCGAGAAGTCAACCTGCTGAAACTCCGATCATCACCAAACCTTCAAGGTGGTCGGAGACAATAATCTCCTTTAGCAAAGAAGATTGCCCAATTCCTTCAAATCGACGGTAGGTTTCCAATTGTCGTTGAGCCTACTATTAATAATCGCAAGGTTAATCGGGTTTTGATAGATGGGGTAGTTCTTTAAATATTCTCTTTGCAGCGCATTGGAAGATATGCGATTCCAAATTCTAAGGTAAAGCACTGTGAAATATGCCTTCCATGGTATAGTTCACGGATCTACAGCCAAGCCAATAGGCAATTATCCCTATTGGTTACGTTCGAAAACCCGACAATTTCCGAACGTAAAAGTTTCTTCGATGTAGTGAATTTTGAACAAAGCATATAATGCAATCCTTGGTCGTCCACCTTAGCAAAATTCTGGTAGCTATGCATTACGGTTACGAGTTTGAAAATGCGGACCAAAGGGTGTTATCACGTCCGAGGTGATCGAAAATCGCCACGCATGTGATCGGAAATGTTTAGAAGCTGGTCGATGAGCTTCACCGGAGGAACTAACACCGCTACCATGCGGTCAAACACTCAAGACCAAAGATAGCACCAAAGCCTTCCGACCGGATGAAAGAGGTACCACTCGACAAAGCGCTGAGAGAGTGCTAAGATTCAGTCGGGAAGGACTCAACTCCAAATAGGAAGAGTCGCTCGTCTCCTTCCTCCGAGCAAACCGGGATGTATTCGCTTTGGCGGGCATCCGACATGCCCGAGTCCCGTGGAGGTGATCGAGCATAGGCTAGCATGCGTACCGATAAAAGACCGATCAGCGAAGCTAAGGCATTTTGCACCGATCGGAAAATAGCGATCGATCGGAGATTGACAAGCTACTCCAAGTGGATTCATCCGTGAGGTCGACCACCCCGACCGCTTGCCAATCTGTAATGGTTAAAAAGGCCAATGGAAAATGGCGATGTGTATCGACTTTCTGATTTAAATAAAGCTTGTCCAAAGGATGATTTTCCCTTCCTCGCATTGATCAACTTGTAGACTCTACCTCGAGTGTGAGTTATTAAGTTTTTAGATGCATATTCGGATACCACCAGATTAATATGAGTAAAGAAGATGAAGAGAAAACTTCCTTCATCACTCCATTTGGTACCTACTATTATGTAAAGATGCCATTTGGTCTTAAAAAATGCTGGTGCGACGTTCCAAAGGTTGATGCAGAAAACCTTTAGTACACAGATAGGTCGGAATCTTGAAGCCTATGTTGATGACTTGTTCGTAAAAAGTATCAACATTGGTGACCACATTCCAGACCTACAAGAGACTTTCAATAATTTAAGACGTCATAACCTTAAATTAAATCCGGAAAAGTGTGCGTTCGGAGTTTCATCTGGAAAACTGCTCGGGTTTCTAGTTTCTGCTAGAGGCATTGAAGCAAATCCAGTTGTGGATACAATGGGGATATGCTCATGATCTTAGGATGATGTGACAATTGGCAATGACGTTGAAGGTTTGCGGAAACACGAGTTTTCGGCAAAGTTCGGATCTGTCGAGTCTCAAGCGGTCGGCCGGCCTTGGTGGCGGTCGACCGCCATACCAGGTGTTTTGTCTTTGGCGATCGATCGCCGGTCGGGCGTCCGACCGCAGTAGCGGTCCGATCGGCCGTCGATGAGCGATCGACCGCAAGTTGAGTGGCATTGAGTTTGGTGGGCCAAAAATAGAGTGTGTAGGCAAGTGAGAGATTCTCTCGCACTTGGTCTCATAATTTTTGGAGCCTCCAGTCAAAAGTTCTATTCGTTTTAAATTTCCAGAGAGGTTGCGGATTTCAGCGTTGAAATTTCGGCTAAGTCCTTTTGTGGCGGTCGAGCCGACCTTACGTTGTGATCCGGGACAGGCCAAGGTAGCGATCGACCGGTTTTCACTTAAGTCGTCGCCCGTGTGGCGGCGATGGTTGCTTGTTAGGTCAAGTTCGTGGATTTCATGGCGTATGTGTTGCATGATGCATGTTTTGACTAACGTGGGTCAAGTTGTGAAGAACTTGTTCCCGAATTCGATTTTCTTGTCTATTGTTGTGCAGGTTGCTTGGTGATCAACGACGGTCAACGGCGAGGATGATCGGGACTAGGCTTGAGAGGCGAGGTTCAAAACGATCGGCGATCTTTGGGTGAAGTCATTGGACTCAAGCATGGTGCAAGATGGACAAAGGTGACCGAACAGGCGATTCGGTGCGACGGAGTTGGATCAAGCGGCGGGGTGGTGCAAGTGCCATGGTGGTTTCGGTGGGGCCGGATGGGAGAGACTTGCCGGCATGATGAGAGCCGTTGGATCAACCTACACGTGGCGAACAAGCGAGTGCCGCACAACATGAACACGGCGCTTTAAAATACGTGCGTGTGTCACCCGTTTGTTTTGGGCCTTAACGGAGCCCATTAGGGAGACTCTATTAGAAACCCTAAGCCTCCACTATAAATAGAGGAGGAGGTGGCTGCACCGCCTCTCGCCTCGACCCTTTCATTGTTTTGAAACCTAATTTGCTTAGGAGAGGAGGAGCGGAGGTTAGGGTTCTAGAGAGTTGGATTTGATTTCGTGCTCATGCATTGAGTCTTTGTCATCCATTGATGGAGTGGTGTAAACCAGATCAAATCAATCCAAAGAAAGTTTCTTCAAAAGTGAGTTCATGTGCTTTCTTTCTCTCTTTGATGAATTGAGTCTTTGTTTGATCCGCGAGTTATTGCTTAGTTTCTTGACGTGATTTAGCTTGCGTGACGTGTGAGAATACATCTAGGATCATCAAGATCATCAATCACCCACGTGCAAGTCTTAAGATCATATTTTCGTTTTGACTCGGTTTTGACCTAACCGCTCAAGCGGTAAAAGGTCGAACCTGAGCAAGAATTATCACAATTGTTGCTTGGAATAGGTTCTGACATCCTTAGGAAGTTGTGTGTCAAGTTTCACAAAGTTTGGATGCACGAATCAAAAGTTTGATCAATTTGCGTTCGGTTTGTCGGTGATTTCTTGTTCATCGAGCGAGAGGTCGACCTCCGTGAAATCGGTCGACCGCCGAGGTAGCGATGCGACCGCTTGGATCGGCCGACCGCCCCGTGAGAGGTCGACCGCCTGAGCCTCGTGTTTTGGTTTTGTGTTGATTTTACTTTGGGGTTTTGAGTTGATTCAATACAAGTCTTCCGCTGTGCATGATTGATTGATCTTCATAGCTTTCATAGCTATTGGAGTGAGATTCGTATTGAATTGAATTTGGGAGAAAAAGAGTTCGTGCTCCTATTCACCCCCCCTAGTCGCCTTTTCGGTCCAACACCAGTGAAAATAACCGCTATCGATCAGATGCGTTCCCCGACCACGAAAAAGGAAGTCCAGAAGCTAACCGGTTGTATGGCAGCGTTAAGTCGTTTCATAGCACGGTTAGGTGAAAAAGGACTCCCATTCTTCAAGCTTCTCGGAAACATGGAAGTTTGAATGGACTAAAGAGGCAAGCGGCGCTTTTGAGGAGCTTAAGCGGTATCTTACGAATCCTCGGTCTTAGTCTCTCCAAGATTGGAAGAGACATTGCTAATTTACGTAGGCTGCAGCGCCACAGGCGATTAGCGGTGTATTGGTCGTAGAACGTGATCATATCCAACGACCAATATATTACGTAGCGAAGTCTTGCATGGACCAAAAGAACGATATCCACGAATCTGTAAATTGCTCTATGGTCTCCTTATGACTTCAAGGAAACTTAGACATTATTTTCGTGCCCATAAAGTGGTCGTACCTACCGGATATCCGCTTGGTCAAGTCCTAGGTAACGAGGAGTCATCGGGGCGAATAGCGAAATGGGCGGTTGAGCTTGGGGCGTTTGACCTCCATTTTGTCCCTAGAACAGCGATTAAGTCTCGTGCAATAGCGAAATTCATTGCGAATGGACAAACCCCGAACCCTCCCAAGAACGAGTACGAGTTTCACGACCGGTGGACAATGTACTTTGATGGTTCCTTGATGCTTCAAGGCTCGAGGGTGGGGTCGTTTGATTTCCCCTCTTGGCGAACAACTTAAATCGCCATTCGCTTAAACTTCCTCGCTACAAATAATGCGTGAGAATCACGAAGGTTTCTTTGGCGGGACTTGGCACTCGTTAAGCTCGGGATTCGCAGATTGCTAGTGAAAGGTGATTCTCAACTAGTAGCGAATCAAGTAGGGAAAGAGTATCAATGCTCTAGTACCAAGATGTCATCATATCTGGCGAATGCGGAAACTTGAAAAGCATTTCTTGGTTTTGGATTCAACACATTCCTAGAAAGGAAAACTTTCTCGCGCACCGGTTGGCGGATGGCTTCCACACGGACATCCGTCCCGCCGGAGTTTTCTCGAGGCTTCGATTCACCTCGGTAGTCGAGCCTTCCGAGGACATAGATGTTAGCAAGGAGGTTGCACACCTTGATTATGCAAGCATGGATGCTCCACGTGTCGATGATGGTTGGCGCCATCACGATCACAGTAGAGATTGGATGACATCGATCTACAATTATCTTGACATGACATAATTCGAGAAGATGATGTAGAGGTGATCGTATTGCACGAAAAGCCAAATCATACACTCTCATTGAGCGTACCTTATATAAGCGAGGATCTCATGGAGTGTTGATGAGATGCATATCTCAATCGGATGGCATTAAATTGCTAACCGACATTCATGAAGGAGTCTGTGGAGCTCACCATTCCTACAGAACGCTGGTCGGTAAAGCCTTTAGGCAAGGATACTCCGCCAACGCCCTTCATGATGCAAAAGAGCTCGTGACGAAGTGCGTGCAATGTCGATTTCATAGCCGACAAGTACATCGATGTCTCAAGCTTTGCAAACAATCCCTCTTTCTTGGCCTTTTGCAACCTGGGGACTGGACATTCTGGGACCTTTCCCAAAGGCACCCGGGGGCTTTGAGTTCCTGTTCGTCATGATTGACACGTTCACTAAGTGGATCGAAGCCGAGCCGGTTGTAAAAACTACAACTGAAGCCGCCAAGAGGTTCCTAACAAAAAGCGTGATTACACGGTTTGGTGTACCCGATCGTATAATCGCGATAGCGGTGTCCGGTTCTCAGCGGTAATTTTCAGAAGTGCAGCGAAGAACTAGGTGTCAAGATACATTTCGCCATTGCTCATCCACGAGCAATGGAGCGATTGAGCGAGCCAATGGTATCATAATACAAGGGATCAAGCGGCGAGTGTTCGACCGATTACTTCAACGGTCAGGAGCTTGGGTTCGAGAACTTCCCTCTGTATTATGGGCTGTTCGTACCACAACTAGTCGTGCGACCGGGGAAACACCATTATTTTTAGTTTACGGGGCTGAGGCTATGCTTCCTCGTAACTAAAATTGGTTCGCTCGGCCGATTACTTTTTCGAAAGTGATCGATCGAGCGACGACTTAGCGACATCAATTTCCTTGAAGAAAGACGAAATCAAGCCTTGATACGATCGACAATCTACCAACAAGCCATGCGTCGGTATCACGATCGTAAGGTACAACCTCGCAGCCTAGTCAGTAGGTGATCAGTTCTCGAAAAATCCGAACCAAGCAAATCGCAATAAACTTTCACCTAAATGGGAAGGTCCATACATCGTGGTCGAAGTAACCCACCAGGATCGATGCGATTAGCTATGTCGGATGGGCGAGGTTTTATCTAACTCTTGGAATCTTGATCAATTGCGTAAGTTCTATGTTTAGTTTCATGTATTTCATTTTATTCATTTTTCTTCAATAAAGATGCTTTTCCTTAAAAATGATAAGTATGGTTGTTTATACTTATTATTTGTTGCATCAGTCGTATGCCATTCCGTTCTTGGTTGGTGGAGAAGACTATCATTCTCTCAGATATTCTTTCTTTAGGATTTCCACTACTCATGGTTGTTGACTTAAATGTCACCAATCACATTGGTTTTAGCCGTGATCATTGCTTCAATGATACACATTCACAACCGGACATTCTTTTCTTAAAGAGTCATATGAGTATAAAAGTACCAACTCAGACGATTTACTTGGCTTCGTTTCTTGAAATTGAAGATTGTTATTTTATTTCAACATTCTGTTCTAATCAAGTTTGGCTCTCGGTCGGGACACGAAAGCCTCTGGTCGAAGTCTCTCCTCTCGCACGTGGTCACGCCCACTGGAAGGAGCTTCTAGTAGCGGTCCTTTTCCTACGATCCTCATTGCCGGATCGGATTTGAGAATGAGCACGTTTCGCGAAATATTTTACAAATCTTCAGTTCTTAAGATTCGATACGACCAGATTCGAATATTTCCTAAACAACGGTACTTATCTCTTCATTTCATTTCTTGCATACATTCTTAATGCATATCTTCTTATAAGCAAGATCTAGTCTTTGTTATGTCTTCTGACTACAAGTGGTATTCCATAGTACTTCGATAATGGGCAAAATCTAGACTAGCAGAAGTCGTCAGTTGGTTCCGACCACATGATTTCCTAGTATTTCCTAGATCATTGTCATACACATTATCAGCACTCTTACCATGGTCATCGTTATTACTCAATTACCTGGTCTACTGCTTTCTTTTAGTAACGTTCATCTACTAACATAAGCAGTCGGGGGCTAGGAGATATATGAGTATTTAACAACATTAATAAGACAAAACATGATCTTCTTTGATAAAAGGTAAGTTTTCATTTTACATAGTCTAAAGTTACATCTGTTTACATATTAGGACCTCCAGACTGGTCGCTATGAGATGGAGATCCGACTTCCATTTCCCCTGCAACTTTCTCTCCGAGATGTTTTACTTCCTCGAGAAGTTTTGTTGCTTCACTTTCAGAGCAGTCGAAGTCCTCTTCCACAGCTTTAAGACTAACAGAGGGGTCGGAAGCCTTTAGTTTTGCTAAAGCAACACTAACTCGATTACAATAGCTTCCCGCATTGTGCAGGTATGGTTTTCCTTCATAATTTTGAGCGGGCCTTTGGATCTTCGAGTTGACCAAAGTAGATCATCTTTTCCGTTGGATCTCCTAATGAAGGCAAGCTTGATCCTGATCCCATATCAAAGATCATTTTGTTAAGGGCTGTGATCTTCTCATCAAGGCCAAATACAAGGGCTTCCTTTTGGCCACGCTCAAAATCGAGGGTCTTCTCCGCTCGTTCAAGTGCTACAGTTTTTTCTGCACGAGTAGATAAACAAAATTAATGTACTCTTTATAATTGGAGTTATTGAATACTGGTTAGGTCTACAACCAGTTACCTTTGATTTTCTTCTCACAAGAGTCGAAAACCTCTTTTTGCCTGGTCATCGCATGCTCGATCGACCGGTCTTTACTCTGATTTTCTTCCCTCAGCTTTATTATTATGGCTTCCTTGGCCTTGATCTCTTCTTTAATTTTCTCTAAATCTATCAAATATGATAGAAAGAGAAGGATAACCTATAAGGAGAATCAAGATAATAAACCTTAGGAGATCAAAAAGAGAAATGTACTTACTTATCAGATCGGAGTGTTTTTGCTCCAAAGTTCTTATTCGCTGGGTCAGTCCTCCGATCACAGCATAGTTTTCGACCAAATGCTACAAAAACAAAAATTCCTTTCTTTAGCAAGTTTTCAAAGAAACTGCAAAAGAAAGAGTTGTAAGGATGGTCGTAGAACACTTACCCGAATTGCTATATCATTATATTCGGAAAAGATGGTATCTGGACCAATCTTGGCTTGATGGTCCGATATCTTTCCCCAGGCTTCATCAAGTTCCTTATCCTCGATAAATCGGGGAGAAAAAGGGAATTTGTTAAACAGAAGTATTTCCTAGAGGAGGTGGAACTGTTGAGGTCTCTGGGATGACTACCTCAGGAGAAGGAGTAAAGATTACTAGAGGATCTGAGCGGATCAGATGAAACCTGCTCGGGGCTTCTTTGCTACTTCATCCTCGGTAGTTTTGCTTTAGGAGTATCACAGTCGAGGAGCCTCCACGACCACCTCTACCTCATGAACTTTTTCCGAGGGTGCTGCAGTGGACACGGCCGGAACACCGAGAAGATCTAAAACAAGAGAGAGAAGGTAAGGAAGATCCAAGGTATGTATAAATCGACCTCTTCATTTTATATATATACCTTGTTGTTTTTTGAATTTACCCTTATAGCGCATCGAACTAAAATTCGTTGCGCTAGCCTTCCTCTTCCTGTCAACTGATCTCACCGGTTCTAAACCGGTAGGGTTGACTAGATCTTGCACATCTACTGATCGGAAATCGGAAGCGATATCCGCGACCATTTGGTCGAGGTCCCTGATCGCCGGGTCAGTAGATGTAGATTCGTCTACCTCCACAACAGTGGCCTCAGTAGGCACTGGAGGATTCTCAGTGACCTTGCTGGAAGGTACGACGACCGCCTAAATTCATCATCAAAGATAGTTAGGCGATAAACATAATTTATCCAAAATATTATTTGTGTTCGGTTACCTACCTCTGGAGGGCTTACATCCTGTGTGGTCGAAGGAGATCGGATCATCAATTGGCTCACATCTTTGATGACCTTGTTGACTCTCAACCCAACCGACTACACATCAAAGAGGACCTATGGTATACCGATAAAAAATAATATGTACGTCAATAAGACAGCAGTTGATATTTTTTACCTTAAGTCTTTCAATCCTTTCTTCAGCGGAAACAACCGCTAAGATCCGAGGAAAACTAGCCTTATCGCCGAGCTCTCGCGCGAGATCATCTTGATCCGGCTTCTAATCTCATCAGAAGATAGAGCTGTAAAGGTAAAATGAAAGAGTTAAGAAATAATCAACTGAAATATGTAAACTGGTCGGAATCATTAAAATGGCTTACCATCTTTAGAGTCTCTGGTCGTATCATCACGACCAATGTACCAGAGCATCTTATGTGCTCGGGCCTTCAAAGGGCTAACCCGGCGCGTGGAAAAATCTTTCACCACATGCCAAGATGTTAGACCTTTGACGCTAAGAAGCTTGATTGCTTCAGCCCATTTTCCTACGTTTCCCTCTTTCTCCATAGAGGAGCGCCATCTCGGATTCTCGACCGCCTTCTTACCAGAATAATAAAGGCTGTCTTTCATCGTGATCTTCATATAGAACCAGCTCTTCTTCCACGACGACCACGAAGATTTTGAGTACATAAAAATGTACTCATCAACTTTCCATCATGGAGACGCAAGGTGCACTCTCGAGCGTCCCAATCGCCTTCCGGACTTTGTCATCTGTAGTAGTACTGAATAAATCCAGATCTGCTGGAATCCTAAATGCGCTTCGCAGAGATAGATGAAAATACTGAGATTGGCGATGGCATTGGGAGCCAGATTCACCAATTCAACTCCATAATACTCCAAAACTTGAGGAAGGAAGGAGTGAGTTGGTAGCCGAAATCCGCATTCGATATATGCGAGAAAAACAGGAATTTCTCCATCTTCACTGCTCGGGGAATGTTCCCCAAACGCGGATCTCCAAGAAATCACATCCTTGTTGGGGAGCATCCCGATCTTCTCCAGATTCTCCAACTTTTTCTCACTTAGGTCAGAAACCGACCAGTTGGTGATTTGGTCCGACATGGTTAGGTTCTTTTTGGGTGAGAAAAGCAAAGGAGGTCGGAGTAGTTTTACTCGGAAGATGAGAAAAGAAAGGAGGAAGTGAAAAAAAACCCTAGGTTTACAAAGGGGTTTTATAAGCTTCAGAAATCCTAAACCGTAATAAGGAGTTACCCAAAAAAGTCCAACGGACACAGAAACTCTTCAAATCCCAAGGCAAAGTTCTCAACTTTAAAGTGAATACAAACCGCTTCAAATGCCTTTGTATTTAATAAGCGTCATCCCGATACGATTTCATCGGAAGAAAGGTGTTCACACGACCTATTCATTTAAAGTTCGGGGGCTAGCTAACGAGGATTAAAACCTCTATATATTATCTTTAATATATAAAAGACCATACGTCTTCATGGTCGTAACCTTTGGGGTGCATGACCTCACTGGTCGTAGAGATTCCAGAGGTTACATAATGGGTACCCTGGTCGGACGAAGGCCCAAGCTAAGCCTCAGACCGTGAGAAGCTACTCGTAGAAGGTAAGAGCGATTCCAAGGTATATTCTCTACAGTATAATGAATGGAACACGTGCATATTCCATACGGCGTATCTTATCCAAGACACACCGATAAATAACCTCAGTGCGGTTATATGTTTCATAGACATATAACAGCCAAGCGGTGATCTGTATCAACCATCACTTGACTCAGACAGGCGCAACGCCGCATCGAGCGCCTTCTCGAATAATCGCCACCTCTTGAGGGCTATTTAAAGATGGAACACGGGCGGATCAAGGGGGAAGATCATCAGAAGATAGAAAGAAAGAAAGAAAGAAGCATTGTCTTGTACTCTAGAAAGCGATCCGTCATTGCAGCCGAGGATACACCTTGTAAAATCTCGTTCATACTAATAAAGCGGTCCCATTGCAATCCCAAGATTTCCACGTCATTCTCTCTCTTTTCCATTTATTGTAAGATCGGCGACTTGATCGTCGACACAACCTTCTCGGGAAACTCCTCAATAGCAACCGAAGACTCCTCCACTTCATGATTGCAGTAAGAATGACTATTTCGAGTACTCAATAAGTTATACCACATAATGCAATTATAGATGATGGCTTATTTCAAAGGAATTGGCTTCTTTGGTTATTTTGCAAAAGCAACGCTTGCATTTGAATATAAATAATAGATCGAAAGCGTAATTTAAAACAAATAAACAATAATAATTTAACAATTATTTCACAAAGCTCCTAAAGCTTAATCACTTTCTTTCACAATCACATGAGCAAAACCGCAAAGTCGTTCCTCCCAATTATTTTATGAAAATCTACCCTCGTGTGAAATCACGAGCATGCCTATAGCGTGAACGCGACTATTCGAATAGATTGTTAACTCTGCGAGATGTTATGCAGTTTACCCACACGATATAACGATGTAGCTAGCACCAATCATAACAAAATATTTTGAAACTTCACCTCGACAATTGACCCTCCGATGTGCATACCATCAACACCTAACCTTACGGTCGTTGGGCGGCGCACCGTTGAACTGGAGGCGGCAAACGCTCATAAATATGACCCTTGATAGTACCTTTGTAACACCACGGCTATTCGGAAGCCAAAATGTTACCTAAAGAATCTAACATACAACCATAATGCGAAAGAATTTAAACAATATCTCATCTAATGACATAAAGATATCAACATTTAATAGAATAATGGCAGAAATATAATCTGAATCCAAATAATTATATCAAAGGGGTGATCAAAGATCACAAGCAGTACTTAATCAACCATAACACAGAGAAAGGTATTATCCACCATCTAACTTTATTTGTTACAGTTCGTCACTTAACGAATGAAAGACAGAAACCAAATCATATTATTGAAATGCGAATATGGTGAAGTGAATGAATAGTGCATGTCTACTCCCTCCCAATGATCCCTTCATCAATGATCACATAAAACAAACAACAAAGGCAAGAATGAGTCCGATACTAAGCAAATACAAAGAATAATCGGACATACAATAGATATGAATAAGACAACATAATTAAAGAATATGAACATAGCACCGAAAGTACATATAAATGAATGGAATGAATGTAATGAATGGACAACACTCCTGCTTATACCGGTATAGCTAGTGTCACACCCGTCGGTGTTCACTTAGGCCCGCTTTTAACAAAAAGTGGGGATCCAAAGCCCGTATGAAGAACGTTTCATACGGGAGTCCGAATCTGCCCACATTGGAATGGTGGGTTTTACGTGCCCATACTGGAATTGATGTGTCTTTATAATCCACTCCCGTGGAGGCCTACATTGGAATGGTGGGTCTTACGTGCCCATTCTGGAATTGATGGGTCTTTATAATCCACTCCTGTGGATGGAACATGACAGAGGATGCATGTAATGAACTATGAATAATGAGTGACATCATCTCTAATCATGGGAAAAACACATGTGAAAGGAACATAATCATTGAATCTTCTCATGTATCATATAGAAACACAATGCGAACATCAAGCATTCAGCATTCACAAATCTTAAGAATATCAAAGTACTGGCCTTTCCCGTTGCGACACGTTAGGAAGCAAAGATGGTGCCGCTAACCTCGAAGCCTCACCTCCTACATTATTAAATTACTTAATAAGAACAACGACATCAAGATACCACTCGCAACGCTCCTAACTCATATCCCAAAACCCAACGTTTGATTATATACTTTACTCAACTTGAACCACATTCTAGGAGGAAGCCGTAATGGATAGCGGTACTAAAGTGACATAACTTTTTCTCTAAAATTCGTAAAAATGTAAACTCAGGCTTGCTTGAAAGGTAACGAAATTATCTACAACAACCTAGTTGGTGAAAATCCCGAATTCTGTATGTATCTAACTCCAAAAGACCGATGAACACCTCCTGTCAGAACTACCTGATAAATCTGGGCAGCAGCACGATAATAGCCATAACTTCCAATTGGCTAAACCAAACATAGCGTTCTTTATCAATCAGGAAAGGTTATAAAAATTTCTACAATAACCTAGTTGGGTGAAAACCCTGAATCTTCCATTATCATAATCATAATTTAAAATACAACTTGACAGTTCAATCTCGTTAGGAAATCAGGACAGCAGGAAAGATTATATCACAACTTTTGATCCGTAAGTCGTAATTTAGTGTTCTTGGCGGCTAACGAAAGATAAGAACAATACCTATAAATCTCTAGGAGATGGAAATCTCCAATTCGGCCTCTAAGAATCCGAAATTGGCCGCGCAACAATCTAGACAAAACCGAACTAATAGCAGTAGCAGATCGATCCAACAATCCTAATCGAATTCGCATCTTCTACTAATCAAACAGCGAAGAACATCATTCGTTACCCTTGTAAAACCATAGGAGATCGCTGAATTCCCCTGCGAAGAGCTCCTCTCCTCTTCTTATCCTCTCTTCCTCCTCTTTTCTCCTTGGCTGGCGGCACCCAAAGGGTTCTTCTCCCTCCCCCCTTCTTCTTGGACAACAGCAATGGAGGGGGGCGTGTACTGTAGCGCTGGAGTTACTGTAGCAACAACATCAGCACTATAGCACAGGGGTGCTACAGTACATCTAGGGTTATAGGCTTCCCCTAATGGGCCAATGCTATGGGCCTTTGGCCCAAGATTTAATCCTCTTTTACAGAAATTCTGAAATTCAATTTTAAATTCCGATAAAATGGTTTGAAATTCAATTAAAATTCTTAAGATTGAATGGGGTATTACATTCTATCCCCCTTAAACAGAATTCAACCCCGAATTCTACTCAAAAGAATACCAACTAAATTTAATAACCATGAACACTTACCCGACGTTAAAACTCTGGTTAAAACTCGTGCATGCGAGTTTCCAAGTCCCAAGTCTCATCACGCTTAGACTATTACAGGTTATCTCAACATATAGGACACAAATGTAATATCATACTCGTTGGCCAACAACTCTATTGAAAACTGAAGCTTTGGACCTCTCAGGTACTCACTCAGCATTGGACATACCAAATGTTGCATACCCCGCGTATGAACCCGAGCGATACCAACTTCCTAATTTCTGCAACTATTGGAAACGAACGAATGTACCTGGGCCAAATCTCCCCTTTGGTACAAAAGCACACAACATGCTCAAAATCGAACTCTTCAGCTAACAAGGGACACCTCCTTTAAACAAGAATGGACAACAGAACTGTTTCTTAAACCACTGATTCACAAAGAGAATCCAACTGAAAATAGAGAATCCTCGTCGCAACCACGCAATGCTAACCCTCCACCAAAAAGGTCAAATCCCAAAGTTGACAATTCATTACGAAAACAATTTCACTTTTGATGAACCCGAAGGTCCGATTGTTGGCCCGATCTTTCGATGAGAATGATAAGTTCGGTAGTCGTCGCTCAACTCTCACGATCCTGGCTACGAACACGCAAGGCCGAAACCACGCAATCGCTGGCCCGATTGACAAGTCGTTATCAACGGTGCACGAATACCGGATGACGACCACGAAGGTCGATTCACGCATACAGAAGAAGCACGCAAGAAAAGATAAAGCAATCTGAAATTGCAAATAGGAATTGAAATATTGAATTGAGTTGGGATTTTGAAGCGGTATTATGGTTGGTCTAGTCGACACAAGCCAATACACGAAGTTGCAACAAGGCTAACTTTTAACTAAACAAAATC
Organism: Ampelocalamus luodianensis; assembly: GCA_036346255.1. Lineage (NCBI taxonomy): Eukaryota > Viridiplantae > Streptophyta > Magnoliopsida > Poales > Poaceae > Ampelocalamus > Ampelocalamus luodianensis. The sequence goes on from JAYEVH010000333.1 coordinate 393,191, forward strand.
CAAGAAAAACTAGAGGGGTGCGGCCTCCTTATATAGGGGAGGGGGAGCCGCACATCTAATAGAACCAACGGGGCGGGACTAAATTCGTGGGTTACTGTTCACATGAACAGTAACCACACCCCCAAGTGGGCCGCCGGCAGATGGGCCAAGTTCAGTATTATTACAAAGCTCAAATTGGCCCAAACAAGTGATATGACGTCTTCTTTTGACGATTGTGATCAGCCCAGAAGGAATTTGGAGGTGAGGCTGGATCCGTTGGAAAGAAGACGAAATAAGCTTTCAATCAAGTACTCGTGGACCTCCAACGGACTTCGTATGTGAAAGTTATGCCCATTTTAAGTTGGTCTTTGTCGGACTGATTCGGAGGCGAGCGTATTCCAAAACGGGTCCAGCTCGAACTGCTTGCTTGTTTTGGACCAAAAGTGATATGGCGCTGCACATATATATATTTCATCATTAGGTAGCATCATATAGTTCATATAATATAAAGACACTCCTAAAAACAAGCTCACCTGATAATTTAAGTGAAGCGTACGAGCTCTTATACTTGGAACAGTAAACATAGCAAATATGGTTGTATCCATAGGGGTCATGTCCTCATCATCCTCCCTTTCTTGAAAACAAAGCCGTCCTCGGCGTTTGATAAGCTGAAAATAGGGTAACAAAGAAGCCAAAGTGTATGCATGGTATATGTATATGTCATCTGTTTTAACGGTTCTTCGTTGTTGCACAATTAATGTTAGACGACAGCAGCGATCTTAAAAGATCATTGTATTATTACCCCAAGAATAATCATATATGTTAATGAGCAAAACAAAATTTCTCACATAGCAATTATTGCAACTAGTTTTGCAAATGTAAGTGAAGTATTTATGCAATTCAACTCTCTGAAGTTGTAAACTTGTAGTGGTCGCACATATGAGCAAATCTACAACTTTTGGAATCAAACAAAGTTCATCCATATTATCAGATTTCAATCGAGCAATAGCAAATTCATCTAGCAAGGGTGAAAGGATGTGTAAATTCTTCCATACTTCAACATCTTGACGCAGATTATCCATACTAGATGGTGCAATAAGAGATAAATACATGGGCATTGAATGATCACTAAATTTTAATTTTCTCTCATAATAAACAAGATTCGGCACATAAGAATTATTGTTCAAAACAGCAAGCTTCAATTCATCTATGTAATCACAAGTTATGCATATTCGATAAACAAGAAATTGATTGTCTACACCATAATTTACAATCAAATTAAACTTATACCCAGGGGTGTAGGCACTAGACAAGCATTTTGAACATGCGATTTCAGAAACTTTTTCCATAGCATGTGACAATTTCATAGGTGGATCCAACATAATGTAACATAAAGAGTCAGCAGGAGAAATTCTAGTCAAAACGTCTTTATGTCTAACCAATTCCACATGATCATTGTATACGATTAAATCATCATATGAATCATTCAAAACAGCAGACAATTCAATTATTTCAGCACATGGTGCACTCAAGTCAACCGGTAAATCAACAACTTTATCACATGGTGCACTCAACTCAGCTGGCAAATCAATCAAATTATCACAGGATTCATGCAAATTCTCAATAATATCAGATTCTGTAGCTAGAAAATTAATTTCTACCTTCTCAGCACTAGATTCATCCACCTCATGTGATGCAGTGGTTTCTACAACAATCTGATTTTCCCTTTGCTCAATGACACTAGGCATGAAATCATGGTTATTGTTCTTAGGTTGAGTGTTCAAATCCGTACCTTTGGTATTACCTTGTAGGCTCGACTCGGATGATTTTGTGCTGAAGTTGGTGAGTAGTTAGAAGCTTTTCCTTCTTCTTCTTGCTCCACTCAATTAACAATGGCGAGCCAAGGGTGCAAGACAACGAGACGAGTAACGCCCACAGCAGCGAGGCAGCAATCATGGTAGATGCGGCAAGAGAAGCAACGAAGAAGATCTTGATGCAGAGGTTTGTACCGTGCGCTTATTTGTTTCATGTACACGTGAAGGTGTAGTGGAAGTAGACGAAAAAGCACGAACGGTCTTGGATTGTCGTCCTTATACTTCTTTTTCAACTTGGCAAGCAAGACGAAACAAACGAGTGACAGTTGGAGGTTTATAAACAAGTTTATTTCGAATTTGATGGTTTAATCCTCCTAGAAATCTAGTTATCTTCGCATATTCAGTTTCTTCTAAACCACAACGAGACAAAGCAGTTTGCAAATCTTGATAATAATCCTCTACAGAACTACTACCTTGTCTTAAGCGTTGCAATTTATTAAGCAATTCACGAGAATAATATGAAGGTACAAATCTATGTGTCATTGCTCTCTTCAAAGCATTCCATGTGCTAGGTATGTTCTGATTAGTACGACAGTATTCACTCCACTAAATAGATGCGAAATCATAAAACTCACGGGTAATAGCCCTAACTTTTAGATGATCAGGAAAGTCATGGCATGCAAATAATTGTTTTACAGCTAATTCCCATGTGATATAAGCATCAGGATCATAATTCCCAGCAAAAGAGGGTACAATGAAGTTAATTTTATGAGACATAATATCACTATCATATACCTCCTGTGGTGAAAAAGCTTGTCTCAAGTGTGCCTTTTCCTCGTTCACTATCTTGCACTCCCGTCCAACAGTTCGAAGAAGAGGTGGATATATCTTGCAATCATTAGTGAACTGCCATAGTTAGTAGAAAACAAAGAAACAAATCACAAGTATATGTTCCTATCAACTACTAGGATCTGGAGGCTCAACCAAGTCACTCACACTCAAGCTTATACCGGTTCTTACAAGTTCTTACCAATGCAAAGCAAGGAAGTGGTACAACAGGTGGTGGTTCGTGATACTCTCACTTGCGATTAGCCCAACGATTGCGAGGAGCGACACCTGCTGAGTTAGTAGGAAGTGGGGCTTGGAAGGCTTCAATATGGTAGCAAGGATCAGCAATAATCAAATCAGTTAATGCAAGTTGAAAGATTGTTCAAAGTACTAGCCAATGTTGCTGATCCTAGCCTAATCAAGGCTAGCTAATCAAAGCCCTATGCGAGAGAAGTGTATACGCACACGCAAGCGATCAATGTGACTTGATGCAAGCAAGGAAAACCTCACAACAAGTGCTAGGAGAGACGTCAGCCAAGTACTCAAACTTTTGTAAAGGGCACAAGATTGTTCACACGACGTGGAGCACAAAAGACAGCAATATCGGCGCAATGCAAACAGCCCTCTAGATTGAGAAGAAAAAATAGCTAGTCTCAAACGATGAAAAAGCAAAGTTTTATATGGCTTCTATATGCTTGTTTGAAAGGTTTTGACGAGATCTACAACTTTGCAGTTGAGGCTAACTCGAAATTCCGAAAGGAAGATTGAAGGAAACGGCAAAAACAGAAACCAAAAACTTGCGACGCGAATTCGGGGATGAAGATTACCGATTTTGGGGCACCTGGAGGGCAACAAGTGGCTTAGGTATAAAAGATGCGCCTCGTCATTAGCTTCGAAACGAGCACAAGAAAGTAAAAAACGGACACCGTATGCAAAAGTTACGCCTGTTTTACTGAAGGTGTCTCGAAAACGGAATCCTACTCGGACTCGAAACCAACTCGTGTTCAATCTTGAAACTACTATATCTTTTGATTCCGTGGGCCAAACTTGCTGAATTTTTTTTATGGAAGCTTGTGGCTATATGTAGAAGGTTTCCACTAATTTTGATGCACTTTTCTTTTCGTTTTCTTTTTCTTCTTTTTTTTTTTCTACCGCGGCTTTTGTTTTTGCGGTTGCCTCTATCTCCTTCTACTATTTGGCCGACCCTAGGATTTGCCGCAAGTCGCAAATAATATCAACTCTCCCAAAAGATCACAGCAACCCTCTTTTTCGGATGAACAACGATGCAATTTTCTATTTTTGGTGCGAATTAGAGGAGTTCTAACCTCACGAATTTTCGTTTTAGATGCAAAACTAAGACCCTAAGCGAGCGATCAAGCACGCGAAGGAAAACACGAGAAGCAATCTATACCATGACCAACTAGACAATAACTAGAACTAAAGATCAGCAACTAGACACGACGATGCAATCAATGATTCAACCATGCAAAAACTGAAAAGAAAAATTGCAAAGGCTCAATGGGCTCGGTATGGATGACAGATGCAAAAAAAAAAAAAATTGTGGCAATTTTCTGGACTATAGGTATGAAAAAAAATCTACTACTAGGGGTACTGATTTCTCACCGAAGAACTGTAGCTCTGATACCACCTGATGAACCCGAAGGTCCGATTGTTGGCCCGATCTTTCGATGAGAATGATAAGTTCGGTAGGCGTCACTCAACTCTCACGATCATGGCTACGAACACGCAAGGCCCGAAACCACGCAATCGCTGAACTGATTGACAAGTCGTTATCAACCGTGCACGAATACCCGGATGACCTGACCACGAAGGTCGATTCCTGCATACACCGAAGAAGCACGCAAGAAAAGGATAAAGCAATCTAAAATTGCAAATAGGAATTGAAATATTGAATTGAGTTGGGATTTTGAAGCGGTATTATGGTTGGTCTAGTCGACACAAGCCAATACACGAAGTTGCAACAAGGCTAACTTTTAACTAAACAAAATCCAAGAAAAACTAGAGGGGTGCGGCCTCCTTATATAGGGGAGGGGGAGCCGCACATCTAATAGAACCAGCGGGGTGGGACTAAATTCGCGGAGTATTGTTCACGTGAACAGTAACCACGCCCCCAAGTGGGCTGCCGGCAGATGGGCCAAGTTCAGTATGATTACAAAGCCCAAATTGGCCCAAACAAGTGATATGATGTCTTCTTTTGACGATTGCAATCATCCCAGAAGGAATTTGGAGGTGAGGCTGGATCCGTTGGAAAGAGGACGAAATAAGCTTTCAATCAAGTACTCGTAGACCTCCAACGGACTCCGTATGTGAAAGTTATGCCCGTTTTAAGTTGGTGCTGTCAGGCTGATTCCGGAGGCCGAACTGTATTCCAAAACAGGTCCAGCTCGAACTGCTTGCTTGTTTTGGACCAAAAGTGATATGGCGCTGCACATATATATATATTTCATCATTAGGTAGCATCATATAGTTCATATAATATAAAGACACTCCTAAAAACAAGCTCACCTGATAATTTAAGTGAAGCGTACGAGCTCTTATACTTGGAACAGTAAACATAGCAAATATGGTTGTATCCATAGGGGTCATGTCCTCATCATCTTTCTAAATAGGCAGTTTACTAATGAATACCACGAAAGCCAAAGGAGAAATCTCTCGAATGCCCAAACCAGATACTCCTTTTGGTTTGTCTGAATTGGAAAGAATCAAGCATGTCAACACATCGCCAACTCCAAATTGCGGAAGAGATCAGTGAACAACACAAAGCTCAAGCGAGAATAAAGAAAACGATTTTCTTCCCAAGAAAACATCCCTTTTCTCAATTTTTTCTTTTAGGAATAAAATTTCTCTCAAACCTTGGAATTCGAATTCATCGCATACCACACAAGATCAAACCTCTTAAGTTAACATCCTCAAGTTATGCTCCAACCGAAATACATCTGTAACACCCTGGCTATCCGGAAGCCAAGATGTCACCTAAAACATCTAACATACATCCATAATGCGGAAGAATTTGAAACAAGTATATCAACTAAAGACAGCATTAAGTTAAACAGGATATGATGAAGGTATCCTTCCTTCACCTTTTAAGTTATTTAATTACGATCATCAATAAAGAAGGTTCACACGATAATAAATCAACATCCATGTGGAGAAGGTATCCTTCCTTCACCAATTATAATTTAATTATTACAGTTCATCATTAACGAATGTAAGATAGAACTAAATTTAATCTTGAACATGAATAGGATGATGTGAGCAGTAGTGCGTGTCTACTCCCTCCCAAGTGAGCCAACATCGGGGTTACCTAAAATAAACAAACAACGCAAGAGTGAGTCTATGACTCAAGAAATCTGATGAAAGAGAAAGAACACATATACAAACAGGACATCACCATTTAAGAATGCGAACCTTGCATCAGTGAACACTTATGAAAACATGAAATGAATGAATGTAATCAAGGATGGACTGCACACATGCATATACTGGGTATAGTGAGTGACACACCGTCGGTGTTCACTTAAGCCCGCACCTTAACAAAAGTGCGGGGATCCAAGTCCTATATGAAGAACGTTTCATATAGGTGTCCAAAGCTGCCCATCTTGGAATTGATGGGTCTTACGTGCCCATCTTGGAATTGATGGGTCTTTCAATCCACTCCGTGGGCGGGACATGACAATGTCCAAATTTGCCCACATTGGAATGGTGGGACTTACAATCCACTCCCGTGGACATAACATGAATAAAAGGATGCATGATATGAACATGAACAGTGATAATACCATCTCTCAGTATATACTCCACATAATGAAAGAACATAACCAATTCAGTATCTCGGGTAACACAATATGTCACACTATATTCATGAAAACATTCACAATCACAACACTCAAAAGCAACAAAGTACTTGCCTTCCGCGTTGCGACGCGTTAGCAGGCAACGATGGCGCTCCCAAACCCGTAGCCTCGTGGCCTAAACAATTAAATAACCAAAATAAGAAAAACATAGAATCCAACCCGAATTAAAAGTCTACAATACCCCCCTTGAACTCCCAAGGAATCGCCATAAAACCTAATCTGAAAAACAGGCTGCAACCCAAAAAACGTGTCGGGACAGCAGCACGAAAATGACAGTAGTTAATGACATGGGACTCGAAATGAGATGAGTCCAGATCCTACCTCATCTTAACGAACATATCTATAACATTCAAGTTGATGAGATTTCCCAATTCGGCCAATAAACTTCTCTAATAAAGAAAACAAAACAGCAGCACAACTTCTGTCTGAACAAACAGGACAGCAATACTAAAACAACCATAACTTTTAATCTACAACTCCGAATTGAGCGTTCTTTAACAATATGAAAAGGTTATGAAATTATCTACAATAACCTAGTTGGCACGACATTCAAATTTTGCCTTTAACAAAAAGTGGCACACGGGTCAAAACTAAAGATAGAAACTGACATACAATCTGGACAGACTGACATACAATCTGGACAGTCACAATGAAAAGTGCATAACTTTTGATCTATAACTCCAAATGAAGTGTTCTTTATCAATCCTGAAATCTAGTGATATCACCTTCAAAATTTGTTATGGGCAAGACCTCTGAATCACCCTCTAACTAGGCCATAAATCAACCTATACAGAGACTGCTAATTCTCGTCAGGATTCTGGACAGCAGATAGTAAATCTATCATAACTTTTGACTCGAAAGTCAGAATGAGGTGATCTTGGCGGACACCGAAAGCTAAGAACAAGACCTACAACTCTCCAGGAGACCCAAACTCCTGATTCGGCCTCTAAGGTCACGAAACAGTCCACACAACATTCTGGTCAGAAACGAATTCTGCTCGCGTGTCGTTCTAACCAAATATGCATCAAATCGCCTCTACCACTAATCAAAAGGCGAGGGTCGGCATCCGATACCTTTGCAGCAACCAGGAAGTAGGCGGAAGACCCTCGGAGAAGATGATCTCCCTCCTTCTCACCTCTTTTTCCCCAAGCAAGGTGCTGTCCTCCTCAATTTCCTTGCGCAACCGGCAGCGGGAGAAGGTCCGAAGGCAGGTTGGGGAGGCAAACCAGTGGGACCAGCAACCAAGGAGGATGGGGCGGCTCCTAGGGGCAGGGGCGTGAGGGGAAGAGAGGAGGTGGTGGGGGCGGCGGCCATAGGAGGGAGGAGTGGGAAAAGTGGGAGAGGTGGGGAGGTGCTAGGGTTTGAGGCCCCCTTTGGCCGGCCACAAGATGGGCCTTTGGGCCCATCTCTAGTGCGGCTGCTCCCCTCATGGGCCCCATGGCTGCCCCTCCAGCCCATAAGGCCTTCTCTTGGGTCTGTGGCCAAAGGCCGGGCCCAAAGCGGAAGAACAGTGGCGCGCGGAGATTTCTTCTTTTAATTTGAACTCAAATTTAAATCCGCATTGTTTTTCTTACCAAGCGAAGCGGGATATTACATTCTACCCCTTAACGAGTTAGGCCCGAATCTAAGCGCATAAGCGAAAGAACAACCACGAGTGAGAACGAACAACGGTAACCCCGCACTGTTGTGAACAACGCCGCTAAAGCTCACACGCGAAACTCCAACTTCCCAAGTAGCCTCACTCTCGGCGATGGGACCACAACATAAGGGCGTAACACGACGTCGATCTAACACTCAACCCGGTGCTTCGGTACACTCATCGGACAAAACTCGAAGGTAAGTTCTCACTCGATAGTTAACGGCGCAAGCGAAACCTCCAACTCTGTATCCCCGGTACTCACTCAACACGAGAACACACAAGGCGTTACGTACTCGCACATGGACTCGTGTGAGTCCTGGCGATACGCCAACTAGAAAACAACCCAATGTATCTTGGGTTAACCTTCCCAATGATACCGAACCACACAACATGCACTGCTTGAACACGGAACTCTTGTTCCGCCTCTCAATTAAACTCTTTTACCAAGCAAAACACATCTGAATAAGAAAGATTCACATCACAACTATACGTTACCAACCGAGTCTTGAAGAGTAAAATCCGAAATCGAGTTTCATCAAGAAAACCTTTCCACTTTCCAAGTGGCAATTTGTAAAAACGCCACGAAAGCCAAAGGGAGATCACTTGAATGCTCAAACCAAATACTTCTTTTGTTTTGCTGAATTGGAAAGAAGCAAACATGCCAACACAACACCAACTCACAATGCAGAAGACACCAGTCAACAACATAAAGCTCAAATGAGTAACAAGAAAACGCTTCAATACCCAAGGAAACATCCTTTTTCTCAATTCCTCTTTTAGGAATAAAATTTCTCTCAGACATTGGAATTCGAATTCATCGCATACCACAGGGCTCAAACCTCTTAATTTAACATCCTCAAATTAGGCTTAAACCGAAATACATCATCCACACCTTTATGGAGAGACTCTATTGATTCCACTGAACACTCTGGACCACTCCTTCAACTGATGACATTAATTTGATAGAAGGCACCAAAGCCCTCAAAACCCATGCAATCTCATCACCTCCAACTTTCAAGAATATCACATCGAATTTTCGTACACCGCTCATGAACTACATCAAAAGGGTTCTATCGACAATCATTCCACTACTCGAGTACTCCAGTTTTCTATCTCCTCTACACACCAATCTTTGGGTGACCAAAAGTTTAGCATGAAAGCGAAAGCCCAAATTTAACCTCAGAGACCTCTACAGCGAATTCCTCTTATAACAAATAGTGAAATCATCGGATTAAATCTCTATGATCCCCACAATTCAGACATACTCACTCATTGACATCATCAGAATCACTCATACCACATCGCGATACTTTCAATAGTGTTCTTGTATAAAATTGATTACGATTTCCATACATTTGATAATCCCCAACATTTCAACATGAACCAAGGTTACGGAACTACACTATACCATAGGTCCTACTTAGTCGAACAATATACGATTTTACCTCGAAACCAAACATTCCATCTGAATCAACTTCCCTCCAAGAGATTGAGTCAAAACCAACTCATCTTCTATTACTACTCCAATAGTGGGTAGCAAAACTCACCCCTACAATCACTTAACTACCACCAAACAAACAACAACTTACGAGTTGTAAAACTTTCTGACACAAAGCGGTTGATCCTTTCTCAAAAGAAAGAGGCGAATAAGAACAAATTTCACCACACGGAAAATGTTCTGCTCACAGTGAGCACAAAACCAAAAGAAATAATCACGGTAATAAAGATCCGGAAAAGCGAAAGTTGAGTTCACAATGGAGGCACGCATCCCTCGAAAAGGAATAGCAAATAACCACTAATAAGAAAAAATGACATTGCGATTGAAACTCGACAACTCTTGAGTGAAAAGAGTAAAAGTTTATGAACAATTCGAATAACTACAAGTTACAAAACTTGACTCAAATTCTCAAATATTCCTCTGCACTCTTTCCCTTAACTTGAAATTAATTCTTTGACTAACATCACTTTGCCTAACGTACAAGATAAGATCTTTAGTCCAAACCACAAGGACTAATTAAGAACCAATGAAATTCTTCAATACGTCATATTTGTTCAGAACAGTTCAACTACACAAGAAACATGAGATCCAAATAATCTCAGCCACCAAACTCGAAACATTTCCAATTACGAGTTTGCGAAACGCAGTAGATTATTCTCCTCTTAAAGGAACCAACATAACTTCTTTGATTGCAACCTCACGTTGCCAACTCAGACCAAAGAGCCTTTAAAATTAAATCACACAAATCTCTTAAGAAGCAACAGGACAATCCAATACCTTAATTTATTTAAAATAATTTCAGCTACCAGATGATTCATGGGCTCAAAGAAAATATCACGAAAGCTAAACTTGAATTATTCTCATCTCGAACGATATCACCAAAGGCGATCAAATTACTATGGGTATTAACATCAATTTCACAACAACAATTAGAAAACACTTCAAAAGACCCACGTGAAAAGAATGAATTGATTCTTTCTCAAAAGAAGAGACAAATGGAAACGATTTTCACCAACTAGAAAACTCATCCACCACTGCTTGAACATGGGACCAAGAGAAGAAATCAATTAAGCAATGAACTCACAGAACATAAGTGGAGTCCACAGTTGAGCGCATAAGCCTCACAAGAATAGAATATCGAACCTTAATGAGATAAGAACAAATAAGTATTCAAAATCGAAGCACTTGCATCTTTGAAGAACCATTATAACTTTGCAACATAACGTTACTCGATAAGCTTCATTTACCACATAAAAGCTGAACCCTCAAAAGATCATGAACATAAAACTTGAAATTTGATCATTTAGAGAATATCACCATAGGTGATCAAATTACTACGAATTAACCTCATTCTCACAATTTTGACGATTTAATAACATCGACAACATACACTAGTCTGAGAATCATCAAACTTTATTACTCCATCCTAAAACTTCCCAAAGGAATACAACCACAAGGTTGAAACAAATTTATTATAACAAGATTATGCTAAGCAATATCAATATCACAAGGCACGATAGCAAAGACTACTTACGAAATTAATCTACTCAACTATTGGTGTTGCTTAGCACCTTCTTGGTAGCTCATTAACAATCGATGATGGTATTTATCATGTGTGTACATACAGTTTTAATTCCATTTGCAACCACATAACCATATGTAAACATAGATTCATATTTCACCTTTGTTGAAATCATTTCAAAACATGATTAAAGATTCACTAACATAATTTTCTATAAACAAGGTTTCATGAATCGATACACCAGACCCATCCGGTCCTTCATACAAGTTTCAACAATTTTAACATACTAGGAAGTAGATAAATCTAGCTCTTATGTAAGATCTATAGGTTACGAATGGATATGGACAGTCTTTATTTAACATACACCATGAATCAAATACAAGGATATTTCAATTTAATCAATTTCACTCTCATGGATGGTAGTTAAGAATAACTGATTTGCACCATGCTAATAACCCAACTTGATAACTCATATCGTAACAATCTATTAAGCTTAGTTATAACTTCTCATTTTAAGCATGACAAGACATCACAAAGGATTCTAACACCTTACTGCGACAAAAGAGACTTCAAACCTCAGCGCTCAAGTAATCCAAAAGAAACGCATAAAGCCAAAGCTTTCCGAGGCAAGCGAACTTACAGCAGAAACTCTCACTAACCAAGCTATCAAGCGAGTAAATGAGTCATTCTTTTCAATGAGAAAGAAGGAGCAACCAAGAAAACATCAATCTTGCCAATTGACAACGATCATAAGTAGTAAAAGCAACTCAACGATCGAAAAGCAATAATTGTTTGAGAGAACCAAGAGGATCTATGGAAAACCATAACTATCATGGACCACAAACCGGAGAAATTCATCAACCACCACAGGACAAGAATTGCCAAATTCGGAAATGAAGGAAGAGAACAACTTTCTAAAGTAACTCATACTTAGTACAGAAGCGATGATACTGGGGTAACTACTCCTCTAACCACGTCTTTGCGACGGTGGTGTAACACAGTGAATCCGAGTAACAACCACGACCTCCACTTCTTATCATCCGATAACAACACGCTTCACCAAAATACTCAACTATGAATATATAGGATCATCTCATGACAATCATATTATTAGTTCATAGATATTGAATATCATAGCGAGATCATATATTACCAACAAGGATGATAGTACGAAGCAATTCAACAATTGCTCAACAAAATGAAACATAACAACAGATAATGCGAAAGCAATGTAATTCCCAACCCCACCTACTGTGCATAGTGTGTCAATTTAATATTTTTTTTCTATTAACCACGGACCTAAAGCCCGCTCTGATACCAACTATAACACCCTGGCTATCCGGAAGTCAAGATGTCACCTAAAACATCTAACATACATCCATAATGCGGAAGAATTTGAAACAAGTATATCAACTAAAGACGACATTAAGTTAAGCAGGATATGATGAAGGTATCCTTCCTTCACCTTTTAAGTTATTTAATTCTGATCATCAATAAAGAAGGTTCACACGCAGTAATAAATCAACATCCATGTGGAGAAGGTATCCTTCCTTCACCAATTATAATTTAATTATTACAGTTCATCATTAACGAATGTAAGATAGAACTAAATTTAATCTTGAACATGAATAGGATGATGTGAGCAGTAGTGCGTGTCTACTCCTCCCAAGTGAGCCAACATCGGGGTTACCTAAAATAAACAAACAACGCAAGAGTGAGTCTATGACTCAGCAAGTCTGATGAAAGAGAAAGAACACATATACAAAGCAGGACATCACCATTTAAGAATGCGAACCTTGCATCAGTGAACACTTATGAAAACATGAAATGAATGAATGTAATCAAGGATGGACTGCACACATGCATATCTGCAGTATAGTGAGTGACACACCGTCGGTGTTCACTTAAGCCCGCACCTTAACAAAAGTGCGGGGATCCAAGTCCTATATGAAGAACGTTTCATATAGGTGTCCAAAGCGCCCATCTTTGGAATTGATGGGTCTTACGTGCCCATCTTTGGAATTGATGGGTCTTTCAATCCACTCCGTGGGCGAGGACATGACAATGTCCAAATTTGCCCACATTGGAATGGTGGGACTTACAATCCACTCCGTGGACATAACATGAATAAAAGGATGCATGATATGAACATGAGCAGTGATAATACCATCTCTCGGTATATACTCCACATAATGAAAGAACATAACCAATTCAGTATCTCGGGTAACACAATATGTCACACTATATTCATGAAAACATTCACAATCACAACACTCAAAAGCAACAAAGTACTTGCCTTCGCGTTGCGGCGCGTTAGCGAACAACGATGGCGCTCCCAAACCCGTAGCCTCGTGGCCTAAACAATTAAATAACCAAAATAAGAAAAACATAGAATCAACCGAATTAAAAGTCTACAATACCCCTTGAACTCCCAAGGAATCGCCATAAAACCTAATCGAAAAACAGTGCAACCCAAAAAGCGTGTCGGGACAGCAGCACGAAAATGACAGTAGTTAATGACATGGGACTCGAAATGAGATGAGTCCAGATCCTACCTCATCTTAACGAACATATCTATAACATTCAAGTTGATGAGATTTCCCAATTCGGCCAATAAACTTCTCTAATAAAGAAAACAAAACAGCAGCACAACTTCTGTCTGAACAAACAGGACAGCAATACTAAAACAACCATAACTTTTAATCTACAACTCCGAATTGAGCGTTCTTTAACAATATGAAAAGGTTATGAAATTATCTACAATAACCTAGTTGGCACGACATTCAAATTTTGCCTTTAACAAAAAGTGGCACACGGGTCAAAACTAAAGATAGAAAGCGACATACAATCTGGACAGACTGACATACAATCTGGACAGTCACAATGAAAAGTGCATAACTTTTGATCTATAACTCCAAATGAAGTGTTCTTTATCAATCCTGAAATCTAGTGATATCACCTTCAAAATTTGTTATGGGCAAGACCTCTGAATCACCCTCTAACTAGGCCATAAATCAACCTATACAGAGACTGCTAATTCTCGTCAGGATTCTGGACAGCAGATAGTAAATCTATCATAACTTTTGACTCGAAAGTCAGAATGAGGTGATCTTGGCGGACACCGAAAGCTAAGAACAAGACCTACAACTCTCAGGAGACCCAAACTCCTGATTCGGCTTCTAAGGTCACGAAACAGTCCACACAACATTCTGGTCAGAAAGCGAATTCTGCTCGCGTAACACGTTCTAACCAAATATGCATCAAATCGCCTCTACCACTAATCAAAAGGCGAGGGTCGGCATCCGATACCTTTGCAGCAACCAGGAAGTAGGCGGAAGACCCTCGGAGAAGATGATCTCCCTCCTTCTCACCTCTTTTCCCCAAGCAAGGTGTTGTCCTCCTCAATTTCCTTGCATAGCCGTGCAGCGGAGAAGGTCCGAAGGCAGGTTGGGAGGCAAACCAGTGGGACCAGCAACCAAGGAGGATGGGGCGGCTCCTGGGGCAGGGGCGTGAGGGGAAGAGAGGAGGGTGGAAGGGCGGCGGCCATAGGAGGAGGAGTGGGAAAAGTGGGAGAGGTGGGGAGGTGCTAGGGTTTGAGGCCCCCTTTGGCCGGCCACAAGATGGGCCTTTGGGCCCATCTCTAGTCTTGTTGCTCCCCTCATGGGCCCCATGGCTGCCCCTCCGGCCCATAAGGCCTTCTCTTGGGTCTGTGGCCAAAGGCCCGGGCCCAAAGCTGGAAGAAACAGCGGCGCGGAGATTTCTTCTTTTAATTTGAACTCAAATTTAAATCCGCATTGTTTTTCTTACCAAACAGAAACGGGATATTACAACATCGTCCACACCTTTGTGGAGAAGTTCTATTGGTCCCACCGAACACTCTCGAAAGAGCATCGCTCCTACTCGAATACATGCAAGGATCCAAACACTCAACTTATGGTAGTCATTCTCCGCTTCGGATAGGTGGACTCTAAACTTTCACAACCATCCCGATACCTTCCACGAGCTTCTCCTATCCCTCGGATCAAAGCCTCTGCAATGCCTCTGGAATAAGGGTCAAGGTCATGCTCTGAGTCGACTTGGATCATCCGTCCCAAAGCTTCATAAATAATTCCCTTCTCTGGAAAGTTGATGCGGGTGATGGTTCGACCCAACCTGGATCATCCGCCTTGAAACTTGACCTCAAAGTGGAAGAATGATCTCGGGTCATACTCCGACCCAAACCAGATAATCTACATTTGTGACAATCTCGAACTCCTCGGAAAAATCACTCTCTAGACAAATTCTCCGACCCATGATGCAGGTGAAACCAGATAATCCGACTCCATTTAGTTTTCCTACACCTTTCAAAACCTTATCTAAACTAATGCGCCACCCATACTGCAGGTCAACTCGGTTTAACCACCCCTATCTTGAATTTTCAGAAATGACTCACATTTCCAAACTTGAGATGGTCACAACCATGACTTGATTTTTGGCTTCATCGACTAGAATCGAGCTTGACAAAACTAGTATGTATCACAACTAGTTATCCAAGTGTCGGTATCTAAATATACAAATTTAGACCCTATGTGTATAATGCACTAGTCTAGCATCACACTAGTGCACCTTGTGTCAATATAGATGAATATCATTCCATAAGGCAAATATAATAATAAAAAGACTAATTTCATTAATAAATAACAGTTGTGACTTTATGATCGAGTTTACACTTATTAAGCCATATAGTATTGAGCACTAAGTGAAGAAAAAACAGCGGAACGGAAGCAATTCCAGTAGAAACCCATCGACTTGCCACAAGCAACCGACTGGGATCAAGACCTAACAATCAACCTTCTCGGGAAACTCCTCAATAGCAACCGAAGACTCCTCCACTTCATGATTGCAGTAAGAATGAGTATTTCGAGTACTCAATAAGTTATACCACATAATGCAATTATAGATGATGGCTTATTTCAAAGGAATTGGCTTCTTTGGTTATTTTGCAAATGCAACGCTTGCATTTGAATATAAATAATAGATCGAAAGTGTAATTTAAAACAAATAAACAATAATAATTTAACAATTATTTCACAAAGCTCCTAAAGCTTAATCACTTTCTTTCACAATCACATGAGCAAAACCACAAAGCTGTTCCTCCCAATTATTTTATGAAAATCTACCCCTCGTGTGAAATCCCTGAGCATGCCTATAACTGTGAACGCGACTATTCGAATAGATTGTTAACACTCTGCAGATGTTGTACAGTTTACCCACACGATATAACCAGTGTAGCTAGCACCAATCATAACAAAATATTTTTGAAACTTCACCTCGACAATTGACCCTCCCGATGTGCATAAAATAAACACCTAACCTTACACAGTGCGTTGGGCCGACGCACACCGTTGAACCTGGAGACGGCAAACCACTCATAAATATGACCCAACAGTAGTACACTGTAACACCCTGACTATTCGGAAGCCAAAATGTTACCTAAAGAATCTAAATACAACCATAATGCGGAAGAATTTAAACAATATCTCATCTAATGACATAATGATATCAACATTTAATAGAATAATGGCAGAAATATAATCTGAATCCAAATAATTATATCACAGGGGTGATCAAAGATCACAAGCAGTACTTAATCAACCATAACATAGAGAAAGGTATTATCCACCATCTAACTTTATTTGTTACAGTTCGTCACTTAACGAATGAAAGACAGAAACCAAATCATATTATTGAAATGCGAATATGGTGAAGTGAATGAATAGTGCATGTCTACTCCCTCCCAATGATGCCTTCACCAATGATCACATAAAACAAACAACAAAGGCAAGAATGAGTCCGAGACTAAGCAAATACAAAGAATAATCGGATATACAATAGATATGAATAAGACAACATAATTAAAGAACATGAACATAGCACCGAAAGTACATATAAATGAATGGAATGAATGTAATGAATGGACTGCACTCCTGCTTATACCGGTATAGCTAGTGTCACACCCGTCGGTGTTCACTTAGGCCCGCTTTTAACAAAAAGTTGGGATCCAAAGCCCGTATGAAGAACGTTTCATACGGGAGTCCGAATCTGCCCACATTGGAATGGTGGATTTTACGTGCCCACACTGGAATTGATGGGTCTTTATAATCCACTCCCGTGGAGGTCTACATTGGAATGGTAGGTCTTACGTGCCCATTCTGGAATTGATGGGTCTTTATAATCCACTCCTGTGGATGGAACATGACAGAGGATGCATGTAATGAACTATGAATAATGAGTGACATCATCTCTAATCATGGGAAAAACACATGTGAAAGGAACATAATAATTGAATCTTCTCATGTATCATATAGAAACACAATGCGAACATCAAGCATTCAGCATTCACAAATCTTAAGAATATCAAAGTACTTGCCTTTTGCGTTGCGACGCGTTAGGAAGCAAAGATGGTGCCGCTAACCTCGAAGCCTGACCTCATACACCATTAAATTACTCAATAAGAACAACGACATCAAGATACCACTCGCAATGCTCCTAGCTCATATCCCAAAACCCAACGTTTGATTATATACTTTACTCAACTTGAACCACATTCTAGTAGGAAGCCGTAATGGACAGCGGTACTAAAAGTGACATAACGTTTGTTCTAAAATTAGTAAAAATGTAAACTTAGGCTTGCTTGAAAGGTAACGAAATTATCTACAACAACCTAGTTGGTGAAAATCCCGAATTCTGTATGTATCTAACTCCAAAAGACCGATGAACACCTTCCATCGAACTACGACAAATGCAGGCGGCGACACGATAATAGCCATAGCATCCAATTGGCTAAACCATACTTAGCGTTCTTTATCAATCTGGAAAGGTTATACAAATTGCTACAATAACCTAGTTGGGTGAAACCCTGAATCTTCCATTATCATAATCATAATTTAAAAGACAACTTGGCATTTCAATCTCGTTAGGAAATCAGGACAGCAGGAAAGATTATATCATAACTTTTGATCCGTAAGTTGTAATTTAGTGTTCTTGGCGGCTACCGAAAGATAAGACATTAACTTGACATAACTTTTGATCCGTAAGTTGTAATTTAGCATTTGTACAAATTCTTTAGGTATCCAAATGGAAGACATATTTAAGGTTAATATTTATCAAGACAAAATTAACTTCACTTTTGAAGACATTAACTAAGAGTCATTGGTTTGCACCAAGATATTAAGCCAACCTGATAACTCCTACCATACCAAATAATTCTCTTAATTAAAACCTCTTAGGTATGTATGACAATACATCATTAAAGGGTTTTGACATACTCTTTCTCATAAGAGAGGTATAAAATTTCAGCTCACAAATTAACCAAAAAGAAATATGCAAGGTCAATGCACCCACTTAATAAAGAACTTCCAAAAGAAATCTTCCACTGCCCGAAATTCCAAGCGAACAATTGAGCTACATTTTCCAACAGAGGATAAAACAGAACTTTCGTGAAAAGATCAATCTTGCAAATTAACTACGTTCACAAGTAGCCAAAATATCACATTAGTCGGAAGAACAATATTTATTTCAAAGAACAAATTGAGACCAAATGGAGCTGGTCCACTTCAATATAACCACCAAACAATAGAAGTTCATCAACTGCAAGGAACTACAACCAGGAGACCAAATACAAGCTCAAGGAAGGCAACAACTTCATGAAAGATCTCATGCTCAACACAAAACTAAAGAACGGGGGTAAGTACTTCTCTAATCCCTACTGAGCGGTGGTGTAGCTGGCGAAACCAGGACAACAACCATGACGTCAACTTCTAAACATCCGTTACCAACACGCATGACCGTTAAAATCAACTATGAATATATGGGATCATCTCATGAAAATCATGGGATAATTTCATAGATATAGGATATCACATCCTATCATAGATTAACAACAAGAAAGATAGTACAAAAGCAATCGATACAGTATAGCATAATAAAACACATCACTAGAAATGCGGATGTAATGGATTTCCCCAAACCCACCCTCATGTACGATGTGTCATTTTAATAATTTAATTACCACGGACCCAAAGCCGCGCTCGATACTAAGCGTAACACCACTGGCCATTGGAAGCCAAAATGTTACCTAAAGAATCTAACATACAACCATAATGCGGAAGAATTTAAACAATATCTCATCTAATGACATAAAGCGGTCAACATTTTATAGAACAATGGCAGAATATAATCTAAATACAAATAATTATATCAAAGGGGTGATCAAAGATCACAAGCGATTATAATCAACCATAACATAGAAAGGTATTATCCACCATCTAAATTTATTTGTTACTGATTCGTCACTTAACGAATGAAAGACATAAACAAATCATATTATTGAAATGCGAATATGGTGAAGTGAATGAATAGTGCATGTCTACTCCCTCCCAATGATGCCTTCATCAACGATCAACAAGAACAACGACGCGTTAGGAGGCAAAGATGGTGCCACTAACCTCGAAGCTTCACCTCCTACACCATTAAATTACTCAATAAGAACAACGACATCAAGATACCACTCGCAACGCTCCTAACTCATATCCCAAAACCCAACGTTTGATTATATACTTTACTCAACTTGAACCACATTCTAGCAGAAACCGTAATGGACAGCGGTACTAAAAGTGACATAACTTTTGCTCTAAAATTTGTAAAAATGTAAACTCAGGCTTTCTTGAAAGGTAAAATTATCTACAACAACCTAGTTGGTGAAAAGCCCGAATTCTGTATGTATCTAACTCCAAAGACCGATGAACACCTTCAGTCGAGAACTACCCGACAAATCTGGGCAGCATCACGATAATAGCCATAACTTCCAATTGGCTAAACCAAACTTAGCGTTCTTTATCAATATGGAAAGGTTATAAAAATTTCTACAATAACCTAGTTGGGTGAAAACCCTTAATCTTCCATTATCATAATCATAATTTAAAAGACAACTTGATAGTTCAATCTCGTTAGGAAATCAGGACAGCAGGAAAGATTATATCATAACTTTTGATCCGTAAGACGGAATTTAGTGTTCTTGGCGGATACCGAAAGATAAGAACAATACCTATAAATCTCTAGGAGATGGAAATCTCCAATTCGGCCTCTAAGAATCCGAAATTGACCGCGCAACATCTGGACAGAACCGAACTAATAGCTGTAGCAGATCAATCCAACAATCCTAATCGATTTCGTATCTTCTACTAATCAAACAGCGAAGAACATCATTCGTTACCCTTGTAAAACCAGAGGAGATCGCTGAATTCCCCCGCAAAGAGCTCCTCTCCTCTTCTTCTCCTCTCTTCCTCCTCTTTTCTCCTTGGCTGCCGCCGCCCAAAGGGTTCTTCTCCCTCTCCCCTTCTTCTTGGACAGCAGCAATGGAGGGGGCGTGTACTATAGCGTTGGAGTTACTGTAGCAGCAGCGTCAGCACTATAGCATAGGGGTGCTACAGTACATCTAGGGTTATAGGCTTCCCTAATGGGCCAAGGCTATGGGCCTTTGGCCCAAGATTTAATCCCCCTTTTATAGAAATTCTGAAATTCTATTTTAAATCCCGATAAAATGGTTTGAAATTCAATTAAAATTCTTAAGATTGAACGGGGTATTACATTCTATCCCCCTTAAACAGAGTTTGACCCCGAATTCTACTCAAAAGAATACCAACTAAATTTAATAACCATGAATACTTACCCGACGTTAAAACTCTGGTTAAAACTCGTGCATGCGAGTTTCCATGTCCCAAGTCTCATCACGCTTAGACCATTACAGGTTATCTCAACACATAGGACATAAATGTAATATCATACTCGTTGGCCAACAACTCTATTGAAAACTGAAGCTTTGGACCTCTCAGGTACTCACTCAGCACTAGACATACCAGATGTTGCATACCCCGCGTATGAACCCAAGCGATACGTCAACTTCCTAATTTCTGCAACTATTGGAAACGAACAAATGTACCTGGGCCAAATCTCCCCTTTGGTACGAAAGCACACAACATGCTCAAAATCGAACTCTTCATCTAACAAGGGACACCTCCTTTAAACAAGAATGCACAACAGAACTGTTTCTTAAACCACTGATTCACAAAGAGAATCCAATTGAAATAGAGAATCCTCATCGCAACCACGCAATGCTAACCCTCCACCAAAAGGGTCAAATCCCAAAGTTGACAACTCATTACGAAAACAATTTCACTTTCTAAATAGACAGTTTACTAATGAATACCACGAAAGCTAAAGGCGAAATCTCTCGAATGCCCAAACCAGATACTCCTTTTGGTTTGTCTGAATTGGAAAGAATCAAACATATCAACACAGCGCCAACTCCAAATTGCGGAAGCGATCAGTCAACAACACAAAGCTCAAGCGAGAATAAAGAAAATGATTTGCTTCCCAAGAAAACATCCCTTTTCTCAGTTTTCTTTTTTAGGAATAAAATTTCTCTCAAACCTTGGAATTCGAATTCATCGCATACCACACGAGATCAAACCTCTTAAGTTAACATCCTCAAGTTATGCTCCAACCGAAATACATCGTCCACACGTTTGTGGAGAAGTTCTATTGGTCCCACCGAACACTCTAGACAATTTCTTCTACTAACGAAATTAATTTGATAGAAGGCACCCAAAACACCACAAAAAGGATCTCACGCAATCACATCACCTCCAACTTTCAAGAACAACAACTCAAAATCCTCAGTACACACGCTCATATACTACATCGGAAGGGTTCTATCAATGATCATTCCACTGCTCAAGAAACGTCATTATCTAATTTCTCTACACAAAACCATTGAGCGACCAAAGGTTTTGCATAAAAATACAAAGCCCAAAATTTAACCTCCAAGACCTCTACAACGAACTTCTCTTATAACAGATAGAGAAATCATCAAATTAAATCTCAAACATGCCCACAATTCTAACATACTCACTCATTGACATCATTAGAAATCACCCCCCACATTCTCACAATACTTTCCAATTGCATTACTCTAAAAAATTGATCAAGGTTTTCATACCTTCGATAATCCCCAACATTTTCACATGAACTAAAGTTCTGGAATTTCACTATACCATAGGTTCTACTTAGTTGTACCACTATTCAGTTTTTCTTCAACACCATACATTCCATTGGAATCAAATTTCCTCCAAGAGGCACAGGTCAAAACCAATTCATCTCTTACTACTCCTCCAATAGCTTGGTAGCAAAATCTCACCACTACAAATTCTTAACCACCACCAAACAGATGCCAAAATACGCTTTGAACACTTTGCAACACAAAACTGTTGATCCTTTCTCAAAAGAAAGAGGCGAATAAGTACAGGTTTCTGTCAGAACCCGGGATTAATATCCAGGATCCTCTGTGCATTTCTGGACTAGTCCCATAATCAGTAGCTAGTCCACACAGTAAACAAAATGATAACAAATTCATATCACAATTTTATGGATAAATAACAACAGAGTTGATTACAAAAGAGGCTTACAGGCCCACAATAAAGAACACAGCGGAAGACGAAGAAGTAGTAGAGTCTAGCAATCTGCCACAGGCAATCGACTGGGGTAGCGGCCGAGTCGTCGAGATCCACACGGGTAGCAAAGTCCTTCTCCTCTGAAATTTGTTTGCATAAGCAAGAATGAGCACAACTTCCGTGCTCGCAAGTTACACCCGTCAAGTAACAGAATGACATGCATATATGGATGTAACAAAGGATGTCTTATAGGGTTAATTTGCATAAAGCAGCATTTGACATTAAATACAATACTAAGTTCAAAAGCAAATATTCTATAACTTAAACATCATTTTATAAATTCTCACTTTTATAGTCAGATAACATTCACACATGAATGGTGAAGGATACCCTCCTATCACATGGCTTCCCGCCCAATTCCCATTTGGATAAACCAGTTTTGAAGAAGTCCTTTTCTGACAAAACCAAAATCTAACTTTGAGTGGTTCTGCTAGCATGTCCATGACTGTGGACACGGCTATTCGAATAGTTTTACACTCTGCAGAGGTTGTACAGCTTTACCCACAAGAGATAATCAACTTTCAATGTCCGTCTGACACACTTAGAAGGTGTGCGACTAAGTGATTATCACGAGGCCTTTACAATGTTCTGTCTTAATGTATTTATGCCCGCTAAGGTTTCGCTACCATTGGACTAGCCATCCTCCGGAAGCCCCCTCTTGCGCCAGATGGGTCTACTGTCTGACCAACACCCATACCAACAACATAGCACAAATGACACTAAGACATCACAAATTATTTAGCCAAGTCCCGCCCACACAGGACATGTGGTGGTACGGTAAGGCGTAGCATCATGCGCTCGAAGACCGGTCCTTAACTGACTTGGGCGACTTTCCATAAAACCCACAGGCCTTAACCTAACGATTAAGCCCGTGCATAAACCTGCACCCACCAATCATCCATTTCGCCCAAGTCCAAACCCATTTTTATTTTACTTTTCAAGTCATTTGTAAAACTCCCATGACACACCAATGCCAAGGGTACAATTTAAACAATAATTGATTGTTGGCTGACATTCCCCAAATGAAACAAGTTTGGTCTATACGCATGGCTAAGCAATACGTTTAAATGATCATAGTTCATACTATCGTATCAACTAGGTTTTATCTAGGGTGTCAATGTGTTTGATTCAATATCAACATGGGTCATACAAAGGATTTAGGTATAACTATGAATTGAAAATCAGGAATTTATATTACCGAATATAAATAAGCATGCAGTAATAATTTAAAAATAGAATATAAATAATTTAAAATAATGGGATCAATATGATCAGCGGTATAACTTGCCTCGCTTGAGGTGGCGTTGTTTTTCTTAATGAGATCACCTTCACCGAGCGTCAGTGTTGAGGTGGCGTTGTTTTCTTAACGGTCACCTAGTACTCACAAGTACTTTCTTGGGTAGTCAAGTGTACAATCACGATGATCATACAGTCAAAATCAATCCTCTTATGTTGTTCTTCAATCGGCGTTGAAATCTGATTCTCCGAAGTCGTCGAAATCTAATCGTGAAAAGAAGCCAAATTCAAACTAAATTCAAATAACAATTCAAATGAACTCCAAATCAAAATATTTTGGTTTAGATAGCTAGATTATAAT
The DNA here is from genome assembly GCA_036346255.1 of Ampelocalamus luodianensis. Lineage (NCBI taxonomy): Eukaryota > Viridiplantae > Streptophyta > Magnoliopsida > Poales > Poaceae > Ampelocalamus > Ampelocalamus luodianensis. Next base: position 417,492 of record JAYEVH010000333.1, read on the forward strand.
TTTATAAAGATTTTGCAACTTGAATCACCCAAATCGGAGTTTGGATGCAAAAGATATGAACTTCGGAAGATTGGAAATACATGAAATGATATATTTAGGATCTACAAGGATTACTGGCCAAAAGGGATCAAAATTAAATAATTTTGGTGTGGTTGGCTAGATCTTAATTTTATATGAATTTAGGAATTTGAATCGACGAAATCGGAGTTCGTATGAGGGAGAACGAACCCCGGGAAGTTTTAAATCTAAATAAAACCCTAAAATCAGATTTTATTGAATTTCCCGAATTGTTTTTCTAACGAAAAAGGGATTTATGACGCACTGCTGACGTCAGCCCTTGGATTTTCGGAATTAAAGGAATTAAAATGAATTGCTGACATGTGGGGCCCACGCGTCATAGACACGGCCCATGGTGGACTGATTCCACCGAGGCAAGGGCGAGCTGGGGCGGTGGGCTAGCCACGCGGGCGTGCCACGTGGGCGGTCACGTGAGCGAGGATGCGACGTGGCGCTGACCTGGCCGTGAGGGGGCAGGTGAGGTGGCAAGGCCACGTCACCGTGACACCGGCGGCGCTCGGGTTCGCCCGGCAACGGCGAGCGGCGGCTCTACTCCGGTTGCGAGTGGTGCGGAGGTAGAGGCACTGTGCGCTCTCCGCGGTGCTCAAAGCGGCCGAGTCGGCGGTGGCCGGGGTGGCGCCGGAGCGGAGGACGAAAACGGCTGTTGTCGGGGATGTCAACCGAAGATGCTCCGGAGCGAAGAAGGGGTGCGTGAGGTAGCTCCGGTGTTGGGGAGGGCGGTGGTACAGTCCACGGCGGCTAGGCGACGCTGGTGGCGGAGGGTTTCGAGGTTTTGACCGGCGGCGGCAAAACCCTAGAATCAAGATTGCGGCGGCGCTAGAGCGAGAGGGGAGGAGAGGTTGGCGGTGCTGGGTTTAGGGCGAAGAGGCGATGCCGGGGCGCTCCTTTATAGGGCGAGGGCGGTGAGGGTTCACCGTGGCGTGCAAGAAGACCGAGCGGCTTGCCGGCGGTGATTGGGGAAATTGGGGAAGAAAAAGGAAAGAAACTGGGTCCAAACGGGCGCGGTGATGGCGGGGCTTTGAATGCGCGGGATTGCGCGAAGAAAAGGGGAGAGAAACGCGACGAAGACGAGCTCCCGTGCAGACGCTAATGGCGGCGGCATTTGCGCCTGGAAGAGGAAGATGCGGGGAGGAAGACGGGTCGCGGGCCATCGGATCTTCATCCGATGGTGAGGAGAGGAGGAGGGGGCGGTGAGAGCGTGGAGTGGTAGTGGCCGTCCGATCCAAATCGGACGGTGGGGTAGATGGGTAGGCGCGCGGGCGGAGGTGGGCCGGAGTCGGGCTGGCGCGGGGAGAAAAGGGAGATGGGCCGGGAGAGTTTAGGCCCGAAAGGGGTAAGGATTTCCAATTGATTTTTCTAATTGATTTAAATCTAGAAATTCAAAAGGAGTTTAGAAAATAGCAAAATACATCCAAAAATTCTAGAAAAATTCACAGAAATTTCTAGAGGCATTTTGGACTTAATTAAAATAGTTCCAACTTAAGGTTGGCTACAGTGTTTGCAAATAAATTATTTTGGCTTCAAAATAATTTGGAAAAAGCTTTTAAAATCCCAGAAAATTCCAGAAATTAATGTAATTTAATTTTTCAGATCAAACCAGCTGAATCTTCAAGAACTTCAAATAAATTTTAAATTTTTGGACTTTTAATACTTCAGAGATTCAAATAAAGCAATAGAACTCACTTCAAATTTCAGAAAAACCAATAAGATAATAACTTTATTTATTTTTATTTTTGGTAACATAACCTTGGGATGTTACAGTTTCGTCACGCAGGAAAACGTTGCTCCTCACAGTGAGCATGAAACCAAAAGAATTATTCTGAGAATGATGATCTTGGAAAACGAAAGTTAAGTTCGCAATTGAGGGTACACATCCCTCAAAAGGGAATAGCAAATAACAACCAATAAGAAAAAAAATACATTGCGATTGAAACTCGACATCTCTTGAGTGGAAAGAGCAGAAAGTTTGGGAACGATTCAAATAACCTCAATTTACAAAACTTGACTCAAATACTCCTACTGCACTCTTTCCTTTAACACTGAAATCAATCCTATGACTAACAACACTTTGCCACAATGAACAAGATAAGGTCTTTAGTCCAAACCACAAGAACTAATTAAAGACCAAATACAATTCTTCATCACATCATATTTGCTCGGAACAGTTCAACTACACAAGAAACAGGGGATCCAAATGATCTCAGCCACCAAACTCGAAACATTTTCATTTACGGGATTTCACGAAAAGCAAGCAGATTATCCTCCTCTTAAAGGAGCCAACATAATTTTCTTTGATTGTAACCTCACGTTGCCAACTCAGACCAAAAAGCCTTTAAGATTAAAACACACGAATCTCTTAAGAAGCAACAGGACAATCCAATACCTCAATTTATTTAAAATCATTTCAGCTACCAGATGATTCTTGAGCTCCAAAATATCACTAAAGCTAAACTTTAAATATTCTCATCTGAACGATATCACCAAAGGCGATCAAATTACTACAAGTATTAACATCAATTTCACAATAACAATTAGAAAACACTTCGAAAGACCCATGTGAAAAGAATGGGTTGATTCTTTCTCAAAAGAAGAGGCAAATGAAAACGATTTTCACCAACTAGAAAATCATTTACCACTTGCAATGAACACAGGACCAAGGGAAAAACCAATTAAGCAATGAACTTATAGAACATAAGTGGAGTCCACAGTTGAAAGCATAGGCCTCACAAGAAGAGAATATCAAACCTTAACAGATAAGAACAAACAAGCATTCAAGATCAAATCACTTGCATCACTGAAGAACCATTATAACTTTGCGACATATCGCTTTACTCGACAAACTTTGTTTACCACATAAAGCTTGAACCCCCAAAAGATCATGAACACAAAACTTGAAATTTGATCATTTAAGAAATATCACGAAAGGCGATCAAATTTCTTTCTCTATAACAGAATCAATATTACCCTCACATTACTGAACATTTTTATTAAGATCATTAACATACATTCCTTGTAACAATCAATTTACCTTTCTATCACATCAATAAATCTTCTAAAGGAAACATGACAAATCGTGTCATAGAAATCTCCAGCATCAAATGGGATTATAATAATAACTTATTCTAGAGAAGAAACCTAGTGCGAAAGCCGCAAAGCTGAATCAAACCTCTTTTTTATCAAGCTCATTTACCCTTACTGACGCTCAACGTCAGTATAGCACACACTAATAGCACTCTAACCAATAATACTACCGATGATTATCTAATCATGGAAGCATTCATGGTCCCACCCTTGTTCAGAAATTGGAATGAAATATATTTACACTTCAGCAATGGAATATTTATAAAATAAGGTTTTGGAAGTCAATACAACCACCCACATCCATTACTTCATACATATAACAACAATTTAGCAAGGCAAAATAAGGTGAATCTAGCATTTGTACAAATTCTTTAGGTATCCAAATGGAAGACATATTTAAGGTTAATATTTATCAAGACAAAATTAACTTCACTTTTGAAGACATTAACTAAGAGTCATTGGTTTGCACCAAGATATTAAGCCAACCTGATAACTCCTACCATACCAAATAATTCTCTTAATTAAAACCTCTTAGGTATGTATGACAATACATCATTAAAGGGTTTTGACATACTCTTTCTCATAAGAGAGGTATAAAATTTCAGCTCACAAATTAACCAAAAAGAAATATGCAAGGTCAATGCACCCACTTAATAAAGAACTTCCAAAAGAAATCTTCCACTGCCCGAAATTCCAAGCGAACAATTGAGCTACATTTTCCAACAGAGGATAAAACAGAACTTTCGTGAAAAGATCAATCTTGCAAATTAACTACGTTCACAAGTAGCCAAAATATCACATTAGTCGGAAGAACAATATTTATTTCAAAGAACAAATTGAGACCAAATGGAGCTGGTCCACTTCAATATAACCACCAAACAATAGAAGTTCATCAGCGCAGGAACTACAACCAGGAGACCAAATACAAGCTCAAGGAAGGCAACAACTTCATGAAAGATCTCATGCTCAACACAAAACTAAAGAACGGGGGTAAGTACTTCTCTAATCCCCTACCCTGAACGGTGGTGTAGCCTGGCGAAACCCAGGACAACAACCATGACGTCAACTTCTAAACATCCGTTACCAACACGCATGACCGTAAAAATCAACTATGAATATATGGGATCATCTCATGAAAATCATGGGATAATTTCATAGATATAGGATATCACATCCTATCATAGATTAACAACAAAAAGATAGTACAAAAGCAATCGATACAGTATAGCATAATAAAACACATCACTAGAAATGCGGATGTAATGGATTTCCCCAAACCCCACCTACTGTGCACAGTGTGTCATTTTAATAATTTAATTACCACGGACCCAAAGCCCGCTCTGATACTAACTGTAACACCCTGGCCATTCGGAAGCCAAAATGTTACCTAAAGAATCTAACATACAACCATAATGCGGAAGAATTTAAACAATATCTCATCTAATGACATAAAGCGGTCAACATTTTATAGAACAATGGCAGGAATATAATCTAAATACAAATAATTATATCAAAGGGGTGATCAAAGATCACAAGCAGTACTTAATCAACCATAACATAGAGAAAGGTATTATCCACCATCTAAATTTATTTGTTACAGTTCGTCACTTAACGAATGAAAGACATAAACAAATCATATTATTGAAATGCGAATATGGTGAAGTGAATGAATAGTGCATGTCTACTCCCTCCCAATGATGCCTTCATCAACGATCAACAAGAACAACGACGCGTTAGGAGGCAAAGATGGTGCCACTAACCTCGAAGCTTCACCTCCTACACCATTAAATTACTCAATAAGAACAACGACATCAAGATACCACTCGCAACGCTCCTAACTCATATCCCAAAACCCAACGTTTGATTATATACTTTACTCAACTTGAACCACATTCTAGCAGGAAACCGTAATGGACAGCGGTACTAAAAGTGACATAACTTTTGCTCTAAAATTTGTAAAAATGTAAACTCAGGCTTTCTTGAAAGGTAAAAAAATTATCTACAACAACCTAGTTGGTGAAAAGCCCGAATTCTGTATGTATCTAACTCCAAAAGACCGATGAACACCTTCTGTCAGAACTACCCGACAAATCTGGGCAGCATCACGATAATAGCCATAACTTCCAATTGGCTAAACCAAACTTAGCGTTCTTTATCAATATGGAAAGGTTATAAAAATTTCTACAATAACCTAGTTGGGTGAAAACCCTTAATCTTCCATTATCATAATCATAATTTAAAAGACAACTTGATAGTTCAATCTCGTTAGGAAATCAGGACAGCAGGAAAGATTATATCATAACTTTTGATCCGTAAGACGGAATTTAGTGTTCTTGGCGGATACCGAAAGATAAGAACAATACCTATAAATCTCTAGGAGATGGAAATCTCCAATTCGGCCTCTAAGAATCCGAAATTTTTCACGCAACAATCTGGACAGAACTCAACTAATAGCAGTAGCAGATCGATCCAGCAATCCTAATCGAATTCGCATCTCCTACTAATCAAACAGCGAAGAACATCATTCGTTACCCTTGTAAAACCATAGGAGATTGCTGAATTCCCCCGCGAAGAGCTCCTCTCCTCTTCTTCCTCCTCTTTTCTCCTTGGCTAGCGGCACCTGAAGGGTTCTTCTCCCTCCCCCCTTCTTCTTGGACAACAACAATGGAGGAGGCGAACTATGCGCGGAGTTCTTGTGCAGTGGTGGCGACACTGTAGCCTGAGGGTGCTACAGTACATCTAGGGTTATAGGCTTCCCCTAATGGTCCAAGGCTATGGGCCTTTGGCCCAAGATTTAATCCCCTTTTTACAGAAATTCTGAAATTTCATTTTAAATCCCGATAAAATAGTTTGAAATTGAATTATAATTCTTAAGATTGAATGGGGTATTACATACACACCTCCACCCTGACACACAGTCAATGTCAAGACTCTATAACTTACTAAGTTAGGCATGTCCCAAACTAGGCATGTGGTCGTACAGTTATGGCTCACTTCAATGGCGTAGAAAAGTCCTTAATTGACCACGGCGAGACTGCCCAATTTCTATCCAAATTACCAAGATTCATATTTTCCCAGCACGCAGTCCACCATATCACAATTCTTCTCACTTGCCTTAGTCCAAATCTTTTTTCACCCTGTTGGTTAAGTGCAACACATGCCATTAACGAGTGACAACATACAACAAAAAAAAATCCATAAAGATGTTCCATAATCACTTAATCTAGTTTAGATTTGCATCTCAGAATTATATCAATAACTCGTTGTATGGCTAAACAGGCTAATCGTATCTAACCAACCCATGTTGATGCTATGATAATACTAACTAGTAATTAACCAAGCTAGGGTGACAAAAGATCTTGGTAATACAATGAGCAAGGTGGATATTGTCAAGTAGGTGTATAGCTAATCTCAAAGCATTTTAAGAATTAAATAATTGAAATAACATACAATAGTTTGAATCAAAGTAATTTTGAAAAACTAGGATCAACATGGTCAAAGGTACAACTTTCCTTGAAACAAGTCTTGACATTGGTCTTGAGCTTGATCAACTCCTCCTTCCTCAAAAGTCCAGAAGTATCAACATCTACTCGTAAATGAAAGAGAAAACACAAATAAATACCAAACAAGGCAATAAATGAACTCTAAAAATTAAATAAAAATCACAGGAAGGTAGAGCTTGAATTTATATGAATTTAGAGACTTGAATGGGCTCAATCGGAGTTCGTATGACGAAGAATGGGCTCTCGGAATATTTAAATCTAAGAAAAAGAGAAAGAAAACATTATTTCGGATTTTTGGAATTTTCTTTCTAAAGGAAATTCTGAAATATTGCATCAACATGACATCGGCAATAAATTCCAGAATTAAAAGAAAATCCCAAAAATAGAAAATAGTGACTGACATGTGAGACCCACAGTCTATGGACCGGGTCCATGGATTCTGGTCCACGGGTCTACGGGCTCACGAGTCTACAGCATTGTGTGCTGACAGTGGGGTCCACATGTTAGGGGCTCGGTCCACCGTAGACTAAGTCCACGTTGACTGGGCTAGGGTTTTAGTCGTGGGTGGCGCTAAGGTGGCTAGGGTTTGCACACGTGGCGCACAGGTGTCGCTGAGGCCGAAGGTGACAGGGCGACACATGGGAGGGAGACGCTGACATGGCAACAATGCGAGGCAAGGCTGGCGCTGCACACTATTGACATGGCACACGTGGCGACACGATGGCGAACAGATAAGCAACCACATCAACTGAAATCGACGGCTATCACGGCTCAACAACGGCGACAACGAACGACGGCGACTGGCGACGAAAGAAGGTCATCACCGGCATGCTTATGCTCCGACAAAGTCATCCCTCAGATTAGATGCGGCCATAAAGGTTGGCAAAGGGCTCAACGGTGGCAAGGGTAACGTCAAAGCTCGGTTTGACGGCTATACTACAGCTAAGGGTTCCGACGAGGTCTTGGACACACTCGCTGGCTTCCTAAGGACGAGGCGATGCTAACGGGTGGCGCACATGACCCAATGGTCACCAGCGATGACGAGAATGCAGCGGCGATGACGATATAGAGCAACAGCGATGGCTCGATGGTGCTACGGCACTATGGCCTTCCTCCAGTGAAGAGAGTGCATGCACGGGGTAGAACACAACACGACGATTCCTACGGTGAAGACGACAACGACATGGGCTCACCAATGGTGGCAGAATCGAAGAAATCATGAGGTGACGGTGCTAGGGTTAAGTCTCCAAATCCAGCGAAACAGCGGTGATCTAAGGCTTTGGGCTTCAGAGGATTAGGGGCGGGGTCTGCGGTGATCAATTTGACACGAACGTTGAGGGCTTAAACATACTATAGTGGCAGGGCAGTAGGAGCGTCCGTGTACGTGATGACGGTGGAGTCCAACTCGTGTTCGCGACGGAGATGATGAATAGTGCATAGGATGGGGCCCACACGTCAGCTACTGTAGCTCGGGTGAAACCGCGTCACACATGGCATCGGTGTGGCTAGTAGGTGGGACTAGGGGCACACTCGCGGAGAGATAGAGAGAAGGTGAGCTGTGGCGGCGGTTTGGGCCACAAGTGGGAGAAATGGGTCGGGGCAGCGGGAATCCGACCTAAAGGAATTTCCTGGATTTTTAATAGGTTTTCTATTTTAGAAAATACAAAAAATCTAAATGGCAAATTAAAAATAGCAAGTGAACTCAAAAAAATTCCAGAACAATTTGCAAAATATTTCCAAGCACAAAGAACTCAAATAAAATAAATTTGGAATTAATTGATGTTCATATTAATCATATTAATTTTTTTGACTTTAAAAGTTCCTTTTAAGTTTTATTAAATTCAAATAAAATTTGGTGAAATTTTCCAAGGGGCTAAACTACTCAAAAAAATGTTTTGAAACTTCAAAAATTGGGATGTTACACCAACCTAAACCAAGCTGAAGCTACTAGCCTTCAACCCCCCTTAATAGTACGACCAAAGAAAAAATAAATCTGTAATACCCCATTTAATTAAAATAGAAAATAGATTAATTTAATAGAAAAGGATTAGGGGAGAGAGAGGTAAGAAGCCTTACTGGGCTGCCAACCCAAGCCCAAACCGAGTCCATCTTGGACTCACCAAGTGGGGGTCGGGCTGCCCAATTAAGGTGGAGGGCAGCCGGCTTCTTGCCCTAGCCCCTGCTCTTGGCCGCCTAGCACCAAGCTACCTTCTCTACTTTGTCGCCTTCCCTGCGCCCTGCTGCCACCCTCCCCTCTACCACATGCTCCTACTCCTAGCACGCCGCACGCCAGCACCTGCCTGCCCTACTAGCCGAGCCACCCTGCTGTGTTTGCTACTGCTGCCAGCTGGAAGGAAGCAAGGAAGAAGACCAGCAAAGGAGAAGAAAGGCAAGAAGAGGAAGGAAGGAAGGAGAAGGGAGAGAAGGAAGAGAGGAGAATCTAGGTTTTTTTTATCCATCCCGATCGTCGTCTAATTTCGAGGGGTAACGATATGGAAATCCTTGCTTTTATCTTAGATTGATGTTTAATCAAAGGATAGAGTAGATTGATCACAGGAATTGGTAGATTGGTGATGCCTTGTGTAATATCCCGACTTTCTTTTGAGCGTACAATTCAAATTGAGAGAGAATTAATGTAATTCTCCGATAGTGCTAGAAATAATTTTCGGAAGAAAATACTTAATCGGTAGAAGGTTTCTTTTGGGAAAACGCATAATCAGGAGATTAGAGGGGGTTTTCTGCATTTTCCTGGCAACCTGGACCTGGGCCTTGGCCCATGAGGCCTGGCTGGCCATTGGGGGGAGGTGCCACCCTCCCCCAAAACCCTAGCCGCCCCTTTTCCCCCTCTCCTCCCCACCTTGGCCGCCACCTCCCTCCTCTCCCCTTCCCCCTCCATCTTGCGCCTCCCCCTGCTGGTTGCAGCCCCTTCTCCACCTCCATTGCTGCCGCCCCAAGACCCTAGTGCAGCACCCCCACCTCCCGGAGCCGTCCCTTGGTGCCGATCTCCGCTTTGCCGGCTTCTCGCGAAGGTAGGAGCGGTGTTTCGTGGAATTGGCTGATCAAGAAGGAGGGGAACATCTTCGTGGATCAACCATCGGCTCCCTGGTTGCTGCAAGGGTAACGAATGCCGATCCTCGTCGTTTGATTAGTAGTAGATGCGATTTGGTTAATTTTTGATTAGATCGTATTGCTGTGAGTAGAAAGTCGATTCTGTCCAGAATGTTGCGGGGTCTGTTTCGTGATGTTAGAGGCCGAATTTCAGTTGTCCATCTCCTAGAGATATTTAGGTTTTGTTCTTAGCTTTCGGTGGCCACCAAGTACACTGAATTCCGATGTACGGATAAAAAGTTATGTTAGTTTTCGTCTCTGCTGTCCAGAATCCTGACGAGAATAAATTGTCAAGTTGTCTTTTAAAATATGAGTGTGTTAATGGAACATTCAGGGCTTTCACCCAACTAGGTTATTGTAGGCCTTGGTCTTAGCTTTTGATATTGTTAAAGAATGCTCAATTCGGAGTTGTAGATTAAAAGTTATGATCGTTTTCTTACTACTGTCTTATTTATGTAGACAGATTACATTCTGCTGTTTCAGATTATCTGTCGATAAATTAAATTGGCCGAATTGGGTTACCTTGTCAACTAGAGTATTGTAGTTATGCCAGTTAAGAATCCATAGAAATTGTTCTCACCTCATTCCGAGTTCCATACCAATAGACATGATTGTTACCGTTCTGCTGTCCAGTTTTGGGTTGTGCCTGAGTAGTCTGTTTTCATATTAGAGCTAACTAGTTAATTGTGGGTTATTGGGAAGGAGTTGTAGAACGTTATTGGAAGCGCTCTGTTGTATGTTGTATTTATTTCGAGTACTTACTTGTGTAGGCAGAGAGGCTTGGGTTTAGGACATCTTCTTTGCCTACTACATGGCGCTTATTTGAAGGCAAGTACATTGACTTTTGTGTGATTTGTAAATGATGGATGCTCGATGTTTAATATTGTGTTTTGTTCGATATGAGAGAAGCTTCAATATTCATGTTCCGTCCACGGGAGTGGAATATCCACGGGAGTGGAGGTTAAAGAATACAAGAGGTTCCAAGGATTATGTTCCTTGCGTATGTTCTTTCATATGTGTGCAGATGATGTTAGTCATATAACTTATGTTCATTAATGCATCCATGTTCATGTTCCATCCACGGGAGTGGAGCTCCACGGGAGTGGAGTCTAAAGTCCCATCAATTCTAGTATGGGCATGTGAAGTCCCACCATTCCAATGTGGGCAGTTTTGGACACCCGTATGAAACGTTCTTCATACGGTATTTTGGATCCCGTATTTCGATAAATGCGGGCTTAAGTGCACACCACAGGTGTGTCACTAGCTATACTGAGTATAAGGATGTGTGCGATCCATTCTTTTCATTAAATCCATTCATTCTATTCATTCATGCACTCATTCGGGGTATGTTCGCATTCTTTAATGATGAGGTCTTGTTCGTATTTGTGGTATGTTCATTTATTCACTGTACTTGCTGAGTCATGGACTCATTCTTGCTTTGTTTGTTTATTTTAGGTGATCATTGATGCTGGCTCTATAGAGAGGGAGTAGACACGCACTAATCTTGCAATTCACCATAATCAAGTTCAACAATATGATTTAGTTTCTATCTTTCATTCGTTAAGGGATGAACTGTAATAAATAAATTTAAATGGTGAAGGAAGGATAACTTCTCCATGTTGTGATTGATTATGTATTGCTTGTGATCTTCGATCATCCTTCGTTACACTTGCTTGAATTCAGACTATTGTCATGCCATGGTTCTATTAAGTAGTGATTTCTTTATATCATTAGTTGATATTATTCAAATTCTTTTGATTATGGTTGTATGTTAGATCCTTTAGGTAACATTTTGGCTTCCGGATAGCGGTGTTCTGATTGGTATCAGAGCGGGCTTTAGATCCGTGGTAATTAAGTTATTAAAATGACACACTATGCACAGTAGGTGGGGTTTGGGTAATCCATCGTATCCGTATTTTCTATTGGTGTGTTTCATCATGTTGAACTGTTCTTGAATTGCTTCTGTACTATCATTCTTGTTGTTAATCTATGATCTGCTGTGATATTGAATATCTATGAACTAATACTATGATTGTCATGAGATGATCCTGTATATTCATAATTGAGTATTTTGGTGAAGCATGTTGTTAACGGATGATAAGAAGTGGAGGTCGTGGTTGTTACTCAGGATTCACGAGTTACACCACTTTGTTCGCGATGCGTGGTTAGAGGAGTAGTTACCCAGAGTACCATAGTCTCGGTGTTAAGCGTGAGTTGCTTTAGAAAGTTGTTCTCTTTCTTGATTTCTGAATTTGTCAATTCTTGTCCTGTGGTGGTTGATGAATTTCTCCTGGGTTTGTGGTTCATGATAGTTTATGGTTTTCAATAGATCCCTCTTGGTTCTCTGAAACAATTATTGCTTTTCGACTATTGAGTTGCTTTTACTACTTGTGGTCGTTGTCAATTGGCAAGATTGATGTTTTCATGGTTGCTACTTCTTTCTCATTGAAAAATAATGACTCATTTACTCGTTTGATAGCTTTGTTAGTGAGAGTTTTCCGCTGTAAGTTCGTTTGCATGGGAAAGCTTTGGCTTTGTGTGTTTCTTTTGGATTACTTCGAGCGTTGAGGTTTGAAGTCTCTCTTTTGCTGAAGTAAGGTGTTAGAATCCTTTTGTGATGCCTTGCCATGCTTAAAATGATAAGTTATAACTAAACGAATAAATTGCTATGATGTGAGTTACCAAGTTGGGTTGTTTGCATGGTGCAAATCAATTATTCTTAACTACCATCCATGAAAGTGAAACTGATTAATTTGAAAGGTCCTTATATTTGATACATGGTGTATGTTAAATAAAGACTGTCTATATCTGTTCAGAACCTATGGATCCTGATATGCTGAAATTGTTGAAACCTGTATAAATTATCTATCGATTCGCGAAACCTTGTTTATAGAAAATTATGTTAGTGAATCTTTAATCATCTTTTGAACTGATTTCTGAACAGAGGTGAAATGTTGAATCTATGTTTATAAATGGTTAAGTGATTGCAAATGGAATTAGTACCGTATGTACACACATGATTAGTACAATCATCAATTGTTAATGAGTGCTGAAGAAGGTGTTGAGCAACACCAACAGTTGAGTAGATGAATTTCGTAAGTAGTCTTTGATAGCGTGCATTGTGATATTGTTATTGCTTAGCATAATCTGGTTATAATAAATTTGTTTCAACCTTGTGGTTTGTGTTCCCTTTGGGAAGTTTTAGGATGGAGTAATAAAGTTTGATATTTCTTGGTACTAGTATATGTTGTCGATGTTGTTAAATCGTCAAAATGTGAGAATGAGGTTAATTCTCGTAGTAATTTGATCACCCATGGTGATATTTCCTAAATGATCAAATTTCAAGTTTTGTGTTCTCAATCTTTTGGGGGTTCAGGCTTTATGTGATAAATGAGGTTTATCGAGTAACGATATGTTGCATAGTTATAATGGTTCTTCAGTGATGCAAGTGCTTCGATATTGAATACTTATCTGTTCTTATCCGTTAAGGTTCGATATTCCCTTCTTGTGAGGCTTATGCTTTCAACTGTGGACTCCACTTATATTCTATGAGTTCATTGCTTAATTGGTTTTTCCCTTGGTCCCGTGTTCAGTGCGAGTGGTAGATGAGTTTTCTAGTTGGTGAAAATCGTTTCCATATGTCTCTTCTTTTGAGAAAGAATCAACCCATTCTTTTCACGTGGGTCTTTCGAAGTGTTTTCTAATTGTTGTTGTGAGATTGATGTTAATACTTGTAGTAATTTGATCGCCTTAGGTGATATCGTTCAGATGAGAATATTTCAAGTTTAGCTTTCGTGATATTTTGGAACTCATGAATCATCTGGTAGTTGAAAATATTTTGAATAAATTAAGGTATTGGATTGTCTGTTGCTTCTTAAGAGATTTGTGTGATTTAATTTTAAAGGCTCTTTAGTGCAGAATTGGCAACATGAGGTTGCAATCAAAGAAGTTATGTTGGTTCCTTTAAGAGGAGAATAATCTACTTGCTTTTCGAAATCTGTAATTGGAAATGTTTGAGTTTGGTGGCTGAGATTATTTGGATCTCATGTTTCTTGTGTAGTTGAACTATTCTGAACAAATATAACGTATTGAAGAATTTTATTAGTTTTTAATTGGTCCTTGTGGTTTGGACTAAAGACCTTATCTTGTTCGTTGTGGCAAAGCGATGTTAGTCAAAGAATTAATTTCAGTGTTAAAGGAAAGAGTGTAGTAGGAATATTTGAGAATTTGAGTCAAGTTTTGTAACTTGTGGTTATTTGAATTGTTCATAATTTTTTTTTGCTCTTTTCACTCAAGAGTTGTCGAGTTTCAATCGTAATGTCATTTTTTTTCTTATTAGTGGTTATTTGCTATTCCCTTTCGAGGATCGTGCCCTCCATTGTGAACTCAATTTTCGTTTTCCCGGATCTTCATTGCAGTTATTTCTTTTGGGTTTCGTGCTCACGGTGAGCAGCAATATTTTCCTGTGTGGTGAAATTTGTCCTTATTCGCCTCTTTATTTTGAGAAAGGATCAACAGTTTTGTGTTGTAAAGTTTTTACAAAGCGTAAGTTGTCAATTGTTTGGTGGTGGTTAAGTGATTGTAGGGGTGAGATTTTGCTACCAAGCTATTGGGGGAGTAATACAAGATGAGTTGGCTTTGACCTGAACCTCTTGGAGGTAAGTTGATTCAAATGGAATGTATGGCTTCGAAGTAAAACTGTATAGTGTTCGACTAAGTAGAATCTATGGTATAGTGTAGTTCCAGAACTTTGGTTCATGTTGAAATGTTGGGGATTATCAAATGTATGGAAACCTTAATCAATTTTATTGAGTAACACAATTGGAAAGTATTGCGATGTTGTGTGAGTGATTCCTGATGATGTCAATGAGTGAGTATGTCGGAACTGTGGGGATGTTAGAGATTTAATCCGATGATTTCATTATTTGTTATAAGAGGAGTTTGTTGTAGAGGTCTCGGAGGTTAAATTTGGGCTTTCCATTTTCATGCTAGACTTTTGGTCGCCCAAAGATTTGTGCGTAGAGGAGATAGAAAACTGGAGTACTCTGAGTAGTGGAATGATTGTCGATATAATCCTTCTGATGTAGTTCATGAGCGGATGTGTTGAGGATTCTGATGTGTTATTCTTGAAAGTTGGAGGTGACGATATTGCATGGGTTTTTGAGGTGTTTTGGTGCCTTCTATCAAATTAATTTCATCAGTTGAAAGAGTTGTCTAGAGTGTTCAGTGGAATCAATAGAGTCTCTCCACAAAGTGTGGATAATGTATTTCGGTTTAAGCCTAAATTTGAGGATGTTAAATTAAGAGGTTTGGGACGGTATGATATGCGATGAATTCGAATTCCAAGGTTTGAGAGATATTTTATTCCAAAAAGTGAAACTAAGAAAAAAGATGTCTTCTTGTTTAGTGAAGCGTTTTCTTTATTCTCGCATGAGCTTTGTGCGGTTGACCAATGTCTTTCGTAAGTTGAGTTTGACTCGATTTTGGTATGTGTGGTTCTTATCGGTTCAGGAAGAATAAAGGAAGTTTTTGATTTGAGTATTCAAGTGTTTTTTCCCCTTTGGTTTTCGTGATGTTCATTATAAATTGCCACTTGGAAAGTGGAAAGGTTTTCTTGATGAAATTCGATTTGGATTTTACTCTTAGTACCAGATTGGTAGCGTATAGTTGTGATGTGAATCTTTCTTATTCAGATGTGTTTCTTTGGTAAAAGAGTTTGCTTAAAGAGAGTTTTGTCGTATGTTTCTGGTTAAAGGGAGTGATCCTTGTTAGATGAAGAGTTCGATTTCGAGCATGTTTCACTTTGACCGTTTAACGTCATTGACCATCGAGTAGGATCTTACCTTCGATTATCTTCTGATGAGTGTACTGGATATGTCGGGTTGGCGATTAGGGCGGTCATCGTTTACGTGTTGTGTTGTGATCTCTTGGGCCGAGGAGGCTACTTGGGAGTTGGAATTTCGCATGCGTGGCGTTATCGATTAGTTCGCGAGTATCCGTTACCGTTGTTAAATTCGAGTCGTAGTTTTCTTTGTTGTAGATCGGCGTTTAGATTCGGGGTCGAATCCTTTTAAGGGGGGTAGAATGTAATATCCCGACTTTCTTTTGAGCGTACAATTCAAATTGAGAGAGAATTAATGTAATTCTCCGATAGTGCTAGAAATAATTTTCGGAAGAAAATACTTAATCGGTAGAAGGTTTCTTTTGGGAAAACGCTTAATCAGGAGATTAGAGGGGGTTTTCTGCATTTTCACAGCAACTGGACTGGGCCTTGGCCCATGAGGCCAAGCTGGCCATTGGGGGGAGGTGCCACCCTCCCCAAAACCCTAGCCGCCCTTTTCCCCTCTCCTCCCACCTTGGCGCCACCTCCCTCCTCTCCCTTCCCCCTCCATGTTGCGCCTCCCCTGCTGGTTGCAGCCCTTCTCCACCTCCATTGCTGCCGCCCAAGACCCTAGTGCAGCACCCCACCTCCGAGCCGTCCTTGGTGCCGATCTCGCGTTGCGGCTTCGCGAAGGTAGGAGCGGTGTTTCGTGGAATTGGCTGATCAAGAAGGAGGAACATCTTCGTGGATCAACCATCGGCTCCCTGGTTGCTGCAAGGGTAACGAATGCTGATCCTCGTCGTTTGATTAGTAGTAGATGCGATTTGGTTCATTTTTTATTAGATCGTATTGCTGCGAGTAGAAAGTCGATTCTGTCCAGAATGTTACGGGGTCTGTTTCGTGATGTTAGAGGCCGAATTTCAGTTGTCCATCTCCTAGAGATATTTAGGTTTTGTTCTTAGCTTTCGGTGGCCACCAAGTACACTGAATTCTGATGTACGGATAAAAAGCTATGTTAGTTTTCGTCTCTGCTGTCCAGAATCCTGACGAGAATAAATTGTCAAGTTGTCTTTTAAAATATGAGTGTGTTAATGGAACATTCAGGGCTTTCACTCAACTAGGTTATTGTAGGCCTTGGTCTTAGCTTTTGATATTGTTAAAGAACGCTCAATTCGGAGTTGTAGATTAAAAGTTATGATCGTTTTCTTACTACTGTCTTATTTATGTAGACAGATTCTGTTCTGCTGTTTCAGTTATCTGTCAGTAAATTAAATTGGCCGAATTGGGTTACCTTGTCAACTAGAGTATTGTAGTTATGTCAGTTAAGAATCCATAGAAATTGTTCTCACCTCATTCCGAGTTCCATACCAATAGATATGATTTTTACCGTTCTGCTGTCCAGTTTTGGGTTGTGCCTGAGTAGTCTGTTTTCATATTAGAGCTAACTAGTTAATTGTGGGTTATTGGGAAGGAGTTGTAGAACGTTATTGGAAGCGCTCTGTTGTATGTTGTATTTATTTCGAGTACTTGTGTAGGCAGAGAGGCTTCGGGTTTAGGGACATCTTCTTTGCCTACTACATGGTTAGCATTTGAAGGCAAGTACATTGACTTTTGTGTGATTTGTAAATGATGGATGCTCGATGTTTAATATTGTGTTTTGTTCGATATGAGAGAAGCTTCAATATTCATGCTCCGTCCACGGGAATGGAATATCCACGGGAGTGGAGGTTAAAGAATACAAGATGTTCCAAGGATTATGTTCCTTGCGTATGTTCTTTCATATGTGTGCAGATGATGTTAGTCATATAACTTATGTTCATTAATGCATCCATGTTCATGTTCCGTCCACGGGAGTGGAGCTCCACGGGAGTGGAGTCTAAAGTCCCATCAATTCTAGTATGGGCATGTGAAGTCCCACCATTCCAATGTGGGCAGTTTTGGACACTCGTATGAAACGTTCTTCATACGGTATTTTGGATCCCCGTATTTCGATAAGTACGGGCTTAAGTGCACACCCACAGGTGTGTCACTAGCTATACCGGTATAAGGATGTGTGCAGTCCATTCTTTTCATTAAATCCATTCATTCTATTCATTCATGCACTCATTCGGGGTATGTTCGCATTCTTTAATGATGAGGTCTTGTTCATATTTGTGGTATGTTCATTTATTCACTGTACTTGCTGAGTCATGGACTCATTCTTACTTTGTTTGTTTATTTTAGGTGATCATTGATGCTAGCTCTATCGAGAGGGAGTAGACACGCACTAATCTTGCAATTCACCATAATCAAGTTCAACAATATGATTTAGTTTCTATCTTTCGTTCGTTAAGGGATGAACTGTAATAAATAAATTTAAATGGTGAAGGAAGGATAACTTCTCCATGTTGTGATTGATTATGTATTGCTTGTGATCTTCGATCATCCTTCGTTACACTTGCTTGAATTCAGACTATTGTCATGCCATGGTTCTATTAAGTAGTGATTTCTTTATATCATTAGCTGATATTATTCAAATTCTTTTGATTATGGTTGTATGTTAGATCCTTTAGGTAACATTTTGGCTTCCAGATAGCCAGGGTGTTACACCTTGTTTCTGTTAGTTGTACTACAGAAACTTGCGAGGGAGTTTTGGGGCATCTACGTCATGTTTCATAACTTCTCTGTGTTAGTAAAGTTGTCGATAATTGTCTAAGATGTCCATAGAGTACAAGAGCACTAGATTTGGTTTTTTTTAGTAAGACTAGATTTGGTTAAGTGGTTTAAAAGTTATGGCTTCTAGAGTATTGTTGTCCAGAATTACATCGCCGTTAACAACAGTCGTGTAAATTGCTTTGTTACGTGTAGTAGATGGTCGAATTAAATTATGGTCATAACTAGGTTTAGTTAGATAATTGTTTGTAGTTTCCACAAGTGGTAGGGTTTTCTACTTTTTCATGTGTTAGAAGAATAGATATAAAATTGTGAAGTCTGCTGTTCTGTAATGATCAAGATTTACCTGGCGTAATTAGAGAATTTGCAAAACTAGAAAAGTGTAGAAAATTTGGTATAGATTCTGTATAATATAGAGTATGATATTCTAATTCCAGCGTAAAAGTTATGGATGTATTATCACCGGAACAGCGGGTGGGTTGTTCGGTAAAGAGTGGTTAATTGTGTTGGGTTTGCGCGTTGGAGCGATGTTGAATTGTTTGATGTCCATTTATGTTGTTGCATATTTTTAGGTGGATTATTGGTTCTGTCCAGAGAGTGTTGCTTCAAGTTTGGTGCCGCCTTTGCATAGGTCGGGTTTTCGTAGCTAAAAGGCAAGTGCATGGTAGAGCAGCAGACACCGGTTTGTTTGCCATTTGTATTTACAACTATATTGCCATGACATTTATTTATGTTTTATTTATGCCTATTTCAATGTCATCAAAATGATTATGAGATGATAATGATGATGATATGATGATGATGGTATTACCATGATGATGATATGGCAATGATGATAATAGAACAAATTACATTCTTGCATCATGTGCACCATCATTGCGTGATAGATCACCTCCGATTATCATATGATAGCTACATTGGTGGTAGAAACTCCACGGGAGTGGAGAGACTCCTGGTTTCTTGTTGGACAGTCTTGAGAAAGGGTGAACACTATTGCAGGTGTTCACTCACGCTATACTAGTATGTGCGACGAGATGAGCAAATAAGCATGTAGAGTAGAGATGCATTGCATTAATGGAAAGATGATATAACTTGAGTATATGAATATTGATGATATTATTCTTATGGACTGATAAATTGTTTGTTTATTGTTCTATTATGTACTTGCTGAGTCTTGGACTCACCCCTTACTTTATTGTTGCTTTTAAGTGGACAATGACGACATCATGCAGGTGATGGAGTAGCACTTGTGCATCACATGCAATCATTACACATACATTCTTTATTTAGTTTGCTTTTACTAAATCTAGAGACATGATACTTTCATTTAAAATTGATTATTAAACTTGGTTATCATTAGTTTAATGATTGGAACTTTGGTTTCATTAATATTAGTTTGATTATATTATTTGTTTCTATCAAATGTTCCTGAGAGCATGGTTCCGGGCATTTCTCAGGCGCATGTAACCCGAGTGTTTCTCATGCGCGAGTGACCAGAGCGTTCTTGGGCGCGTTATTCCAAGCTAAGAAAGTTAATCCTCTATACATTTATATTGTTATGTTTATTGATATGTGACCTGTTGTGGGGTTTTATTCCATGCACTGCTTCCTGAATTATTGGTAATTATGGTTTAAATTGTTAGTAAGAATGATATAGGTGGCATTCTAGGCTCAGTGTTGGCCTGAGGTGTTACAGTTAGCATCAGAGCGAGCTTTAGGTCCGTGGTGAATAGTTTGACAACTTGGGTTAATTTAATCTACTAAAATTATCTCTTGGATTGGTTAACTAAAACTTGTTATAGGTTAATTAATTTCTAAAACTTAAGATGCTTAATGTTAACTTAAAATTTGGCACATGGTGCATACTAGGATGGGAATGGGTCAAACATTGCATTTATGTTTCCGTTATGTTGCACTAATGATTTATGATATGAGGATGATGCTTTTGAGCTTATTGCATGTATATTTGTTTGTGGTGAATAGCTATGCCAAGGGGTAGAGGCCGTGGTCGTGGAAGTCGTGGCGGAGGCCGTGGTCGTGGGCGTGGGCGTGGCCCGGTTGTTCCACCGCCCGAATTGGTCGACTCTATAGCTGAGAGAAGTGGTTCTGAGAAGGAGGTTGCTACTAGCTAGCCTGTAGTCGAGGGTCAGAAGGGAACCCCGACTAGGGGTGGAAAACAGCTCGAAACTCGCAAGCCAGCTCGACTCGTTAAGGACTCAGCTTGAACTCAGGCCATAAACGAGCTGAGCCAAGCTAGCATTTCTACTTGTTATCTTTAACGAGTCGAGTTTGAGCCAGCTCGCGAGCAACTCGTTAAGCTCGTTTATATTAGAACCCAACCCAACCAGCCTCCTGCGTCCACCTCCCGTGATGAGGACATCCCTACCATGGATACAACCGCGCCTACACATACAACTCATCCACAACAAGTGTTACAAGGACCACTTACTCGAGCTCGTGCTCGCCAACTTAATTACCAGGTGAATTCGTTCCTAGGTTTATATATTACTGAGAATAGACCGCTACCTAATGTAAGTAATTTAATTATGCTTAAGAACATGGGAAATGACCAAGGAGAGGCATGTGGAGTCATGAACATGCATGGAAGGCATAATGGAGGTCACCACATCACTTTGGGTCTGAGTCAACCACGAGTTCGAGTTGGGCTCGTTCTGGATTCAGATTCGGACCGCTGCAATAGCACTAAGTTTAAAAGGCCATAACTTCTTCATACGGACTCCGCTTGGGACATTCTTAGACTTCATTGAAAGCTTATCAAGTCTACTTTCTAATGGAGCTGACCTCATCTTCAAATTCCATCTGAGCCGACCACAATCATTAAAAGAGTCCACGTCTGTTTCTGAGCCTGAGTCAAAAGGGTGTTGTGTCACCTCCACTTTGGCCCATGGGCCTTCTAACCCTAGGGGCGTGCGTCCACTTTCTTGACCGCCACCCCTGGTTGTCTCCCCATACAGGACTCGTTGTCTCCCTTTGCTAGAACTTGGATTTCGTTGAGTTTAGTTTTAGCCATTGTGCAAATTTCTGTTCTTCAGTTGTGTCGGACGACCACCTGTCAAGACAGCCTTCGGGATCCCACCCTTGTTTTTCAATACCATCTACACTACATTCTTATTCGTAATATCAGATTGCCTATATTTTTTTCTTGCTAGTTCTTCGATTGCTCGCAGGAATTGAACCTCGTGTTCAGGTTGATCACGCTTCTAGCAAGGTCAATAACGTCTCAGAGTTGGTTCAATGATTGCTAAGGCGCAAGCATCGTCGTACGGTTGTAGTCGGATCGGGCGAGTCACCTCCACCGAAATCGATATTTATCAATCTCATCGAAAGATCGGGGCACCCCGCCTGCATCATCCGGCTCCGGCCTCGGCCTCCCGCCTCCCAAGCTTGGCATCCCACCTCCCGCCTTCCCCCACCGCTTCACCGCTTCCGGCATCTGGCCTCCACCCAGCACCCTATCCTTTCGCGTCCAGCCCAGCGCCCTCCCACAGTCGTGAGCTAAATGAGCCAACTCGTAAGTTCATAACAAGTCGAGCCGAGCAGATATTTTTGCTCTTTTGCTTAACAAGCTGAGCTCAGTTCCTTAACAAGCTTAACTGAAAATATCCAACCAAGTTGAGAGAGGTTGTGGGATAGATCCGTGTGCTTCGTCAGCAAGTGCCGGTAGCCCCCACTGCGGCGGTATTTGTTGCTGCCCTTTTCAGCCCCCCAGAAAATTAATTCCAAAATCCCATGATCAGTAGCTAGCACACACATTCACAACATTGGAATACCACATCCATACAAGATATATTAAACAAGGTAGTGCATAATTTACAACTGAACATACTCCTACACTGCGAGGTTTACAACACAAGGGCCGGCTGGCTAAATAGTACATATGATAATAAAGGTTCAGCTTAAACGTAGATAAAAGAGGCAACAAAACCCAGTGAATATGCCTCATCCTTCCCACATGCAACTGACAAGGTTAAACTTTAGAACTCGGCATCAATGTCATCGAAACCCACTACATTAAAGTAGCCATACGACGGATCTTCTTCTACAACCTCTGAATATGTTCAACAAGCAACTGTGAGTACAACGATGTACTCCGCAAGACTTTTAGGCAAAGTATAATATTATGCCGGCTTAGACAAAGGAGGCTAGCTAGTCTAGTTTTGATTTTTGCACAACACAATATATCCTTTTATTTGAAATAATAGTAGTAGATTGCAATCGATATTTGTAAGAGCATTTGATGTTGTTAAAGAAATAATTATCATAGTATATCTAACAATATTTGAACCAAGGGCTTGCTGCCCTAAAACCAAAACAGTGACAAAAATCCCTTTTGTCGACCACGATTCACATGGATTCCCTCATACATACCTTGCAACTGACAAGGTTAAACTTTAGAACTCGGCATCAATGTCATCGAAACCCACTACATTAAAGTAGCCATACGACGGATCTTCTTCTACAACCTCTGAATATGTTCAACAAGCAACTGTGAGTACAACGATGTACTCCGCAAGACTTTTAGGCAAAGTATAATATTATGCCGGCTTAGACAAAGGAGGCTAGCTAGTCTAGTTTTGATTTTTGCACAACACAATATATCCTTTTATTTGAAATAATAGTAGTAGATTGCAATCGATATTTGTAAGAGCATTTGATGTTGTTAAAGAAATAATTATCATAGTATATCTAACAATATTTGAACCAAGGGCTTGCTGCCCTAAAACCAAAACAGTGACAAAAATCCCTTTTGTCGACCACGATTCACATGGATTCCCTCATACATACCTTTCCCAACTCATTTCAAAACAAAAGACTACTAATGTGTGATATAACCAAGCGATGTCCATAAGTGGGGACACGGCTATTCGAATAGATTTGCACTCTACTGATGTCATACAACTTTTCGCAGACGACATAAACATCCCACCATGACATGCATGCCACGAGATACCATCGGTAACCGACTGAGAGTCTATGACAGAGCTTTTACATCACCTTTTCTCGCAATAAACCCACCCATTGATCAACCTCTTTAGGATGGGAAGTGGACCTCTGTCATCCCAAGGATCAATGTTTTGTTGGTAGATCTTGCCTACACCGTTCAAGATCCCTACGGACACATATACACCTCCATGCTGCACTAGCCTAAGGTTACTTCCTTCGGCCACTACTTGCGGTTTGATTGTTCGAACATGGCGACTTATTATGCTAGGTCTGTCCGATATAGGCACATGTGGTTTGCACGGATATACTTGGGTCTATGGCACAAAAGATCGGTCCTTGATGACCCAGACAAGATAACTATGGACCGAAGTCTCGTGCAATTTGCACAGGTCCCTACTCACATCCGTCCAAGTCTGACATGACTTTCAGTTTTGTTTCTAACCAAAATAGTTGAGGAAATCCCCTCTGGACCATAATAATTTGTCTCCCAATTTTGAGAAATGACTGCTTTCCAGATTACCAGTCTAATATCGATTTTAGCAGGGCTCAAGGTTATTAAGTCGTAAAGTCGAGTCGAGTCGCAAGGGGGCCGACTTGTCAACTTGACCGACTAGTTGTGACTAGCCACGACTAGTCAGCAGACTAGGACGTATATATACAGGGCATGTAATGTACTAAGTTGTAGCAACAATTATACACATATACATATTGTACATCGTGAAACAAAGAGAAAAACAACATAAGCATGATGATGAGTTGATTACTTACTTGTTTTGATCCTAACATATATTTCTTTTGGGTAGTGGGCAGTCCAAGACTCCAAGTATATCAAATTTCCTTCTATTCCTAGTCCCTTTCAATGGATCTGCTTCTACAAGATCAGGTTCCAAGCTGTAAAAGTTGGAATCACTAATTATATCAAAGTTTGCATGTAATGTACTAAGTTTACCAGGATCAATGTACACTGCATACTAAAGCAGAATAGCATGGCAGTTTGGTTGGGAAGAAAGAGTCAGCCTTCCAGCTAATTCTCCTTCTGGTGGGTTAATATAGCTTATCAAAAACACTATGTACATTGTGTTTGGTTTCTCTCAGAGTATGTGCATGTTTAGATGTCTGGTATTTTACTATTCGTGACATATAAGCATGTCAGAAACAATGTCAAGAGGACTAACATATAATGACCCAGCAAATGTACACACATGTACATATTGTACATCATGAAATAAAGAGAAGAACAACACATGCTGAGTTGATGACTTGATGAATATCTTTCTTTGAAATTGAGAAGCAACACCTTGCAAGTTGAAGAAAAAATCAGCAAATTGTAATGAAGAAAATATCTATAATATGATATAGCGAGTAAATAACATAAGTATAGGACATCAAGTAAAAAAATAGCATAACACGAGTTACATCACAGCATAATAAACTAAGTTCTGAATAGGAGTTACAACCATTAAGCATAAGTGCATAACTTAATAGGAAACAAGTTCCGAATGAGAAACAACAAAAATTGATAGCTGGAGTCTAGGACATCAAATTGCTAAGTTCTAAGTCTAAAAGTAGCAAAAGTAGGCACAATGATCATTCATGATTCAAATCAGCCATCCAAGTCATCATCCAATTCAAACCCGCCCCTTCATGACTTGCTCCACCCTCATGAGGAGTAGATGGTGGAGTGTCGTCATCATCCAATTCTTCATCATCAACCACAAAAGTATCATTCTCATCATCATCTCCACTACCATGCTCCACCTCATCAACATTATGAGCAATCTGTAACACCCTAGCTGTTCGGAAGCCAAAATGTTACCTAAAGAATCTAACATACAACCACAATACGAGAGAATGATGACAATGTCTGAACCATATAAGTATATAAAATGAAATGACCAAGTCTCACAGGTAGAAATATCCATCCATAACCTAGAGGAAGTCATCAACCACATTTAACTTCATTTATTACAGTTCATCACTAAACAAATGAAAGGTAGAATCAAATCTTAATATTGAAACTGAAATATGGTGAATGAGTGGATAGTGCGTGTCTACTCCCTCCCAGAAGAATCATCCTCAACGATCACCTAAAATAACAAACAAAGCAAGAGTGAGTCCGTGACTCAGCAAGTACAATGGATAATTTAACATACAACAGATGTGGACAAGACCATAACGTTAAAGAATATAAACATAACACTGAATGTTTAATGAATGAATGGAATGAATGAATCTTTTGAATTGAATGAACTGCACTTCTGCTTATACCGGTATAGCTAGTGACACACCCATCGGTGTTCACTTAAGCCCGTATTTAACAAAATATGCGAATCCAAATTACCGTATGAAGAACCTTTCATACGGGTGTCCAAACTGCCCACATTGGAATGGTGGGACTCACATGCCCATACTGGAATTGATGGGACTTTAGACTCCACTCCCGTGGAGCTCCACTCCCGTGGACGGAACATGAACATGGATGCAACTTTAGACTCCACTCCCGTGGAGATCCACTCCCGTGGACGGAACTTGAATGTGGATGCATAAATGTACTCATGAACAATGACTAGCGCCATCTCCGAACATATGAATTTCACATACGAAAGGAACATAATCATCAGAACTTCTCACGTATCAAATGAAAACACAATTCGAACATCAAGCATCCAACATACACAAGTCATAAAAACGTCAGTGTACTTGCCTTTAGCGTTGCGATGCGTTAGGAGGTAACGACGATGCCGCTAACCTCGGAGCCTCACCTCCTACACCATTAGTTTACTCAATAAGAACCACGAAGTCAAGACACTACTCGCAACACATACCCAAACACCCCAACGTTTAACTACACAATTTTACTCCAATTGAACTACATTCCATCAGAAAACCATAATGGGTAGCAATACTAAAATTGACATAACTTTTACTCTAAAATTCGTAAAAATAGAAAACTCAATTGGTATAGAAAGATAATGCAAATATCTAAAATAACCTAGTTGGTAGACATCTCAAATTCTGTTTGTAAATTACTCTAATAGATCAATGAACAATATCTGTCCAGATCTGTCTAACAATCCTGGACAACAACACGGTAACGGACGTAACTTTTCATTGGTTGAACCAAAATTGGTGTTCTTTAACAATCTGAAAAGCTAAGAACAAAACCTACCAAAGTCTAGTTGGGCAAAAGTTCAGATTTCGCCTCTAACAAAATTTGGCCCACGGCTCAAATCTGTTGACAGAATTAACAGACAGAAATATCGGCTGAATTAAAATATCCATAACTTTTGTTCTACAACTCCAAATTGGATGTTCTTTATCAATCTGGAAAGCATATAAAATTCTGTACAATAACCTAGTTGAGTGAAAACCCTGAATCATCCATTATCATAATCATAATTTTGGAGACAACTTGATAGGTAGATCTCGTTAGAATTCTGGACAGCAGAAACTAAAACGATCATAACTTTTGATCCGTACGTCGGAATCAAGTGTTCTTGGCGGCCACCGAAATCTAAGAACATTATCTAAATATCTCCAGGAGATGAAAACCTCCAATTTGGTCTCTAAGAACCCGAAACTGGCCACGCAATATTCTGGACAGAACTGAACGTTGAACAGAATTAATCCGATCCAATCAATCTAATCGCAATCGCATCTAATGACTTTCAAGCATCACATGAAACCCGTCGTTACCCTTGATGACGTGCAGGACGACGATGAACAAGCCTCGAAGAAGATGATCCTCCTTCTCCCCACCCTCTCCTTCCCTCCTTTCTTTCTCTTTCACCTTCTTTCTTCTACTGGTCGAGCAAGGAGGTAGCAGCACTTTGGGGGAGGTGCTACAGTGACGGCACTATAGTAACCGTGTCGTGCTACAGTACCAGGAGCTAGGGTTTGGGTGGTCTCTCCCCCTTCCTTTTAAGGCCGGCCGACTCAATTGTGTAACACCCCAGCTCTGCATTGAGCCTAGAATGTTACTAAAATTAAATTAAAGCAAATACTACTAAGACTCGTTACCAAATTTTTCAACAGAACCTCCTTTGTATAGTTAACTATACCGAGGTTCCAACAATTAATTATATCAATTAACAATAATATCAATATCCAAGATCATTCAAGCATAGAAGATAGTCTAATGAGAATAATCAAAACTTGCTATTCTCCTTATTACAATTAAAGTGAAACATTTAACCAATCATACGCGAATCTCAAACAGTTTGCTAATTATTAAAGTAAAGACTAAATGGTAGACGCCTTTAGGGTGAGTGGTAGTGAGTGCATCCGAACAACTACTCCCTCCCATGCATGTCGTTCTTGCCAATTGTACCTAAAACACATCAAAGCAAGAGTGAGCCTAAAGACTCAGCAAGTATCAACAAGGCTAAAGCTAAGTTCACAGTCATAGCATCAATATACCAAAATAAACATTACACTAAACATAGCCTTCATGCTTATGTAATGCGACCAATGCAATGCACCTTTTAAACTTTATCTCTTTTCGCATTTTACTGGTAATGCGGGGTGTTCATCCGTCAATGAATACCCTTGCCTGTGCCCTCTGGCACAGGGACCAAGAGCCTATACACCACATGTATAGGAACCTTTGCCCATCATCTTAATGATGGGGACCTCTTTACTCATTGCCCACGTTCCACGAATGTGGGGACCTCAAGCCCATCATACATATGTATTCACAACAACGTCATACATGAATAAACTTATTCATACTTCTAGCATTCCTCATCATTGGTATTCATACCATTCTAGCATCCATGAATAGCACATTTATTCATACTACTAGCAAACATGAACAATCCCTCATGAATAACAATTAATCATATCTCAAGTATTCACCATCCTTAATCATACATTTCACACTATCAACCTTGCATGGTTATTACGCATCAAAGTACTAGCATCCTCTATCAAACAGTCATAATTGTTCACTCAAACAGAGTACTTGCATTCACAAGAATAAATTGGAACTCATCACAATAACATCCATGCATAGCTATTATGAGCCAAACACAAACAGTCACAGCATACAAGCATAAATATACAATAACCCGAATACTTGCCTCAACCGTGCGAGAACGGTGGACGCGAAGAGGGCGCTACCCCTGGGATCACGCTCCCACCTGTAATATCCCGAAAGTGAGTTAAGGTTTGAATCGAGGAAGATTAATTTTATTTCGGAGAGATCGATTAATCGGGAAGGATCAAGCGGGCGTCGGGAGAGACTAATTGATATGTTGTCGGTGCTGTAGTTTTAGAGGGCAAAGAACAATTTTACGGCAACTTGGGCTGGGCCATGGCCCATGAGGGTGGCCGGCCAGGGGGTTCCCTCCCCAAAAACCTAGCCCTTCCTCCCTCCCCTTTCCCCTCCCACTCCAACCGGCGCCCCTCTCCCCATCTCCCCATCTCCCCACCTCTCCACCTCCCTTCCACCCTCCCTTGCGCCTCTCCATCTCCCCACCACCTCCATTGCTGCTGTCCAAGGTGGAGTAGGAGCTCCCTGCAGCCGCCAAGGAGGAAGAAGAAGGAGAAAAGAAGAGAAAGAAGGGAAGAAGAGAAGGGAAGAAGAGGGAGAAGAAGGGATCCATAGCGGATTCATGGTGGTCTTCATCCCGCTGTGTGCTCTCTTCGTTTGGCAAGGGTAACCCGTGGTTCTTTGTTTTAGGTCGTTTTCTAGTTGTCTAATTTTCGGGTGCCAGTTCGTCGTTATTCTGCAGCAGGGAAGTTTGTCGGTTTTGATTAAGTTAGAGGCAGATTTGGGTCTGGGTGTCTCCTAGAAAGTTGTAGCTATCGTAGTTACCTTTCATTGCCGACACGAATCAAGTCATTTGGACTTCGGTAGCCAAAGTTATGAATTTATTACTACTTCTGTGTTTCTGGAGAGAAGCAGATTTGCTAGTGTTAGTTAACCTGATAGAAGCGCGTATTTAGAGGGGTTTCAGAGGGCTCACCATAACGAAAAATGAGGCTAATCCTCTTAGATTTCAGGAAAACTAAAGATCACTGAATTTGGACGAACGTAGAAAGTTATGATAGTTTCTTTGTCGCTGTCCAGAAACCCGATGTGAAATATTTGCTCTGATTAAAAGATTGGTAGGTTTGGTAGATGGCCGAATCAGAGGGTCTCCCCAACTAAGTTTATTTAGACATTTCAATTACCTTTTCAGATTGTCCAAGATCATCCTATTTGGACTCCTGAGCAGAGAGTTATGAATTTTGAAGTCCGCTATGCGGAGTGACCGATCGCTAGAAATTAGAAAAGTTAGAATTCATAAGAGGTTAGCGATTTCGATTGTGATGTTATGTATGATTTTGGTCCAGTATGCTAGTCTTAGCTTGGGGTTATCTTCTTGTCCAGTGTGGCGAGATCCCAAGGGCAGCACCCATTTCGCGTCCGCGTTTTACGCACGGTTGAGGCAAGTATTCGGGTTATAGCGTATTTTCGGTTGTATGATATGATTGTGGTGATTGCTTGTTGTAGCCTTGCACGAATGTTAGCGTAATGAGTTTTCCTTTTATCTTGATGAATGCAAGCTATGGTTAATGTTTCCTTGAGCGTTGCTAAATCTTACATGTTGTTATGTACATGTTAAATTCGTGTATATGAAAGACGTGGGCATGGAGCAATTGCATGTTCCAATCGTGTTGGAGACTTGGTCATACATGCATGTTTTTGATATATGATAGCGAAGTAAGGTTGCTAGCATGATGTTTATATTGAGATTGGTGAATGCTCCAAGTATGATTATGCTCTATTTATGTCCGATGTTATTGTACTTGGTATATTGATGATGAATAGATGTTGTGCATGTGCATATTGAGATCATCTTGAAGCTTGTAACGTGGTGACCAAGCATGCATTCGTTGAGGTCCCGTCATGTATTGACGGGCTTGAGGTCCCACATTGGTGCAATGTGGGCTATGAGTAAAGAGGTCCCCATCATTCGGATGATGGGCAAAGGTCCCTATACATGTGGTGTATAGGCTTTTGGTCCTGTGCGGAGGGCACAGTGCAAGGGTATCTGGCGACGGTTGTATACCCGCATTACCTGTAAAATGCGAAGAGAGATAAAGTTAAAAAGGTGCATTGCATTGGTTGCATTCACATGAGCATGAAGGCTTTACTCGGTGCATTGTTTATCTTGGATTATTGATGCTATGAATGTTAACTTACTTAGCCTTGTTGGTACTTCTTGAGTCTTTGGGCTCACTCTTGCTTTGATGTGTTTTAGGTACAACCGCAAGACGGCATGCATGGGAGGAGTAGATGAATTGAAAGCACGCACTACCTCACAACATTAAAGCAATTGTCATTTAGCTTCATATAAGAATAAATAGCTGCTGAGAAATACCCATGGTTGTTTTATGATTCGATTATGGTTGTGAGAATAGTGTTAATTTGATTACATTCATATGATTATCTCTTATGTATGAGTGAATTGGATTATGAAACTATTGTTAAATGTATGTTTACTGTTAGAAGCTATGGATAGTTTGAGTTTGAGTTAAGCTGTAATAATGAGAATAGAAAGTTTTGGTTATGTTTATGATATTATTCTACGCTTGAATGAACGATTATGATTATATTGATAAATGCCTTGGTCAATTGTTGGAACCTCGGTATGGCGACTATACAAAGGAGGTTTTGTCGAGATTTTGTAATTGGTCTTAGTTTAGCTTAGTTTAATTTAATTTTAGTAGCATTCGGGCTCAATGTTGAGTCAGTGTTTCTGATTGGTATCGAGAGCGGTATGAGGTCGTGGTGACTAGATATATAAAAAAATTGCTAATGTTAATCAACTTAAAAGTTTGACACCTGAGCACGATAGGATGGGGATGGGTCAATCTTTGCATTTACGTTCCGTTATATCGTTTTGATTATTCTTGATATGAATTGAGTTTGGTGCTTATTAATTAATTATTATGATTATTATGAGTGGGATTAGTCGTTGTTGAGAGGTTAAGGTCGTGGTTGTGACCGGCTTTACTGAGTTACACCACCGTTCGTGGAGTGGGAATAGAGAAGTGCTACCGGATATCTTAGTGCAGTGTCGATGGCGAGAATCTTTAGAAGAGTTGCTCTCTTCCTGAATTTGAATTTGGTCAACTCTTAACCGGTTGCGATTGATGGGTTTCTTTGAAATGTTTGGTGTGTTTCCTTTGGCTTATTTTGCCCCGTAAATCAATTATTGTTTTTCCCAGCCGTTGAGTTATTCTCGCGATTGGTGAATTTTGCTAATTGTCAAGATTGACTTTTGTAGGGAGTTTTGTTTTCTTATTGGAAAGCTTGACCTATTTTATTCGCTTGATGTTTTGGTTAATGAAAGTTTCTTTTGTAAGTCCTTTAGTTCATGAAGGCTTTGACTCAACGTATCTCTTTTGGGTATTTTGAGCGTTGAATATTCATGGTTGTGTTATGAGTTTCAAGTTAAGTTCGCAGTTTGTGCATGATCGATCTTAACTAAGGTCCTTATCAAAGAAAGTTGAATAAGTGGAGGTTGTCATTTGGTGGTTCTTGATGAGTTATGACTATGAGTATGACAATATTTAGTTGGAATCAATGGAGTTGTTAAGAGGTGTGGTATTTTGATGAATTGGTCTGA
The DNA here is from genome assembly GCA_036346255.1 of Ampelocalamus luodianensis. Classification (NCBI taxonomy): domain Eukaryota; kingdom Viridiplantae; phylum Streptophyta; class Magnoliopsida; order Poales; family Poaceae; genus Ampelocalamus; species Ampelocalamus luodianensis. The sequence goes on from JAYEVH010000333.1 coordinate 449,321, forward strand.
TTGTTAGGATTGTGGAATCGAGATAGATTTATTGGATAGCATGCGATAATGTATCTCTATGGATTAGCTTACCCATTAGTGATGGTTATGTTAAGAATGTGTTTGAACGATGCTTTAGAGGATATCATATTGGAAATTTTCGTAAACTAGTTACTTGATGATCATACATAATTGCTAGATTAAAAACATGTATATTAGATTAGGCGAACGTTGAGGTAGCATGTTGTGAAACCTGTTATGCAAAGCGATGAGATTATTAAATGTTGACTTTGTGTTTACAGATGGTTACACGACTACAAAAGTAAGTAGGACCCTATTTGTATACATGATTCATACAATTGACAATTGTTAATGTGATTGGAGCGGGTGTGAGTAACACTAATGGTTGAGTGGGTGATTGAGTAAGTGGCCTCGATAGTGTGCTTTGCGAAAGTATAATTTGATAGTATGAACTAGTTAAAAAAGGTTTGTTTCAACCTTGTGGCTTGTGTTTCCTTTGGAGAAATTTATGATGGGATAAGAGGCTATGATGAGTCTCGCTAAGAGTGTATTGTTACATTACTAGTGTGATTGTCGATGAGGATTATGATGATAATATTGAATGTTTTGTATAAAGGATTGGATCGCTGCTTGGATGTTAATTAATTGAATATGTTTCTAGTTCGCATTTGTGATCTTTCGGACCTCATGTTGATGTGATAGCTGAATTTGTTTAGAGCAAAGTGACGTGTTGAGAGGTTTTATTAGTTCCTAAGTGGAATAGGTGTTGTGATCTTCAAATACTCTTTGTCGGAAATGCCATGGTGATGCTATAACCAACGAAAATCGAGTAAAGTGGAAGTATTTGAGATTTAAGTAAAGTTTCATAACTTGCAGAATATTGAAGTTTGTCTAAAACTTTGTTCTTGCCCATAAGAGTTTTCCGATTCTAAAGCGGTGTTTTATTCTCGTCGAGGTTTGATATTCTCTGATTGTGGGACGTGCGCCTCAACTTTGATCATATCTTTTGGTTTTGAGAACAGTTTTATCGATTGTTTCTCTTGATCTTGTAACTCACCGCAAGTGGTAACGTTTTCTTTTGAGTGAAACTTATTTCTATTTGCCTCTTCTTCTAAGAAAGGGTTAACCGATCTGTATTGTAAAGTCTCGTAGGTGGTGTCTTGGCATCTAGATAGTGGTGGTCTAGTAGATGGTTTGATGAACCCTTAGGTGTCAAGTCGTCTCGAGAGGCTTGGAGTAATAAATCGATTTATGGGAATAATCCTTGGAGTGGAATTGAGTTGAAAGAATAATTGTCTTTGGAGCTACAGATTTCGTTGTGCAACTAGTAGGACCTATAACAAGTTGTAGTCCAAGATTTGGTGTTCTTTTGACCGAGCATTAGAATTAGCAAGTATGGAAATCTGGATCAATTTATTAGAGTATCGCAATTTGGTAGTATTGCGAGGCTATGAAAGTTATTCTTGATGATGTGGTTTAATGAGAGTGGGGTTACAAAGTAATCAAATCGCCATGTTAATTAATGGGATAATGGAAAATATTGAGTAACGTCAAGAGTGATTTGGCTTTAAATGAGTAACCTTCTGAGGGTTATAATCTTTGTAAAGGTAAACTGGTCAAGAAAATATTTTCATGATGATGTTAATGAGAGAGTATGTTGGAATTATGGGATTTTACTGATTTAATGAGGATTTCCTATCTTTTATATGAGAAGTTCGTTGTAGGAATTTTGGAGTTTAATTTGGGCTTTGCAATTTTATGCTAGGACTTGGGGCACCCAATGATTATGTGTAGAGGAGGTAGATTAAGGGTGGGTTTCGAACAGTGAGATAATCATTGATAGAGCTCTTTTAGAGAAAGTATATATTTGTGAGAGCTGTGAATTCCAAGTTGTTTATTTCTAAAACATTGAGGAGATGTGATTGCGTGTGTAATCTATTTTGAGATGCATTGGAAGTCATCTGTCAAATTAATCATGTAGATAGAGGAGTTGTTGAGATAAAGTTTGGTGGCGTCGATAGAGCCTTTATACGGAATTGTGGATGATGTATTTCAACTTGAGTGTAACATTGAGAATGTAAAGTTAAGAAAGATGAGTTAGTGTGTTTTGTGATGAATGAAACTCCAAAGTTGAGAGAGATTTTATTCTTAAAAGAGATATCGAGAATTTGATACTTCCTCAAAGGAGTGAATTGTTTCCTCGATTCTCGTTTGAGTTTTGTCTTGTTGACCAATATCTTTCGTAAGTTGAGTTTGACTCGATTTTGGTATATATGATTCTTATCGGTTGAAAGAATAAAAGAAATGATGGATTTGGTTAATCAGTGGTTTCTCTTTTAGCGATCGTGGTGTTTATTTGCAAATTTTCTAATTGAAGGTGGAAAGATTTTCGTGATAAATCATCGATTTTGAATTTGACTCCTTTTAGTACCGAGTTGGTAACGTTTGGTTGCGTTGAGAGTTCTTCATTTTCGTTGAGCTTTCTTTGGTAAAGAGTGTGTTTAGGAAGAGTATTGTTGTTGTGTGTTTCAGTTAAAGGAGGTGATTTTTGCTTTAGTGAGGAGTATAATTGAGCGGTGGAACACGAGTTCGTGTTCTATGTGCATGTCGTGTGGTTCGGTATCTTTGGGAGGTTTAACCCAAGATACATTGGGTTATTTTGCTAGTTGGCGTATCGCGGGGTATCTCGAGTCCGTGCGCGAGTACGTAACGTCTTGTATGTTCGGTGTTGAGTGAATACAGGAGATCCGAGTTTGAGGTTTCGATTGCACCGTTAACCATCGAGTGAGGTCTTACCTCGAGTCTTGTCGGTGAGTGTACCGGAATGTCGAGTGGAGCGTTAGTCTGCACGCCGATTTACGTCTTGGTGTTGTGGTCTCTTCTGTTGGAGAGAGAGGTCACTTGAGAGTTGAAGTCTCACGTGAGCGAGTTTAGTAAGAGTTGATCGCATTGGTATCTGTTGTTAAGTTCTAGTCGTGGTTTTCTTTCGGGAAGATTGGCGTTTAGATTCGGGGTCGAATCCTGTTAAGGGGGGTAGAATGTAATATCCCGAAAGTGAGTTAAGGTTTGAATCGAGGAAGATTAATTTTATTTCGGGAGAGATCGATTAATCGGGGAAGGATCAAACGGAACGTCGGGAGGGACTAATTGATATGTTGTCAGTGCTGTAGTTTTAGAGGGGGCAAAGAACAATTTTACGGCAACTTGGGCCTGGGCCATGGCCCATGAGGGTGGCCGGCCAAGGGGGGGTTCCCTCCCCAAAAACCCTAGCCCTTCCCCTCCCCTCCCCCCTTTCCCCCTCCCACTCCAACCGGCCGCCCCCTCTCCCCATCTCCCCATCTCCCCCACCTCTCCACCTCCCTTCCACCCTCCCTTGCGCCCTCTCCATCTCCCCCACCACCTCCATTGCTGCTGTCCAAGGTGGAGTAGGAGCTCCCTTGCAGCCGGCCAAGGAGGAAGAAGAAGGAGAAAAGAAGAGAAAGAAGGGGAAGAAGAGAAGGGAAGAAGAGGGAGAAGAAGGGATCCGCAGCGGATTCATGGTGGTCTTCATCCCCGCTGTGTGCTCTCTTCGTTTCGGCAAGGGTAACCCGTGGTTCTTTGTTTTAGGTCGTTTTCTTGTTGTCTAATTTTCGGGTGCCAGTTCGTCGTTATTCTGCAGCAGGGAAGTTTGTCGGTTTTGATTAAGTTAGAGGCAGATTTGGGTCTGGGTGTCTCCTAGAAAGTTGTAGCTATCGTAGTTACCTTTCATTGCCGACAAGAATCAAGTCATTTGGACTTCGGTAGCCAAAGTTATGAATTTATTACTACTTCTGTGTTTCTGGAGAGAAGCAGATTTGCTAGTGTTAGTTAACCTGATAGAAGCGCGTATTTAGAGGGGTTTCCAGAGGGGCTCACCATAACGAAAAATGAGGCTAATCCTCTTAGCTTTCAGGAAAACTAAAGATCACTGAATTTGGACGAACGTAGAGAAAGTTATGATAGTTTCTTTGTCGCTGTCCAGAAACCCGACGTGAAATATTTGCTCTGATTAAAAAGATTGGTAGGATTGGTAGATGGCCGAATCAGAGGGTCTCCCCAACTAAGTTTATTTAGACATTTCAATTACCTTTTCAGATTGTCCAAGATCATCCTATTTGGACTCCTGAGCAGAGAGTTATGAATTTTTGAAGTCCGCTGTCTGGAGTGACCGATCGCTAGAAATTAGAAAAGTTAGAATTCATAAGAGGTTAGCGATTTCGATTGTGATGTTATGTATGATTTTGGTCCAGTATGCTAGTCTTAGCTTGGGGTTATCTTCTTGTCCAGGTGGCAGCGAGATCCCAAGGGCAGCACCCATTTCGCGTCCGCCGTTTTCGCACGGTTGAGGCAAGTATTCGGGTTATAGCGTATTTTCGGTTGTATGATATGATTGTGGTGATTGCTTGTTGTAGCCTTGCACGAATGTTAGCGTAATGAGTTTTCCTTTTATCTTGATGAATGCAAGCTATGGTTAATGTTTCCCTTGAGCGTTGCTAAATCTTACATGTTGTTATGTACATGTTAAATTCGTGTATATGAAAGACGTGGGCATGGAGCAATTGCATGTTCCAATCGTGTTGGAGACTTGGTCATACATGCATGTTTTTGATATATGATAGCGAAGTAAGGTTGCTGGCATGATGTTTATATTGAGATTGGTGAATGCTCCAAGTATGATTATGCTCTATTTATGTCCGATGTTATTGTACTTGGTATATTGATGATGAATAGATGTTGTGCATGTGCATATTGAGATCATGCTGAAGCTTGGTAACGTGGTGACCAAGCATGCATTTCGTTGAGGTCCCCGTCATGTATTGACGGGCTTGAGGTCCCCACATTGGTGCAATGTGGGCTATGAGCAAAGAGGTCCCCATCATTCAGATGATGGGCAAAGGTCCCTATACATGTGGTGTATAGGCTTTTGGTCCCCTGTGCGGAGGGCGCGAGCAAGGGTATACAAATGACGGTTGTATACCCGCATTACCGGTAAAATGCGAAGAGAGATAAAGTTAAAAAGGTGCATTGCATTGGTTGCATTCACATGAGCATGAAGGCTTTACTCTGGTGCATTGTTTATCTTGGATTATTGATGCTATGAATGTTAACTTACTTAGCCTTGTTGGTACTTGCTGAGTCTTTGGGCTCACTCTTGCTTTGATGTGTTTTAGGTACAACTGGCAAGACTGGCATGCATGGGAGGGAGTAGATGAATTGGAAAGCACGCACTACCTCACAACATTAAAGCAATTGTCATTTAGCTTCATATAAGAATAAATAGACCGCTGAGAAATACCCATGGTTGTTTTATGATTCTGATTATGGTTGTGAGAATAGTGTTAATTTGATTACATTCATATGATTATCTCTTATGTATGAGTGAATTGGATTATGAAACTATTGTTAAATGTATGTTTACCTGTTAGAAGCTATGGATAGTTTGAGTTTCAGGTTAACTGTAATAATGAGAATAGAAAGTTTTGGTTATGTTTATGATATTATTCTACACGCTTGAATGAACCTGATTATGATTATATTGATAAATGCCTTGGTCAATTGTTGGAACCTCGGTATAGGCGACTATACAAAGGAGGTTTTGTCGAGATTTTGTAATTGGTCTTAGTTTAGCTTAGTTTAATTTAATTTTAGTAGCATTCCAGGCTCAATGTTGAACTGGGGTGTTACACCACCTGTACATAAATATAACCTCAATCTAAAAACAACATACTGGACCAAAATCGTAAATAACAACACAAATTAACTCGCTAAACTCCCAAGTATTTCCAATCTTCCAATTTCTAGCGATGGATTTGGTGTTCACTGCGGACAGTCAACTTCTAAAACACATAACTTTCTGCTTAGGGGTCCAAATAGGATGTTCTCAGACTTTCTGGAAAGGTAACTAAATTACCCAAATAAACTTAGTTGGGGAGCCCTTTTGATTCTGCCAATTACTACCTCTACCAAACCAAACTACAGAACAACAATTTTCACGTCGGTTTCTCTGGACAGTACACTAAAACCACCATAACTTTTGCTACGAAAGTCCAAATCTTGCGTTCTTTACCTCTCTGAAAAGGTATGGAAATTACCTACATTTGTCGTTATACTGAGATCCTCTGATTTCGTCTTTAACTAATAGATTAACTCAGTTTTCTACAGACTGTCAGGATGTTGACAGATTAACCAGACAGCGGCACTAAACAATTCATAACTTTCTAACCGTTAATCGGATTTGGGCGTTCTTGGCGGAAATTGAAATCTAGGAACAATACCTACATATCTCTAGGAGATCAAAACTCCTAATTCGGCCTTTAAACACACGAAACTGACCGCGCAAAAATCTGGACAGAACACAATCTAACACTTGACGAAAATCAATCTACCAAACGAAATCGATTGCGGCTAAAACACCTCAACTAGTGAAGAACACGCGATGTTACCCTTGTAGAATCGCAGCAAGACGAAGAACTAGCCCTGCGAAGATGAGCTCCTCCCCTCGCCTCTCTCCTTCCTCGTTTGGCGGCGCGGGAGCACCAAAGGCGATAGCGGAGAGCACCAAGGGGAAGCTCCGGATGATGGAGGCGCAACACCAAAGGGGAAAAGGAGGGTGGTTCCTCGCTGGAGGCGCAAGTTGAGGGGGAAAGGGGAGAGGAAGGCGGCCACAAAGGGGAGGAGGTGGGAGGTGTGGGGAAGTGGGGTGCTAGGGTTAGAGCCCCCTTGGCGCCACCTAATGGGCCAAGGCCTGTGCCCAAGTTGCTGTGTAAAACACTATTAACCCCCTCTTTCTCCTGTTCAATCGCTTTGCTAAAAAAAATATTCTCCCGATTTAATTATTCCCTCCCGATTTATTTAATCTCTCCCAACTAATTCATTTCGAATAAATTTTAGGGTATTACATTCTACCCCCCTTAAACAGAATTCGACCCCGAATTCTACCTGTCATCTACTTGCAAAACAACAACAACCACAACTGAAAACCAAAAACCAACAAGAAGTACCCGACGTGAACAACTTTGGTTAAAGCTCGATCATGCGAGACTACTTCCCAAGTCTCTTCTCGCTCAGACCGACGTGAACATATCACCATAACGTATACCCACGTCTAAACCTCAACACTCTCTCTGACCTCTCCAGTACAAGTATCGGATGAGACTCGAAGGTGAGATCTTGCTCGGTGGTCGACGGCGTTAACGAAACCTCAAACTCTCGATCTCCCAGGTACTCACTCACACCAGAACAGACAAGATGTTACGTACTCCGCGCACGGACTCGAGACAGTCCTGGCGATACACCAACTAGCGAAAACAACCCAATGTACCTTGGGGCAACCCTCCCCAGTGGTACCGAACCACGCAACATGCGCATAGAACACTGAACTCTTGTTCCACCTCTCAATCGGACTTTTTCACCCAAACAAAGATCACCTCCTTTAACGAGAAACACACAACAGAACTCGCTTTAAACACACTCTTTTACCGACATAGCCCAACTAAAAATGAAGGACTCTCATCGCAACCAAACGTTACCAACTCGGTACTAAAAGAAGTCAAATTCAGAATCGAAGATTTATCACAAAAATCTTTCCACCTTCAAATTAGTAAATTTGCAAATAAACATCACATTCGCCAAAAGAGAAATCACTCGAATATCCAAATCCATCATTTCTTTTATTCTTTCTGAATAGATAAGAACCACACAAGACAACATAAAGTCAAGCCCAATTTGCGAAACACGTCCGTCATAAACTCATAGCTCATACAAGAATCAAGAGAGCGTTTCAGTACCCGAGGAAATAATCTTTTCTCAATTTCTCCTTTAGAAATAAAATTTCTTTCAACTTTTTTTGGAATCCCGATTCATCGCATAACACACTAACCCATCTCTCTTATCTTGGCATTCTTAACGCTACGCTCGAAAAGAAATACATCAACCACACCTCTGTAGAGAGGCTCTATCGACCCCACAGAACAATACTCTAGTCAACTCCTCTACCGACAGAATTACTTTGATAGATAACTTCTGATACATCCCAAAATGGATCTTCACACGTAATCACGTTACCTCAATCCTTAAGAATGAACAACTCGGAATTCACATCACATATTCTCATGTATTTCATCAAAAGATTTCTATCAATGATCATCCCACTATTCGAAATCCACACTTATACTACTTCTTCACATTTTCATTGGGCGATCAAAGTTCTAGCATAACAATGCAAAGCCCAAATTTAACCTCCAAGACTCTTGCAACGAAATTCTCATAGAAAAGATAGGGAAATCTCAGATTAAATCCCTAAAATTCCATAATTCCAACATACTCACTCATTAACATCATCATAAAAATATTTTCTTGACCAATTTACCTTTACAAAGATTATAGCTCTCAGAAGGTTACTCATTTAAAGCCAAATCACTCTTGACATTACTCAACATTTTCTATTATCCCATTAATTGACATGACGATTCGATTACTTTGTAATCCCACTCTCATTAAACCACATCATCAAGAATAACCATTCACAACCTCGCAATACTACCAAATTGCGATACTTTATAAAATTGATCAAGATTTCCATACTTTCGGTAATTCCAATGTTTCACCCGAAGTGAACAAAAGATCTTGGATCACAAATCCCCATAGGTTCTAATGGTTGCAACAATGCAATCAGTTTAACCTCCAAAGACAATCTTCTAATGAATTAAACTTCTCTCAAAGAACTATATTACGAAATTATTTCATCCTCCAATGCTCATCGAATAACTTACAACTCAAAGTTTCACAACTACAATTATTAAACACCTCAAAAGACTCAGGTGAAACGAATAGGTTGATTCTTTCTCAAAAGAATGACTTACTTTTTAAAAATTTCTTCCACTGTTCGGCGGTGGCCTTTATTGTATTCTTTTCGTGGTCCCAACCTAAGCTTGTATATATTAGCTCACAGGATTATAATTTTACCATGATGTCTACAAGTTCATTCTGATAGAAGTCCATCTTAACTGTCTGGCAAGCGGTAATCTTATTTGCACCTTTCAGCCATACTAGTGAATTCATTTTAATTTCAAGTTTGGCTCAAAGTGTAAACAGTCATGTTGATTTTGAAGGGGAAAAAACCATAAATACTAAGTACAATAAACCCTTGATTGAACAGGATTATTATGCAAATTGAATTAGTAGGCAGAAATGCATCCGAGGAAGCAAAGATTGATCGCTCTGCTACACAACTAGCACTATCTAAAAACATAGGTATGTATTTGTGCACAGGTTTGTAAAGATATATCTAGTCAGTTAATCGAGCATACATAAAGTTTCATGCGTTCCAAGTAAAAGTTTTACCACCTTAGATTGTTTAAGCATGAACGTTATAGGCTGGAATAATATTGAGGTCATTGAGTCAAAACAAGTCACCAAACATTTGGAGAAGTGAAAGAGGGACATGATCCCTAAAGGCTAAAGCTGAACAAAGGAAACATGCATCACTATATCACAGTTATCCTTACGACTGGTAAGCACCTGAGAAAACTCTTTAGGAGCTTCCATCTTCCACAAAATTGATCCCCTGATTACATTATTAGGCTTAACTCAAAAAGAAAGGCCCTTCTCTACAAACCTTGACAGAAGATGGCCTGTTTGCAAAGGGTCAAATATCTCAGTAGTGGAGAAACGTATTTGCACAGTTTACACTAAACAGCTAACAAGCAAACAAGTGATCTGACTGGAAATTTTCAAATAAGGTCATAATAAACCATTTCAATTTGATTAATTGAATATACTAGCAGTAACTTGATAAATGCTATCAACCATCATTATCACCAGAGAACACACACATTGTCCTCATAAGCAACATATCCAATGTGATGTGCAAGTTCACAAGGAGTAAAGAGCTTAAATCATTTGAGGCTACTTCACAGATCATGACCAACCATTCAAAGATGCATGACAACAATAATGAATCACTGAGAAAATATTGCATTCACAGATTCCATTCACAGATGCATGACAACAATAATGAATCACTGAGAAAAAAAATTCCATTCACAGACGAAGGGAGGAGTAGGGAGGGCAAGGGGGATGGCCGGATCTAGAGCTATACCTTCACAGGAGGCGGCCGGGGGTGCTCGGGAACGGTGGCAGCGAAGAAGGTGGCGAACGGCGGCGGCCTCTAGGGTTTCCGGGATCACGGTTGTCTTCTCCAGGCGGTGCACCCGGGTATGGCGGCGGCGTAGTGGAGGACCGACGGGGGCGCCCTCGGGGGCCGAAGGTGGCGCACTCCGGGTCCGGCTGCTGAAGGATCTAGACCCGCCATTATATGTTAATGGAGTATTTTGGTGATTAATGACAAATCCTCATATGAGACTAACACTAATATTTGTTATATCTTGATTAGTCTCAGCTTGGATATAAAAAGAAAAATCCAAACAGGTATGCATTTATTAATGACAAATCTATTTGTGAGACTAACAATTCTATTGATTATCTATTGCTTAGTCTCGTTTGGATATAAAGATGAAAATACAAGAGGTATGCATTTTACTTCTTCTTATTATATCTTGTTGCATTCCTCGGATCAAAAATATAGGTTAAACTCCACCAAAAAAGTTAACTTGGATATGTGCATATGTTTCCATTACACATTTGTATATGCACACATTTAGGGGGAGTTCATTCTATATTTTGTGGTTTCATTAGTATTGATCCATATTCTCTTTCCACATATATTAAGGATCTTTACTTTGAAACATATCCTTGAATATATTTAACTTGTGTAGTTAATATATTCACATGAGTATATGAGAGCATATGAGACTTGTGTAGTTCATAGATGCTCATATATCCTTGAATATATTTAACTTGTGTAGTTAATATATTCATATGAGTATATACAACTTGTGTAGTTCGTATACACTCATATTTAGTATATACAACTTGTAGTTCGTATATACTCTTGGTATATATAACTTGTGTAGTTTATATATACTCATGTTTATCTATATTCAATTATTTGAGATTGTGTTGTGGGACTAACATGTGTGCTAACATGTTTAAAGGCTTAGTCCCAGTTCATGGATGGCGATATGGTAAGGGAAATGCATGACAATATAGGGATCATGACTAATAGCTTGATAGCATGTTATTGTGCCTTATGGATCAAGTTAGGATCATGCATGCATTTGATTTTGAAATTATATTTAAATTTGAAAGCTTTAAGTGCATTGATCAGAAATCGGTCGTACCGGAGTTACACTGCGGTACTACCGCATTGCGATCGTTCCAATTTCTAGTTGGCGGTTGGATAAAACCAGAACCGATGCATTTTGGCTCAAAGCTCTCTCTGAAAATCAGTCGTACCGTATTTGATAAACGGTAGTACCGCTATGCGGTTGTACCGATTTATATATGGCGGTATGAATTTTCCAGAGAGCATGTCTTTTCAGCAAAATTGGAAACCCTGCAATCGGTAGTACCGCTCCCTCGTGCGGTACGACCGGACCAAGCGGTAGTACCGCAACTTGGTTGGCGGTAGTACCGGTCCAGGTTTTTCAACAGCTTGTTTAGAAGCATTTTGCAGGTATATCTTGGTAATTAATGTTAATCATTATGGGACGAACATTTTTCATGAGTTGGATGAATAGGTTATGTTCCTGGGTAATGAAGACTTCGGATGGCATCATGAGTTTATCGTCATCAAGTAAAGGTTCAAGAAGAGGATGCATCATGTGTTGATGCATATCAAGATCTCGAAGAAGAGATGATCATGAGTTGATCATCAAGTCAAGAGAAGACTCATCATGTGTTGATTAAGGTCAAGTAAAGAATGTATCATGGGTTGATGCATGTCAAGATGATGACCCGGACTTGAAGTGAAGATGTGTGTCATCAACCTTCAAGAAGATGCTCAAGGCAAAGGTATGACTAGCTAGGACTAAGGATGTGTTCCTAGTCTTTTACCGGTCTTGGTGTTTGGTTGGAAGACCGGATTGCTAGTATAGGTTGTCGTACTATTAAGAGGGGTCTTGTCTAGTAGCTTGAGTCTCATCATGTGTTGATAACTCAATCTCACTTGCTCTAGCTCACTCTAACATGTTGCTTATATTTGCGAATGTGTTTTGCAAATAGTTGAGGCTCATGGATAATCCTTGTAGCATGTGACTATACTTTGCAAATGTGTTTTGCAAACAGTTGAAGTCCATGTGCCTACTCCTTGTGGCATGATCTAAGTTTGCAAATGCGTTTTGCAAATTGTTGGGATTCATGTATTTTCCCTTGGTATGGTCTAAGATTGCTTGTTGCTAACACTTTGGACTTAGACCATGGTAGTGGCACTTTTGAATTGGGTTTTTTGATTTTATCAAATATGTTTGAGATCAATAAAATAGGTGAGTTGTGTAACCCTCTGAATAAGCTTTCAATAGAGTCCAAGATCACTCAATTCCAACATCGGAGTCAAAAGTTATGACCTTTTTACCGAGTGTCATCTGTGCTGATTTTGAGCTGCGGTACGACCGCCATGTAAAGAGTGGTACGACCGCCCAGAACGGTTGTACCGGCCCTTGTGAGGCGTACGACCATAAAAAGTCTATAGAAGTTAGTTTTTGGCTGTTTCGTCTCCAAACGGCTAGTTTTTGGTGTAGGGGTTATAAATACCCCCTTGGCCGGTTGAGAGACAACCTTTGGCACTTTATTTCACTCTCTTGAGCTAGTGTGAGCCCCTTCTCTCAATTGTGCATGTGTTGCACCTTGTGAGCAAGGAGAGAGGTCTCTAGTTGCATGTATTGCATCTAGAGGTGGACTTCGTATCCGCTTGAGCTTGTGCATTCGTTGCACGTGGTGAGAGTCAAGCAAGGGGCTTGGCTTATTACTCTTAGTGTTTGCCGACACCTAGACGGCGTGGAGGCGTCGTGGTCCGGTGATCTTCTCAAGTGAAGCTTGTGAGAAGGTCTGGTGTTTGTGAATGGCTTGGTGCTTGCCATCTCCGGAGTGGAGTAAGATCAACCCTAGTGAGGCGAGGTGTTGATATCTCGGAGGAAGGCTTAATTCGTGGAGCCGGCCAATTGGTTTGGGTTTCCCTCAACGTGGATTAGGGGAGACCGGCAAGTCTCTGATCACCACGGTAAAACATCGCCGTGTCGTTTGTGGTTTGCATTCTATTGCTTTACATTGTACAAATTATATTTATTGTATTAAATTGCTTATTCATTGTGTATGAATGCTTGCCATGCTTTGTGCTATTTACATTGCTAGAATTGAATAGCTTACAAGTCTTTGCTTAATTGCAATATTCATCAATTGACTCGTATTGTTGGTGCACTTAGTTGAACCTAGTTGATTTAGGCTTTAATTGTGCAAAACCGTATTGTTGTAAGCTTCCGCATTAGAAATCGGTTTTTGCGCATAGAAGTTTTAAAACGCCTATTCACCCCCCCTCTAGTCGGCCTCCTCGATCTTACAGCTGCCTCTAGGGTTACGGGTCGCCGGTTGTAGTCCTCTCGCTGTGGCGCACACCGGGTCCGGCGGCGACGCAGTGGAGGTACGACGGAGGTGCCCTCGGGAGGTGCGACGGCTGCTGCATGTAGGTGCGACGGCAGCTACGTGGAGGTTTGCCTCTGTCGCGAGAGAGTTCACAAGAGGAAAAGAAGAAAGTGAAGGAGGCCGAAGGGGTACGCGCCGGGGGAATCGAGCGCGATGGCGGGTGGGAGGGATAAGTAATGGCATTTTGCGGGTAAATATAATCAACTCCAAGGGGTATTTTTATTCTATCAAGTTGGATTCTCACGAGAACCCAAGGGAATGCTGCTTCTTCTCGCTAGTGTATTTTTGAGACAGCTCCACGCGAGAATCAGAATCGAGTGGTTTTGAGAATCAGGGTGTTTGGTACGGCTCCACGAGAATCGATTGAGAAGCTGGGAGCAAAAGTTGTACCAAACAGGGCCTAAGAAGTGGTTGTGAAGCTCTCATGCAATTTTCCACTGCCAAAACGACATAGAAAGCACAATTTCCTCAACCGCCTTCCCTGGTTTTGTGGTAAACAATTTGTTCTCATTCCATTCTTCACTAACAAAGAGACTTTTCAAAGCTTGCCTATACTTGAACATACTGACCAAGGTGAGGAATGATGTAGCAAAACGAGTTGTTGCGGGTCTCTTCTATCTTCCCAATGTCCTCTAGCATAAGGTCCAAGTAGTTGGCAGCACAAGGGGTCTAAAATAAAGTAGAAATCATGTCCATTAGAATTCTGCCCACAGCCTTGTAGTTAGATCCATTATCTGTCACGATTTGAACCACATATTCCCTCCCAATGGAATCAATTTTTTCTTCCAACAACCTTGCTAACAAGTGTGCATCAGTTGATTCACTAGAAACATACTTTAACGGAGTCCAAGAAGAAAGTACCTTCTAGTCTATTGACTAGAAAATTGATCAAATGATGCCCACTCATGTCGGTCCACCCATTGGACATGAGTGAGCAACTATATTCTTGCCATGCCAACTCATGCTTCTCCCTCAATGCATCTGTCTTATTCTTTGCCCTTTCAAGCGATGGCAACCTTATATCATGGTAACTAGGCGATTTATACCCAAGACCAAATTGCCCTATGGACTCCAATAGAATCTCCCAGCTTCTTCAATTAATAGCATTGAATGGTATGTCGTTCTCGTAGAAGAAGTCAGTTACATGATCATTGACAATTTGTTGTTGTTCCTTTGTCTTTTTTGTGCATTACTCTAACTGTAGGTTGAGTAGTGCTTGAGCTATGCCTCTCAGAAACAACCTCTTCTAGTGTCTTTCGAAGCATATCAGCAACTGATTTAGTACACTTCTATGGCGGCCCAGCCACAGTAAAAGAGGTCACCGATTGCTTCCTTTTTGCAGCTGTCCCAGAACTTCGTTGGACCTCTTTCTCAGCACCATCACCTTCTCCATCTTCAGCTTCATCCTCCTCATCTAGCACCATGGCTTTGAACTTCCTTGAATTCTTCAAGTAGTCATGCATCTCTTTCCTTATTTCTGCAGTTGCCTTGGGACATTTCTCCACATCATTGTGAACCCCAGCAAGGTGACGCTTCAATCTTCCCACTCCAGCATGGACTCTCTTTTCGCAAAGAGTACATTGGACGAGATCCTTTCTCTCTAAATCTGGCCAGAACCCATATTTCCATGTCGGGTGATGAGGACATCCCTAACTTGGATACAACCGTACCTACACATACAGCTGATCCACAATAAATGTTACAAGGACCAAGTACTCGAGCTCGTGCTCGCCAACTTAATCATCAGGTGAATTTGTTCATAGGTTTATATATTACTGAGAATAGATCGCTACCTAATGCAAGTGATTTAATTGTGCTTAGGAACATGGAAAAGGACCAAGGAGAGGTATGTGGAGTCATGGACGAGCATAGAAGGCATAATGGAGGTCATCACGTCACTTTAGGTCCGAGTCAAGCAAGAGTTCGAGTTGGGCTCGTTCTGGATTCGAGTTCAAACTATTGCGACAGCACTAAGTTCAAATGGTCGTAACTTCTTTGTACGGACTCCGTTTGGGACGTTCTTGGACTTCATTGAAAGCTTATCAAGTCTACTTTCCAATGGATTTAACCTCAGCTTCAAATTCCAACCGAGCCGGCCACAATAAACAAAACAATCCACGTCTGTGTTTTTGTTCGAGTCAAAAAGGGTACTGCGCCACCTCCTCTTGGGCCCATGGGCCTTGTAACCCTAGGGGCGTGCGTCCACTTCCCTGGCCGCCACCCCTGGTCGTCTTCCCATATAGGAGCCACCGTCCCCCTAGCTAGAACTCGGATTTCGTTGAGTTTAGGTTTAGCCATTGTGTAAACTTCTGTTCTTCAGTTGTGTCAGACGATCACCTGTCAAGACAGCCTTCAGAATCCCACATTTGTTTTTCAATACCATCTATACTACAACTCCTATTTGCAATATCAGATTGCCTATATTTTATTCTTGCTAGTTCTTCAATTGCTCGCAGGAATTGAACCTCGTGTTCAGGTTGATCGCGCTTCCAGCATGGTCAATAACGTCGCGGAGTTGGTTCAACGATTGCTAAAGCACAAGCGTCGTTGTACGGTTGTAGTCGGATCGTAAGAGTCACCTTCACCAAAATCGATAGTTATCAATCTCATCGAAAGATCGGGAACCCCGACTCCATCATCGGGTCTTTGGACTTAGCCCTCCGCCTAGGATCCTTGGATGGATCATATGCCTCGACGTCAGTGGCTGCAGCTATAGCCACTTGTTGGTCGTCAATGTCTACCATGGTACCTGACTACCTATAGATGGTGAAATGGAAATGTCAAATTATGATATACTACTACTAGTACTACTGCTAGGCTACTACTGCTGCTATTCACAACTACTACTAATTCTACTACGACTAGCCTACTACTACTACTAATCTTGCTACTGCCTACTACTACTGCTACTATGTAATACAAATACTGCTACTACTACTACTGCTATTACTAGTACTACTACTAAAACAGAGTAAGAGCATGCAGCAGAGTAGTACGTAGACAGCAGCGCAAGCAGTTAGCAGAGACAGCGGTGCAAGCAGAGACGGCGCAAGCAAGCAACCAAGCAGCGCAAGCAGAGCCATAGGAAGGAGAGGAGAGGAGTGCATGCTCACCACGGCTCGGGTCGACGACGATTGGGGAGGTCCGAGGAGGCATCATGGATAGGGGACAAGGGAGGCAATGGAGGGTTGAGAAGGTGGCAGTAGGCGACGTCGGCGTCGTGGACGGGGGCAGCGATGGGCTAGGGTTCCCCACTCCCGGCAGCGTCGTGGGGAGTGGGGGAGCCGAGACTTGATTGGATTTGGTATGTCCCCTTCCTCTCTCTCATATTATCTCCTTCGCCTGGCTGAGGCTGCACTGGGCCAATTAGGCATCCGACTCGCGCTGGCCGACTAGTCAGCAAGTCGGACGACTAGTGCAGCTAGTCGAGTCGACGGCACTAGTCGGTGCCTATGTGCCGACTTGCTGACTAGTCGACGATTAGTCGCGACTAGTCGCGCGACTTAATAACATTGGTAGGGCTAACCTTCATGTACTCGGATAATTTATATTTCCCACAACTAATAGTACCTATTGGGGATAATATTACTATGGTGACAACAGCAGGGATACCAACTTATCAAGGCATGGAAATGCAACAAATGGGATTTAACTATCGACCTTACCTGACATATAATTTTTTATTGAAATACATAACATTTAAATATGGGTTCAACATTATCAAAGGGGGTGGTTTCCTTGCTCGTTGAACGATGATTCTTGCTCTGAAATGTCGATGAAATTTTTCGGGGTGTCAGTATCTACAGGCATATCGACAAATAACACCAATAAGAGCCAAAAGAATTCAAACAGGGGCAAAATAAAAATATTTTAGAAATAAATTTCACTTAATTTGGAGTTCATATGCAATAGTTATAAGCAATTGAATTTTGTTTGGTTTGAAAAAACAAGAAAATCATAAAGGAGGTGACGTCGAATGCGTATTATCTGATTTTATGCTTTCTAACAGAGGTGGCGTATTTCTTTAGAACTGAAAGCGGATTTTACATTTTTACATTTTTCTGAAAATCATTTACTTACAGGTGGGTCCTACATGTTAATCCCTCGGGTTTTGATAATGTTTTATGGGAGCGTCTATGCTTCAGGTGACTGAAATTTCTTAATCCATCAGTGACCTTTCTTAGCCGTAGGATTTTGATCCGATAGATACCACAAGTTTCTATGTTGAGACAAAAAAAAATTAAACTAGACAAAAGTAAATGTAGGTGAACCCTACAAATACACAAAAAAAAATCTAAACTAGACAAAAGTAAATCTAGGTGAACCTTACAAATACAAAACATATAGAACTAGAAGTTATAGTAGAGCTGTACTAAAATTGCATATCACTTAGTACTGCAATTTTATGCTTAGTACTGTGTAATTGTAGATGACTGATGGATAAGAAAATTCCAGGCAACTAAAAATTAGCAAACTCGATGTTTTATTTACAAAAACAGTGAGTGGACCCCACATGTTAGTCTCATGAACTTTTAAAACATGTTATGATTTTTGAAAACAGTAAGTGGATCCCGTATGTCAGCGACACAACTTCTAAAACTCAGTTAAATTAGATTTTTTATTAATTAACTGGCTTGTCCCACATGTCATTTACTCAATGCTTTAATCATTGTCATTCACGCTAAACTAATCCTAATCATGCAGGCCCACAAGTCAGGGAGAGAAAGAGAGAGGGGGAACAGAGCATGGTGTGGCCGAGCTCACCAGCGACAAACCGGCACGGTGGTTCGACTTAGGAAGGGGCAAAATGAGTTCCTTGGTTGACAGCGAACCTACCGGGTTGTGGCGGTGGGACAATGGATGGTTGGAGCTTTGTCGGTGACGACTTCTAGGGTTGGCACAGGACAAGGCTACGATGACTCTCACGAATGGAGCAAAAGCAAGGTGAATGGAGGTGTGCTAAGGGTTCAGGGAGTGACTACGATGCTAGTGGCGGCGGCACAGGGACCAAGGGTCACTAGGGCGATGGCGATGATGTTTTTCGCAGTGGTGCCAGGGGGGCTACGGTAGACCTGTTCAAATGCCGGGCTGGGCCGGGCTTCACATTAGGCTTGAAAAGCCCAACCGCGACGGGCAGGCCCAAGCCCGAAATTTGCTTTTTTGATTAAAAACTAATATTTTTAATGTTTTTTGGGATAAAAAATAATATTTAATGCATTTCAAGAATAAAAAAGGGTTTTTTTTATTGTTTTGTCAAGCCTGCGGGCTTTCGAGCCGGGCCTTCGGGCCGAAAATGCAATCCCAAGCACGGCCCGAACTAGGTCGGGCTCGGGCCAGGCCACCCATGAACACCTCTAGGCTACGGTGAACACCATGCTACACATGCTAAGCTTTGATTCTACCGAGTGCATTTGTTCTAGGGGGCTACTAGGAGCTCACTAAGGTGGTTAATGGCGACGGAGGATGGCCATAGATGGTAGAGCAACGACGAGCAGGGGCAGCGGTAATGGCTTCATGGTGGCTGTGTGTTACGGTGATGAAGAAGTTAACACATTGGCGATTTCTCAAAAATGCAAATCGAAGGTTATTTTGAAAAATTACCACTTGTTTTCGCACAAAAGCACAACTTGGTCCACAAGTAAGAAACAGCTATAAAAAATGACTAAGATGGCTTGAGGAATGTATAAGCACAATAGATAAGGCAATAGAGTTCATGAAAGTTTCAAATCCAAAGATAACACAAAAATCCATTCAAGGTCCATATGAAAGAATAATTGTTCATTTTGACTTTTGATCATAGTGAGGTTTCAAGAAATGGAATTCAAACCAATAATTGAAAATTAAGAGCACAAGAATGCATATGAGATGCTTCCCCTCACTAAGATCTACAAAAAAAAAATTGGGGTTTCAATTTTCTCCCTTTTTCTAGCAATTTCTCCCAAAAACTCCATTTTTACTTCTCCCCTATTTTCTTTTTTGCCAAAACTTCTCCCCCTTTGACAATGGAGTCATCAAACAAAAGGGGTTCACTCGCAAACCCAGCATTTATTTCGTGGAAAAACTGGAGGCAGAGGAAACGTTTGTCAGATCAGTGGATTTGTGAATTCAGAGTTCTTAGCACAGGGAAGACCTTCAGATCTTGGATGGCTGAGATGAAAGGATACCCTTTCGTTTAGTGTGATCCGGTGGTGTACATTGAAGAGGAGTCTCTAAGATGATCCAAAGGTTGGATGTCTTCTGGATAGCATCCGACGGTGGGAGAAGATCAGCTTGTTTACTGCTCATCGTTTAGAATTCACGTTTACTATTTACTATGTCAAACTGTAAGTTTCAGTCGGGCTTTTTTGGCGATCTTTGAAAGGATAGCACAAGTATGCCGCCGCCATGTAAGGGGAAACCATTCAGCTAAACCCTAGTTCTTATCTTTGTTTTGCTTTACTCTTTTGAAACACAATTGTATCCTTCCTGTTTCATTCCAATATATATTCCGAAAATCCCCAAATTACTGCTTGTAATCAGTTGATGCCGGATCCACATCTTTGGGTCCTGACAATCTGGTATCAGAGCCCACCGATCTTCGGCTGAATACACGTCTGAAGCTGCTCGCGAGTAGAGAAGGTTGGGAAATTTATTTCTTGGTAAAATCCCTAATCTAGCTCACAGAGAGAACCCGGATCTGTGCAAAGATGCCAAAGGGAGCTAGATCTACTGAAGAAGAGGTTAGTGAGGTGGAAGAAATCAAGAAGGAAATGGCTCGGATGCAACAGCGAATGGAATTTGATTCGACTCACGTCCAAGCGCAAATGGGTCAGTTCCAAGAACAAATTCAAGCCAACTCGTCCAAGCTGGACATGATGGTGGACATGATGAGAGCTATGATGGACAAGAACAGAGTTGGAGAAGTGGCCAGCAACTTGGCAGAGATAGGAGGAGATGATAGCCTGAGAGGGGGAAAACAGCAAACAAGAACACCACTACAACTGAGAAATCCGAGAGCAACGCCTGGCAGTGGGCACTCATTTGCTCTGAATTGTGACCTAGGTAACACCCATCCAGAAACATCTCACCTTCCTTTTATATTTCCACCAGTGGCTGTTAGTAGTGGGTTTCCGGCAGTGAATGTAAATGAGTATAATCATGGAGAGGAGTTCAATGACTGCCGTCAAGGAGTACCAGTAACTGGAACCTTTGGGGTGAGTGTATATCCTATGGCAAGTGGGACTTTCGCACCACAATATACATACTCCAATCCTCCATTTGTACCACCAAACCTACCATTTCAGTACAGTCCACCGATTCCTCAAGGGTATGCCACACATTCCAGGGGAGATCAAATGTGGAGTTATCCATGGCCAAGAGCTCCGGATATTAAGCATAATGGCAATGGTCAGTGGCCAGCAAGGAACTCAAATCCATATCAACAACAGTTCAGCAGAGGTCCAAAACTAGAATTCCCCAGGTTCGATGGAGAGCAGCCAGAGCCATGGATACGAAAGGCTGAGAAGTATTTTGAGCTGGCAAAAATTTCAGATGAGCAAAAAAGTATCTATTGCAGAAGTTTATTTGACAGGAAGAGCAGATCAGTGGATTAGTAGTAATGAAATTGATAACAGACCTCTATCGTGGCAACAATTCTGTGATATGATCAAGAAACGGTTTGCTGCAGAAACAAGATATGAGGTGATTGAAGCCTTTAGGGGGTTGAATCAAGAAGGCTCGGTTGAAGCTTATATAGATAAGTTTGAGAGTATGATGATATTAGTGAAAAGAAATAACCATGCTTTAAAAGAGAGGTATTTCTTGGATTACTTCATATCTGGATTGAAGAATTACATCAAGACTCCTTTGAAGTCCATTGAATCGAACTCTTTAGTGGAAGCCTATGCTCATGCAAGAAACTATGAGAACAATCAGTATTATAAAAAGGTGCAAACTGGAAGTCAGGGAACAAACTCAAGGGGGAGTTATCAAGGCAGTGCACAGCATAGGTGGAAGGCAGAAACTAACAGCAAGGAAAATAGTGAGAAAACCACTGCAAGTAGTGGGAATAAATGGAATGGGGGAAGGTGTTTCAAGTGCAATGAACTTTGGGTTCCTGGTCATAGTAGAGTGTGTAAATTTCAAAAACAAATACATCTGGTTGCTGTGGAGGATGAAGAAGAAAGTAATGAGGGAAATCCGGAGGTTGTTTCACTACGCCACCAAGTAGCCTTGGGCAACAAAATGAGGATAACACAGAGGTCCAAGTTTCAATGCATGCCATCTCTGGAACTAGTTCTGGAGTTAGCACCTTCACATTGAGAGTGAAGCTGGGTAAGATCAATGTTATGGCTTTGGTAGATAGTGGAAGTACCACTACATTCATCACCCCATCCACTGCTCTTAAAGCTAAGTGTAAGATCAGTAATCATGAACCGATCAAGGTAGCAGTAGCTAATGGTAGCACACTGTCCAGTGAGTCTCAATGCTTGGCTTGTCAATATGAAATACAAGGAGAAGACTTCATTACTGATTTCAGGATTCTTGGACTAAAGGGGTATGATATTATATTGGGAAGTGATTGGATTTATAGACACAGCCTGGTGAATCTTAATTTAAAAACCAGGGAGTTCAGCATATGCAAAGATGGGCTTAGAAATGTCCTATTTGTAGATGAAACTTATCCAAAGGGGAATTGTGTGATTGGTGCCTTGCAGTTGAACAAACTAATGGGAAAATGGGTGATTGGGGCTGTGTTATATTCCAAAACTAGTTTGAGTAATGAAGGAGAGCCTAAAGAAATGCACCCTGAAATACAGCAAGTGATAGATGCATATTCTGACATATTCAGTGAACCTACAAACTTGCCTCCTGTGAGAGAACAAGATCATACTATACCTCTAGTACCAGAAGCTAAGCCGGTGAATGTGAGGCCTTATAGGTTACCTCATTACAAGAAAGATGCTATGGAGGAACTGGTGGAACAGTTATTGGAAAATCAAACAATTAGAAATAGTGTTAGTCCATATTCTTCTCCAGCTATATTAGTAAAGAAGAAGGATGGATCATGGAGGTTGTGCGTCGATTACAGGCAGTTAAACTCTAATACTGTCAAGAACAAGTACCCAATTCCTATCATTGAAGATTTGTTGGATGAGTTGAATGGAGCAAGGTACTTCTATAAGGTGGATCTCAGATAAGGATGCAACCTGCAAACATCTATAAGACTGCATTTAGTACACATTCAGGCCACTTTGAGTTCCTAGTCATGCCTTTGGGGTTGACTAATGCCCCAGCTACCTTCCAAGCTCTTATGAACAAGATATTATCAGCATTTCTGAGAAGGTTTGTTTTGGTATTCTTTGATGATATCCTCATTTACAGCTCCACATTGGAGGATCATAAGCACCATTTGCAGCAAGTATTGGAAGTTTTAAGGCAACATCAATTGTATGCCAAGAAGAGCAAATGTGACTTTGGACAATCACAAGTTGAGTACTTAGGGCACATCATTAGCAACAAAGGGGTAGCCCTAGGAAAGGTAAGGGCAGTTAAGGAATGGCCTAAACCTAATAGCATTACTCGGCTTAGAGGGTTTTTGGGATTGGCAAGTTACTACAGAAGGTTCATTAAGAACTTTGGGATAATATGCCGACCAATGTTTGATTCCTTGAAAAAGAATGCTTTTCAATGGGGAGAAGAACAACAAGAAGCATTTATCAAAATTAAAGAAGCCCTGACACAAGCTCCAGTATTGGCTCTTCCTGATTTTTCACAACCATTTACCTTAGAAACATATGCTAGTGGATATGGCTTGGGGGCCGTTTTAATGCAGCAAGGGAGACCCATTGCGTTCATGAGCAAAACTATTGGACCAAAATCACCTGCCATGTCAACCTATGATAAGGAGGCACTAGCAATATTGGAAGCAATAAAGAAATGGAAGCATTATTTGGTGGGCTCAAGTTTGGTGATAAGAACTGACCAGCAGAGTCTTAAGTACATATTTGAACAGAGATTGATTGATGGGATACAACATAAGTTGATGATCAAATTGATGGGGTATGATTATAAGGTGGAATACAGGAGAGGTAGGGAGAACAAAGCGGCTGATGCATTGTCCAGGGTTCCTCCAAAGGAAAAGCCATGGTGACCACTATAGCCATTCCTCAGTGGATAACCGAAGTAATACAAAGTTATCAAGGGGATGACAAGTGCAAGGAGTTGGAGAGCAAATTGAGAATTGATCAGAACAGTGCACCACCATTCACATTGCAGAATGGGATTTTGAGATATAAGGACAGAATATACATTGGCACCAGTACCAACATCAGAGAGCAATTACTAACCTCTTTTCATAATTCTGCACTAGGAGGGCATTCGGGTGAAAGAGCAACCTACCAAAGGATGAAGAGCTTGTTCTATTGGCTAGGTATGAAATCTGAGGTTACTTCTTTTGTCAAGGAGTGTGCTGTTTGTCAAAAGAACAAGTCTGAGAACATACCCTATCCTGGGTTGTTGCAACCTTTGCCTATACCTGACATGGCATGGACCCACATTACTCTAGACTTCATTGAAGGGTTGCCCAAATCCGAGGAGAAGGATGTGATAATGGTGGTAGTGGATAGGTTTACAAAATATGCTCATTTCATATCCCTGAGACATCCTTACAGTGTCCAACAGGTAGTGGATCTCTTCCTTGACCATATTTACAAACTCCATGGTTTACCTATTGTGATTGTATCTGATCGAGACAGAATATTCACGAGTAATATGTGGCAAGAACTATTCAAGGCCCTTGGGGTGAAATTAAGGTTGAGCAGTGCCTACCACCCCTAAACTGACGGACAAACTGAGAGGGTTAATCAATGTCTAGAAAATTATTTGAGATGCATGACCTTTGCTAGCCCAAGAAAATGGCATTCATGGTTGTCACAAGCTAAATGGTGGTATAACACCTCATTCATACATCTTTGAAGATGACTCTTTTTGAAGCATTATATGGAATGAAGCCCCCAATGATTACTGAAGCTATGTTACCTCATTCGGCAACTAAGGAGACTAGGGATTTGGTTCAAAGGAGGAGGGCTGCTTTTGAAGCTATATGTTAGACCATGTGGCTAGGTCTATGATATTTTAGTTGATGAATAATTGACAATATTGGGTACTGATATTATTTGGCGCGGTGTGCGTGTGTGGACTTATGTCGGTCAAGTTGAAAGAACTTGTGCCGGAAAAGATGTGTTTGGTCTTTGCATGTGCGGGGGTAACTCGGAGGCGATCGTGGTCTACGGCGGTGACCGAGAGATGACTTGGTGCGAAGTCATGGTCAAGAGGGTCAAGGATGCTGGAGGAGACGGTCGGGCTCGACTTGGAGCACAGGGAGATCAAAGATGGATGATGCGTGCTGGAGCTACGGAGGTGTCAAATTTATGTATCGGGCCTTAGTACTAGTGGGCCATACATGGGTCATTAGGGTTGATGACTATAGAGGTATTTAAGTCCTTGTGTGAAGAGGGTTGGCAGCCCAGGGAAAAATAGAACAGCGTGAGAGTTTTTCCGCGGCGGTGGCTCCAAGTGTTTTCGCGGCGACTCTGCACGTGAGAAGAAAAAAGGTGTGGCGATCGGAGATGTGCTTGTCGTGTTTTGATTAGATGCTTCCTGTGATGATGATGATGCACCAGAGAAAATATCTTTTGTTGAGTTAATGAGTTGGTAGCCTCTACATGCAAAAGCAATTGTTTGTGTCGATCTTGTGTCACCGTGTTTTCTTTTTCTTCTTTGTGCGCAAGAATAGAGGTCTCTGCCTATGTGTTTGAGCCTTGGTGGTGTTGGCTTTTGTTCATGCTTTTCTTTGTGCTTATTAATGGAGATGGCTCTTCTTTGTTGAGTAAATCAAGAAAGGAGGCTTGTGCTAGCGATGACATGCATGCGAGTTTGCCCATTAACGTGAACTCCGGATATACATATGGTTTTGGTGTCGTGCATGAGAACACCATTATATTGATGCTTTGACTGTGTGCATTAATAGGAAAAAACAGCAGCATTGATCTTTGTTGAAAGCGATAGCTTTGTTGTGCGGTTGCTACAAAGAACCATACGGCAGATACATTACCGCATAATCGCTCGCAACAAGATAACAAGTCACACGGTGCTTACGAGCTGCCATGATTACCCATCCTTTTGCTGTTTTTCTTGTGTGTGTTTAGTTGTGTTGACAAAGTTACACGATAAAAACAATCAATTTGAGGAAAAGCTTCCACTAGGAATTACAATCATTCAACCCCCCCCCCTCTGATTGTCTTGAACGATCCTACAAGTGGTATCAGAGCAAGGTTGCTATGGCATCAAAGAGGTATGTGAATCGTCCCCCCATGCTAGATGGTACTGATTTTGCTTTTTGAAAGTGTCGTATGCAAGCTTATATTGAGGCTCAAGGTAGTGATGTTTGGAATAAAGTTTGTAGACCATATGTGGTTCCTGTTATTGTTACTGATCTAAATAAAACTGATGTTGATTTAAATGCCCAAGCTCAGAATTTGCTATTTCAAGGGATTTCGCAAAGAATTTGATCGTAGCTCATATTAATTCTGCCCATTTAATATGGAAGACTCTTTGCGATTATCATGAGGGAACTACTAAAATTAAGAAAGTGCGTAAAAATCTTTATCAAAAAGAATATTCTGATTTTGCTATGAAGCCTGGTGAATCTATTGATGATCTTTTTGCTCGTTTTGAGAAAATATTAAGTAATTTGCGCGGAGTTAATGTTATCCCTACTGATGAAGATAATGCAACTAAAATTTTGAGATCTTTAGGTCCTGAGTGGTTGATGGTTGTTACAACTATCAATCAAACTATCGATCTAGATACTTTAACCATGGATGATCTTTTCTCTAGATTGAAAACCTATGAGATGGAAGCTTTGCCATCTAAGATCGATAAATCTTCATCTTTAGCACTTGTGACTAACCCCGTGCAGGCTGCTTCGTCGAGTTCTTTTTCTTTGTCTGCTTTGTCTTCTTTTTCAGATGAACAGTTTGAACAGCTCCCTGAAGAAGACTTAGTGTTGATCTCCTCACGGGCATACAAGGCACTCAACAACATGAGGATGAAGAAGCGAGGTGGCGTCTCTCGTTCGATCACGTGCTATGAGTGTGGCGAGCCAGGTCACATTAAGTCGGAGTGTCCTAAGCTCAAGGGTAAGGTGATCAAAGAAAACAAGAATTACCGTCGTCGGCCATCCAAGAACAACAACACCAAGGGTGGCAATTTCCGTCGTAAGCTGGCTGAAAAGATCATATCGGCTATCGAGCATCTTGATTTGAGTGATGTGGAATATGAGAGTTGCGACGACATCGACGACGTTGATGATCCTAAAGATAAGAAGAAAAACAACAACAACGACTTCACGGGTATGTGCTTCATGGCAAGAAACGACAACGACAACGACGCTGACAGTGATCCCGATGAGGTAAGACCATCATATGATGAGTTTGAAGATGGTTTGATTAAACTTGCTATTGAATTGAAAAAGACAAAAAAGAAACTGAGAGAAAATAATAGTCTTGTTGAAAACCTAACTTCTGAAATTAATCAACTTAGAGCTTCTATTCCTGATGATGAATCTTGTGAGTCTTGCCAAGTTTTATTTTCTGAATTGGAGACTGCTAGGTCAATACATACTAAATTTGATGAGTTAAGACTAGCACATGACTCCTGTGATGAAAAGTTAAAACTTGCATATGATGAAATTGAAAAACTCAAGTCTAGTTCTACTTGTTTAGAGTCAAGTATGTCAAATGCTCAAACTAAAACTTGCTCTAAGTGTGAATTGCTAGAAGCTAGACTCAATACTTCTCAGAAACAATTCAACGATTATGTTATCATGAGATAGCTTCTTGCTCTAACTGTCCTAAACTTACAATAGAGATAGAAGCTTTGACTAGACAACTAAATGATTTTCTTTGAAAAGAAAAGTTGGCTCAGTCTAGTGCTTCTAAGAAGATTGTGAATGAATCATCACATGCAATCGCTTGTCCTACTCTAGCTAAAGAAATTGAGTATTTGAAGGACACTTTAGAAAGATTTTCTTTGGGAAGAAAAATTTGAATATGATTCTAGACAAATCAAAAGTGAGTGTTAAAAATCATGGTCTAGGATTTAATTTTGTTGAGCATACCAAGAATAATCCTCCCTGAGCTTGTTAAGGTCCTTGAACTCGAAAATTTGAAGCAAAATCAACTAAAACAAACCGTGTTTAAATCACTGGTTTTGTGCAAAGCTCTTCTACTAATGGTGTAGGTGCTAGCTCATCATCTCAAAAGAATTCTAACTGTGTTAAATTTTATTGCACCTATTGTGATAGAGATGGGCACTTGCATGAATATTGCTTTAGACGTGCTAAGAAAGAGAAAAAGGAAAGATTGAATACCTTAAGACAAAAACGTGCATCTTCTTCTGTTGTTCCTAGAACTAATGCGAAAGCAAGGTTTTTAGAGAACTTTTATGATGATTTTAAATCTGTTTCACATGCTGGTTTGGGTTATAATTCAAATAATGTTTATCCAGCTTTACCTGCATTTCAAGGGGCAATTAGACAGGCTTCTTTTTGGCATTCTGATCGCTCACGTACACATGTTTCTGGTTCTAGTTTTGCTGCACCTGTTCATCGTATATCTCAGTACTGGATTCCTAAATCTTATTTCACTAACCCCAGTACTGTGAGACCGATGTTTCCTGTGATGTGATGTAAGAACAGCTGACGAGGCTAGAGAACATGAGCTTGATTTGGTTCCAGTCTTTTACGTCATTACTTGATTGGAACACCTGATGGTTCTTCACTTTCTTTGATGGCTTCCAAGAGATTTCACTTTCTGAGAGACCATATGGAAAAGGTGATGTTGCTCTACACCTTGTTACGTTTGAATTTTGATTTGCTCTTTTGCGAAGTGAGTTGGGTGTGTTGCATCCTATGGGCTTATTGTGAGGGGGAGCTTGTGGTTTAACAATTCAGAAGCTTTGTTTATTATACTTGTCAAACAATTCTTCAAGTCCAAGCTATTGAAATCAAATGAGTTGTAGAGCCTTCTTTATCATATTTATTCATGTGCTGTGTAGCTGTGTTCTTGACTGGTTATAATTAATTTGCTACATTAGAACTAAAGCATGACATGGCTAAAAACTTTGACTAGATTGATTATTGTTATCACTTTGTGATGTCCATCGAAAAGGATGAGCTTGTTTGTGATTCTTATTTTAAATCTTGGATTTGAAGCAAGTATGTCTCTCTTTACAATCCTATTATGCTCACTCAATTTGGCATGTTATAATAAAAAAATTTGAGAAAAAAAAACAAATTGAAAAGATGTATGCTTCAAGCATGCCATACATGTCTATGTATTCAAAAGAAAAAAAATGCACACAAAAGTGCTCCAACGAAAAGAAGTATGCTTCAAGTATGCCATCAGTGAAAAGAAGTATGCTACAAGCATGCCACCCTTGAAAAGAAGTATGCTGCAAGCATGCCACATGCAAAGAAGAATTGAAAGTGGAGCAATAGGTTGTTACATAAGACTGATAGCTCATCTAGATTTAAAGTTTGCCTCACTGTTAGGCTTTAACTTTTCATGATGATATCTCTTTGTGGTGTTTATAATCTGTTTAGTCATTGTTGAGATGCCTGTCATAAATTTAAATTGCTTAATCATTCTAAAAGACTTGTCTTGACTTTGCTATATGGTATATGATTTTATATGATCCAGATAGCTCTACTAAAAAAGATGGCTTGGTTAATTTACTAAATCATTGCAAAATAACTTGGATAATCTACAAAGCTTCTTGATTTTTACTCTCATTGCTCCTTCTTAGAATGATTCTTTCTTTGATACTTCCTGCTGATTACATTGCCAAAGGGGGAGAAAAATAAGAGAAATTTGCTTCGCTTCCCTTGTGTTGAGGGGGAGTTTTTCAGCTCCTTGTGTTAAGGGGGAGCTTTTCTGGCTTTTTAGCTTTTCGGCTTCAGTTCTTCACTTATATCTGTTTTGAAGCTTTTGCATTTTCCTATTACTCATTATGCTATCTTGAGGTGTTGTCAATGTATTCATCAAGGGGGAGATTGTTAGACCATGTGGCTAGGTCTATGATATTTTAGTTGATGAATAATTGACAATATTGGGTACTGATATTATTTGGCGCGGTGTGCGTGTGTGGACTTATGTCGGTCAAGTTGAAAAGAACTTGTGCCGGGAAAAGATGTGTTTTGGTCTTTGCATGTGCAGGGTAACTCGGAGGCGATCGTGGTCTACGGCGGTGACCGAGAGATGACTTGGTGCGAAGTCATGGTCAAGAGGGTCAAGGATGCTGGAGGAGACGGTCGGGCTCGAGTTGGAGCACAGGGAGATCAAAGATGGATGATGCGTGCTGGAGCTACGGAGGTGTCAAATTTATGTATCGGGCCTTAGTACTAGTGGGCCATACATGGGTCATTAGGGTTGATGACTATAGAGGTATTTAAGTCCTTGTGTGAAGAGGGTTGGCAGCCCAGGGAAAAATAGAACAGCGTGAGAGTTTTTCTGGCGGCGGTGGCTCCAAGTGTTTCGCGGCGACTCGCACGTGAGAAGAAAAAGGTGCGGCGATCGGAGATGTGCTTGCTGTGTTTTGATTAGATGCTTCCTGTGTGACGATGATGATGCACCGAGAAAATATCTTTTGTTGAGTTAATGAGTTGGTAGCCTCTACATGCAAAAGCAATTGTTTGTGTCGATCTTGTGTCACCGTGTTTTCTTTTTCTTCTTTAGTGCGCAAGAATAGAGGTCTGCTGCCTATGTGTTTGAGCCTTGGTGGTCGTTGGCTTTTGTTCATGCTTTTCTGTGCTTATTAATGGAGATGGCTCTTGTTGTTGAGTAAATCAAGAAAGGAGGCTTGTGCTAGCAAGTGACATGCATGCGAGTTTGCCCATTAACGTGAACTCCGGATATACATATGGTTTTGGTGTCGTGCATGAGAACACCATTATATTGATGCTTTATTGTGTGCATTAATAGGAAAAACAGCAGCATTGATCTTTGTTGAAAGCGATAGCTTTGTTGTTGCGGTTGCTACGAGAACCATACGGCAGATACATTACCGCACAATCGCTTACTTGAAGATAACAAGTCGCTACAAAGGCTTACGAGCTGCTCACATACCCATCCTTTTTGCTGTTTTTCTTTGTGTGTGTTTCGTTGTGTTGACAGATTACACGATAAAAAACAGTCAATTTGAGGAAAAAGCTTCCACTAGGAATTACAATCATTCACCCCCCTCTGATTGTCTTGAACGATCCTACACTATAAAAGCTAATCTAGAAGTTGCAAGTTCTAGAATGAAGTTCTTCGCTGACAAACACAGAACAGAAATAACACTTGAGGTTGGGGATATGGTCTATCTTAAGATGCAACCATATAGGCATAATGCTTTGGGACTGCACAAAACATTGAAACTACATTCAAAATTCTATGGCCCCTTTCGGGTTCTGGAGAAAATTGGAAAAGCTTCTTACAAACCGCTGCTACCTGAGGGATGTCAAA
This sequence comes from Ampelocalamus luodianensis, assembly GCA_036346255.1. NCBI lineage: Eukaryota > Viridiplantae > Streptophyta > Magnoliopsida > Poales > Poaceae > Ampelocalamus > Ampelocalamus luodianensis. The sequence continues at coordinate 480,424 of JAYEVH010000333.1, forward strand.
TCCATCCAGTGTTCCATGTTAGCCAATTGAAGAAGCATAAAGGGGTCAAGGCCGTTCCCAGCAAGTAGCTGCCACTAGTGGATGCTTAAGGTCGTATACTGACAGAACCGGCTTCAGTTTTGGAAAGGAGAATAGTGCCTAGAAACAACGAACCAGTGGTTCAATGGAAGATTCTGTGGGCAAATTTACCTCCTGAAGCAGCTACCTGGGAGGATGCTAGCTTGATCTCCAGAGTTTTTCCGCAATTTCTTCCTTGAGGACAAGGATTCTAAGGGAGGGGCATTGTCAGATCAGTGGATTTGTGAATTCAGAGTTCTTAGCACAGGGAAGACCTTTAGATCTTGGATGGCTGAGATGAAAGGATACCCTTTCGTTTAGTGTGATCCGGTGGTGTACATTGAAGAGGAGTCTCTAAGACGATCCGAAGGCTGGATGTCATCTGGATAGCATCCGACGGTGGGAGAGGATCAACTTGTTTACTGCTCATCGTTTAGAATTCACGTTTACTATTTACTATGTCAAATTGTAAGTTTCAGTCGGGCTTTGCTGGCAGTGCTGAAAGGATAGCACAAGTATGCTGCCGCCGTGTAAGGGGAAACCATTCGGCTAAACCCTAGTTCTTATCTTTGTTTTGCTTTACTCTTTTGAAACACAGTTGTATCCTTCCTGTTTCATTCCAATATATATTCGGAAAATCCCCAAATTACTGCTTGTAATGATGCCGGATCCACATCTTCGGGTCCTGACAACGTTGCCTTACATGTGGTTGCGGGCTTGCGGCAGAAGAGGTCTCCGGAGACGAGGGAGACAGGGAAGGAGACGACAGCGACGACGATGCCTCGCCGGGCTCGCCAGCGCCGGCGCCTCGCGCCGCTAGGTATTGCTCGCTGTTGCTCCCGCTCGACCCTCACTGGCTTGATGCACTGCGTGGCTGCTGCTGTGCGCCTAACCTATTAGCCGCGGCCCAAAAGCCGAGAAGCGACGGCCTACAAACGTGAACAAAGGCCCAAGGCGGCAAGGCACAAACAATGCCCAGTTCAGCGACGACAACGGCGCGGACGTTCTCCCTGAGTCGTACAAAAATGTCGTTTCGTGGTAGGTGTATTTAAATTTTCACTTTGGATACTGATCTTTTCTTACTATTTGGATTGAACACATAAAAAAATATGTATAGATTTGTCTCAAAAAAAATTTTATAATAAAAATTAGTGATCAAAGTTGTTTTTGGAACCGTGTTAACGTCCAATACTAGACTTTTTGGAACCGTGTTAATGTCCAATACTAGATTTGTTCGTGAGAAGGGAAGTATACCTTCAGCGGGACTCCAGTTATATATGCCAAGGACGGAAGCGTTGGTGGGATCAGCCCCTATTTGCATTGCCAAATTTACTCTTGAAAAAAAGATCATCCAAAATAGAAGCAGAGTTGCATTGCAGTTTTCATTTCAGGCCTCCAAACAATAAGGGTTTGTTTGATTTGGCCTAAATCTCGACTCCTTTACCTGGATGGACAAGTATTTTAGTTTAAACTATCAATCCATCAATAAACCAAAATTTAGTTCAAATTCCAAATCCATCCACGTAGATCTCCGCGGACCTCTGAAACAAGTACTACAATGAAAGCTTGGTTACTACTTACTACATCAGATTTATTTTCACACAAAAACATGGTATGCGTTATTGGTGGAGATTAACTACCAAACCAACATCAATCACTCCCTCGCCTTGAAGCCGTACCTCTTCCGCTCGTAGAAGGCGCCACTCCGCGCCGCCCCGACGTTGACGACCGCCGGGCAGCCGTCCCGGTCCTTCTCCGTCTGCACACACCCCTTGCAGTAGTACGCGTCCGCCACCACCGCGCCGCCGTGGTCAGCACACACCACGCACCTCTCGCGCGCCGCCGAGCTGCCGCCGTAGCCGCAGCCGTCGCAGACGCGGGCGACCGCGCACGGCCGCACCATGGAGTCGCAGACCACGCAGCGGCCGTCGTGCGCCGCGCAGACCCGGCCGACGCCCACCCCCGGGAGCCGCGCGCACCTGACGAGGTCGGACTGGTGCCTCGCCATTCTCCTCTCGATTTGGTCGCTGCGTTGAGCTGTGGAGTAGGATGTATTTATGGCGCAAAGGGGTTCTTGGAGGGCAAGAAATTGGCAGGAATGTGGCATGGGCTCCATGGAGATGGATGCAGAGGGGTCAAGTAACTTGGAGCGTCAGATCGTCCACTCGACGGACCAGATTGCGTTGGATAGGTCGGTTTGTTTGCTTGGCCGGCTTGTGGTACGTAGCCAGCGCGTACGTGTGGTGATCAGAGTCAGAGGCTGATGAGAACTAGCTTTCTCGTCAACGGAGGAGCCTATGCCTTGCTTGCCGCCTTTGAACGTTCTACACCGTTTTGTTTTTCCCTTCTTCTTGAGGACTTGTTTGGATATGTGGGAATTAGATCCGATCAATCCTTTTGGATTGGTTGAGAAATTGAACTAAAATCTCCATCAAACCTCATTAATTCCTTCTAATCTCATCTATCCAAACAAACCCTAAGAAGAAACGTGATTCAACAAAGTATCGGTCATATGGATGCAAGGGGGTGGTTCAGCCTGTTGGGCCACATGAATGAGTAAGGTAACAAGGGACAATTTAAATGTCGATGTTTAATTTCTACAACAACCAATGACCAATGCGGAGTAGGATGTATCTATCTATGGTGCAAAAGGGTTCTTGGAGTTGGAGGGCAAGAAATTGGTGGGAATCAGTTTTGCACGGACACTGGTCAAGTAACTCGGGCCGTCGGATCGGCCACCCGACGGAACGGATTGCATGCGTTGGATAGGTCGGTTTGCTGGATTGGGCTCCAGCTAGCGTGGTGTGTGCGGACTGCTCGGAGTATTCTAGCTAGCTACGGTTGTTTTAGCTTGCCGCCTTTGACCGCTTTACACTGTTCCGCTTCTTTCTTACTTCCACCGTTTTTTTTTTAATTTTATGTTTCTACCTGTCACGGTCTCTCCGATGTACTTTGAACATTACTTTTATAGCTTTATATTAATATATAATAACAAAAAATATAATATTATAAAAGTATTTTTAACAACAGTCTCATAATATAGTTCTCATATAGCCAATGTAGATAGTTTTGAATATATTGGTGTGGTTACGAATTCTAGAACATCAAGTTAAAAAGAACGGATAGAGTATTCTTTTTTGAAGGACTGCATATACGCATTGGACATGAGTTGTTGTAGAAATTAAACCATCACGTTTGGGTCAAACAACAGTGATGGCGCAAAAACTGATGAGGACTAGTTGCTGCTGGTTTGAGTGGCAACTTCATTTCGGAATTCTCTTTTTCTGGTGTTGTTCTTCAAGATGTTGCCGATTAATCTCATGGTCAGCACCATAAGGCAAATGTTAGCTCAATATATGAAGGGATTGCAGTTCACGTTTTGTTAAAATAATATTGTCTTCTTTGTTCAAGAGGTTATGTACAAAATCCCTGTTGGCTATCGATATGCATATGTCAAAATTATCAAAAGGGCTAATACATTTACTTTTGATTAATTATGTCACACACAATCCCGTTCTCAGATAACAAAATATCAAGGAAAGCTTCACCTTGAACTATTTTGTAAAAATGTCTTTAAGTCATTTTATTTTTTTGAAACAGAGTCAATTCAGCTTTTATAAAAAGCTAATATCAGGTTTTACAAAAGGAAGACATACAAACACCAGGCTGGGGTTACCAGCTACCAAGACAGCCTAGAACTACAAGGACAGCTCGAAGGAGATAAGCAAACAAAGGTTCGACTAACAACAAGATCCAAAAACATCCAACAACATATTTCGAAAAGCTAAAACAGACTTAAACTTAAGGAACCGCGCAAAAAAAGTCTTCATCCAGTCTTCAGCTAAGTTTATCACACAGTTTAGCTCCTCATGCTCCTCTTTTTTTTATCAGAACTCTCTACCTCTACAAACAAGATACAAATTTGAAAATAACTTCAATCGGTTGCTTAGGCTCAATCGCCATTTTATTTCTGACTTTCCAGAGCATCCACACCATAGCTGCAAAACTGAATAGAATAATTTGAAAGCTATTAGCACCCCTATCATCAAACTAGAAATGGTGGAAGTCATCTAAAGATTTTGGGATCTTCTCCCAATTCAAGAAATCCTTAGCACAAGTCCAAGCAAATTTTGCTAAGACACAGTTAAAAAAGACATGGTTCGAATCCTCCAAAACCCCACAATAAATGCAGTTTTTATTTCCTTTCCACTTTCTCAACTTGAGATTAACTGTCGTTTGTAATCTGTCCTGGTACAATAACCAGACAAAAATTTTCACCTTTAGAGGAATTATACTTTTCCACAACTTCTTATTTCAACTAAGAATCACCCCACCCAAAGACAAATGTCTATATAAAGACTTAACCGAAAACCTTCTAGAGTTCACCAAACACCACATCACCTTATCTCTATCCCTACTAAGCACCACCCCATGCAAAACACTTTTCGATTCGGACCATAGTTATCAATTCCATTTGGAGGTCATTCCGGTTTGCCTTTTAGTATGAAATATGCAGATCTGGTCCATTTCGTGTACCATTTCAGATTTTATTATAATATATATATATATATATATATATATATATATATATATATATATATATGTAATTATATACACACATAATTTCACTTGAATCGACTCAAATACATAACCATAGAATAAAAATGACACATCGTTCAATTACTTCATAAATATAAAGGTAAATGCGTAGTTAAATAATACAACATGAGTTCATAATTTTATATATTTTACCATAGTCTAGCATACTATTCTAGCATAATTTCATTTACGAAGGAGTAGTATTAGACTTGGCCTTCGAACTGATTCAAACAAGTGGTCACTTCAATTTTATTTTTATTTTTGACCGATGCCGAATGACCAAATACCTGGAATGGTCGAATGGGCGGAATGGCCGGTATTGACTGGTATTGAGATCGATACGGGATTGAGACTACGGTGTGCCAGTTTGGGTGCCGGTATGGTATGTTCCGGCCATTCTGGCCGGTACCGGAATGGAATTTATAAGTATGGTTCAGACCATGAATCTATGTCCACCTTACCAAACTGTTTATTGAAGTCAATTTTTCACTCCTCATTACCATATAATCTGCCACACTAACATCAGGATTAGAACAAATATTAAACAATCTAACAAAACTTATCTTAAGAGGACAATTATCTATCCAAACATCTTTCCAAAAAAGAGTGCCCTTCCGTCCCTAATCTGATGTGTAGCACCTTTTGGAACAAATATTTCACTTTCTCAAGAGCATTCGAACTAAGATCCTCTGACAGTCCTGGTATCTCTATAATCTTCCCTAGGAATGTATTTAGCTTTTAAGATCCTAAACCAAAGTTCATCCTTAGCCATGTTCATCTTCTAGAACCATTTACTCAAAAGGCAGTTTAAGTCATGTAATTTTGGACACAATTTTTTCCCCAAGTGATTTAGGATTGTTATGTTATGTGCTTACCTGTAGATGTATGTTTCGATTCACAAACCCAAATTTACTGCATCATTGAACTATTGTATTTGAAAAGACAATGGAATATCTACAGTTATTAACGTGATTAAACATTTGGCTCTTCGATTAAGGTATGATCCATCATGTCAAATGAAACTGTAGGCTAACAGCACCGAGATTTGAGAAGTAGTCCATTGGACTGAAATATTTAGTAATGGCGATCTAATTTTTTTAAAAAAAAATGGCAGAAGCTGATCTAAAATTTCTTAAAACCTCCATTTTGCTCGTCAGAAGAGGAACCAAGGGAATTTACCACAGAGACTAATGGCCACGGAAAGCATTGTCACCAGCCGAATCACTGCTGGATGGAATCCCATGTGAAACTCACAAAACTGCATGCCTTTTTTTTTTGAGAGAGTACACGTCCGATGCACTCACGTACACACACACACCAAAAACACCAACACATACGTGGTGTGTCCTTAACACACGTCTAAACTAAGCGGGGCTGAACTCTACGGAGTGCGGATACATGTTTTGACCACTGAATATACCTACGTGTGTATACTATTTCTAAAGGAATAAACACCCGAATGGTGAGACAACCTAGGATCGATTCTAGGCTGGCTGCACGCACACCTGCGTTGCGAGCCAACCGAGCAAGCGTTCGGTCTCACAAGACTGCAGGCCTGAATCCATGCTGTTGCCCATTCACAAGCCTTCGTTCGAAGACTATTATGGCCGTGAGGCTAAGTGCCTGACCGGAGTCCTCCATGACACTCATGCCTGATCGAACAACTTTTGACCAAATATATCTTCAGTAACTCACCTGGTCGACAAAACTGTAACCAAGTGGCTGTGGAAGTGATCATCGAGTTGGCTGAATTGGCTCTGAGATTTGACTCCTTGCGTTATTTGCTTCCTCAGGGGAAGAAGCCCATGAAGCATGCGCCCATCGATATACAGTGCACTTCCTAAATTCCTGTTGCCCTGGACGCGAGGAGTCAAATCTCAGAGCCAAGTCAGCCAGCTCGATGATCACTTCCACAACCGGAAGCAAATCCTCTGCCGTTGCTACTGTTACGGCACGGCCGTGCCGTTGGCAATCCAAGCCGCTCAATCCTTTCAACGGTGGGATATGCACTTAGGCCCACACCAGGCCCATAACGCGCCAACTGCAGGCTGTAGCAGCAAGGTCTTGTTTGTTCCTTCTCAAGGTTTGAGATTTTGTGTCAAATTTTATTCGAGGGAAAAAAGAAAGTACTTAATTTGATCCTTCTACCGATACGAACAAATTAACTTGTGACCTCGATCAAGCAATGGGGGACATGGCCACTGCGGTCGCATGAACGCAGAGAGACGAGGATGCTCTAGCAATTGTTGCTCCGCAAGGTCGCACCTCGCCCACGGCATCAAGCCGTCTCTGACGGCTCTCCAATCTTGGCTCGGGACGGCTCTCCAATCTTGGCTCGAGACCATACTCGTTAATACCATTTCGGATAACATACTGGTTTGGCTCTTGAAAGATACATTTTGTTATCAGTCTATACTGGTGTACCATTCTGGAATTTAATATAATAATATATATTTATAAGTACATATATGTTTAATTGTATGTACACAAAATTTCACTTATAATATTACTCCAAATATATAGTAGTAGGATCAAATATAACATATATTTCAATGAGTTCAATAAATGGTATTTTTAATTCCACCGGTATAGCCGGTATTATCCAATATCGAAGTGGTACGACTGGTATCGAGTCAGTATAGCCAGTATTGACACCTATTAAGACTAGCTAATACATTGTATTGGGCTGCACTTATATATTGTATACTTGCAATTGTTCACAACCAAAAGTTGAAAGATCATTAGCTCTTGATTTGTGTTTTCTTATTCGGTCATTGTGTAAAAGAGAAAAAAAACAAAATCAAAAGAGCCAAGAAAACAGAATAAAAAAAGGGCAAAGAAAAGAAGAAAGAAAGCTAGTGGTCGAATACAATCAGTTGAGCATAATTTCCATTACTTGTTGGTTCAATTGTGGACATACATTTACTTTGTGCAATCTAGTGCCCTCATATCTTGTTACAACTAGCTAGTGTCTTTCTCATGCTTGTTGCAATACAAACTAGTTCAATTTTTCAGATTGCTCTCAACTAGTTTATTTCTTTGTTTGCATCAAGTTACATCTATTTTTGCGTGTGAGTTGCTATACACTTTGCTTATATCTTATGATCTATAACTAGGCATTTGAATTCTAGTTTAGATTATTACTTAACTTGACAAAAGTCTAAAATTCAGATAGTTTCCTTTTATTAATCTACCAAGCTCCACATATTTCTTGTGTTAATACTTGATTTCAGCATTGGTAATCACTCTATTTATCTCTCATTACCAATACCGTACATGAACCGCCGTGATTTGAACGTGCAACTTGTGAGGATAAGCAGAACATTGGAAGGTAAAAGTGAGTTGTGAGTGAGCACCACATTTATTCATTGATTTATTGTTGTTTTCTTGCTCCCATTAACAATATCAGGAGCTTCACATCAAGGAGAACACACTGTAGTTGAGGAGATGGAGGACTTACACTATGGCGTTGATCTTCCTCCAAACATATGTTCTCAATTCCTTGCGACAAATCAATACTTCACTAGACAGTGTGACACTTTGGAACAAGGTCTCCAGTCTCCACGACCTACAGATTAACCTAGGTAATCGTATTATTGAGGTGGAAGGTAATCAAAACACTCGCTTCACAAGGCATGAACAAGCATTTCAAAGACATGAACGAGCGGTGGACATTCATTTTGATGCTAGCATTGATTCCCTACGACGATTAGAGGGGAATCAAGGAGTGCAAGATGAAGCTAGAGTTGCTACCCCCGTTCTTCCATCACTACAACATCCATAGGTACAAAATAATTTTATTGATGATTTTCAGGACTATCACTTTGACGTCGTGTCCGATGGAGCTTTTGATGGGAACTACCACTATAATGGCCAACAACGTGGTTTCAATCACCATAGCCGTGGTGCTGGTAATATGAGAGATGATCTATTTGGGCATGACAATGGAGGTGGACGAGGTCATGAGGATGATGGCTTGGGAAAGCTCAAGATCTCAATTCCACCATTTACGAGTCGAACTGATACGGAGAAGTACATAGAGTGGGTAATATGTGCTGATCAAATCTATGATGGTCAAAACTTCTCTGAAGAAAAGAAGGTATGTGCTGCTTCAATTGAATTCACTGAATATTCTTTGGTTTGGTGGGATCAGTTGAATAGAGAAGGGCGATGACCCAGGACTTGGAATGACATGAAGAACGTTATAAGAGAGCGATTTGTATCACCATACTATGCATGATCAATTCATAACAAACCATAACGTCTTAGACAAGGTAATCTCTCTATTGATGAATATTGAAAAGAGATGAAAATGCTATTGATTCATGCGGACATGCATGAATCGAAGGAGGCTACTATAGCACACTTTTTGGAGGGTCTTAACGAGGATGTCCAAGACCGTGCTGAGATGCATCCATATGCCAACCTTCAAGAGTTGGTGCATCAAGTATTGTGGTCTAAACAACAAATATTGAGGAAGGTGAAAGGCGGCAGCTCATATTCTTCTCCACCCACTCAGAAGCATCCAAATCCACAAGAGGGAGGTGCTAGAATCACATCCAAATCGATGGCATCATCAAAATCAGCACCACCTTTCCAATGCGATGCTTCAAAAATGGTAAGCTCGGTAAGTAATACAATGAGTAAAGTTGCTAGTAGTGTTGTTTCTAATGCTAGAACCAGCAACATTGCATGATTTAAATGTCATGGTAAAGGACATAAGATGAGTGAATGTCCTAACAAATACACCATAATTATTGATGATACCGATGAGCTTCATTTTGAAAGTGAAAAAGGAGAAGATGAACAATCTGATCATAATGACGAACCTTGTGATGCTACATATTGTGATTTCAAATCAGGTATCTCACTTTTAGTTAGGAAAATCTACAAGGAAGGTGATGAGTGCATGGGCACAAATTAGCGAAACAACATCTTTCATGTTGAAGATATAGTCAAGAGCAAGGTATGCACTTTTATTATTGATGGTGGTAGTAGCCAAAATCTTGCTAGTCTTGACATGATTAAGAGTTTAGGATTACCTATATTCAAGAAACTTAAAGCTTATCAAATTGAATGGTTGAATGAATATGGTATTCTTAAGGTGACATATACTGTTAAGGTGCCATTTGCTATTGGTAGATACAAGGATGAAATTATTTGTGATGTGGTACCTATAAAAGCTTGTCACATACTGTTAGATAGACCGTGGCAATATGATCGTAGTTCTATGCATAATGAAAAAAAAAACTAATCAATATACAGGCTCACTTAGGGGGAAATTATGGAATAATTGATTATTTGCCACTGCAAAAGAGTGAATTTTAGGATTTACCACTGTATGTGAGTATGACATATGGGTCTTGGGACCACATGTCATACGCACAACAGTGGCAAATCCTAAATTACGCATGAAAGTATAGTGGCAAATAATTTAATCTCCCGAAAATTATACTTTGATTCCTATGTCTTCTAAAGATGTTTTTGATGTAGTAAGACAAAGAACCACCAAGTGAAAATAGAACATCCCATTGTCAGATTTTATTTACTTAATAACTTGCATAACTTGAGAGAGGTAGATGCTAGGTGTAAGGAAGCTAACACTTCACCATATATTTCTACTATTCTTTGTGATGATGTGCAAGTTATACCAAAAGACGAGACACGCCAACTTTCTCTATCAAAGCCGTGTATGATACAAGTTCAAGAGAAGACCAAGGTTAAGGTTTGCAATGAGCCAAAGCCGAGGATGACTTTTCTTGAAGGGAGGGGGAGATGATGAGGACATCCCATCGATTCATACTCACATAACAGCACGTAAACATCAATTGAGCAATGATAAGGTGATTCCTTTACTTGAGAGTTCTTTATTGCATGAAAGAACAAAGATGTTGTCTAATTACTTAATTGAAGAATGTAGGAATGCTTGAAGTATCCAGGGTGTCCAGCTGGAGGTGAGGGAGGATGGGACCACTAGGGGTGAAGACATGTATGCATTTCCCACACATTCGCCCAAGAGGAGCTTGAGGCCACCAATTCAGCCAAAGGAGGAAGAAGCGATAGCCAAATAGGGTGCATGGGCCCAAGGGAGGAGGCACACGGCCCAAGGTGGGCTTTGGCCATGCCTAGGCATGGACGAGGGCTATTGGACTCCAGTACAAAGTCAAAATTTGAATTGGAGACCTCTCTCAATTTCAGCCCAAAGTCAATTATGAATTTAAAGCGGATTTCAATCCGAATTGGGCCCAATGAGTTAGGGAATTGTGTGGCTTGCATGCCACATATTTAGGCCTAATTATAATCATAATTTTGGCCATGTATCCTTTGTTTTCATTTAGAACACTAGAGTTCAAAGCGTTTGCGTTTAGGAGTTGAATTCGGCCTCTAGAGCCCGAATTGGTGTGTGGGGTGTGTTGGCCCATGTGTGGCCGAACCAAGGGGGTGGGAACTCCGCATTTAATGTTGGTGGTCGGCCCTTGGAACCCTAACCATGAATTTTGATGATTTTGAACAGTTTGAACTAGTAGATTGACATCGTTTTTGAGAAGAAATATGTGTTCTTGCTTCCTTTGTTCTTGCAAGTTCTTGGAATTTGCTTGGGCTAATTTGTCATGGTACCTCTCCGTTCATTAGCCTACATGCTAGTTGTGTGGATTGGATCATCGCACGAGTTATGGTGTTATTGCTATTGAGGTGGTTTTGTGCTTAACACAAGGTTGCCCCAATTTCAGATTGCATTGTGGTTGTTAAGTTATTATCATGTTATGTGTATCCAAGATTTTAAGTCACAAAGATCGGGCCACCCCATATCATATTGGTATTAGAGCTTCGTTGACAGCTTAGAATCATTATCTTAAATATTAGATTGCATTTACTATTCCATATTTTCATGTTTAAAAAATTCTACACAAAAATAGTATATTGCATTTACTATTTTGGACTATTCATAATTCCACAAATCCCCACAAAAAATAATAGATTGCATTTAGTTTTGTTTGCTGTCCTAAGAAAATTTGGTCACTACATTAGAGCATGTACAATGAGCTTATGTCAGTTGTCTATAGCATTTGCCACGTAGGATTTTTGCTAACATGGATGAAAGAGAATGAAGAGAGAGAAAGATGTTGCCTACAATCCTGTAGTCGACTGTAGCACTGAAACAAGAAAACATTAAAAAAATGTGTGTTATCTACAATCCTGTATCCGACTGTATCACCACAACCTTTGTATGAGCTATCTTTAGTGCTGTCTACAAGTGATATAGAGAGTTGCTATAGAAAGCAGCTGTCTGTACCATTGTACATACCCTTAGATGGCCACCAGCCCACACATCTTCCAAAGAAGATTTGTCGATTATCCCTCTAAAAAAACTGTGATGAAGAGCACACTGTACCAGATGCAACCATGAGCTTGTCTCATGTAAGATCGCTTATTGTCTTCCCTAGTGCTAACTAAATTGATGCCACCTCTTTCAAGTTTTCATGTATTGCGAGTGTTGGATTTAGAAGTTTGTCATGACGTGGAGAACCATCACATTTATGGTATTGGAAATTTGTTTCATTTGAGGTATTTAGGACAAGGGATACAAATGTTATGAACCTCCCGAAAGAAAATGGAAATTTACATTGTTTGCGGATATTGGACTAGAGTCGAACTAGTGTAACTGAACTGCCATCAACCATTGTTCAGCTAGTTAAGACAACTGGTGCGCATATACATTGAAACATCGGTGAAGCTGGCAGATGGCATTGGTACATGGATTGGAGTTTTTGGCCTAAATAACACTGTTGGCATCTTTATTAACAAAAATAGCCATCCACACATCGTAATGTCAAAATTGGTACAATGGACGTGTCGATGTTCGATGCGCATCCATGTCCGTACGTCTCGCGCCCGGATTTGATCTACGCCATTCCTGGGAGGGTCGAACGCTTCTGGTCTTGCCACGTCGTTGCTACCGCTATCTTGGTGTCCGGACAATCTCGCGTCGCACCCCTGGCGCCTGGACAGCGCTTATCTACGCCCCTAGCGCTGGGCAACCGCACATTCCCGGTCGGCTGCCACTCCCGGTCCCCCTCACCCAACACCGCCACATGGCCTTGCCGCCCCTCTCCCGGATACCCGCATCTGCCGTGTCATGGTGGCACGGTATGTGTCATGCACGAAATCCAAGGGAGTCATCCAATTCCCGTCTATGGCACCTTCGGTCCTTCGTTAGGGTCCGTTGGGCGCAAGTGGCTGCATGTAGCATTCCGTTTTTCAGTTCTTGAGTTGTGTTTACCTTTGTCTCTTGTTCTCAAAAGCTCAAACCCAAATCTCAGTTTCAAACTTCAATTGTGGTTTGAATTCTAGTTTTGAATTCTTTATCCCCTCTTTCCCCCTTGGCCCCATCTCTTCCTCCTCCTCCTCCTCCTTGTCCTTTTTCTTCTTCTCTCTCTGGTGCCCTGCCACCACCATGCTGCCACTTGCTCCCGCACACTCCTCTGTCGCCCAAGACCACAGTGCCCTCCCTCTTGTCTTGTCTTGTCCCCGTGACGCCATGCCGTCAAGTGCGTGCAAGCGCCCACGACAGAGCCATCGCATCACCCACCTGCTCCCCTTGCCGTCCTCGTACCCGCCGCTCCCGCCGGCACCCTGTCCCCCCTTCACCGACTCCCTCCCCCTTTTCGCCGGCTATAAGAGCTCCCCTGAGCACCCCTCTTGCCCCCTTCACTCCCCTCCTCCCTCTTTGGTAAGGTCCCCCCCTAAAATCGTTGTGTTCTCCTCCGACCGAAATCTCCCCCCACACACCTTGTTCTCCCTTCTTCCCGAGCAAGGGAAACCGAGTGAAGAAGCCAATGGTACTCACCTTGGGTTCCCGCGCCGCTTCGTCTCCTTGTCGCCCCCGTTTCTGCCGCCACACCACCGGCTTGCCCGCGCCTCCAAGACCAGTGCGCGCGCCGCCTCCTTGCTCCGCCGCCGCCGCTCCCGCCCCTCTCTGGAACCGCCACCACCTCTAGTGGGATTGCCGCCCTCCGGCGCCTGCATTCCGCCCACACACTGGTTGCCTCGCCACCGCCACCCGCCAGTGCTGCCTGCTCCCGGCTACCCGAGCGCCTCTGCCTCTGCTCCCATTTCCCTATGCCAAGAGAAATGAAGTGGGGATTGGATTTGAACGGCCCCACATGTCATTGCTTGGAGCCCTTTCTCTCCCTTTGACAAGTGGGCCCACTGCAGCCACTCCGATGCCCCATGGACCGGTGCGCATGGACGGGGGTCTATACTGTGCAGTGCACCCCCTCTCTCTCTCTCTTCCGATTTAATTTCAATTTAAACTTCAGAAGCTCTGTTCTCCCTCGTCGTAACTCCAAAAATTATGAAACTTGTTTCTAAAATTTTGTTAATTCAAGATCTTGCTAATGGCATAGGTCTTGTTTAATTTGGAGTTCGTTTGTTATTCATTTGTATTTATTTACTCTTTTTGCTTGTATGTGCCTTTTTCGGTACGTTCGTCCGATTAGGATTTGAAGACGCGGATGACCTCCAAGTTGATCGAGCACAAGATTATCAAGATCCTCTTGCCTATAACCAAGGCAAGTCAATACTTTGATCATATTGAGCCTACATTTTATGCAAATTATATTCTTTTAAAATAGCAAATTGCATGCTTTAATTCTTTAAGCAAATGTATGTTAAAGCTTAAGGTAGTTAAATACCTATTTGATGATTAATTAATTATTATGCCATCCTTGAAAACTTGAATCCCTTAATCCTTGTCACCCTAGTAACTATATGGTAAATACTAGCTATAGGTTGTGCTTAAGCGACATGCTAGTCTTGCTTAAGTACCAGGATATTAAAATGTCTCAATCATCATCTCTTCAAACATGAAAATGGTTTGGGCAGTCATTGGTATTCCATGTCTGAGATAAATGTGGTAATTTGGTTTTACTCCTCAAAACCCTAAATTGCTATTATCCTGTCTGGGTGGATGGTAAGATGGAGGGTATGACAGTGGGTGCTAATGTAGCCCAAGAACTGTCGTTTTGTGGACTGGAATGTGGAATGAATCGCCCAGACAACCCTAATGACTTAATCTTGTCATGACCACCCGTGTAAAACAAGTGCAACCACAAGTCTGTAAAGTACAACCTGGCTAAATAATTTGTATCCATCAGTACGAGTTGCATCAGATAGATGACCCGCGACGCTGTAAGCCTTCACGGCGAAGGAATCGGGGTGCACGACGTAAGTCGTTGGATGGCGCAAGAGAGGGTCTGAGTAAGGGTTAACGGATCTAAAAATAGAGCGTAACCCTTCGCAGATGAAACCTTAGCGAAGTGTAATAATACCGAGGGATGCATTGTAAAGGCCTTGTGATGATCACCCCTTGATTCACATGTCTACGAAAATGTGTGTATCTATCAAGACGATTATCTCTTGTAGGTAAAGCGTACAACCTCTGCAGAGTGTAATAAACTGTTTAAACAACATCGCCTACGGTCAAAGGCGGACATGGGAACTTAACTTGAGTTAGTTCTATTTCAAAAACTTTTGTGGGTGGTATGGAAAATATGGTGGGCTCATCTAACACAGAGGTTGGATTTTCCCTGGGTTTGTAGACTCAGTGATGTTAATATATCAGGGTAACCCTAATCAAATTAAGCATGGGTAGAGTTTCCGACAAAGGGAACCTCTGCTGTTATTAAATATTGCACAATTACTCTCTTTAATAAAATACAATTTGTTAAAATGCTAAGTGCTAGGAATTTGTAATTATGATATTTGAAAACATTGCTTTAGCAAATAAAAGAACCCGAGCCATCCTTGGTTAGCCTTGCATGTATATTATTGCATTGTGTGTTACTCGCGAGCACGGAAGTTGTGCTCATCCTCGCTCTCTCTCTTCCCCCCCCCCCCCCAAAACCCTCTGAAACAGGAAATCCTAAAGATTACGACTACTACGAGGATCCAGAAGTTGGAGGTCCGAGAGATGATGAAGCGTAGTGTAGTCTTTAGATGTTCTAGTCTCGTCCCAGTCCAGTTGACTCCATCGGTACTTGCGTGCATCCAATATTATCCAAGCCTTGGTTAATATTGGACGCACACGAGTTTCCCAAGTCGCTTGCCTGTGGAGAGATGAGCTCACCCCTTTTGTTTCTGTTGTCGCTTCCGCTTTTGTAATATAATCTTTTGGGCTGTTCGGCCCGCATTGTAAAACCTGACACGACGCGGTCTATGTAAACTCTGATATGCTAAATTAATGAATGATATGGTTCTACGTCATGTATGAAATGATTCAACAATGTATCTGTAAATGCTATCTACTAATCTAGGGAATAGCACAGTGTTTATCACTGAGAATTCTGGACAAAAAATTCGGATCCAACACTGCATGCGGGTCCCATGTACGGATCCGTAGCGACAGCACATGAGAGCCTTCGTGCGACATGGTTCCCTTCGAGTTATGTGGAGCCCACCGGTGATTAACTAGAAATAAATCCACCGGAACATTGTTTACTTAGCACAGGAATGGATGAATTGCATCAGTAGTCCTGCATGCATGCAAACCACGATGGAATTTATGCGTAGCAGCTCTTTGTTTTGATCTCTCGTGTACACTTGGTTTTGTGCATGTAGCAGCTGTCCAAAAAATGCCACCAAGCATCTGGTTGTGTATACATGGGTCGACACCATCATGGCTAGCCTTGCATGCAGTACACCATATGGGGCCCACGTTACACGCATTCATCAATAAAGAAGTCAGCTTTGTCTCCACACGTGGATCAAAAAACCAACCAAACAAGCCTGGGAACACTTGGGTCGTGCTCGTGACACCATGGCTACCCTTGCATGCAATAACGTGGGCCCCATATGGTTTGCCGCAATAAATCCGGGCAATTAGAGTGCAAAGAGTAGATACTGACAAATATCGCTTATCCCGTATCATTTTCTATATTTTTTTCTTAGATTCATAATTGGACACGGACAATGCTGGATATGAATACGAATGTGGATAGTCTCGATCACGAATACAAAGCAAATACATGCTGAACCGAATACAGATTGTCTCGGTCATGAATACTTATTTGGATATTGCGCGAAAACAAAAACTATATATGTCGCATAAATAAAGATCAACCAACCATACTATATGTCCAAAATACAACTAGATTAGTAGTTTAACAAGCAAATTTAGGTAAACACACGATAACATGAAAGAAAAAAAAATATAACACCTTCGTACAGACGAAGGTTCTTTTCTGAAGAAAAAAAAGCTATTCATCAACAAACAAATAGGCCTCGTTCCATTCCACAGAGTTTCTTTAATCTACAACACGGTAAGCAATAAGAATACTCCCTATCTGATGTAGCTTAGTACTCAGTCATGACAAAGTACGCACGTCTTTCAAGTTTCAGATAGAAAAGCTGATTGTTGTGACACCATTAAGATTTTAACAGCAAGATACTTAAATAGTCATATCATGTATACATGATTTATAATGTGAAAGCTGGCCTATATCAACACAGAGAGCTAATCTCTATCATGTGAAGTGACATGTAGGATGTAGGTGCCATGTTAGTGTCCCAAATACACCAAGCGTTGATGGCATCACAAAATAGTCAAACTTATCCACAAAATTAATGGACGGTAGATTTAAGGTAAATTAAAACGTAATGTTAAAAGTACTTGTGATAAATTGAAACTTCTTAAATGTAGGTAATTGTAACCCATGATAAAGTATCTAGGGCTTCTGGCCTTGTTTATATTTCAAAAACAATCCAGTCGAAGACATAATCAAACTCATAACCTGTTAAAAGATGAGCAAAATATTGGATAATAATATGGAAAGTACGAACTCAGATAGAATATGTTGAAATAACAGAACTTTTAACAGCCATTCATAGTAGATAGTACTACTTAATCAGGGAATACCTTGGCGGGTAAACAAGTCGCAAAAAAGGCATTTCAAGAATGCATAATCGGGCTGCTGATCGAATGTCAACGAATGGTAGTAGTGGAAGTAAGATGCAAATTCCACCGGACATGATTTGCATAACACCTAGTAACAGTATTTTTGGTCAGTAACAAATACAAGAGTACTTGTTCTTCAGAAGCTTGGTTTATTATGTTTGTGAGAGATAAACCTCAATAGCCATTGAAAGCTTTTTCTCACATATCTTGTCATACTTCTGTTTCTTTGTTGAAGCTTTTAGTCCCTGCCAAGGGAGACTTCACACAGCAACACATACCAAAGTAATTAGAATGAAGCAAAGTAAAATAGATAATGATAATTCAAAATTACGAAAGCTTTCATATTACACCTAAACTAATCTGAGGTGGATATCAAACACTATTACTTGAAAGCATGTCACAGGCAAGCCAGAGATTGCTAACAATTTGATGGTGGAACTTGAGAGAATTATTGTGGATTTTCGTAAACCAATTGTACAAATATTCTGCAGGTGTTGATATCACATATATAGTAATCCTTGTCAAATAGTTGCTACTTGTTAATGATAGAACTTACAGATAGAAGTGGAAAGTCTGCTTTGTGATGAGGTTTCATACGCACGGTTTGTTCTAGGGAAATCTTAGTACAAATGCGGCACTAATGGTGCTTGTTGACAAAACTTACAGCTTCATAAGATCCTGTGCTATAAAGCTTGTTTTGAGCTTACCAATTTCAGTTCAGCATTACAGCTAGAATATCTAAAAATGTGAAGAAAATCCTAGTTTGAACTAGACTAAGGCTGCATTTGGGATTGTTAGTTTTTTAAAAGTTGGCTCTTGAAACAGCTTTAGATATGATGTCTATTTAACAATCAAGTATCTAAAAAAAGTTGACTTGCACTATTGTTTCACCAGTGATTTTTAAGCACAATGCAATCCCAGATGCACCTAGCACACTTCGCCACAAAACATCATCGTAGTATACTAGTATGCCCTACCAAACAGCAAAAATATAAGCCTACCTCCCTCAGAGAAAATATAGAAGAACATAACCAAGAGATTCCAAATCATCCCATCGACTTTGTTCTGCCAGTAAATCCAACAACGTGCCAAAATCAAATCCAAGTGTTGATTTGACAGGTAATCAACAGGTCATAACTTACCAATTCCAATGTGAGTGTTGCAACTTGCATATACTTGATGTGTATTTCGGTCCTAGATTCCCCTAAGAATGCTGGAAAAACCATTGTTCTTCACGGAAAAGCATTGGACATAATTCCAAACAGGAATAGCAAAGCAAAATCCATTACCAAATTGAACTAAAAAAAGATCAGTCCAAACATTCACATTTAATGAAATACTGAAATGTGATAAGTGACACATTACCTACGACTACCTCCAGTCAAAAGGCCACTGGGCTGAAAAATGTCACCTTCAAGGGGTCACCTTCAAGGCTGAAAAATACCAACCTTCACTTGTTCAACATAGACAACCAACTCTAGAGCTAATGTTACATTTTCAGCTCCAACCTGCATACCAGTCAATACAAAGTTCTCATTTAGACAAGTCATCTCCAACCAAAAGATTATGTCCAGCCAGTACAGCCAGTATAACCCAAAAAAAAAAGCACTAACCAGTCTACGAGCCGCGTGCTGAACTCTATCAGGTATGGTACTAGTTTGGATTTTATTCAATGGTATGATGGTAACCCTCCTTCTGAGATCTCCATTTTGTAGGAGTTGCTTTCTAGTCGTTTCTGTGTCAACAACCACATTATATAGCCTCCCTCCAGCAGCAACCTGCATTATTTGACTAAGAATTGAACTAATATGGGTGGAACAGCTACTTCATTGAAAGCAAAAAAAAAAAACCCCAACTAGTAGAGAACTAAATGCAAGTATATATATAGAGAGAGGAACCCAAAAGAGGGCACCAGCTTTATGGAACAAGTGCTTCGATTGCACATTTCTTTAGAAATGGATCAAGTACAATAAACAATATCACAACAGAGCAAGAATCCTTTAGTTCTACAAAATCTTTTCCTAGATCAGTCGAAGTAAGAGGTCAAACAGACTAGTAGGGGAATTGAATTGGATCACAAGCACCTATCGTTCTATCAGTCGAAAGATAAAAAGTTGGATCAAAGACGCAAGCTTTACCTCCCAGCCGCTGTATTGCACAAAGGAAAAAAAAGAACACTAGTATTGTACAGTATCTTAGTAAGCAACTGCCACAAAGATCTAACCTTGGCTAAAAGCTTCCCGTGGCGACGAATCAAGGATCACGAGAAAGCAAGAAACTTTTGCCCCCCACTGGAGAGTTTCAGAGTGGAGCTAGGCCTCACCTACTTGTGGCTCTCGACGGCAGCGACATCTTGCGCTTGGGCACGCGGATGGCACGAAGTCCGATGAGATCCGGGTCCTCGATGACCTCGAGTACGGACGACTCGTCACCGGCGGATGACTGGTTGGAGTTGGAGCAGGATGCCGTGCGGCGGTGGAATAAGCAGCGGAAGCTGTCAACGAACGCACCCCTTCCCCCCATATATCCTCCTATCCCTACACCCGCGAGTGCCGCGGCGGCATTGGCTAGCTCCTCCTCTTCTTGTAGCTATTACTCACTGCTCGAGTTCTTGGCGGCTTCTCTGGACGCGACCGTGTTGCTTCCGTTGGAGTCATCAGCGGGTGGGGTGAGGTGTAGATGAGGATTGAGGACTGAGAAGGGACTGCGGGAGGGGAGGAAAGGAGGTGGCGGTGGCGAGGGAGGAGGAACGTGGCGCCGACGATGAGGGTTAGGGTTAGTTGCAATTTGGGAGACGCGGGCGGGAGATGTTGCGCCTGGGCGGGACTGCGGGAGTAGCTGGAGGCGGTGAATCGCTCGATGTGTTAGAATAGAGACGGAAGCTCCCATTCGGATATCTCTCGGATACTTCCGGGATAGCTCCGAATTAATTCCCGGATAGATCTAAATACGCCGGATATCTCCTTCCCGAATCCAACAGAAAAACTGAATATTCGGAAAAGAGCTCCGAATTGTATCCGAATTAAAACGGCATGTCGGTCGGTCGGGAACTATCCGCTCCGTTTGCACCCCTACGGGCAATACTGTGCCACCATGGCACGACAGGCGTGGGAATCCGGGCGAGGGGGGCCAGTAGGGCCACATGGCGCTGCCGGCGAAGGGGGACCAGCAGGGCGCGACGTCAAGGGCGTGGACAAATGGTGTCCAAGTGTCGGGGGCGCAGACGGCGTTGTCTGGGCATCAGGGGCGCGGCGCGAGATTGTTCGGGCGTCAGGGCAGCGGTAGCGGCGATGTGGCAAGACCAAAAGCGTCCGGCAAACTACATGGATTGTCTCCAGGAGCTGTCAACTATCGGTGTCAGCAACTCTGCAAACTTCTCAAAGCGGT
The DNA here is from genome assembly GCA_036346255.1 of Ampelocalamus luodianensis. Taxonomy (NCBI): domain Eukaryota; kingdom Viridiplantae; phylum Streptophyta; class Magnoliopsida; order Poales; family Poaceae; genus Ampelocalamus; species Ampelocalamus luodianensis. The sequence goes on from JAYEVH010000333.1 coordinate 501,422, forward strand.
TAGAACTACGAGACTGGAACATGGGATAAGAACTACGAGAAATCTTTGCTTGATTATTTGTGTAACCTGCAGAAAATTAAAGAACTAAAACAATCTTCCGGAGTACCCACAGAGTTCATTGCAGATTTAGGATGGGTCCCTCAGCATCTGCAATATTTTTCAGGCAGCGTACCAGATTGCCAGAACGGATGAACTCCTCACTCTAAGACCTGTCCACTTTAATCGTGACACTAAACAAACTACGACGGGAGGACTTCCAAATTCTTGGGGCCTTACAATTTCTGCATTATCTCTGTCTTGCTGCGCTCCAAATCGAATCCACAGAAGAAAGGTTGGTCATTAGCGCTGATCGCGCAAAATTCCAGTGTCTATCTGAGTTTCACATTAATAATATGATGCAACGGTGATCACGTTTGCACAAGGAGCTATGCCAAGGCTTGAAACCCTCGAGGTTATATTTAGGGTTCGCGAGACAAAGGATGAATACCATGATTCTGATCTCATCATATTCTGAGTTGTATCTTTTGCTTGAAATTGTAAACATAAAAGGTTGATCATTAGCTTAAAAACTGGTGCCTCCCCAAGTGAGGGTAAAACTCTTCTACACCAGCTTGGACCGGAGAACCTCCCTTCTGTTAAGGAAGTCACCGTTAGAATTCGCTGTACGGGTTCGAGGGTTTGTGAGGTGGAGGATGCTGATACTGCTATGAGGAAGACAGCTAACATCAATCCCAACCATCCCAGGCTTGATGTGATAAGATATTATGAAGATGACATGATACAGGACGAGGAGAAACTTCAGCTCGATGAGGAAACACTGAAAGAACAAGAAGATGTATTAATCAATAAATTTTAGGGAAATAGTACTACGCAGAGGTCCTATCACATCGGACTCTCTCTCTCTCTCATTTTCTATTCACTCCACTTTTTCCCACAGTGCTCCTAGCTACTCATTAGGGGTCTAACCCGACTACTCATTCGGAGTCTAAACCGGCTCGCTTTTTTCCCACGTTCTCTCCAACTCGTCTCTCTCTCTCCCCCTGTTCCCTTCCCCCAAAGCTCACCTTTCCCTTCTCCTCCTTCCCAATCCAGCCGAGAAAGCCTCGAAGAAGCGGTAGATCACCGACCTCTTCGCCCCGGTGCCCCCCTTGGATGTGCCCCTGGTCGGCACGACAAGCGGCGTCCACGAGGAGGCAGAGGTGGACGAGGACGAGGCGCTGTGCGCGATCATCAGGTGGACCAAGGAGAAGAAGAGAAAACGGAGATTGGAGGCGGCGGTGGCGGCTGAGAGGACCGGAGTGTGTGAGGCCGACAGGAATTTTGCCAGAAAGGTAAGTGGTCTAGCCCAGCCTAACCCGACCTCCAGATCGACGCCTTCTAGTGCCACGCCGACGACCTCCTCCCAAACTCTGACCCCACCGCCCCGAAGATCCTCTCCCTTGCCTGGATGTGCCGCCTCCTCGACTCCTTCCTCATCAACCTCGAGGAGATCCGCGGCGTCCTCTTCGGTTGCGTGGCAGCCGTCGCCGTGCCCCCCCAACCCGCTCGATCGCCTAGTAGCCCACTTCTCGACCACGCCGTCAAGGTACTCGACCTCTGCAACACTCTCCGTGATGGCCTCGACCTCATCCGCCAGTGACGTTGACGTACAGCATCACGAACACCGAGGGAACCCTCCACCCCCACCGCCTTCGGTACCTCCTTTAGCACCGCCCTCTGCACTCCAGGAGTCGTCAGAGCTCCGGTCGCTCAGCCTCGATTTGCCTCGGGCCACTGGTATGTATGCCACGAGTTGTTGTTGTCAGTATTTGTCCATACACTCCTTTCGAACGTATCTCTCATTATCGTTTGTTCTTGCAGCATTTGCGAGGGGACAGCACTCTGCTTCAGCCGTAGTCATCACGGAGGGAGGCGCACAACTGGACTTCCTCACTGGGGAGACGGTGTTCGACTGCATACATTGACCCTAACTAACCGCAGCGCTAAGACGACAGGTTGGGCTCATTAGCACAAGGCATTCAGCCACACGTGCCCTCCGCACGTCCCTCGGCACCGCCCTCCTCGCACTCTGAGAGTCGTCCAAGCTACGGTCGCTCAACCTCGATGCGCCTCAGGCCACCAGTATGTTAGTTGCAAGTTGTTGTCATCAGTTTTTGTCCATGCACTCCATTTGAACATATCTGACATTACCATTTGTTCTTGCAACACTTGCGAGGGGACATCACTCTGCTTCAACTGTCGTCATCACAGATGGAGGCGCACGACTGGACTTTCTCACGTAGGGCGACGGTGTTCCACTCTAGACAGTGACCCTGACTCACCGCAGCGCTGGGACGATGGGTTGGGCTCAATAGCATACGGCGTTCAGTTGCACATGCGTGAGTGTGTCCAGTGGTTCGACCAGATGTATCAAGGGTACAGCATGCGACATTACAGCATGATCGCCAGAGGATCCTGGCTACATAGCTGGGTACTTAGGTACAGTTTAACGTAGTTACAGCAATTTTTTCGTTGCACGAAACCAAGAACTAACTCACCCAGTACCCTTCCCGTAGGATGTGCACAACTAGGTCGACGATATGCTCGGGCCTCACCCGGACACCTACACTGAGATCTCCACAGTGACGCATCCCACGCAGTGCTCCTACTACGACTTCCGAGATGTATGCCGCTCCCCTGGCAGGCTCACCTTCCCTGAGGATCAGCTACACTATCAGAGCAAGCAGCGGGCGGATGTACCATATGTTAACGTATGATGTCTTCAATACCATTGCGTCGTTATATGAACTCCTCCATATGACGTGTGTCTGTACAATGCATGCCCATGCCTTTAGCATAATAAACGGTTTCCAGTTATTACTACTGCTTCAATGACTTTGCATCATTGTAACTCGTACGATAATAGAAAAATAGCACCATAATGTACAAAAGTAACAACAATTTGCAGGCGTCGGGGTAGTCCCACACATCAGGACGACATGACCCAACGAGGCAGCTTTGAGCAGCGACATGACCAGACGAGGTAGCTTTGCACAGCGATGTGACCCGACGAGGTAGCTTTGCGTAGCGATGTGACCCGACGAGGCAGCTTTGCGTAGTGACGTGACCCGACAAGGCAGCTTTGCGTAGAGACGTGACGCACGATTCCTCCTCAGGGCCGCTACCTCGCAGAAGCGAATTTTCTTGAACCGAATTACAATTCAGTCGTGTACACAGGGTCGGCTCAGCATATAAGTACTACCCCTTCCACGGTGGGTTCTCCTGTATCAAGACTTTAACACAATCTCACTCAGATGGAGAATCAATGGGACGAGATCCACGAACTCGCAAAGGGTGCTGCGGCCCGGGACAAATAAGCGGAGCATGCCAGGAGGGCACCTCCTGCAATGATGCTCCCTGTAGCAGCAACCCCTACCAGAACTTTCCATCCGAGCATTCACCGCAACACCCACCCGAGGGGGAGACACCACCCCTCTGTTAGTGCAGGAACACATGCAAGTTCTTCATGTCCAAGCAGTGGCTCAGCCTGGCCATGTGTTGCTGGGGTTGCGTGAACTACTCCTGGGACTATCCCGACCGCCGTTAGGACTCGGCCCACTGTCGGTAGCCGGTAAGGACCGGTTACAGTATGTTCTCATTTCTCATTCAAAGTATGCACTAACAACCTCTTCTGTCTACCCGTAGTCCCCGGATCTGCTATGTGGCTACCACAAGTGGATTGACCAAGGGATTCACCCACGTTACTAGTGGCGTCTCGACTACGAGGAGTGGGATGCCAAGAGGGACCGCGAGAAGAGGGAGGAAGAGTGCCGCAACAAAGAGCACAGCGAGCGTATCCGGCGGGAGATGCAAGCTCATCTCGAGGTGTGTAGGCGTAAGGAGTGTGAGGCTCGCGAGAGGGAGCACGAGAAAAAGAGAGAAATGGCGGTCGAGGCTATGGCTGCCGGCAAGGAGTACAACATCGAGCTCGCAAGGAAGGGCAAATGGCCTTGGTCCACATAGTAGGTTGGGCCATTCCGTAGTAGTCCACTGTCCTACCCACCATGTTATTCCTATGTCCTGAAGGCATGCATACTTACATGGTCCGGATGCTTGTGTCGTAGTATACCATAGTAATAGCGAGGATGACTAAAAAATTAGCTAAACTATCATGCCATGTGACCACGTGTAGCGTGCTTTGGTCTGCAGACTGTAATGTAGTTCTAGTTCCATGCTTCACACTTTACCTTCGCCCGATTAGTAGTCAGCTGACCTTTGGATTTCTCGAGACCCAGTACATGTCGCCGTCAAAATCACTATTTGCCATCTCATCGGCCAAAAATCGTTTTTCAGAAATAGGAAAAAGTATAGCATATTTAGAATATCCCACAACCTCCTCTAGACCACTAATATACCTTGTTGTCAAGACATGTATAGCACCAAAATGTGACCCAAGATGTTTATATACAAGCACGTCTCCAGAAAGCTGCCCATTGTCACTGTTTAATAGAAGATATAGTAAGTAATAAACAATAAGGCCTCCTTTCAAACATCAGCAAATCTCAAATAACTATTGACTGCATGTTGCATATTGGTGCATGTTTTATAGGAGGCTAAGACATGCTAAAGAACGAAGGTTCTTAATATTTTTGGTGAAATTAAAAGCAGTCATCAATTGGTAGCTTCCCTTGCTTGATTCGTTTTCTTTCCTTTTGAGCCATGAAAGCAAGTCTATATTGTAAGTATGACTCTTCTAGTGGAATTCCAGAAAGAATCATTCGCACCGACATCGAATCCTCCATGTCAGCGTAGCCAAATGCAACTATAATGACCAGATGAAAAAGAGAGGTGGGTCAAGCACAAGCAGGTGAATGAAAAAAAAACTAAATTAAAATGGCAGACTATTAGAACTTGTAACATAAGAGCACAAGTTCTAGAGCATAAAGAAGCAAATATATATGCCAAATTGTACTATGTAGTGCATGAAGAGTATAAAACCACAACATTTCAATCTAACGTTTTAGGGCATCTTTATAATCATGAGTGTTCTTGGCCCCTTCAATTGCATTATGCAGAAGCTCCATAAAGTACTCTGCTTTAACTCCACCATAGTAAAGTAATGTACTTAAGAACCTTGATGTTAATGTGCTTTTGGGCTGATTGTTGAGAAAAAAAATGCAATGATTTATTTCTTCAACATCAGAGAATAATCCAATGCTATTTTTTTTTTTACTTTCAAGCTATACCGTCTCATAAAATTGGTAACAATTACATTTATAGCACGGGTAGAAAGGCTAACCTAACCCCTAGGAGGGCCTTTCTTCAACCAGACTTACAACTTATGAGAGATACATGAAACAAATTCCATAATTTAAATTTAAAATTGTAAACCACTCCTCGATTCAAGCCCAAATTAAATTAAACCATAAGCTCAATTCAGAATTTACAAATCCAATTTCAATTACCCAGGCAAAAGCAAAAATTCATGCTTTGCAATAATTTGAATTTAAAAACAAATACAAACCAAATCCTCACTCAAATTCTAAATTGAATTCAAACTCAAGCTTACATAAAAATTGAAATTCTAAAGTGAATATACGTTTGACAAGCTCTCGCGACCGTGGAGAGCGGCGGGCACCTACTATGCGGCGGGTGGCATGAAGCTCGTGTCAAGGGTGGGTGGCACAGCAGGTCTGCTGCTGCAGTGTGTGTGCACAGCAGACGGGAGGAGGAGGCCGAAAATAGAATTTCAAGGGGAGGAGGCTACATTTGGAATTGTGGTGGTCTAGAGGTCAATAGTGCCCTGAGCTCACGATACTTATGCAATATGTAGCCTCATGTTGACTTGGCCTCGGATGTTTACATGGACGTGAAGTTCCTCTCCTAGTTCGAATTCGATACGGCAACACCTAGTTGTTTGTTTGATCAGCTTCTTTCTCCTATTTTGATCTCGACGGAAAGTATCGTTTATTTCTTTTCGCAATGTGCATCGTAGATGGCCAGTTTAATTTGGTTTCCTCCAGACCTCTTTGACTCCAAATAGCTCTAAACTTCCCAAATTATATCCAAATTAACTAATTTAGTGCAACTTCTTTGCATTAGACGTGAGCCTCAACTTGTGTTTCTTAGATCCACGCGCACAGCATCAAATATTTGCTTCTCATGTTTGCAGTGGACTCCATCTGTTCACTGTTGCATGCATTGCTTCATCGATCTACATGCTTTGTGCAGCATCTCTTTCATGTATGCACATGTTCAAGCTTCAATTGACTTGTGTAATGTTTGGATTATTATGCCATGTCCCATACGCCGGAAAATTCATATTGGTGTGTAGGAAAATTTGAAATTAAAAACTCATCTTCGGTACATGAATTGGTGAGGTAGAGAGAAAACCGGTAACAAAGTGGCGTCGACATCGAGATGTAGAGCAATCAATTCGGCGTCGACCATAAGCAGTCTGATGGCTCGTCGAGGGGCTAGGTGGTCAGCTCTCGAGTCACAAGTTGAGCAGGTGGCAAAGCTTCACGACGACGACGACGCTACATGCGAAGGTGCCAATTGCGTTTTCTTCGTTGCTTTTCTTCTTGCATGCACAGTGAGTTTATGTCAGTCATTTATAATTACTATTATGTAAAATTTTTGTTGATATGGATGAAAGAAAATGAAGAGAGAGAAAGATGTTGTCTACAATCTTATAGCCGACTGTATCACCAAAAACAAGGAAAGCATTAAAAAATTGTGTGTTTATAAAGACAACTAAAAAGACAGCACTGTCTGTACCATTGTATGAGCTGTCTTTAGTGTTGTCTATAGTTGATATAGAGAGTTACTATAGACAGCAGCTGTCTGTATTATTATACATACCTTAAGATTCAACACTTTTCCCATGGGCCTTGTAATCCTAGGGGCGTGCGTCCACTTCCCTGGCCGTCACCCCTGGTCATCTTCCCATATAGGAGCCGCCGTCCCCGTGGTTAGAACTCGGATTTCGTTGAATTTAGGTTTAGCCATTGTGTAAACTTCTGTTCTTCAGTTGTGTCGGACGACCACCTGTCAAGACAGCCTTCGGGATCCCACTTTTGTTTTCAATACCATCTATACTACAATCTTATTCGCAATATCAGATTGCATATATCTTATTCTTGCTAGTTCTTCGATTGCTTGCAAGAATTGAACCTCGTATTCAGGTTGATCGCGCTTCCAGCACAGTCAATAACGTCTCGGAGTTGGTTCAACGATTGCTAAGGCGCAAGCGTCGTCGTACGGTTGTAGTCGGATCGCGAGAGTCACCTCCACCCAGAATCGATAGTTATCAATCTCATCGAAAGATCGGGCACCCTGTCACCATCAACTCGGGTACACCATGTCTCTCTGCGTGCTAGGGAACATGACCCACTCGAAAATAAACAACAAATATGCAATTAGGTGGCATCGAACCACCTCCTCCGTTGCGTCATTCGGGCAATGCATGAATTGACGCAGACCGGCCGTCTTGACGCCCTTAGACCTCTCGGGGATAGGATGCGGCGATGATGGAGCGTGCCTTCGGTCCATCGACCTCGGAGGGGAACAACCGCACGGCCTCGCAACGGTAGCCCGGTAATGAAGCTGACGTTTTGCAGTGTCACGGTCATCTCCCCCCACCGAAAGTGGAACGTGTGGGTTTCCGGCCGCCAACGATCAACTAGGGCGGAAAGAAGGCAGGCATCAATCAGGAGGTTTTGCCCATGTTCAAGATCGCGAGCATGTCGCCCCGGATTGCGAAGTCTCGGAGCGCATCGCCGTCCAACGGCCAAGTCTCCCTCGGTCCCCGTGTCACCAGAGTTGGCGGTCCATTGCCACCGATCCAACCGTGACAGCGATGCTGGGCGTCCCATGCCTCCTCGAGTAGGGGTGGTAGAGTATGTGCCATTGCTACAAATAGAGAACAACCAACAGTTAGTGAAATCTAAGTACGTACTTAACGCTACAAACTGCAATAAGAGAAAAATTTAAATACGTCATTACCTAATCTAATCACAACGTCAGAACGCGCGCTGCGCCTCCAACGACTGCGCCGCGGGCGTTCGTTCATATACGCAGCGCAAAACAGACAGCGAATGACCTGATGTGAAGCGATGTGACTTCGACGTAACTTAAAGAAAAAAAATAAAAACGTTTTTTGCTTTCGGTGGGGAGCCGACGCGCGCGTAAAGACCATAGAGTAAAGACCAAGGACCAGCAGGTTGCCGTCGTTGATTCCACGCTATTTATGCCTGTGGTCTTAATGGAGGGCACTTTGGTCATATTTCATCCAAAATTCACGTGGTACAACTGTTTTGATTAAAAGTGGTAAGTATTTGAGAACGAAAGGAGCAGCTCCCATCGGTGTCTTAGTGAATACGAGAGGGTTGAAAAGTCCGTGTACAAGTGCATAACATATAATTCATTGGCATATCCCTCTTTGAGCGAGTTCTCTTTTCCTCTGACAAATTCTTCGGTGATACAAGTCTCCCCATTAATTTCGCAGTGAGTGGGCTTTTGCAATTGACAGAGATACATATACGCGATGCGATGCTGGCCATAGAGTAAAGCAGATTTTTTTTAGAAGCTACTACAAATCGGACGTACGGTGGGAGCTCCCACCCGTACAGTCCAAAATGCAAGGCGCACGAGCGCCCGGAAGGGGAGGCGCGGGATCGAGGATGTTGCACTGGATGATGTCGTCGGAGAGTTGCACACGCGGTGTTACGTGCCACGTTCCTTGATGTTTTCGGGACATGCATGCACTTCAATTAATGCGACAGTCTGTCCGTCTGTCTCTCTATTCACATTGCTCTAGATCTGTTCCGCGACTTGATAGAATCGCAGGTCAAACAAAAAATAAATTATAACTATTTAGTGGAGTACAAAAAATAGATCGGTTCCGCGACTGGATCGAATCGTAGGTCACATTTTCTACGGATGTAACATTTACAACATCTTCGAACAATGATTGTAATATCTTTGGACAACGGTTGTAATATCTTTGGACAACGGTTACAACATCCTAGGACGACGGTTGCAACTTCATAAGACAATGGATGCAACATTTCCGGACAACGGTTGCAACATCCTAAGACAATGGATACAATATCTTCGGACAACGGTTGCAATATCCCCGAACAACGGTTACAACATCACCGAATAAAGGTTACAACATCACAAATCGAACGTCCAGGTGCTAGTACCACCTCATGCACATACGCCCGAAGCGAGTCAGTGTATCGGACATGGTTGCAACATCTCCGGATAACAGTTGCAACATTCTAGGATAATAGTTGCAACATCCCCCAGATATGGTTGCAATATTTTTGGACAACGGTTACAACATCTTCGGACAACGGTTGTAACATCCCCAGACAACGGTTACAGCATCTCCGGACAAGGTTCGTATTATTACCAAAAAAACAGAAGGACCGAAATTAAAGAAGGGTGCAATAGTAGGACAAGTCATTGACTGTGTAGTAGTACTACTCCTCTGATAGCATATCTTACGTTAACCCCGGAACAAGTCAAGTCAAGCCAAGCCAAGCCATGTAATCTAGCTAACCAGGCTTCCCCCACAAGGATCGTTTTCGTACAGGGTCTCTTGCACGGAAGCCAACCGGCAGCGCGCACTGAGCCCCGAGTGTGGAGGCGTCCGATCGGTTTGTTTCTTATCGTACGTCAGGTCGGTATCATTACTTTTTTTTTACCGGTAAGTCTTTTTACACGAGGGAGGGGTAATGCCGGTTGATTTTTTTTTGGATAAAATTCAAGCAGACCAATTTTTTTGAAAACTCGGTTTGAATTTCTACGGAGGTTGGGCCGATAGAACCGAAATTACCGGCCGAAAGACCCCCCAGCCAAGTATTTGAATGCTTTACAAGACATGCACAGAGAGAGAGAGAGAGGAAAATTCCCATGAGTTTGGTCCGCATTTTTATTTTCCTCCAAAAAGAGACAGGAAAGAGATGTTCCAAAGGTTTTCCAGGGAATCCTAGCTAGAATATCAGTCTCCCATTGCACACATCACGTATAGGCAATTTTGAATTCTGTAAAATTCCTATTTTTCCTTCGTTCCAAACACGTCCATGTGGTGAATAGTCTGAGATGTTTTGTGATTAGCAACACTCCGCTGGGAACATCATCTATATATTGAGTCGAAAAACCTTATGGCTTCATGATATGGCTAAACTAGACAGAACAAATCGTAACAACTTCAGCCATTCCCAAAAATTGTCAATAATAAGGGCTTGTTTGGGAGGTTTGCCACCTGGGAACACCATGAAGGTCATGGAAATTCCAACAAAATTGAAAGGTCAGATCCAAATTTGATTAATATGACAAATAGAAGTCAAATTCCGGGAGCACCGAAGGAGAAAGATACCTATATATAAGACCTAAATTTTCCTAAATATAATTCATCTGATTGTCGGAATGAGGTTATTTTTTACAACAAGATTATCACTAATCCCTTACAGGTTCTCTTCTCAAGTGGGCATTGGCTATGTATCTGGGCAAATCTGCAGGAATCAGCCCAGCAGGAGGCTATGCTAGCTGGGAGCGCTGGGTTGGAGTTTTTGGCAAAGCAAATTTTAAATTTTCATATGTGGCGGTGTAGTCATAGGATTAGTAATGATTGGGTTAAATTTTCAGTCTTCCTTTGGTTGTAAAGCTTCAAACCTCTGTTAATTGGGTACTTTAATCCTTAAATAAAATAGGTTGTATGCATCTTAAATGCAAAGGCTAGGAGAGTTTTGTTGCTCTTCTATTATCTAAAAAAAAGATATAACTCGTTTTCTTTCATTTGCCCTTTCCCTGTCCTGCCAACCTGATTTAAATGTTAAGCACATACATCCGAGACCGAGGGCATACTCTTCAGTAACCAGTAGACACTCGACTCAACTCAGCACGGTAATCCCATAGCTTTGCTTCACAGCAGCACAGGCAGAAACCTGAGATGGGCAATTTGGATAAATGCCACTACAAAGTTTCACAGTTTAAGTATTATCATTGGATGTCTCACTAACATACAGGGTGAAGGACCTAGATGTCAGCCTCACAGCCCATGGTATTTTTCAAAACCACATCATTTGCAGTGGCATTTATCCAATTTTCCATCCTCGGGATTGATCAGAGCAGCGCTGGCCATCATGGTCGATGTCGTTGTCCAGCCTCTGGGGATGCAAGTCATCCAAGGCACCAAAGTCTACACCTCTACATATCTTTTTCTGTTTGAATTTCATCTCTATATGTTTTCCCTTGTTAAATCTCCATTCGCCCTGTGTTTTTCCCTAGAACTGAGGTGCAGGGTGTTACAGAAGAAGCTCGAGTAGAAAATTTCGGAGGAAGAGTTAGACTAGACGAAACTTAGGTAGATGTCATGCTCGATGTGACGAATGAAAAGTACAGGGGCTTCTGTGCAACTTTTCCAAGAGATAATATTCGTCCTATCGGCACACGTCACAGTGGGAAAATAATTTTATAGGATCTGGTTCACAATTTCATCAGTATAGGCCCATTCCACCGCGTGACACGTGTCTTTTCACGAATCTCAGAGCGCATAGCTTAATAAATCACTGATGTGAATTTTCACGAATTAAATACTGAAGACTAGCATGTCATGCTTTGAGATTCGTGAAAAAACACGTGTCACTCGATGAAATGAGTCTACACTGATGGAATTATGGACCAGATCTACACTGATGGAATTGTAGACCAGATCCTATAGAATTATTTTCCGTCGTAGTGTGCAGGGGTGGCCGTTGAGACGCACGACCCAATCCTCTTTATAAGCATCTCCTCCTCTCCCATGGAAATATACATATTTTCCCTTCCTCTGATTTGACATTGAGCTCACCACCAAATCCTAGACGGAGCAGCGACGATTCCTTCTCGTCGGTGTTCTGCGCCCTCAACAGCTTTTCAGTAGCAGGCTTGCAGCGGCCTCGGCGACGTCCTGTGGTCCTTGGCGACGGGCGGCAGCAGGTTCGTGGCTGCCTTGGCGACTCGCAGCAGCGAGTGCACGGCGACTTCGTTGGTTCGGTGCAGTCCAGCGGCAGCATCCAGCCAAGAGGCAACAGGAGCTGGACTGGTTTCGGGCAGCTGCTACGGATCTGAGCCAAGTCCATTGCTAGGCACTTGGACACTCCTGTGTGCAGTGCAGTGTGGCTTGTGATTTGGGTATTGTGACATCCGATTGGTTGATTTGTGTACTTGGCCAGTACACGAATTTTTGCTGGCTTTGTGCAGCGACACACTGCATCTCGATTCCGTGACTTGGCGTGCCCCAGGTTGCGAAGTAAGTTAAATTGTAACCTTAATTAATATAACTGCCATGATTTAGGATCAGTAGACTTTTTTTCCTGGAGTGGAGTACTGATGCAAAAATAGGGATGTAAAACGGATACAAATTATTTATTTTATTCGACGACCGGTATTCGATAGGGATATATATGATTTAGATTTTCCATCTGATGAATAGTTTCTCTTCTATTCGAATTCGCAACAAAATAACGGATATGAATATGGTTATGGCTTTTCCAATACAAAATGCTATTTTATCCAAACTATTTGTATCCCAATTCGAATTACATATTTTTATTGTAGTATATCTAACTAGTTGGTAATTTTTTTGAAAAATTTAGTGTGAGCCCATGTTTATTTAGGTTAACCCAATAAATTACAACGATTAATTGTGCTATGCATGAGGATAAAATCATGCAGATGGATCCTTCGACTGAATCGATTAGAAATCCTGTTTGTATTTATATTCGTCGTAACATCCGATCCGTATACATATTCGAGCACAATGTATGTGTATTTTTATTCGTTTTAAAAAATATGGGTACGAATGTGTTATGAGCACTATTTGATATTATTCGGTTTCACCCCTAGGCAAAACCCAATTTGGAATAATGTAAAATTTCTATTTTTCCTTCATTCCAAACACCTCTGTGGTGAATAGTCTGAGATATGATGTTGTTCTATGGTAAGCAACAAGTGAAAAAAAAAATCACATATGAGTGATTGTGATTTGTGAAACCATTATAACATAATATTCTTGTATGTGTACTATGTCGAGTTAACCCCAAGGAACAAATATTCACACGAATTTGTGAGAAAAAACTGTTTAATTAATTAAACATGTTGCAATAAATAGAATGTTGTATTATCATATTTGAATTCCAATGCAGATAATACAACCTTTTCTATGGAAAAACCTAAACCATATCTACATTTATATATTTTTATCATATTCAAAGATAAATTGGAATCGAGAGAAATTATTATTTGGATTGGAAAACAATCTAGACCAAATTTGTATCCTATCTATTTCAAGTATTGAATAAATCCATATTCCACATCTTTTCACCCCTACTATATCTCTCTCAATAGCAAAAGCCCACCCACGCATTTGAGCAAGTTGGAGAAGCGGGCGAGTGCAGCTACCGTCTTTGGGGTAGGCGAGATGTTTGTCTCGCCATCGTGGAGTGGTGATCGGCAAGTGGCGTCTGCCGTTGGAGGCCACTCAATATGATATGGAACCGACAACGACCTCGAGAAGATGAAGGAGACGCTCAAGTGGTTGGACGCGGTGCTCGGGGACGCGAGAGGCGGTCCATCACGGAGGAGACGGTCAAGTTGTGGCTCAAGGAGCTCAAGAAGGCGGCCAATGAGATCTCGACATGCTTGATGACTTGAGAGATGAGGTATGTATGTGCGTATGAGAATTGTTTATGGATTATTATTACTATAATCTCTGTTTTTTTTTGAAAGGGAAAAACCAGACTTTATATTGAAAGCAAATATAATATTCTTACAACGAAAACACTAAAGGAAACCAACATCTTTGGGAGCACCACTAACAAAGCAAAAGGAAACAAGCAGGGAACCAGTTCAACGAGAGACTATCCTATTACGAGGCAATGGCAAGAACATCCAAAACACAGAACACCCTACTCCATTCTTCAGCTGATGACAAAAAGCGTTTCATCTTCTCCCTATCACCCTTTTTGAGAAGAACACACCATTGCTGTAAACAAGACATAAATTTGAAGATCACTTCTATTGGTTGCTTAGGAAAAAACTTGTCAAAAGCCATTTTGTTCCTATATTTCCAAAGAATCCAAACTGAACTTGCAAAACTAATTAAACAGAACAATATTATGATCATTAGCTCCCATCTTCTCCAACCAATTCATTTGGAAATCAACTAAAGAGCTATCCAGTTCAGCATCTCTCTTATATAGGACCAGAAAAATCTGGCCAGAATGCAAGAAAATTGAACATGGTCAATAGTTTCATCATGACCACACGCATCGCAACTAATCTCCCTCTCCACCCCTTTTTGAGTTGATCAAGAGTTTGGACTCTGTCATGAAAACACAACCACATAAATACTACTTTCTAAGATAACTTGCTTTTCCATAACTTCGCATTTTAGTGCAGATCACACCCCAAAACCAAATGTCTATATAAAGACTTAACGAGAAAACTCAGTCTTATCAAAATACCACACCACTTTATCCATCTCATCAGTCTGATCTACATCACCAATAAAGTTTTCATGTTATCCCACCGGGAAATCTCCTCATCACCAAAATTCCTATTAAAATTAATATTCCACACATATTCAATCATACCCTTGGCAACACTCATAGCAGGATCCTAACAAATATTAAAAAGCTTGTTATATTTAATCTTTAAAGGATAATCTCCCAACCAAACATCCTCAAAAAAAAAATACTACAACCATTACCAGTCTTGTATGTTGCACCCTTATTAAACAGGGTCTTAACCTTCTACACATTTTTCTAGAATTGGGAACCATTATAAGCTTTAGCATCTCTAAAAACACCCCTTGGGAAATACTTAGCTTTAATGATCCTAAACCAAAGTTCATTTTTAGCTGAGTTAATTTTCCAAATCCATTTGGCCAAAAGACAGTCATTCATAACCCTTGTATTAATAATCCCTAACCCTCCAAAATCCTTAGGTCTGCATACAGCCCCCCAATTCACCATGTGATACTTAAACTTTTCCCTAGCACCCTTCTAAAAAAAATGAGATATGATATTATCCATCTTTTTATGCACCTCTTCACTAAATCTATAGAAACCGGTGTAGATAGGCAGGCTACTTAAGCTAATATTGACCAAAGTTAATCTACCTCCCGAAGAAAGCAATTTGTTCCTCCAATTGCTAAGCCTTTTATTCAATTTGTTAACCACATTCTCAGAAGCCTTCATACCAACATGGCTCTCTCCCACCATAATCCCCAAGTATGTCATAGGAAATTGAACCAATTTAAAATCAAAGATGTTAGCTACTCTATTAGCCTCCTCATTATCCGCCACAGAACATAGTCTTCACTCTTATGGTAATTAATTTTTAACCCCAACATCTATTCAAAACAGTAAAGCAAAAGCTTTAAATACAGAAAACCTTCATTCTCACATTCTATCATAATCATCGTGTCATATGTATATTGGAGGATGGGCACCCCACCAAGAACCAAATGGGAGATAACCCCCTTCACCAAACCCTTATCTTGGGCTAAATTGATGATTTCAGCTAGGTCATCAGCAACTAAGTTAAAAAGGAGGCGTGAAAGATGATCCCCTTGTCTCAATCCTCTGTAGGTCTTGAAATAAGGACCAATCTCACCATTAATGTTAATACCAACTCCCCCCCCCCCTAACTGAGCTCATAACTAGTTTAATCCATCTATCAGAGAAACTGTAACACCCCAGCTCAACATTGAGCCTGGAATGCTACTAAAATTAAATCAAATTAAACTAAACTAAGACCAATTACCAATTTTTGGCAAAACCTCCTTTGTATATTCAACAATACCGAGGTTCCAACAATTAATCATGACATTTATCAATATCTTCATAATCAAGGTTACACAAGCATGCACGATGATCGAATAAACATAATCCAGACTTGTTATTCTCTTTATCACCATTAACATAAATACTCAAACCATCTATGAGTGATTTTCAAACAGTTTACTTAATCCTGATATGAATTTAAATGGCAAACGCCTTAAGGTCGTGAGGTAGTGAGTGCATCCAACATCTACTCCCTCCCATGCATGTCGTTCCTGCCAGTTGTACCTAAAACATATCAAAGCAAGAGTGAGCCCAAAGACTCAGCAAGTATCAACAAGGCTATAAACAAGAACACAAGCATATCATCAATGATCCACGATCATGTTACACTATTCATAGCTTTCATACTCATGGAATGCAATCAATGCAATGCACCTTTTGAACTTTATCTCTTTTCGCATTTTACCGGTAATGCGGGGTATACAACCGTCATTGTATACCTTGCTCGTACCCCCTCAGCACGAGGACCAATAACCTATACACCACAAGTATAGGGACCTTTACCCATCATCTTAATGATGGGGCCTCTTTGTTCATTAGCCCACATTCCACGAATGTGGGGACCTCAAGCCCGTCATCTACATGACGGGGACCACAACTGTATGGGCTTGGTCACCACGTGACCAAGGCACCTGTATGCTCTCAACATGCATATGCACCATGATAACATTTTCATATGCAGGAATACAACATATTCTCATTGTACTAAGCTTAACAACAACATGCGGAAGAACCTTTAACCATAACTAGCAGTCATCAAAATAAACAGTAACTCATCTCATAAACAGGCATGCAAGGCTATACGATCAAGATACACCACAATCATATCATGCAAGCATACATATATTATAGCCGAATACTTGCCTCAACCGTGCGAGAAGCGGTGGACGCGCGAGTGCTGCCCACAGGACCACGCTCCCACTTGAATTTTAAGATAACCCAATCTAAGACCAACATACTGAACCAAGAGCATAAGAACAACACAAATGAACTTGCTAAACCCCTCAAGTGTTTCCCAACTTCCAATTTCTAGCGATCGATTTGGCGCACACTGTAGACAGTCAACTTCTAAAATACATAACTTTCTGCTCAGGAATCCAAATAAGATGATCTTAGACTTTCTGAAAAGGTAATTAAATTACCTAAATAAAACTAGTTGGGGAGCCCTTTTGATTCTTCCATTTACTTCCCCTACCAAGCCAATCTACAGAACATCAGAATTCACGTCGGGTTCTCTGGACAGTGCACTAAAACCACCATAACTTTTGCTACGAAACTCCGAATCTTGCGTTCTTTATCTCTATAAAAAGGTATAGAAATTACCCACATTTTTTATTATATTGAGATCCTCTGATTTCGTATTTAACTAATAGATTAATTCAGATTTCTACAGACTGTCCCAATACTGACAGATCAGCAGGACAGCGATACTAAAAAATTCATAACTTTCTAACCGTTAATCGGATTTGAGCGTTCTTGGCGGACAATGAAAGATAAGAACAAGAACTACAAATCTCTAGGAGACCAAAACTCTTAATTCGGCCTCTAAACACATGAAACTGGCCGCACAATATTCTAGACAGAATTGAACATTGAACAGAATTAATCCGATCCAATCGATCTAATCAAATTCACCTCTACGATTAACCCAACATCAAAAACGACATTCGTTACCCTTGAGAACACCCAGGAGGCGAGCGAAGAATTCTTGAAGAAGCTCCTCTCCTTCTTGAACAGTAGCCCATAAAACTCCTCTCCTTTCTTCACGAAACCGCGGACGGGCTGATCGGCACCGGGAAGGAGGTGGCTCCAAGGGGCAAGAAAGTGCAGCACCAAGGGGGCACCAAGAGGGGTGGAGGAGGCAGGCGCAAGGGAGAGGGGAGGTTGGGGGCGGCCATAGGAGGGAGGGTGGGAAAGTGGGAGAGGTGGGGAGGTGCTAGGGTTTCCCACCCTATTGGTGGCCACTTATGGGCCAAATGGGCCAATGCCCAGGCCCAAGTTGTCCCACTTTAGCAGAAAACCCCTCTCAAAGCGCTGCTAAAACTATTTTATATTTGGTCCCTCTCTGTTTGATTAATCTCTCCCGATTTAATTATTCTCTCCGGTTAAATCCTTTCGATTACTTTTTGGGTATTACATTCTACCCCTTAAACTAAATTCGACCTCGAATTCTACTCGTTGTTCTACGAAAGAACAATCACAACGAAATAAAACAACGTTTAACACGTCTCCGGTGTGAACAACTCGGACAACGCCGCGCATGCGAGACCTCTAGCTTCCATGTCACTTTCCTCGGGCTTATGGAACCACGTCACATTTGATGGATACCAACATCCACACCTCAACATTCATCTTGACCTTTACGGTACACTCAACACATGAGACTCAAAGGTAAGATCTCACTCGATGGTCAACAGCGCAAACGAAACCTCAAACTCGGATCTCGGATACTCACTCAACACGGAACATACAAGGCGTTACGTACTCCGCGCATGCACTTCGAGGCAGGTCTGGCGTCGCCAACTAGCGAGAACAACCCAATGTATCTTGTGTTAAACTTCCCAAAGTTACCAAACCACACGATATGCACATAGAACACGGAACTCGTGTTCCACCTCTCAAATAAACTCCTCACTAAAGCAAGGATCACCTCCTTTTACCAGAACCACACAACAGAACTCGCTTTAAACACACTCTTTTACCGACATAGCCCAACTGAAAAAAGAAGGACTCTCATCGCAACCAAACGTTACCAACTCGGTACTGAAAAGTCAAATCCAGAAATAGGAATTTCGTCACGAAAACCACTTCCATTTTTTTCCAAGTGGCAGATTGCGAATAGACGTCACAAAATCCAAATGAGAAATCACTCGAAAGTCCAAGTCAAATATTTCTTTGATTCCATCTGAACTGGAAAGAATCACACACACCAACGTAAATGCCGAGCCCAACTTACGATAGTCAATGGTCAACAAAGACGAACTCAAGCGAATTGGGAAAACGTTTCACTTCTTGAGGAAGCATCAATTTCTCAGTTTCTCTTTTAGGACCAAAATTTCCCTCAAACTATGGAATCCCAATCATCGCACAACACACTAACTTGTTACTCTTAACTTGGCGATCTCAACGCCAAACCCGAATCGAAACACCTTGTCTACACCTTTGAATAGGGACTCTAATGATCTCACAAAACATTCTCTAACCGATTTCCTTCTTGTGTAATTCATTTGACAAAAGACACTCGAAAGTATCCCCAAATTAGATCTCTCGCACAATCATATCACATCAACCCTTTTAAGAACAAACTACTCGAATTCACATCACACACTCTCATGTACTACATCGTAAAGGTGTTATCGACGATCATCCCACCATTATAATCCACCCTTATTCTACTTCCTCTACACATAATCTTTGGTGACTCAAGGTTCTAGCATAACAATGCAAAGTCCACATTTAACCTCCAAGACTCTTGCAACTAACTTCTCATAAAAAGATAGGGAAATCCTCAGATCAAATCCCAAAAAAATCCACAATTCCCTCATACTCACTCACTAACATCATCATGAAAATATTTTCTTGACCCGTTTACCTCTACAAAGATTATAACTCTCAGAAGGTTACTCATTTAAGCCAAATCATTCTTGACATTAACTCAACATTTTCCATTATCCCATTATTTGACATGACGATTCGATTACTTTGTATTCCCACTCTCATTAAACCACATCATCAAGTGTAACAATTCGCAACCTCTCAATACTACCAAATTACGATACTCTACAAAATTGGTCAAGATTTTCATACTTTCGGTAATTCTAATATTCCACCCGAAGTGAACAAAAGATCTTGGATCACAATCACTATAGGTTCTACTAGCTGTAACAATGCAATTAGTTTAACATCAAGACAAGCTTCCACTGAGATAGACCTCTCTCAAAGAACTATATTACCAAATTATTTCACCCTCCAATGCTCATCGAATAACTTACAACCCAAAGTTTCACAACTACAATTATTAAACACCTCAAAAGGCTCAGGTGAAACGAATAGGTTGATTCTTTCTCCAAAGAAAGAGCGAATAGAACCAATTTTTTCATCAACTAGGAAAACATGTGCCACCACAGTGAACACATGACCAAGAAAAATAGTCACTTAAGCAAAGTACTCGAAAAACATAAGGGAAAGTCAACAGTCGAGGGCTCAAGCCCTACTGAAAGCGAACACCAAACCACAAATGAGAAGAAGGTAATACCCTTTGAATATTGATAAACTCTTATGGAACAACTGCATAAGGTTTAAGCACTCTCAAATAAACTGCAAGATGCGAAACGAGACTTAAAGCTCAATTACTTATACTTGACTCATTCCTTTAACAAGGAAGGTTATTTTCTGTGATTACTACATCACTTTGCCAGCTTAAACAGGATAAGCTCTTAAGACCAAGTCATAGGTTCCACTTAATAACCGATAAAATCTTTCAACATGTCACTTTGCTCAAAGCAACTCAATCACCACATAACTCAAGAGGTCCAAATGATCACCAACGCAATTTCGAAACACTTTTACTAAATCCAAATTACGAAAGACGAACAAATTACTTTATTTCTAAAAGAATCATCTCCACACACACAAGTCACAATCTCTCGCAGATAATCTTACTAACATCAAGAATAATATACTCTGAATACGAATATTTATCATCATCTATTCCATTAGAAAGCCTCCAATGTTTCACCAAATTGTTCCATACTACCTTTTCATCCCATCTTCAAAATGAGAGTATACCCAAAACCATAAACCCTCACTACAACGACCTCTTAAGTTAGAAGGGGTCTACTACACAATCGAAAAGCTCCTACCAAAACCCTTTCATCAAGGACACATTATCATCCAATTATTTCACAATCATGTGGGCATAAGCCACCTCTTATGTCATATCAGTTCAACTTTTAGCGATGCTCATCATCAAACTTCAATACACAACAGTTATACTACAATCATTGTTGTTATCAACTGGCTTCATTATAAAATCTAGTTGCTACATACTTTCCTTCCCAAATCACATGGATATTAACAAGTACATATTCAACTGTTCCTCCTCACATTGGATTTCGGCAAAAATACACTAAAACTTCAAAAAAAAATTGAAATCTTCTATCGATCAAGAGTCTTAACAACACTACAACCAATTTCATTACGTCAATCTATATAGAGGAACTATATAGAACTCCTCTTATAAATTCTAGATCCACCCATATTAAATTCCTTCAACCGTTTAAACACAATTCTGATATTTAATCATACTAAAGAATACGTAAATCTGGTATTCCCTCTAATTTTTCCTTTTCACACAATTAAATTAATCCATGGGAACCAAAGAACCCAACAAATTTAACAACCTAAACAGTTTTAATGATCAGACTAGTTCATCAAGGTTCCATTCTTCTTGATATCTCTCAGTCACTACTCATATATACCGTTCATCAAGAACTAGAAAAAGACAACATCAACTTAATCAATTTCACTTCCAAGGTTACTAATTAATATTAGTTATGCACCATACCAATGACTCAACTTGATTCCCGTACCATATCACATTATTTGATTACAATCTCTGATTTAACCATAACAAGGTATCACAAAAGGATTTTAACAATTTCCACCAGAAAAGAGATGCCTTAAACTTCAACGCTCGAAATAATCCAAAAGGAACACAAGTAGCAAAAGCGACTCAACGATGGAAAACAATAATTGTTTGAGAGAACCATTAGAGACCAAGAAACACAACAACTACCATGATCCACAAACCCAAGAGAGATTCATCATCCACCACGGAACAAGAATTTGCCAAGAGCGAGAGATCAACAAAGAAAACAACTTTCTAAAGCGGCTCACGCTCAACTCCCGCAACTATGGTATTGGGTAACTACTCTATTAGTCTACTACTGAGCGGTGGTATAACTTTGTCAAGGTCCAAGGTCACAACCACAGCCTCCACTTCTTAACAACCATTAACGACTGCATAAACAATATAATCAAGTATGATTATACATGATCATCTCATGGCAATCATAGAATAGATTTATAGATATAGAATATCGTAACATAGATTAACAACAAGAAATATAGCACAGAGGTAATTCACAATTGCTCAACAAATGTAACATAACAACAAATAATGCGGAAGCAATGTAATTCCCAACCCCACCTACTGTGCACAGTGTGTCAATTTTAATATTTTTCTATTAACCACGGACCTAAAGCCCGATCGATACCAAGCGTAACTTTTGACTCAACATTGAGCACGGAATGCTACTAAAATTAAATCAAATTAAACTAAACTAAGACCAATTACCAATTTTTGGCAAAACCTCCTTTGTATATTCAACAATACCGAGGTTCCAACAATTAATCATGGCATTTATCAATATCTTCATAATCAAGGTTACACAAGCATGCACGATGATCGAATAAACATAATCCAGACTTGCTATTCTCTTTATCACCATTAACATAAATACTCAAACCATCTATGAGTGATTTTCAAACAGTTTACTTAATCCTGATATGAATTTAAATGGCAAACGCCTTAAGGTCGTGAGGTAGTGAGTGCATCCAACATCTACTCCCTCCCATGCATGTCGTTCCTGCCTGTTGTACCTAAAACATATCAAAGCAAGAGTGAGCCCAAAGACTCAGCAAATATCAACAAGGCTATAAACAAGAACACAAGCATAGCATCAATGATCCACGATCACGTTACACTATTCATAGCTTTCATACTCATAGAATGCAATCAATGCAATGCACCTTTTGAACTTTATCTCTTTTCGCATTTTACCGGTAATGCGGGGTATACAACCGTCGCTGTATACCCTTGCCTGTGCCCTCTGGCACAGGGACCAATAGCATATACACCACATGTATAGGGACCTTTGCCCATCATCTTAATGATGGGGACCTCTTTGTTCATTAGCCCACATTCCACGAATGTGGGACCTCAAGCCCATCATCTACATGGCGGGGACCTGGCTGTATGGGCTTGGTCACCACGTGACCAAGGCACTGTATGCTCTCAACATGCATATGCACCATGATAACATTTTCATATGCGGGAATACAACATATTCTCATTGTACGGAAGCAACAACAACATGCGGAAGAACCTTTAACCATAACTAGCTTGATCATCAAAATAAACAGTAACTCATCTCATAAACAGGCATGCAAGGCTATCGATCAAGATACACCACAATCATATCATGCAAGCATACATATATTATAGCCCGAATACTTGCCTCAGCCGTGCGTAGAACGGTGGGCCGCGTGAGTGCTGCCCACAGGACCACGCTCCCACCTGAATTTTAAGATAACCCAATCTAAGACCAACATACTGAACCAAGAGCATAAGAACAACACAAATGAACTTGCTAAACCCCAAGTGTTTCCCAACTTCCAATTTCTAGCGATCGATTTGGCGCTGCTCAGTAGACAGTCAACTTCAAAATACATAACTTTCTTCTCAGGAATCCAAATAAGATGATCTTAGACTTTCTGAAAAGGTAATTAAATTACCTAAATAAACCTAGTTGGGGAGCCCTTTTGATTCTTCCATTTACTTCCCTACCAAGCCAATCCACAGAACATCGAATTCACGTCGGGTTCTGCGGGCGGTGCACTAAAACCACCATAACTTTTGCTACGAAAGTCCGAATCTCTAGAAATTACCCACATTTTTTATTATATTGAGATCCTCTGATTTCGTCTTTAACTAATAGATTAATTCAGATTTCTGAGATGTCCCAATCTTGACGGATCAGCAGGACAGCGATACTAAACAATTCATAACTTTCTAACCGTTAATCGGATTTGAGCGTTCTTGGCGGCCAATGAAAGATAAGAACAAGACCTACAAATCTCTAGGAGACCAAAACTCCTAATGTGGCCTCTAAACACATGAAACTGGCCGCACAACATTCTGAACAGAATTGAACATTGAACAGAATTAATCCGATCCAATCGATCTAATCAAATTCACCTCTACGATTAACCCAACATAAAAACGACATTCGTTACCCTTGAGAACACCGAGGAGACGAATAAGAATCCTTGAAGAAGCTCCTCTCCTTCTTGAACAGCAACCCCGCAAAACTCCTCTCCTTTCTTCACGAAAACCGGCGGACGGGCTGATCGGCACCGGGAAGGAGGTGGCTCCAAGGGGCAAGAAAGTGCAGCACCAAGGGGAGGCACCAAGAAGGGTGGAGGAGGCGGGCGCAAGGGAGGGGGAGTTTGGGGCGGCGGCCATAGGAGGAGGGGGTGGGGAAGTGGGAGAGGTGGGGAGGTGCTAGGGTTCCCCACCCTATTGGCCGACCACTTATGGGCCAAATGGGCCAAGGCCCAGGCCCAAGTTGTCCCACTTTAGCAGAAAACCCCCCTCTCAAAACGCTGCTAAAACTATTTTATATTTGGTCCCTCTCCTGTTTCGATTAATCTCTCCCGATTTAATTATTCTCTCCCGGTTAAATCCTTTCGATTACTTTTTGGGGTATTACAGAAACATTTCCTCATCATTACTTCTTCTAAGAGACTTCAATGGATCTTGTCATAAGCTTTTTCAAAATCAAGCTTCAAAAACACTACTCTCCTTTTTGAGCATCTAACTTCGTGAACAATCTCATGAAGGACCACTACCCCATCCAGATTATTTCTACCTTTTATAAAAACAGATTGGCTATCATTAATAATTTTATCAACAATCATTCCCAGCCTATTAGCTAAAAGCTTAGTAAGGATCTTAAAACTGACATTAAGCAAGCAAATGGGTCTGTATTGTTTGATATTATTAGCTTCTTTGAGTTTAAGGATAGGAGTGATAACCCCAAAATTCAGTCTTTTTTGGTCCAACTCCCCTTTGCAGAAATCTTTAACCAGCTCAAGGAAGTTCTTTTTGATCACCCCAATACTATAATCTCTGTTCACTCGTTGATGTCTGTCCAAATAATTTATCTTCGTTCACTACCTTTGTTCTTCATCTCTTCTTTTTATTTATAGCAAACTTTAAAACTATTGTTAATATGCGTTTTATTAGCAACATAAATTCCAATCTTCATCTCTTCTTTTATTTATAGCAAACTCTGAAACTGTTGTTAATATGGTTTTATTAGCAACATAGATTCCAACTCACTCTAACATACACCCCATCTACACACAGCACATCAAGAAAACAAAAAAAAAAGATCTTGGTAAGAAGGAATTACCAAATCTACAAGCTGTTCTACACCAATCCCCTACTCGTAGTCAAAATCCCACCTCCTACCTTGGTCAACGCACGGTCGAAGAAAACCCACCACCTTTCACCTCCGTCAACCTTCTCTCTTCACTTGCAGTATATCTCCTGCAACTATGCAATAAACATGGGCTTCTTTCGCCAAATTCATTTTTAGGAAATAAACTATGCATAATACATTTTTAATAGAATTACACGAATAAACACTCGTTTAATAAAATTACAAAAATGGGCTCTATCGCCAATTCATTTGGTGATAGGGGGCTCTGTCAGCAAATGAACTGACGTTAGTTTGACATGGAAGCTCCTGTCGCTAATTCATTTAGTGACATGCCTCTGTCGCCAAATGATTTGGCGACATGTGCCTATCGGTCAAATGAATCAGTGACAAGATTGTCGATCAAACAATACTTTGTTATCAATTCATTTGGTGACAGGGGGCTCTGTCGCCAAATGAATTGGCATTAGTTTGACAAGGAAACTCCTGTCGCTAATTCATTTGGCACCAGCGCTCTGTCGCAAATTGAATTAGCGACAAAAGCCTATTTTTGTAATTATATTAAACGAACATTTATTTTTATAGTTCTATTAAAAAATATATATTATTTAAAAAAATCGTTACACTGTTACGTCGAATTTGGTGTAGAATAGTGTTACTCTCTTTTACCTAGATATTAGATAACTACTAGACACCCCCAACCGATAAGAATCATAGTGAACCTAGAAAAAGCAACTTGCCTAAACACACACACGAAGAGTGATAGGAACGTGGTGGAATCCAACCTCTCCCTCCATATGGTGCTGTTAAGCCACAACCTTTTCTCCTTGGCTGGATTTGTGTCTGTACCGCCACCTCCTCCTTTGGCTACTGTTATCATATTCATCATGGCCATATTGACCTGGTTGAGGTCTTGGGTCACTTGGGCATTGGCCAGACCGATGGGTCACTGAACTGATTGAACCACAAATTTTATCGATATTTTGTAACGTATACGAGAGGTCAATGAAATGCACATATTGACAAATTGTTAGCATTTTTTACTGCCTAAAAAATAAATCCACAGACGTTCGGATGAATGTTGTAACTTTCCAAAAGATTGGAAGTATTCTAGGGTTTGTCGAATCCACATGAAGCAATTATAGGCTTACAAAATAACTTAAAGCTAATCGCGATACTAAAATTCTACAAAGTGAAAGTAGGAATTGTCGAGACCCGGATCATGAAATCCGAACCCTCTGTATTTTTACCACACTAATCCAGATCAAGTTAGTGCACATAGTTGCAACGTCGATATGTATTTCACCACATAGCCAAAAATAACTAACAAAGGAGGACTGAGCGGTTGCTCGGCTGGCTTGGTGCGAGGTTGTTTGCCCAGCCCATCCGGGTTCGATCCCCTAGGATCACACCTACATGCCTCACCTAAATAATTAGAATATGGTATACACGCGTGTGCACGTTCAGTGAGAAAGAGCGTTGCCCACTCCATGAGGCTTTGGTGCCTCTACAAAATTCCCACTGTGAGGACATGAACACGTGTGTGCGTGTGGTAGTGTGAGTGGGGTATGAGCCGAGTATATGCATCTGCCTTGCACCCTCTAAAAAACCTAACAAAGCATTGAATAAGTATTAAACAATAGTAGAGCGACATTATGGTCAGAATTTGCACAAGTGCCACTTAGGGCTAAGAACTCCAAATATCTGCAGTGAGAAATTTTAAATAACCTCGAGATATATACATCCGGATATGCCTCGGTGTCGGCGGATGTGGCACAACCTCGTACTCATGATCTTCATCCACGGAGAACATGTCATACACCGGGTCTTGGCCTTCTTCAATCGAGCACCGGGATGTTGAGCAAGCGTGAGTACTTTAGCACTCAAAGACGTGTTTATACCCAATGCAAATATATATGGCTCTTTAATGTGAAAGGAACTATTTGAGTTTGAAACATTGAATACAATAAGTAAGTGTAAAAGCACATAATTTGATAAACTAAGAGAAATTAATAAATGAAATCAACAAGTCACTGCAGGTTACAACACCTAACATTAATCCAATGGTTCCATCCACCAAGTTTTGAAAGTGATAGTTCCAATGTTAGGGCCCAAATTTGCAAATCTGAACCTTCTATGTATACTACACTAGTCTAGGATCACACTAGTGTATACAGTTGTAACATAGATGAAATATCATTCCATACATAGTGAGTAACTAAGAAAAGAAACAAATATTATTAAGCAAAAGAGTTAAGACCTTATGGTCGAAACTTACAATTAATGGCCACGTAGGCTAAACAAATTAAACAAACTGTAGTGGAAGAAATAAGATATCCCCAGGATAGCCCATTTATATGCCCACATGCAGTCGACTAGGGTAGCGTGAACTAGTTTCCACCATCCTCGAAGCAGTCCTCATCGAATAGCAAAGTTCCGTGGACATCCTCAGCAACTGAGAAGCATTATGTATAGCAAGGATGAGTACATGGAATACTCAACAAGTTATGTTATGAAAAGATGCAAATTATATAGATACAAGGTATAACAAAGGATGGCTTATATGGTTCATTTGCATAATATGAATATTTGCATTTTAATACAATAAATAGATTGTAAAGTGTAATTAAAATGATAGAAAAATTTGATAATCAAGTATGAAATATTTATACATATGTATAAGTCTAACAATTTACACCACACCAACCTCTAGGTTTTGTTTTGTAAAATCTACCTCGATGTGAAATCTTTGAGTACGTGATGATTTGTGAACATGGCTATTCAAATAGGTTTACACTTTGTATATGTCGTACAACTTTTCTCACAAGATATGATCAACTTATACTCAATATGATAGAGTGCGATGAAGAAGATCATAACGAAGCTTTTCGATACCGCCAAACACTAACCCTCCCGATTAGGGATGGCAATCGGGCGCAACGGGCACATGTAGTGCTTGCCCATACCCATACCTGCGACCCCGATTTCCCCCCACGGGCATGCCCGCGAAGGGCGATGGGCGAAGAATCTCACCCATGTCCATCGCCTATAGGCATGCCCGTGTACCTGCGAACATAGTTCCTCACACATAAACACATAGTACCATCTCATAGTTCGGTAATCAGTAGTCACTAAACAGTGGAGCAGTAGTAAACGATGCAGAGTTCAGTAATCACTAGTCACTGGACAGTTCAGAATAGAGACACCATGACCATCTATATCTATACTAATTAGAGGCTCTCCTAAAAGCCCCCATATTAATTCTAGGAGGTAAAAAGGCTAGAAATTCCCACATTAATCGGAAAAAAAGAAAAATACTTGAAATTCTCACGTTAATCAGAGAAAAAGAGAAAAATCCTAACCATCCATAAGAGTTTGTACAAGAAATAGAACTTTGTGACAGCTTGGATCCTTCTAAACACATCCGAAACAAACACTCCATAAGAGTTTGTACTAGAAATAGAACTTTGTGACGACTTGGATCGTTCTAAACACATCCGAAACATACACAAGTGTTTGAGTACAATTAGGTTTGCTCTCAAACTACCAGATGTATCCTTTGCTAATATGGAATACTAGAGCACCACAAGCCTGAAACGGAGGCGTGGTAAAATCGCAAAGACAGCGACAGGAAAGGGGATTTGTCGGCAATTCCGGCCGGCACAGATTGGGACGTGCATACGGCACCGCACTAAAACTGGTGTCAGACGTACGCAAGAAACGAAGATGGCGCATCGGCCTTAGAACACGTAGCAACGGAGGCGGAACCAAGAGGAAGTGAGAGGACAGAACAGTGAAATCTACGAGAGAACGAAGGAAAATGAGTCATAGAGAGGAAGCTGATGGAGGGAACTCGGAGGAAAAGGCGGGGCAATAGAGGAAGAGCAGATGGTGCGTGCTCCTAGGTGAAGGGCCTCTTCCGCTTACTCCGCCCGGTGTACGTCCAGGAGGAAGCGGCGCGAGGGCACGCCGAAGGATTCACATGGACTAGCGACCGACACACACGGTGACGGCCTCGTGTGAACCCAGCGCATCGAGTAAAGTGAATCCCTGCACAGCAAAACCCACGGAGCAGCTTGGGTTTCTTTTCCGCTAGCTCTGCCAGTGCCTATCCCGGAGGAAGCGGCGTGAGCGCACGCTGGACAGCGCGCATGGACCGCTGAAACAAATACAAGCAGAACAGCGACATGCCTACGTGGACACAACGTACGGATGAAAGAACAGTGGCGCACAGAAAAACGCACCGAGCAATTTGGACACTAACCAATCGACGAAGGAACACGTCGGAAATGCACTGACGAGACGCAACCGGCTAAAGCAAGCGAGCGAGCGACCGTAAAACTGCGAGCAGGGAGTCAGCCAGCGTTTGTAGCACAAGGCAACCATCGGCAGCGTACGCGTTGCTACGCAATAGCCGGACTAAACGTACGGGATGTGTAAGGAAGCACCGATTCCACCACGCATAAGAATAGGGAAGATGATGTCGGCATTGATTAAATAATCTTTCCAATTGGATAGCAGTAACAAAAAAATCAGGAGTCCAGTAACCGCGTCAGTGAAGAGTCCAAGCTCTATAAGGAAAAGTTTTTGGCTATTAATTTATCTTCATAATTATGTGTATTTAGTACTACCTTCGATTCCAAATATAAGTTGTTTTAGAAATTGTGCCAGTCAAACATTTTTATATTTGACCATCAATATATAAACAATTAACACGATTGACAATATGTAATTGGTATCACCAGATCCACCATGAAATATACTTTCATAATATATAATTATTTTGATTGGAAACAACATATTTTCATAGAAATAGAACGCGGAGTCACATGCAAGGAGCATATTGGTCAGCACTAAAAACCAAATATGACTCCATGGATGACGTACTAGATACAAATTACAAGTAGGACTTTGTGAACAACAAAGAATCCCGAAACAATTAGCATCCACATAGAAAAATTGTGAAGCTGTGCATAGATACACGGATATTCAAATTTTGGATCTAAATTTTTATATCCAAATATCTATAATTGCATAATTACAAAAATAAATCTAATTGTCAAAATTCATAACTATGGGATTTTAATTATTAAAATTATAGACTACATGTAGTATCGTATCTGAAGCCCACCATGCCAGGATCAACTCAAAGAAGGTGATAGTCCTATGGTTAGAATTCTAAATTTCTTAATCTATTATATTATTGTTTTCTTGCAACAATTTTTAATATTTCTAATTACAAATTGATATACGTGGATATAACAATTGTTTCGGAATTCACATTTGTGAATTTGTATATATTTGTATAACATGATTTTTTTAATTATGAATTCCTAAATAGTTTTTTTTCAATATATAAGTATTAGTTTCACATATTCAATGGAATTACATATGTCTGGACAATAAAATTTTTAATTCCGAATTTATATATGTTATAATATCACAATTTGTGTACTCCATATATATGTAGATACATACACTAATAGTATTTTTACTTAGGATGCACGTAAATAACAATATTGGTTCTATATTGGGGCCATGAGGCAATAAATTAGAAATATATAACAATTAGAAAAGTAAAAGAAATTAGAACCAAAGTTTGCCAATGGAATTTTTCTTATATTATCAATAACATAATATTATTGAAACCATGTAGCCCGTGCGGATGCACGGGTTGATGACTAGTCTATCTAATTCAGTAGTCACTAATCATCGCAAAAATAGTAGTGCCTAGAGTAGTAGAGTTTGCTGTTTCTTGGTCTTGTTCGACCCCATCTTCCTCCTCCCCTTCAGTTCCTTCCCACTCCTCTTCTCACCAACTCCAGATTCACCACTTTGCATTCCAGCCATCATCGGCACTCTACTGTCATCTCTGTTCTCGCCGTCCGCAGCTTCAAGCTTGCGTTTCCTAGTTCCCTCGGTTCTGGCCGAGTTGCAGCTCTTCTTAGAACTCCAGCAAGAGGAATTGCCGCCCTCACTAATGGTCAGTTCGCCAAAGACTCTCCTCCTACCCTGATCAGCCACCGGCCGGACCTGCTGTGTGGACACATCCTCAGCGCATTTCCTCTTGCTACCCCATGCGCCGCTATAGCTGACGCGCGGTGCGTTGCTCCTATGATGGCACATGGGTGTCGTCGTGGCATCGGCAGCATGGCCTGGTATTGAGGAGGCGGCTAGGCATTGAGGAGGGATGGCGGCCGGGTGTTGAGGAGGGCGGGTGTTAAGGCCTGTTGTTCTGGGGGGACAGGGGTGGCGGCCGACCAGGAGGAGGACAGGGACGGCGGCCGACCGGGAGGAGGATGGGGAGAGGAGGATATGGATTTGGAGTTCTAGCCTCTAGGGGGGGCGCGAGGAGGACAGAGCTAGCGGCTGGGATCTAGATCAGTCGAGTGAGGTAGTGACTAAGAAAGACCATAAGAGTGACTAGGGTTTTAGTGGGAGTGTGGCCTACCTATCAGTATAGGTTGCGGGTAAACAGGCGAGACGGGCGTGGGTGGAGCTCACCCATACCCATGTCCGTTTACCGGACGGGCAGAGAGTTGCACCCATATTCATGCACTGGGCCAAAAAACACCTATGCCCAGCTCCATTAGGGCATTTATCCACAGGCACGTAGGTAATCAGGTACAATTGCCATCCCTACTCCCGATGGGCCTGGTTCCAACCACCTAAACCCAACAAATGTGAGCTAGCAAAGGGACTCATTGTTGGATTTGAGGACGGTTTTCGTCCATGTTGTGACCCAACAAATGCGTCCGCACCCTCCTGCCATAGAAACACCAATATCTACCATCTCAGGTATCAATGCTGGAAGTCGGTAACTTACTCAGCTAGTTCCTCCCATAAAGGACATCAGTTTATGCAGATGGCTCAGTTCAATGGCATACAAAGTGAAGTCCTTAACTGACTAGGGCGAGACTACCCAAAAGTGCATATAGCCTACACGTAAACTAAGAACACAGTTGTTCCAGTTGCCCCAATCTAAAAACTCTAATCCACCGGTTGATGTTAAGGTGATACATATGTCATAAACAATTGACAACATACATCACATAGTATATAAAACAATTGCATCAGTCAATAATCAAGTGTAGGGATTGTATTCCAAAAGATGATTCCATGTATCCAAAGTATGGCTAATCGGTGCTGCACCAACCCCATTGACACTAGTAATGCCCAACTAAGTAATTAGCAAACCTAGGGTGATAAATGATTTGTGGCATGCGGCTCGTCAAGGTGGATCAATGTACAAGTACGTATTAACTACAACCCATAAATAAAATTGCTAATAAAGTAGCATGCATAATAGTTTGAAAACACAAAGTACTTAAATCTAAATACTAGGTGCAACATGGTCAAGGAATCACGACTTGACTTGCTGAAAGTCATGAACTTGATCTCCTCCTCCGAAGAGCTCAAGAGCATCAACATCTATGTGATGGAAGAGCTCCTGAGCATCAACGTCTACGTGATACGATAAGCAAAACACAAATAAATGTGATAGCATAAGCAAAACAAAGTACAAAATTAAAATAAATAATACTAGAAAGTAGAGCTCAAATTTAGAAAAAAAATTAGGAAGAAGAATGGGATCAATCACACCTAGGACGAGGAAGAATGGGCTTCCAGAAGTTGGTTCGAGAAGGAAATTAGAAAACTAAACAAACGAGAAAGCTTACAGAGGCTCACAGGTGGGACATGGGGAATATTCTGAAATCTTTCTTTTCTCGATTTTTCAAAAGAGCGAGATCGACATATGGGACCCACGGTCTATAGACCGAGTCCATAAGATAGGGTTTCATCCTCGTGAGTTAGATGCAAGCAAGATATTGAGCAATGGTTTGATCCTCGGTAACTTACTCAACTAGTTCCTCCCATAAAGGACATCTGGTTGTATAATATGGCTCAGTTCAATGGCGCATAAAGTGAAGTTCTTAACTGACCAAGGCGAGACTACCCAAAAGTGCATATAGCCTACGCATAAACTAAGCTACTAGTCCACCCCCCCTAATAGTACGACAAAGCTAACAAAATAAAGACTAGCAATTCGGCCTAACACCTAGACTAGCAAAACACTATAAAATGTCATTATTCCTTCTTTTCTTATTTGAAAATAATTCTCATATTACAAAACCGGACAATGAAGTTTGTTCCATTCACTTTTCTTTCTCAAGAATAGATCGTAAGTTAAATATAGGTGTGGAGGAAGTACTAGGTGCCATGATCAACAAACATAAAATATGTATATGAAAGATTCAGCACTATGTTTATGTAAAATCTTCTATTAAATAATTTAACAAAAGAAACTCCACAATATGTTCTAAACCAAGTTTTCCTCTAACTTCATATAGTGGGTTCAAAATCCATATTTCATGAAGTCCTAGTGATCTTTGACATCACTACTAGAAACCTAGCGATTTAGGTAAGCAACCCCTTGCCAATCATATCCCATATGACTCTTTGTTGGGTAGTGTGAGGACCCGGAATATTTAGCTAGTAACACTTAACCTCCAATTGGTTCTAGCATTACTAATTAAACATTCTAAGCCTCGATGGGCATATGTTTCCCAGAATTGCAACATATGCACATCATCACAAAATTACACATCATTTCCATACAACATACATTACTAAGTCCAACAACGACATACTTAAAGTAAAGTTATTACAAAAGCGAGCCGACCGGCCAAATAGAACAAAGAACAAGAATGACAATGAAGCAAAATGTGCCATAAGATGGCTAGAACAAAAGTCGACCAGGTTAGCCACACACCCACAAGGCAACCAGGCCAAGACCGCCAAGCTAGTCGCCCCATAAGCTACACAACACATTTGCAAAAGTGAGGCCCCTCGGGCTCACCTTCTTCCTCTGCAACAAAACAATTAAGCATAGCATCCGAGTACAAAGATTGTCTTTGTACCCATGAAGGCCGACGTGTGGAATAGAGACCTATTCATACACTACATGCAAGCTTATTTAGGTGGAGGTTGTATGTCTTATTTTGCATGAAGCCAACTTTATTTGCAATAATGTAATACATTTCAAAAGCAAGTTTGCAAATCATTTAGTTATCAAAGTATGATGAAGTGCAGATACATACAAGTAACCACGGAAGTGACTAACCCAATAGTCACCACAACATATACGAATCCCGATTCGTACCACCCATCAAGTTTTAATTTAAAAGGTTGTAGTCTAACTCTTGAAAGACCTCCCAAGCGTGTCCATAACCTAGGGCGAGGCTATTCGAATAGTTTTAACCTGCAGGTGTACCAATGTACCCACACTTGCATCGCCTTTAAGCCAAAGCACACTTCAGTAGGTATGCGGCACGGCTAAGTCCTACGAGACGCTCCAATATTGTGTATTAACTCTGAGAGCTCGTATGGGTAGACACACCATACGCTTACATTGCAAGCCGAAGACAACAAATCCCATCCCGGGTGAAGTCTTTCGGACACTACAATGCTCCCAACACCATCCCTCCCGCGACCTCCTGCGACCGGAGCCAATACACGCCAAAGTACTAAGTCAAGAGAGGTCCCATACCCTCTAGTGTGGTTAGCACGCTAAAATGCTTGGTTTAGTGTAACAAGATGTTCGGTCCTTGTTGACTTAGGCACCATTCCATCACGAGAGAATCACACCAACATACCATTGTGCCCAAGTCTAAATCATTTTGCTTTTAGTTTTAGTTTTCACAAGTAGACATGGCACAAGGTGGAAATCATAAATCATAATAAGTTTTGTGTGATCAAGGTTATCGACAAGTCGATAATCGCCCATTTCTAAGAAGCTAAGCATGGCTAAGCAATTAATTCGCAACTACTAAGTGATAAGAGCCCATCCACGGACTCTAAATCACAGCAAGTAACCTAGGCTCATGGTAGTAGAGGATAATCATTTGCTAAGGAAATGCATCTACTAGGCCAACTATTAAAACAAAGTAGCAATGCATACATAGAATTTGTAATCAACATAAATACTTAAAATACTCGGGATTAACATGATCAAAGCGCTTGCCTTCTTGTTGTTGCTCAATTGGTTGCGGAGGATCGGTCTGGGATTACCGCAAATGTCGAATCCTAAGCGAAAGGCAAAAGAACCAAGAACAACCAATAAGACGAGCCACAAATAAACAAAGAGCAAGCAAAACTTAACCAAATGCGATTGAAATTTACACATAAGGTAGAATACGAATATACCTAGACATAGAAACTGAAAAACCTAATTTGGATTGGTGGTGCAAAAGATAATGCATAAAAATACATTTTTGCCATAATTAGCACTCAGTAGCAAAAATATTTTCTAGAGAGATTTTGAAGCTGGAATTTTTATGGTAGCTACCTACTGGTATAGAGGTAACCCATATAAAATTTCAGGTCAGTTGGAGTTAAAGTGATTTAGTTATGATTTTTCTAAGATGCAAAATTGGCATAATGCACTTTCCAGAGCATAAATATGTTCAAAACTAATTTTACAGAAGTATACCAACAGAGGGTTTTCTAGAATTTATCAAATATATTTTGCATTTACAGAGAATTACTTGTGCATTTTATAAGTCTTCCGAATTTTCTAAATGCTAAAAATAGGTACTAACTCATTAATCAAGGTTTTGTTACAATCTTGGACCTACCATCATTTTTATATTAACATTGGGTTAATAACAAATTTATCAAGGTTGGAATCATTCATTTTGGACATACACGAGCAAGATATGCATTTTCTAAAGTTTTATTCATTTTACGGAATATTCAAAATGACACAAATCAAGTTATTCCTAGTTATACAATTTTCTCATGGAACATGCTTAAATCCATTTTTATAATAAGCTAAAGTGATAACATAATTTATTACAGTTGGAATTAACTAAAAAGTAGCTAAAATGAATTAGTTATGAGTTTCTAAAGTTTTTACATCATTTTCAGTCGTTAAATAATTACTTACCGAAATACAGAACAACCCAATAAAAAGAAAATGACGTGGACAACTCACAACCCTTGATCTAACATCCCACGGCTCACGCGCGCCGAAAATAGCGCACGCGCGCGGAACCCAAATGAAACCCACCGTTGGATCAAGATCCAACGGTTCACACGAGTGCATGCAACCGGACGATGCGGTTGCCTCGGTGAACCACGACCGCAGATCAAAAGATGAACGGCTCAGAACCCATATCTAACCGGAAGGTCCGATTGCACTCATGATCTCAGCCGCAGATCGTGAGATGGACGGTCCAGGATGATGAGGGGAACCGGATGGTCCGAATGCATACAAGATCTGGGCCGCAGATCTAAAAACGAACGGTAGATATTGACCGCAGTTCAAAGGAAGATGCTGACATGTGGGACCGCATGTCAGTGACTTCGAGTCATGACCGCAACGATTTAACCCACGTGCACAGTGCACTGGGCCCACAAGTCAGCGACTGAGCAGGGCGGTTAAGACCAAATTAATGATTCTAATGATTGACATTAATTAGACTCTAATGACTGCCGAGATTTGATTTTAAACCCTCGGGCCCACAAGTCACGACCAGGTTAATTCCGGCAATGATTAAATGCCAACTCCTTTAATTAAGCAATGATTAGATATTAATGATGTCGAAGCGGTGCGGAGTGAACCGGAGATTGATTTAAGGATATTGGGCCCACCGGTCGGTGGCTCAATAATAATGATTAAGACACAATTAATAACTAATGATTGGTAATTAATGTGTCCTAATGAGTCGAGCAAACGGGAGCGCTGTGTCGGGAAAACCAAGTGGCTTTGACGCTAATCACGGCGACATCGGCGCGCGGCGGTGAACAAGTCCCAAAATGGATTCGCAATAGCGTACGAACCTAATGGTAGCATTCTCACCGCGGCGAGGATCGGAACGCCGGCTAGCCGAAAATGAAAGCGGAGCTTTCTTGCTAAACATGAAAATAGCGAAAGCTCATTGCGGTCCAAGGAAGCGGGTGCCATAGCTTTAAGGACTAATAAGAAGCTACCTTAGCGACGAAGCTTCAAAGATGGCGGAGATGCTTGATCAAGGTGAAAGCTCACGGACTTGGAGAAGAAGGTTCGAAAATGACACTCGAGCCATATGAGCGATACAAAGTATCAAAATAGCTTCATAATGATCCATGAAGCTATAAGAGCAAAGAATTGGAAAATGGAGCACTCACTTTGAGTGAGGAAGAAGATGACCAAATTGGCCGAATTTGAACAAACCCCAAATTGGACAATTCACGAGAATCAAATCCAAAATTAAGTGAGGGAAATGTTCAAGATAATAAATAGATAAGGTTAGGGCAAAGAAACATGAAGGAGGACCACTGGAACACCAATAACACCAATGGAGCTTCACGGGTCAACAATGGCGGTTTGCCATTTTGAGGTGTTAAGCTCAATATTGGGAATGAAGCTTGATGGTGGTCTAAAGAAACCTGTGAAGGATTTGGGTGCTTATAAGGCCATGAAAGTGTTAGGGTTTGCACCACTCCTCTCTCGAGCGGCAAACACAAAGCACCACGCACGGTACGACAAGGAAAAGAGGTGTAGGACGTGCATTAGGGCATGGCCTAGCTCAATGTACCGCCCATTCCTCTACACGTCGGCTAGGGTGGCTTTAGGAGCAAGAAATGACCTCACCATGCCTTGCTTTGTTTTCGCACGGCGGGAGGTTGAAGATGACCACCGCAAAGGCTCGGGCGATTCACACCGTTGGATGAGACGCGAGCACGAGATAGTGCCACGCCTACGGCTTTAAACACAACGGGAGGTTGCGAGCCCTACGATTAGAATTGAACGGCTCAGATAGCTCCACGTTGCAATTCAAATTACAACGAAGGGGTACGCGAGCGTTGGATCTAAATCCAACGGCTCTGATTCAAAAATGCAACCGGAGGGTCCGAAGGGTTCGGGAGATTTCAATGGTTGGATGGGAATCTAGCGATGCGACAATCAAACTTGCAACCGGAGGGTCCGAATGGTTTCACGCGCGCGCGCGTGCGATTTAGATCTAACGTTGAGATCCACCGCTGCGTTTAAAGAGTGGCTCGGTGCATCTAGTTGATCGACCAAGTCGGTTGGCTCAAGCCCAGTCGACTCGAACCCGAGTAACAAGAAACCTAGTTTGACTTTGAAATAAAAGCAGAGACTTTGAAAGATTTATTTGAGGTAGCAAATTAACTCCAAAAATTATGAAATTTTTACAGGAGCTTGCTAACTCAGATATCAACCTTGTGTAAAATTTTCAGAGGTTTTTATACTGTGAATAAATCTCCAAAAATTCTGCAAGGCTCTGTTTTAATGTTTGACTAAGAGTCAAACAGTTTGATCGCTCTAAAATATTCAAACAATTTCTAAAAATTGTGAAAATTTTCAGAGGGTCACATACCATCACGAGACTTAGGAAAACTATTTTCAGAGGATGATCATAAGATTTGACAAGATTGTTTTTGGAATGCCAAGATTTGGATCAAAAGGACTTGTGACAATGTACTTCCATAATCTCTTGTACAAGAATTGTTTGGCACAACAGGAAATACATGATGTAAGAAAAAGTTTTAATTTCTACTGATTTTCTTACATTTGAAACACAAGCCCAAAATTGGGATGTTACAGGTAGCATCTTTATGCCCCAGCGTCCAACACTATGCCCAAAGCCCAAAACTATTTTGATAGCCTTGTCAAGTTAAAGCAATACTATGTACTATGCACGTGAGTGTCTGACACCCACTCCATCTTATTAACATAGTTAATGGCACCCTACTTTGGTAGACCTACCAATTAACGATCAAAATTGTGATAGACGCGGCAATTGGAAAGGCATCAAGTTTTTTTTATTTTTCTTGAGGGGGATTATTCTTTCGTGTCAAAACATCTAACGATAAAACATTATCAATAACATAACAAGAACAAAATAAATATTCACAAATAATTATAGTAAACTGTGAAATAGTATTTCCCTTAACATGGCAATCTCCATCACCACGTTTCCTGTCCACCGAGCCATCATGCTTGAAATCACCATATTTATCTACTAAGCAATTAGTCCTACAAGCTAGTAGATAAATATGGTGATTTCAAGAATTACATATGATAATATCAAGCATTGCATGTCAGACGTGTGATCGTTATACATTAATTTGTAGCTCGATGGCTATAACTCAGCATGATACATAGGCCATAAAAAATCCATACATGCATCACATACATAATAGGCCATACTATTCACAGCAATCTCTGCAAAAGGTGTTATGCATAGAATTCAATTCTATCGGGTGATATGAACACATAATACTATATATCGCGACAACGATTATCCAGCACAGCGGTCTTGAGCCTTGGAAATTCATCGAATTAATCATATAAACCTATTCCGAACCAATCTGATCACCGATTTCATACGACTACGTATCGCAGCATATCCCGGTGGTGGAATTTTGACCAGTAGGAGTATCATGCAATGCGATCGTGAACAAGTGCAGTTAATCATCTGATGCTTTCAGCTCATGCCTCCCACAAACCCATCTACTATCGCCGAAACCAATTGATCTCATCAACCAATGCCTAAACCGCTCCATCCATATGAACCGATCTAGGTTAATAAACCAAAAATAGCAGTAGATCCAATCTATTACTACCACATATCAAGTATATGCGATCGATCTAGATTAAATACCACACAAGATGGCTCTGATACCACTGAAGGGATACGGGTAGGTTACACTAGCTTGCAATTCAAAAATCTACCATGTAAAACAGGAAGTCATACGAGCAAGAGTTCATAAGTCATTACCACTAGACGTATAGTGCAGCGGAAGAAGAGTTGGAGCAGTCTGATCCAACATCGAGCGCGTTGATGTAGTGGTCATAGTCGATTGTCAAACGTCCTAAGCACCGATCATCTCCTCCAGCAACCTATCACGTTCCTTGCGTAGGTTGTGGATGATCCAAAGAACACAACAACATTTATTCTATAACTCATAAATATAGACATGATATAATCATCTCTATGATTACCTGTAAGGCATATCACCAACAATGAGATCCCCCTAAATGTGTGCACAGAGATATGGTGTGAGAGGAGAAGTGCTCTTCTTCTCTTTGGAAAGGCAAGCACTGGCCTCTCACAATCACCCAGGTCTTTTCATAAGCTTCTTGAAAAGATCATCAGCCAAGACTCCTCTAAGTCATCTAGGTGGTGACAACCACCAAGAGTAACAGTTGCTGACACTTTCTTAAGGAAGATGATGTGCCAAAACTTAAGAACTGAGATGCAAATGCACTTCGATGCTCCCAACTACCTCTAGATGATGGGGTGAATGCTAAAGAGGTGTAGAATGGCTTGCACTTTCTCTAATGTATTCAATGGTTTTCCAAGAAGTATTGCAAGCCAACCATGAATGAGTATTTATAGCCCACACCAAAAAAATAGTTGTTGGAGCAAAGGTGGGTTCAAAAGGTACCATGGATTGTCTGCACCGTAAGGGCGGATGCCCGTGGACTAGAGAAAATGGCTAATGCTCTTGGCAAATGCCAAAACTCAAGTACTTGGATGAAAATGCACAATGACTAGTACACAATCGCCTCGGACATTCCACCATTAAGACCTAGACGATGCGAAGGGTGTGGATAGTTCGTGACAAAGCGACGAACATTCCATGACCACGAAGGGTCAAAGTGCCAAACCTTCCGGCCACTTGTGTTTGTCACACCACGCGAACCATCCATGCTGCGAAAAGTCCGCGGACATACGGCAAATAGTCCGATGGGACTGGATCCTAAGCCAAAGCATCTAGCCACTTCTATCTAGGCTATAACTTGGACACCCACATCATGAGAACAGTCCACTAACACAAGGCGAACAATTCACGAGACCTACGCTAGAGGGCTCAAGGCTCTCAAGTAGTTTATGTTTGAGACAACCTCAGATAGTCCATGTCCTACTGACAGTCCGCCAACACATGGCGGACAGTCCATGGAACTCCTGCCTGAGGTCTTAGGCCATTTATCCACTTCTGGTTGCACTAATTCATGACCTATCCGAGGGCGCGTCGAGCTATCCTCTACTTCAAAGCCAAGATCTACGAGAGTTTTCATGATCAATAACAAAGATGCGACAATTTGACAAATTTATGACCAATGCACTAAGTAACTATATGCATGCAAGATATTGAGCATACACGTGATCACACTCAAGCTACTAGTCAAGACCACTATTAATAGTGCGATAAAGCTAGCAAAATAAAGACTAACAATCCGGTCTATCAACCAAACAACTAGATTGGCAAAATGCAATAAAATGACATTAGCCTTGTTTTTACCTTTGCCTTGAGCTTCAAATACAACTTATGGGATCTTAAACTCATGGGTGATCTAACTTGATCCATTCCAGTACTATTCCTTCACATTATCTGAATGAAAAATTTAGTCCCACTAATTCGGTTGTCATTAACCACCAAAACATGAAACTAGGGGCTTAGGTGCTTCAGGTCCTTGATTGACAAGAGTATGACCTCCAAAAACCAAGATCTCACGCAACACATGCACCAATCCAACCATCCACTCTCTCGAGTCGCTAAGCAATAGTCTATCTAAACTAGCTGTTGGACCTACACATATTCCAACTAAATAAGTTTCCCAAATCTAGGCTGACAAGGTAATAGATAACAAGTGTCAAGAAAGGGTATATGATCAATGGGTATAACTACCGGTAATTATCTACATAACTGATATAAAATAATGCAAGCATAATAGTTTGACAAAACAATATACTTATGAAATAATGGGTCCAACATGTTCAAGGAAACAATTTGCCTTACTTAGTGG
The DNA here is from genome assembly GCA_036346255.1 of Ampelocalamus luodianensis. Taxonomy (NCBI): domain Eukaryota; kingdom Viridiplantae; phylum Streptophyta; class Magnoliopsida; order Poales; family Poaceae; genus Ampelocalamus; species Ampelocalamus luodianensis. The sequence continues at coordinate 543,412 of JAYEVH010000333.1, forward strand.
CCGCTAGGTCTTGATCTTGTGCTCCTTCGAAGTCCTCCTGAATGTTGGACTCTATACTCGAGAGCAAAACAAATATAAATACTAAAGAATGAAGTCAATCGCAGTTAAAACAAGTGAGAACGAGCTTTCAGAATATTAAAACTGAAAGAAAATACTAAAAAGAATAATTATGATTTCCAGGATTTATTTTTGAAGATGAAATTTAAGATTTATTTTTGGCCACCACTAATATGTGGGACCCACATGTGCACTCGGCCTTTAGGGTTCAATTGTGCCATCACTATCGTTTTGGGCACAAAATCAATATGAAAAATTCTAAAAAAATTCTAGATGTATTTGTAAATTTACTCCACCTATGCATAAAATTTTAAGTTCAAATTCATTCTATATTAATAGCAACAAAAATAAGAAAATTATGAAAAATCAAAAGGAAATGGAATGCGAAAAAGAACAGATGTTACTATTCACAGCAAACTTATCTTTTTTTTTCTTCTAACAAAACTTGAGTTTGAATCTGGAATTTTAAGTGGTGCTACAATACCTTATACATTACATTATAAAAATTCTTTCAGAATTTTTCATGTTGATTTAGTACCAAACTAAAAATTAATTACACAATTACACCCTAATAAGACGTGATTGCACTCATCTCCCCTCGTCTAAATACCACTCTAAGTGTAAGAACAAATATAAGTCGTTTTAGCTTTAGCTTTATGCGCTTTCTCCAAATATAAGTTGTTCTTTTTTTTTTTGAGGTATATTTATCGTATTTCTTCCAACTTTATCTTTATTGAATGAATCTACATATTCTCATCAATAAATGATGTCTCTCTCCCAATCTCTCCTTCCCGGTACATTTAACAGATTAGCTTGTAAAGTGTGGAATAAATGAAGGTACCAAATTCATTTTATACTGCTCCTTAATTCTTGCGTCGAACAGCTAAAATGACTTATATTGAATAAGTAATTCCCGTGCGGCATGATGTTTCCCTCTTCTGTATCTCCTGCTCTCCATTCCATCGATTGCATAGTGTTTCTTGGGACAAGAGTTCTCTCAAAATACAGTGTGGTGGCTCGGAAGCTGCGGCAACGGCGCGTGGCGTCGTCGGCAGGCGGCTGTGCAACGGCAACTCACGGCACAGATCGGCAACTCCAGAAGGCAACGACAAGTGGATCGATTTGGTTTCGTTCCATTCTTTGTTCATACCATTTTTTCCCCTTTTAATCGATAGCTCCCGTTATCCTTTTATCAGAAGCATTCCAGATGAATTTGATTAGCACAATCCTCCATTCCAAATAGGGATAGGAAATGGATACAAATTATTCATACTATTCGACTACCATATTCGATAGGATACGAATACAGTATAGATTTTTTTCATCCGATTAACAATTTTTCTTCTATTCGTATTCGTATTCGAACCCACATAAAAAATATGGATGCAAATAGGCCATGGACTTTTCCCATCCGAAACGTTATTTTATCTGTACTATTCGTATTCGAATTCGATGAAACAATATATGTATTTTATTGCAATATGACTAATTAGTTAAACGAGTTGATTAATTCAATGTGAATTCATGTTCCTTTAGGTGAAATATATAAATTAGAATGATTAAGTATGACTATACAAGGATAAAGTGTCATTAATATCTTCACATTACATAAACTACGAGGATATTCGGATCCACATCTAATTCATATTCGTATTCGAGCATATTCAAATTTGTATTCGTATTTGTTCAAAAAATATGAACATGAATGTGGTTTGACCACTATTTGATTTGTATTCAATCCGTTTCCACCCCTAATTCCAAACACTTGAATTGCCGTTCGTAGCCTTAGTTTTCTTATTCCTGTGATTTTTCCTCCGAAATTCCCTCCTACAAACGGGGACTTACATGGAAGATATCTAGTCATGTGTCAAAGAGAGAAGTTGTCCTAATTTGACTGTACATATTCTAGGATATTATTATTCTTTTATGACCGAAGAAGAAAGTGACTAGTTGCGTATGCTTTCACTCCGAAGTAGATATTCTGACTCAATAAATAAATAGTTTCAGGATATGAAGTCCACGCATGACATGGCCAAGAAAATGAAGGAAATGAATGAAAAATTGGAATTTATATCTGAGCAACGCGAAAGATATGAGTTCCAAAGAGAGAGTAGCTCGGTCAACGAGCAAGATAGGATAAATAAGGAACGAGAAACAACATCAAGAATTGGATCAGACATGATTGTCGGCCGGAGAGATGAGAAAGAAGGGATCATCAATATACTACTTAGCACAAATGATGAAGCTGCTGCACCTAGTACAGTTACAACCATATACGGGATTGCTGGCGTTGGTAAGACTGCTCTAGCGAAAATGGTATTCAGCGATGACAGAATCCAGACGGCGTTTCCTCTTCGGGCCTGGGTTTATGTGGGTCAAAAGTTTGAGGTAGACAAAATCGGGCGAGCTATAATTTCTGAAGTTGAAGGTGAAGTTTGTACAGATGAAACTCCGCAATCTATAAGCAGGCATCTTGAAAAGGTGCTCAAAAGTAGATGTCTCATTGTGTTGGACGATCTATGGGATGCTGGTAAGATGACAGGCCTGGAGGATGTACTAGATGTAAACAAGGAAGGCAGCAATGTCAACATCTTAATTACTTCACGCTATAACAAAGCTATTAACTGGAAGATACCTAAGACCTTCGGATTAAACTTGGAACCTTTAACAGATGAATTTAGCTTGGATTTGGTAAAACAAGTTGCATCCCAGTTTGTACTTGAAGAAGACATTCTGGAAAATGCAAACAAAATTGTGGAAAAGTGCAAAGGTGTGCCCTTGGCTGTTATAGCACTCACATCCCTATTGAGTACCGTAGGATGTAAGGAATTGTTGGAAATGATAGAAGAGGGCTTTCGGGGTCAACGTTCATATGAAGAAATTGTTATAGCATCCCTGAGGCTGACTTTAAACCGTATGCAATCTCATCTCAGGTTATGCTTTGCTTACTGTGCAATATTCCCTAAAGGGTGTGAAATTGATCGTGAAGACTTGTATCGCCAATGGATCGCTCTTGGGATAATTCAGAGATCACGGCAAGCAGAGGATTATGTTAATAAATTATTGGAGATGTCATTTCTTCAAGATTCAGGGGCGGCTTCGGTGAGTTAATCGTTTTCTTTTGCATAAAAAGTTGCTCATTGTTAATGGGCTCGTATTTCCCTGCTTTGTTTGTTAGATTTAATGACACTAATGGATTGATTATAGTAGTTCAATTTTCTTATGAACACTCCATAAAAAGTATAAATTGGTATATACGCTCGCAACAATTACAAAGTTCGATATTGAGCAGCTTAACCATGAGATAGTGCTGTGCATTGTCAAGTATGGATGAAGTCAAAGAACGAGGGAGAAAAAGTTATGTGATTGATTTGTTTGGGGAACTTTAGGGATCCACTTCAATTGAAGTTTGGCTATTGCACTGATTTTTTGTCACTTTACAGTTACTTGATTTGTCTTTACTTTATTTTAGACGAGATTTCAAGTCGAGGAGATTTTTACAGATGCCCTTGTCTTGTCAAGTTGAGTATTGGTCAAAGTCTCTAGGTTTATTTTCTATTAGGATTTCAGCTTATAGTATGGGTGTATGTATGCAAATTGACGCATGGCTTTTTTTTTTTTTTTTAAATTATTTGTCACAACAGTAGCATTCCCTCGGAGTGAGGAGAGATATACCGTGCCTATCACACAAAGAAGAGCGAGCAATATAAGATCTTGCAAAAGTAATTGTGTGAATTGCACATTTTTCCACTAGGGTTTGCTGATTTTGCATGTTTACCATTGAATTCGAACTTATTGCGTAGTTATCGCTAAACACTGCAAAGGTGGCAAATAAGGTTTATTTGCCACTAACAAGGGCCAACGGTTTGACCAGGGGCAAATGACCATTCTGCCTTTCACCAAAAAGCAGAAATAGAAAAAAGAAATTTGCACTCGTCCTAGGATCGCCATCGGCCACCACTGCCGCCGCCTGCTCCGCCATGCTGGACGTCATCAGCGCCGCCGCCGAAGAAGATGGGGAAGAAGGTGAGCATGGAGTTCATTAGGAGCCACCATGACGCTGGTGGCTCTGCGGCCGGGACTCGACCACACCAACGCAGCTTCCGATCTGGCTGTTGCAGGTGTCACCGTCGGCTCCAGATCTGGTCATCGATGCCTCCCTCTGCCCTCAAACTGCACCGCTGCCACCCCATCATGCTAGACGCCGTCGCTATAACCTCGCGCCGCCCTGTCGTGGCAGCGGCGCAAGCAAGCATAGGCTTGGGGTGGTGGCCGCGAGGGAAAAGCGGCGGCTTTGGGCAGCTAAGGTGGTTCCTGCATCGGGATAGGGGCATGGATGTGAGACGAGAGAGGAAAGAGATGGGGAGAGGGGTGAGGAAGAAGAAAGGGTTGAGGGTAGTTTGGGCATTGTTTGAAAATTATAGCTAGCAGTGGCAAAAAAAAAAACATATTTCCCTTCTTTTCATTGGCATGGCAGTAATTAGCTTGTATTCAATGGCAAATCACAAATTGTGCATCTTTATTCCAAAGAAATTACATTCATTAATTTGAATAAAAAAATTATAGCTTGTAAATTTCAAAGCACAAGTAAGATAAAATTAGTTGAACGGGTGATTTCGTTGACCTCTTGTATTACGTTTTCCAGGTTACCAAGAAGAGTTATGGAGCTCCTGCCAAACTTAAGATGCATGACTTGGTATACGACCTTGCTATATCAGTCGCAGATGATGAGCTAGTTGTTATGGATCGGGAGGGAATAGAACCATCTGACGCAACTCGTTTTGCATTACTTGTTGCTCGTGACGACTTGCACAAAGCCTTGCCTGAGAGGCTGAGGGCTCTGCATTTTAAAGATTGTCCCAGACTGAAGTTGTTCATTTTCAAAGAAAACAAAACAAAAAGGCAGAAGTTGCAGGATCATTTCTCATTTCCCAAGCGCCTGCGGATCTTGGATATTAGTGGGTGTTGTATTCAAAATCTTCCTGCTTCCATTGACAAGTTGATGCACCTGAGGTACCTTAATGCCTCAGGAATGAAAGGTGAAGAGCTCCCCGAAGACATTGGCCGTCTTTCAAAATTGCAATATTTGAACCTACATGGCAGTAGAATTTTAGCACTACCAGAGTCAGCCAGCAAACTTGGTGATTTGGTGCATCTAGACCTATCAGACTGTGGCAATTTGCATACATTACCCAAATCTTTTAGTGCACTTAAATGCCTCTCTCTATTGACCCTAGAAAAGTGTTCCAATCTTCATTCGTTACCTGATGATCTTGACAAACTCAAGAATTTAGAGAACCTAAATTTGTCAGGCTGCTCCAGTCTTGGCATATTGCCAGAATCCCTTGGTGGCCTGGAATCCTTAAAGCAACTGGACTTATCAGGCTGCAAGAAACTCAGCATGCTCCCAAATTCTATTTCTAGGCTTACTTCTCTCCAGTACTTGAACATGTCAAGCTGTTTTGAACTAGATACACCTGTTGACGCACTTACTAAGCTTGTCAAATTAAAATATATGAACCTGTCTTCGAGTCCGAAACTTTTAGAGCTTCCTGAAAATTTTTGCACCCTTGAACATCTCCATACGCTGAATCTCTCAGATTGCAGTAAATTGACGAGTTTGCCACAAACCCTGGAACACATGACTAGCATCCAGTTCATGTTGCTAGATGGCTGTGCAGAATCGTCGAGAAAACACATTCTACAACGCCGGTTTGCTGCTGGTCTACAGTCTTTACCAGCATTTGTCGTTCGGGCAGAGGATGGAAGTATCCGAAGCAACATTTCTCAACTTGAGCAAGAAGAGTTTTCTGAGCTGGAACTGTATCGCCTTGAAAATGTGAGGAGAATAGATGAGGCTGAAGCAATAAAGATGTCGACCAGATCAGGACTACAGAGTTTGGGACTGAAGTGGACTACAAACCTTCGCCGATTCGTCGAGGACGAGGCACTGCTACAGACGCTTAAGCCACCTGAAGTTCTGAAGAAGTTCAAGGTGCAAGGTTACATGGGCGACAAGTTCCTACATGGGCGACAAGTTCCCTACATGTGAAAAATCTCGAGGTGCTTCACCTAAGCTGGATGCCCAAGATCACGAGACTGGACTGGAGTTTCTGTGGAGCATTCAGGAAATTAAGAAAATTCACTTTAGAATACATGGAGAACCTAGAAGAATGGTGCACCACCATGCCATCAGCTAGCGGCCAGCAGGAGGAGTTGTTCCCTGATCTTAAAGAACTGAACATATTTGATTGCCCTCGATTAACATTACAGCCTTGTCCCCCGAGAAGCATAGAATGGAAAATAAGAGCCAGTGATGGAGCAGCACAGCTGCTTCTCAACAGGGATGGGATAATGCGATCATTGGCGGAATACATGAGAACAGGGCCTCCCTTTGCTTACACTACTGAACTGCATGTTAGTGACTCCAGAAGCAGTTCTTCTAGTACTACCGACGGATGGAAATTCTACGGTTCTCTCATCGCTCTTAAGGATTTGACCTGGGGTTGTTGCAGTTCGATCGACACATTGCTAGGCAGAGGCAGCAGCATGCAATGTTTAGGTCATCTAGAGATTTCAGGCATTGAAGATGTGAAGGGCCTGCAGGAACAAGTCGAAACAATTGGCCACTCTACCCGATCTAGCCTCACCAAATCAATGCTGTATTGGGATCCACGGGCATCTAGTATAGTGGACGGAGCATTACTGCATTTTAAGGTAAGAGGTTATGCTGCAAGTGGTGCACTTCCTCGTTCAATCGAGGACATAACCTCTTTTCTTCAGAATCTTATTCGGATCAACATGGACGAGCTGACAACGTGCGACCGCCTGCCACCACTTGGCCAGTTGCCAAGGCTGCAAAACCTGCGGCTGAAAGGGATGCCCAAAATCAGGAAAATTGACAGGGATTTCTGTGGAGGCAACAATTCATCATCTACATTGTTCTTCCCAAGCTTAACAAATTTTGTCCTGAATGGTATGCCAAACCTAGAAGAGTGGGCCACTAAGGTATCATCTGGCAGAGATCATGATGGCCGGGAGGAGTTCATGTTCCCTAGTCTAGTCAAGTTGGCGATTTGGAACTGCCCCAAGTTGAAGCTGAAGCCATGCCCTCCTAGAGCCGTGGAGTGGGACATAAATAACAGCGATGAACTAATAGCATCATCCTATGACATAAACATCGGAGATGAGCTAGCGACTACATTGCAAGTATTATTATGCAAAGTGCCTCCCGACGGGTGGAGATTGCTTCGCCATCTCTCCAGGATACAAAACTTGGCGATCATTAGCTGCCATGAGATGAAAGCCTTACCAGAGAGCGTTCAAAGCCTCTCTTCCCTCCAGTCATTAACCATAAGTAAATGTGATAACCTCAAAGACCTGCCTGAATGGTTGGGCGACCTCATCTCTCTTCAGAATTTGATGGTTGTGAGCTGCCCGATTAAGTTCTTACCGGGGCGCTTGCGGCGCCTCAACTTCCTTCGGTCACTCAGTTTGAGCTACTGTGATGGAATGGCAGCACTGCCAGGGTGGTTGTGTGACCTCACCTCACTCCAGAAGCTGACAATTGAAGGATGCAAGAGCCTCAAGTCTTTGCCTGAGCTCACCAAGCTAGAAGATCTACTAATTGGGTTTAATGACGAACTAAATCAATGGTGCGAATCAGAAGCTAAGCTTGCTCACATCAAACGAAAGGTATATGCACTGCAGTCTATCTGGACAAATTGCAGCTTCGAATGTTCTTCTTATGTTGCATGGCGTGCATATTATTCCATTGTTTTCCGTTTGATTCACTTCCATGTTTAAGATTGTTACATCTCTGCATTTTACATGGCATCATTACTTATTTCACGTTTACTTTGCAGAGTTCCAAAAAATTTACTCTTACGCGTGGAATTTAGTATAGTTGTCATGATACTGCCATCTCTCTCGAGTCTCGAGTCTAGACAGTATACTTGATTATATGAAATTATATATACATGGTAGCAAACTCTATCTCCAGTATTTATTTAGAATCTTACAGATAATCTGTTTGACTTACCTCCATAACAATACTTTGCAGTTTGCAGGAGATACTAAACCTAGCCCGATAGTCAACAATCCCATATATATCAAATGTAAAATATAACATCCTTTCCCAATCCCAACAGCCCTTGAGTATCTCAGAACCTCTTAGTCAACTGATAATTCTTTGAAATTAAGCTCGAGTAGATTCCTTTACTTGTGTTGAGACAGCATAACATTTGGCTTGTCTGCAGGGTTTTTGGTTGGACAGTCCTACAGGAAGCAACAGCTACATGCTGCCAGCGAGATCATTGTCTATTACACATGTAAACGATGACAGATACTGGAGGAGGCACTCAGTTCCTGAGTCCAGGTACGATTTGCCCAGTAAAGGCCCGAATAATTTCCAAATGCGAGGTGCTTGAAGGCTCTCCCCAAAAGTGAAAAGCACAAATTTTGAAGCGAATAAGGCTTGCAAAACATATGGACTCTTGTTATTCGACCAGTTTCTGCATTTGTATTTTGATATATTGTATACACATATGCATACCATTGCTTGTTTGGTTTGGTTACCAGGTTTGCGGAATCGGTGGAGCTTTTAGAAGTTTGGTGGCTGGATATACAGGGCAGGGTCCCAACGGAAGCCCTGTCTGACGACACTAGCTACGATGTATACCTAGTGTACAAGCTGGCAGACGAACACGAGGGCCTCCGTTGGGCTCGCGTCCATCCGGACGACGACGCATCCTTGGTCGATGAAGACGCCGTGCGCGTGGATGGTGTGGCTTACCCAGTTACCCGTTCCGAAGGGTGGATGGAGCTCAGGATCGGTGAGTTCCATAACAAGCGTGGTGATAGCGAGGGGACTGTGTGGATGGGCATCTGGGAAACGCAGAGAATGGACTACGTGAAGAAAGGGCTCATCATCGAGGGCATGGAGATCAGGGCGAAGAGTAGGGCTGGAAACGAGCCAGGCTCGTTTTCAAAGCAGGCTCGGCTCAGCTCGGCTCGTTTGGAAAACGAGCTTGAGAGCCAGCTCAGTGTTGGGCTGGAGTCCCTCCACATGGAGAAGAAGCCCAAAATCAGCCCATAAGCTTGTAAGCTTGTGAACCGTTGATTGCTCTATTGATCAACGGTTAAGATGCCGCTTCCTTGGTGAGGGAAAGAAAACCCCTAGCTATTTCCTTGAGCTGCTGCTGGAAGGTGAGGCTTAGGGAGTTAGAAGCATATGCACACAACAAACAAGAGATAATAGGGGAAAGAAGAAGAGAAGCTTTGTTCCATCTCGGGTGATCTTGTGCAGTCTTCATCAAGACATCGATCGGGGCATCAAACATCATCTGATCTGGCTCAAACTTGGTCAGTATGTTCTTGACTTGATTCTCTTCGATTTGTACAGTTGGATTGCTGATTGGTTGAGAGGAGCACCTGATTTGAGAGGGGTTTTGTTAGTTCGGGTAGCAGCAGATTCAGCACTGAGCAGATTTGGTAGAAGTTCAGTTTGAGTGGTGAAACCTTGTCCGATTTGGCTGAAATTTGGATAGTATGTTAGGGACTCATGTATCTACATTCCTGCCAAGTTTTATGCAGTTTGGATCTGTGGTTTGTGATATATGAGCTGATAGCCGAAGGGGACAGAAACTGTGTCTTCTCTGTTTAGCTGTTAGTGTACCTCTTGTTAGTTGTGTATGGTTGTTGATGATGATACCAAGATTATATCTTGATGATATTGTTGCTTCTGTGATGTACCTCTAAATATTCTAGAGAAGACTCCTTGTACCCATTGTTGATTATAGTGGAAGATTTGGGAGTGGGCTGTGCAAGCCCCGTGGTTTTTACTCCTCACATTGAGGAGGTTTTCCACGTAAATCGCTGTGTCACTTTGTGCATGTTCTTGTTGTTAATTCCGCTGCTTATATGTTGGTTGAAGCTATTCTCATTGGTTCACTACAAGTAGAGGTGTTGAACTTTTGTTAATTGCAATGTTTAGCCCCAACAAGTGGTATCAGAGCTCGTGTTTGCTTTGGTGATTGTCTTGCAGTGAAAGATGGAGGTGAATACCAGCAGGATGATATCTCTGAATGGTACAAATTACCAAGCTTGGAAGTGTAAGATGGAAGATTTGCTCTATGTGAAAGAGTACTACAAGCCAGTATTTGCCACCGAGAAGTCGGATGACAAAACTGATGATGAATGGAAGATACTTCACCGTCAAGCTTGTGGGTTCATTTGACAGTGGGTTAATGACAATGTGTTGAACCATATCAGTGATGAGACACATGCACGCATCTTATGGCAGAAATTGGAAGAATTGTATGCTAGGAAGGAAGGCGCCAATAAGATGTTCTTGATCAAGCAATTGATGCATTTGAGGTACCGAGATGACACTTCTGTGGCTGATCATGTGAATGCATTTCAAGGCATTATAAATAAGCTATCTTCCATGGGCATCTCATTTTATGATGAGGTCAGGGCTTTGCTACTACTTGGTTCTTTGCCGGATACTTGGGAAATTCTTAAAGTCACTTTGTGCAATTCAGCTCCAAATGGTACCGTCTCTTGGAACCTTGTGAAGACCAAAATGATAAATGAAGAGTCAAGAAAACTTGCTGAAAGGAAGAGTTCCTCCTCACAACCCGAGGTGTTGTTCACCAAGTCAAGGGCGAGAAGCAAGAGCCTAGGTCCAAGGAATTCAGTTGAAAGTAGAAGCAAGTCAAGAGAAAAATTTTCAGATGTTGAGTGCTATCATTGCCATGAGAAGGGACACATTAGAAAATTTTGCCGGAAGCTCACGCGGGAAAACAAGAAGAAAAAGAAGAAGGCATAGAAACAAGACAGTGACAGTGATGTTGGTCACATTACTTCAGCAGTTGAGGACATGATGGTAGTCATTGCTGAAAATGATGTTGACAAGATTGGTTCCACTGTTGAAGAAAGGATCACTGTTGTTTCTGATGATGCAACAATCAACCTTGTGAGTGATGATGACATGACTTGGATACCTGATAGTGGTGCTACCATACATGCTACATCTCATAGAAGGCTCTTCATAAATTATGTTACTGGTGATTTTGGTATTGTGAAGATGGGAAACAATGATCATGCTCAAATCATTGGAAAGGGAGATGTGCATTTGGAGACAGCTAATGGTACACTACTAATTCTCAAGTCTGTGAGACATGTTAAAGACTTGCGGCTCAACATAATTTCAGTGGGATTGCTTGATAATGAGAAGTATTCCAGCAGATTTGAAAATAGACAGTACAAGCTCATCAAGGGCAACATAGTATTTGCAAGAGGTAAAATGGCTTCTCTTCTGTATCATGTTCATGTCAAACTCTCTTGTGTTTCTGTCAATACATTAGGACATGATGATCCTTGTGTTCTATGGCACAAGAGGCTTGGGCACATGGGTGAGAAGGGCATGGCTGTGCTAGTGAAGAAGAATCTCCTGTTAGGGATTTCAAGTGTGCAATTGAAGAGTTGTACAGATTGCCTAGTGGAGAAGCAGTACCGGGTTGCTTTCAAAAGTCAGCCTCCTCACAAGAAGCCAGAGTTACTGGATTTGGTGCATTCCGATGTGTGCAAGATGTCGGTAATGTCAATTGGTGGTGCTAAGTACTTTGTCACTTTCATTGTTGATTCTTTCAAGAAAATTTGGGTTTATCCCTTGAAGTCCAAAAATCAAGTGCTGAGTACATTCAAGCAATTCCAAGCCTCAGTTGAGAGAGAAACTGAGAAGAAGATAAAGTGCATTCGTACTGATAATAGAGGAGAATACATTGGGCCATTTGATGCATATTGCAAGGAGCAAGGAATTAGGAATCAATTTACTCCTCCTAAGACACCACAATGGCGTTGCTGAGAGGATGAATAGGACATTGGTGGAGAGAGTTCAATGCTTGTTGTCACATGCAAGGCTACCAAAGTCTTATTGGGGTGAGGCTTTGATGACTGCAGTTTATCTTGTTAATCTCTCACCATGTTATCCTTTGTAGGGAGATGTTCCTAACAGGGTGTGGTACAACAAGGATGTCTCCTATGATCATCTGAAAGTGTTTGGATGCAAGGCATTTGTTCATATTCCTCAAGATGAAAGGTCCAAACTTGATGCAAAGACACGACAGTGCATACTCCTTGGCTATGGTTTGGATGAGTTTGGCTACAAACTGTTTGATCCTATAGCAAAGAAAGTTGTCAGAAGCCGTGATGTTGTGTTTGTTGAAGACTAGACAATTGAGGATATTGTGAAGGCAAAGGTGCAAGTTCCTCAACAGCAAGACATGGTTGATTTAGACCCAGTACCTGCAGCTCCAACTCCACAACAAGCTGAAGGCGATGTTGCAGATGATGCACAAGGCGATGTTGCAGATGATGAGCCCACAAGAAAGGGCTCATCATCGAGGGCATGGAGATCAGGGCGAAGAGTAGGGCTGGAAATGAACGAGCTCGGCTCGTTCAGGCTCGTTTTCAAAGCAGGCTCGGCTCAGCTCAGTGTTGGGCTGGAGTCCCTCCACATGGAGAAGAAGCCCAAAATCAGCCCATAAGCTTGTAAGCTTGTGAACCGTTGATTGCTCTATTAATCAACGGTTAAGATGCCGCCTCCTTGGTGAGGGGAAGAAAAACCCTAGCTATTTCCTTGAGCTGCTGCTGGAAGGTGAGGCTTAGGGAGTTAGAAGCATACGCACACAACAAACAAGAGATAAGAGGGGAAAGAAGAAGAGAAGTTCTGTTCCATCTCAGGTGATCCTGTGCAGTCTTCATCAAGACGTCGATCGAGGCATCAAACATCATCTGATATGGCTCAAACTTGGTTAGTATGTTCTTGACTTGATGCTCTTCGATTTGTACGGTTGGATTGCTGATTTGTTGAGAGGAGCACCTGATTTGAGAGGGGTTTTGTCAGTTCGGGTAGTAGCAGATTCAGCACTGAGCAGATTTGGTAGAAGTTCAGTTTGAGTGGTGAAACCTTGTCCGATTTGGCTGAAATTTGGATAGTATGTTAGGGACTCATGTATCTACATTCCTGCCAAGTTGTATGCAGTTTGGATCTGTGGTTTGTGAGATATGAGCTGATAACCGAAGGGGACAGAAACTGTGTCTTCTCTATTTAGCTGTTAGTGTACCTCTTGTTAGTTGTGTATGGTTGTTGATGATGATACCAAGATTATATCTTAATGATGTTATTACTTCTGTGATGTACCTCTAGATGTTCTAGAGAAGACTCCTTGTACCCATTGTTGATTATAGTGGAAGATTTGGGAGTGGGCTGTGCAAGCCCCGTGGTTTTTACTCCTCACATTGAGGAGGTTTTCCACGTAAATCGATGTGTCACTTTGTGCGTGTTCTTGTTGTTAATTCCGCTGCTTATATGTTGGTTGAAGCTATTCTCATTTGTTCACTACAAGTAGATGTGCTGAACTTTTGTTAATTGCAATGTTTAGCCCCAACACTCAGCTCGGCTCGAAAAAAAGCTCGAGCCAGCTCGAAAAGCTCGTTCAAGCCAGTGACCCCCCGAAGTCCAGAAATAGAGAAAGAATGTGATTATGCAAACAATAAAACAAAGCCAGAAACAAAGTCAACAGGGGTTCATTGCCAGTTGCCTGAAGTGAGTTTATCACCAGCAAAGAATCCATTTAAGTGCCCAAGTTTCGGTTGTTCATTAACAGGCTATTGTCAGTCCATTCTCCATATCAAGTTCCTCGCCAATGTTTCTTTTACTAGTAATAATACTCATCTGGTTTCTAAAGAAGCCTTGAATATACACTCATCATACTAATTAAACTGAACTGTATGAGTATGACATGACGAAGTGGGTGGAGCTGCGCGAGGAGGCGGGGTGGAGATGGGGAGGCGAGGCGAGGGGAGGCGGTGGGTGGAGCTGGGAGGCGGGCGAATGGAGGAGGTGGAGGCGCGAGTGAACTCTGAAGCATGTTTGAGTGGTGGTCTGTGGATAAGGCAAGGGAAGAGATTGAGAGTGGAGGAGGGATGGAAGAAGAAATGGAATGGGGAAGAACTAATAGAGGGAGGCAACGAAATAGAATGGGGAAGAACTAGAAGTCAAGGGCTCGGGAGAAATAACAGAGGGAGGCAACGAGCCAAACGAGCCAAGCGAGCCACTCGCGAGCGCCTCGAGCTTGCCTTGAAAAAATTGCGAGCCAGAAGCAAGGCTTGGCTTGGCTTGAACAATTGCGAGCCCGAGCCGAGTCGAGCCGAGTTTGTTTCGAGCCGAGCTAATTCACGAGCCTTGAGCTATTTTTCCAGCCCTAGCGAAGAGTGTGACTACTAGCTAGGTCTGGGTAGTACGTATTGGTGGATATACGCAGGGAACTTTATTTCGTTTTGCAAAAAAATTCGGAGGGGGCTGAAATCACCGAAATTTTGGAATTTCGGTGGGTTTTTAAACTAGACGAAATTTGACTGAATTTTGTCCAAAATCAAATTTAGGATGTAATTTGTCTAGATTCAAATATTTCTGAATTTTTTTGAACGAATTATAAAAATTTCGGAGGGGGTGAAATCACTGAAATTTATGAAATTTTGGTGAAATTGTTTTCCCTGGATGTACGCAGTGATGGAGTGAACAAGCTTGTTCTTTCGGGGAATCCATCGTATATTTCTTGAAAATATGTACTTTGTATTGTGCTTAGCTTGTTCTCTCTTATGTTTTACCTTTGGCTTAAACAGGTGGGGATGAAGTAATGTAGTAACCTTTGCTGGTGTATATGTGCTAGTAAAACTCTGTAACACCGTCCACAAGTCCCATGCTCTAAAAGAACTTCAGCTAGAGCAAGGTTGATGTTATATGAGTGGGATGTTTTCTTCCGGAGTCATTTTGAACAATGTTTTGAACGTGGAGCCATCATTTGTTTATTAAATAAGAAAAATGTTAAAGAACTTTTAAGGATGAATTGCAAACCATGAATCAAAGTTATCTTACTGAGAAACAAAAGCAGCAGGAGCATCCTTTAATACCCCGTTTATTAAAAAGAAATAGAAAAGGGTATTAGAAAAGAAATAAAGGAAAAAATAGAGGGGTTGCGGTCCGCTGGCCCAAGACCCAACCCGAATTTGTTAAGAGTTTCGACTTGGAGGAGGGGCCGGTTACTAACGCTGTAAAGGAGAGGTGAGGGGTGGCCGTGCCTTAGCCGACCTCCAGCCCCTTGCGCCGCCCCTGCCAGCATTCGCTGCTCCCCTGTGCCCTGCCCCTAGCCAGCCGCTCCATGCATGCATCCTTCGCTTTTTCCTGCATGCTGCGCCTACTGCTAGCTCTCCTGCATGCTGCTAACTTTGCATCTGCTGCCGCATCTCTGCGCCGCATGTTGCCACTTCTGCCTCTGCCCTGCTGCCGCTGCATGTCTGCATGCCCTGCTACTGCATGAGTGCTTCGGCCACCAGAAAGAAAGAAGGCAGAAGAGGAAGAAGGAGAAGAAGACGAGCAAGACGAGGAAATATTAGGGTTTCGTGATCTGGCCTCATTCATTGTCCGATTTCGAGGTGTAACGATCTGGAAATCATCGCTATGATAGTTAGATTGATCGCGGGAATTGGTAGATTGGTGATACCATGTTTCGGTTAGTTGTACTACTGAATCTTGTGAGGGAGTTTTGGGATATCTATGTTCAATTTCATAACTTTATCATGTTAGGAAAGTTATATCTAATTGTCTAAGCATTCCATAGAGTGCAAGATCACTAGATTTTGTATCAGACCCCGAGTGTGGAATACCCAAAGCCCTCGTGTGTGTACCGTACTAGTATCATGATCAGTGCCTAGTACACACATTCAAAACACTGACATACACATCCATACAATATACATACAACATGAAACAAATATGGAACTTAAACTTAACGATTACATAACAAGTATATATATTACACGGCCATCCAGCCAAACAAAAAGGACAAGTATTAGAAGTAGTAAATTAAACAACGGAAGCATAATAAATAAAACCCAAAAGTCCAACAGTATGCCTATCCAAACCCTCAGGCAACCAACAAGGACAGGTCTTAGCAAGACCCGTCACCGAGCCCTCCGGTATTGGGTGCAAAGAACGCGTCGTCCGGCATGGGCTCATCCTCATACTCTGATCAACAATGTAAGCAAGATTGAGTACATTTTGTACTCAGTAAGACTTGTAATGTATCACAACATAATTATAAATGCAAGGCTATCAAAGGATGAGGCTTCATACTACAAGTTATTTTCAGCATTAAGCAAGTTTCAAATGCGCTGCCTCCATCCCATGCTGATGTGGCCGCCACATC
This sequence comes from Ampelocalamus luodianensis, assembly GCA_036346255.1. NCBI lineage: Eukaryota > Viridiplantae > Streptophyta > Magnoliopsida > Poales > Poaceae > Ampelocalamus > Ampelocalamus luodianensis. The sequence goes on from JAYEVH010000333.1 coordinate 559,743, forward strand.
GCGCCAGCTCAGCACCACTTCAGGACGCCACACCCCTTAATCGCCTGAGTCACTCTTGCGTGGTAAGCACCTTTATTCCACGCACTCGGTCCACTGTGGACCGGCTCAATTCCGTGGACCGAGGGCCCACCTGTCAGAAACACAATTCAATTTCCTTTAGAAAAATAATTCCTCTAAAAATCAAATTCATTAGTTGACGTCATGATGACGCGATGAGTGGATTTTCCTTTAGAAATATAATTCCACAAATTCAGGAAATTCCTTTTCTATCATTTCATGTTGAATCTCCCGAGAGCTCGTTCTCCTTCGTCTGAGCTCCGATTCTAATGATTCAAATTTCTAAATTCATCTCAAATCCTAATCTAGCTAAATATACAAAAAAAAAATTATTTGGAGTTTATTTGATTTTTAATTAAAAATTAGCTTATTTTTGTGTATAGATTTCAACGCCTCTAGAGAGCCAGATTTCTACGTTGTTTCAAAACAATAATTAATTGAGCAAGGCATGTTACATCCTTTGACCATATTTGATCCCAGTAATTTAAATTATTTAAATTCTTTTTAAAATTATTATTGCATGCTTATTTGTATTAAATTTAATTTAAATTCCTGTTTTGATATGGTAGTTAATCCCAATACATTTGTATGGCCAATTTTGACATTGAAATATCCATATCTTGTCACCTTAGATAAAATCTAGTTGGTACAATAGTATAAAGTAGAATATTTTGAAAAAAAATTAAGCTTAGTCATGCTTAGACCTGAAATATTTGATTTGATAATTTACAGCCAAAACTCAAAAGTGGTTTAAATTATATCCATATCATTGGTGTGACATGGAAGTTTATAAAAGACTTTGAAAAATAAAATAAAATAAAAATTGGTTTGAACTTCGAAATGGATAGTTGATGGATACAAGTTAATGTACGGGATTGATTCAGTGAATGATCGTGGCTCATGGGTTATGTTTGGAAGTTGCCTAAGTTTGTTAAGGACCGGTCTTCGAACTGCATCTTGCAAAGTTCCACAGTCGGTTTGGAGTGGAATAGGCTGGGCTAAATAATTTGCAACGTTCCACCATGGTTGTACCATGCGGTTGTGTGGGTGTCAGGATTATCTACTTTTTTTATTTATTCCTACATGGCACAAAAGGGGGCTTCCAGCGATTGGTTTGGTCTAAAGGAAGTAAAACCTTAGCAGGCATGACTATATTGGGATGTCGCATTGTAAAGGTCTCGTGATAATCACTTAATCACACACCTATGGAAGTGTGTCAAACGGACATTATAAAATGATTATCTCTTGTGGGTAAAGTTATACAACCTCTGCAGAGTGTAAAACTATTTGAATGGTCATGTCCACAGTCATGGATATGCTGAGGAAAGTCACTCAAAGTTAGACTTTGGTTTTATTTTTAAAATATTTTATAAAATAGTTTATGACATGGATGGGTGTCCATGAGAAAAATTATGGGTTGAAACCCCAGGTTGGTGCCTGTGTTTAAGTTAGTATTAGGTTGGTGCCTACACTAAGCTTTATTAATTCATTAAAACTCAATTTTAGATATTGTAGAATTTGAGCTCTTGAACTTAGTTTTTGTATTTAAAGTGTCAAATATTGCTTTTGCACAAATAACCCTATAAGCCTTCCTTTGATAATATCCATGCATGCATTAACTTTGCTATGGGTGTAACTTGCGGAGTACATTTTGTACTCACCCTTGCTTAATAAAATGTTGTTTAGAGGAGAACTTAGCCACTGCTAAGGATCTCGACGACAAGGTCACTGCCTCAGTTGATTGCCTGTGGCAGATTTGCTGGGCTCTACTACTTCTTTATCTTTCGTTGTGTTCTTTATTGTTGGCTTGTAAGCCATTCTTGTAATAAACTTTGTTAATTATGAATAAAATTATGCGATATGTGAATGTTACCATATTTGTTTATTGTGTACACTAGCTAGTGTTCCAGGAACTAGTGTATAATACATAGAGAATCTAGAGGTGTTACTCCTAGGTTCGACATAAGACCAGTACAATACTCATTTCATAGGATCGTACTTGGATCTTCGGCCAAACCTATCGCCCATGTTTCCCTTCCTGTTACGTTTGGAACTACGAGCAACTTCAGGACGGAGAAAAATTCCTTCGATGTGGTCGACTTTGATACAGCATACAATGATATTCTTGGTCGGCCTACTTTGGCAAGGTTCTTAATGGCTTCTCATTGTAGCTACCAATGTTTAAATAAACCAGATCCCAAAGAAGTAATCATAGTGCGTTGTGATAAGAAGATGACGCTCACATACAACCGAAAATCCCTCGAGTAGGTGGGCTAGATCCCCACTCGAGAAGCTCAATATGTGCAGCACTTGTAAACACTCGAAGCCGAAGGTTGCACCCAAGCCGAATGATTAAGTAAAGGAGATTCCACTAGATACAGCAGAACCCACCAAATCGTTCGCATCAAAATCTCCCTCAACTCCACATAGGAAGACGTGTTAATTGCCTTCATCTAAGCAAACGCAGATGCCTTCGCGTGGCCAGCATCCGACATGCTTGAGGTCCCTAGGGAGGTGATCTAGCGTAGGCTAGCTTTACAACTTGATAAAAAGCTCGTAAAACAAAAATTGACAAGAAGTTATCTGGTCAGAGCTTAACAAGCAACTTAAAGCAGGTTTCATAAAAGAGGTCGACCACCCAGAGTGATTGAACAATCCTGTAATGGTTAGGAAATCTAATGGTACATGGAGAATGTGTGTAGATTTCACTGACTTAAATAAACCTTGTTTGAAGGATGACTTTCCCCTTCCTTGTATTGATTAATTAGTTGATTCTACTACTGGTTATGAAATGTTAAGTTTCCTAGATACATATTCTGGTTACCATCATATTAGTATATGTTTAGATGATGAAGAAAAAAACTGCATTTATTACTCCATTTGGAATTTTTTGCTATGTCAAAATGCCATTTGGACTAAAAAATGATGGTGCTTCCTTCGAACGCTTAATGCAAAAGACTTTTCTTCCTCAATTAGGTAGAAACCTAGAAGCCTATGTTAATGATATGATCATAAAAAGCATACAACATTTGGAATTTTTTGCTATGTCAAAATGCCATTTGGACTAAAAAATGATGGTGCTTCCTTCGAACGCTTAATGCAAAAGACTTTTCTTCCTCAATTAGGTAGAAACCTAGAAGCCTATGTTAATGATATGATCGTAACAAGCATACAACATCTCAATCATATCTCAGACCTGCAAGAAACTTTCAACAACCACATAAAACATCAATTAAAACTCAAACTTTCAACAACCACATAAAACAACAATTAAAACTCAATCCCGAGAAGTGTGCGTTCGGAGTCTCATTAGGAAAGTTACTTGGATTCTTTGTCTCTGCTCGAGGAATTGAAGCCAATCCTGAAAAGATAGTGGTCATTGAACAAATGCACCCTCCGACCACAAAGAAAGAAAACCAGAAACTCACGGGATGTATGGCAGCTTTAAGTCATTTCATCGTATGACTAGGAGAAAAAGATCTTCCTTTCTATAAACTTCTTAAGAAACATGAAGGTTTTGAGTGGTTTGAGGAGGCAAACAAAGCGTTCGAGAATGTCAAGAAATACCTCTCGAGTTCTCTAGTCTTGGTTTCTCTGAAACTAGGCGAACCACTCTTGTTGTATTTAGCTACTACGCCACAAGCAGTAAGTGCAATACTGGTCGAGAAAAATGAAAATATTCAACGATTAGTCTACTGTGTAAGTGAACTTTTACATGGCCTAAGGAGCGCTACTTTCATGTCAAAAAACTTCTATATGCCCTCCTTATGTCTTCGAGGAACCTTAGGCATTATTTTTAGGCGCACAAGTTAACCATAATGTCTATGTTTCCCTTAGAAAAGGTCCTCCAGAACAAGGAAACAGCGGAGCGCATGGCTAAGTGGTCAGTCAAACATGGGGAGGTCGAACTCCATTTCGTGTCCCGAATAGCCATTAAATCTCAGATCTTGGCAAACTTTGTCGTCGAATGGATAAATCTTGAACCAGTTCAGGGGCCCGAGTATGAATCCCACGGCCAGTGGACATATACTTTGATGGGTCACTAATACTTAATGGCTCCAAGGCTAGGGTGATCTTGGTATCTCCAACCGAAGAAACCTTAAAATATGCTATTCAGTTAAACTTTCCTACGACAAACAATGTGGTAGAGTATGAGGGTTTACCGGTAGGCATCCGAGCAGCAAAAGCACTCGGGAATGGGGAATTACTTATCAAAAGTCAAAAAGCTTAAAAAGCATTTTTTTGGTCTAGATGTACAATATATCCCTCAAAAGGAAAATTTTCTTGCCAACCAGTTAGCTCGGATAGCTTCTTCCTGATCACCCATCCCACAAGGAGTCTTCTTAGAATAGCTCTAGAAGCCGTCTCTAATAAAAAAAAACCAGACACTACTCCGAGTGAGATAGCCTCTCTAGAATACAAAAATACTTGGATGAATGCCATCAATGAATATCTTCAGAAGGGTACTATACCTGATGATGATCTCGATGTTGATCGTTTATCCCGCAAAGCTAAAATGTATACTTTGGTCGAAGGAGTCCTCTATAAATTAGGTACTCAAGGGGTACTCATGCGATGCATATCGTAAAAGAAGGATTAGAACTCCTTACATAAATACACAGATGTATCTATGGAACTCACGTTTCCTACAGAACTCTGGTTGGAAAGGCTTTTCAACAAGGCTTTTACTAGCCAACACACCTCTACAATGCCAAGGAGCTTGTTAAAAAGTGTGTGCAATGTCAGTTTCATAGCAGGCAAATACACCAATCAGCTTAGGCATTACAAACAGTACATCTTTCTTGGCCATTTATGACCGAGAGTTTAGATATCCTAGGACCGTTCCCAAAGGCACCAGAGAGCTTTGAATTCCTTTTTATAGCTATTGATATATTCATAAAATGGATTGGAGCTGAATCTGTTTCTGGGATAACAATGGAAGCGTCTAAGAAATTCATGATGAAAAGTGTGATCACCTGATTCGGTGTTCCGAGTCAGATTATAACTGATAATGGTATTCAATTTTCGAGCGTAAATTTCAAGAATTTTGTGAAGAATTAGGTACCAAACTATGTTATGCCTCTGTTGTCCATCCACAAAGTAATGGGACAGTCGAAAGAGCAAACAACCAAATTATGAAGGGAATTAAAACTCGAGTTTTTGACTAGCTTGTAAAGCGCTCACAGGTTTGGGGTAAAAGAATTACCCTAAGTTTTATGGGCAATTCGCACGAACGTTGTCATGCTACGGATGAAACACTCTTTTTCCTAGTTTTTTTGTGTTGAAGTCATACTTCCAACAGAACTAAAGATTAGGTCTACAAGAGTCAAAAAGTTCAACAACCTCGACCAAGACCAAATTTGAGCTGATGATATCAATCTACTCGAAGAAAAGAAGAGCCAAGCCCTAATCTGTTCGGTAGTCTACCAACAAGCCCTACATAAGTACTACGATCATAAAGTCTAACCTCGTAGACTTGCTGTAGGTGACTTGGTTTTGAAAAATATTTAAACGCAATCTAATCAGGATAAATTTTCCCCTAAGTAGGAAGATCCTTACACAGAGATCGAAGTCACACGACCATGCTCGGTATGACTAGCAATGGAGGACGGTAGAGTTCTCTCTAATTCATGGAACATCAATCAGTTACGAAAGTTCTATGTGTAAATTCTCATACTCTCAATAAAGTTTATGTTTTCTTCATTCTTTATTGTTTAATAAATTGCCTAATGAGCAAAGCTTTCATAATTATTTCAATCACTTTTAAACACTTGGTTTTACTTACACTGGTCGGAGGACGATAACATCACCTAGTCGAAGTTTTTCCTTTCTGCATGTGATCCTACCCACTAGAAAGAACTTTCTAACATCAACTTGTTCCTAACTCATGCTGCCAACACAAAGAAGCTAAGTTCGACAAAACGTGGTCAAAAAATTTAACCAATCACTTTTTCCACTGTTTCCTTAGTACATTTACTTTAACTAAGCAAGCATCATGGGGGTGGGTGGGATAAAGTTATAACCATGACTTTAATTCTTAGTCTTAACTTTCAATTCTCATTTTTTATTGTCTTATGAGTTACTAACTACTTGAAAAGTCGATTTGCATTCATTTTTTATTTTATCTTATGAGTTACTAACTATTCGAAAAGACAGTTTGCATGAAATGAAGTTTTATACATACATATTAGATGTTACAAATTACTTACGAAAGAAACCCTAGTTACATTTCTTCTACGACCTTCCTTCCGACTGGTCTAGTATTTTCGACCAGTTCTTCGAGCTTCTTCCTCAAGGTAGTCGAAGTTTACCTTAATTGGAACAAAACAAAAGATATGATATGTAGACTTAGTTACAGATGTTGGGGATGAGTTTCCTTGGAAACATAGTTGTTTTTCCTTAAGTTTCCATTGGTTATTCTGGTTACAATTGCTTACAGTTGATGAACTTCCTTTGAATAGCGGTACAATGCAGTTGATGAGTTTCTATTGGTTTTTATTTGTTTCATAAAGCAATTATTGTTTTGCTGACTGTTGAGTTATTTTTGCTACTTATGAACGTTGTTAATTGGCAAGAATGATTTTTTTCATGTGAGTTCTACCTTTCTTGTTGGGAAACATGATTTATTTATTCACTTCGTATTTTGGACAATGAAAAATACCTTTTGCAAGTTCATTAACATGTGGAATAATTAGAAATAAGAAAATGGCGACCCCGGCTCTCTAACTAACGAGGATTAACATCTCTAAATATTATTTTATTCAATTAAAAACCGCATGTCTTCGTAGTCATAATCCCTAAGACTAATGGCTCTTGTGGTCATAAGGATTCCAGATGTTGCATCGTGAGTAACCTGGTCGGACGAGGTCCTGTACCCAATTCCCGACAAGACGACTGCTCATAAAGGCTTTGAACTGGCACTTGGACTCGATTCCAAGTATATTCCTCCTGTGTGATGAATAGAGCATATGTCTTATTTGTTCTAAGCCACGCAATGTTTGATGGCCCTAAAGACATAGACAGTAACCATTATATGGTTATTGTCTCTTTCTGATATCAACCACCAAACGGTTAATACTTCACCAAATGTCGTCTCCCTCCGACCAGTCGCGATACTTCCAACATACGCCTCTTCAAGGAGTAACTACCACTGCTTCGTCAGTTATTTAAGGCATTCGACATCAGCAAATGGAGGGGAGAAGGGAGATTGGATCCAACTTGAGAGATCAATAGAAGATTGGATTTTCATCTAAAGCAATAGCATAGCAATACACCGAGTGTACTTAGAGAAAGTCCACTACTTTGTCAAGGGCACCCTTGTAATAGCCAGTATATATCAATAAAAAGCAAGCTCATCCTCTTCCAAGAAGTCTTTGTTATTTTCTCTATTTTATTTCGTAAGATCCATGACTCGATCGTCGACACTAACTCTCGACTCAGAGCGGAGCAGGAATCCGATCACATAGGGGCGGCACAAATAACAAGCAAAATAGAACCAAGTTTGATTCACCGATCTCATAGTTATAACCATACATATCAAGGCAATAATGTTATGCAAAATACGAATAAGATTACATCTGTATTAATTTAAACTTAGATCTACGACTACCGGCACGATCATATTCATTAATGATATCATCATTACTAATCTTTTTAGCCATTGCCTTCTCAATATAAATTACCAAACAATCTCGTGCAAATCCATCTCCCATTGTAGTTCGAAGACGCGTCTTCATAACCTTCATTCCTGAAAAGATTCTCTCGACAGGTTGCGGTTGATATTGGAAAAGTTAAAACCAGTCTTAACAACCTGTCATCACTCTGCCCCCCCTAATGCTGTATTAGCAGGCTGTTGGGGGAGGCCAGACCCCCTCCCTCCGCCCCTGCTCAGCTCTCCCTCTTGCGATTTTCCTCATTAGTCTCCATGGTGCGTAATCTCTACTCATGGATGCCTCTTTGTCGTCTGATTGGGATTTCACGTGAGGCCAGGACTTCGCGGATTCTATTTGGCAGCGGTATGGCACTTCAGTTGACATTGGTTCTTCTTCTATGTTGCCGGGTTTCTTTTTGCTTGCTACTTTCTCCTGCTTCATCTTCCGTTTGACAGAGGATTCGGTCGGGGTTGCTCTCAAATGTTGTCTTGGTGGTGATCCATTGGGTTTTCATGTCTCTCGGGCTTATGACTGTGGCTTTCTTCTTTCTGTTGCGTCTAAGTATATTGGTCTGGCTGTCTATGCTCTTAAGAAATGTGTTACGAAGGAATTCACGATTCATTTTCATCTTTGGTGTGATGGTGGTGCTAATTTAAGTCGGGAATACCAATTGTGGCTCCGTGAACATGACAATGAATGGACTGTCATTTCTTCTAGGAAGAAACCTTAATATTCGAGGAGAGTCTCTCTTGCTCCGCAGCTGATTATGCCCCCTTGTAAGACTGCTCAATGTTTATCATTTGATTCTATCAAAGTTGGCTCTGTCTTCCTTCGATTGAGGAAGGATCTTCAAATGGGTGATCAAGCAGACTTCCGTCCTCTAACCTTCTGTTCTTCTCCGGCGAAAGCACGGCTCAACGACGACATGTTTTCCTATGTTCAAAAATCTTCAAATCCAAATTATAGTTGGATCCCGGATACACAACCGTCAGTTTCTAAAATATCTCTTGGATCTGTTATTTCGGATACGGAGACTTTAAACTCTTTTAATTGCTCTCGGTGTTTCAGGGTGGGCCATCTTTCGAAAGATTGCACCCAATCAATCAGTTGTCGGTTTTGCTATAATTATGGGCACATCTTCCATTCTTGTTACGCTCGGCTTCACAAACCGAAAAAGTCTAGGTTCCTAAAACAGACAGCAATGTTAGGAAACCGGGCCCAGGACCGGGAGTCTGGCCCAAGGTGGGCTCCTCATCCCAAACCCTAGCAGGGTCGTAGCCTATAAATAGGGGGTGCTATTCATTGTAAAAGATTGATCGATGGATGAAGGAATAAAGAGAAGCAAGAAGTCCCCCTACATCTCTGTGTTCTATCTCTTATTCTGTTCTTGTTGTTCATGCATTGTTCTTACGATTCTACGCTTGTCTACGAGGTAATCGCTCGGACTGGACTCGCCAGCGACGGTTCCTCAACACGTTATCAGCACGATCGACTCTCCTCGCATCGAAAAGGTAACCGTCGATGAACGACACTCGTAGATTGAATCGTTTTTCTAGATTGCTTTCAATTCTGCAAATTTGGCTTTCTAGATTGGTTTTCTACGGTGCAAATCCGCTCTAATCTACCGCGAGCCGACTTGAAGTCGCCGGCCAAGCCGATCGGTGGGTTGCATGAAAGAGTAGATGATGATTGTACCGTAGGTTGTATATGCAGTCGCATGAAAGACATCATGTGCACGGCACCGCCTGCAAGCGGCTGTCACTACCTCCGCGACACGTTACCGGTCGGCATAGTCCGCCATCACGTATCGCCACGGAGGCAACGACAGGACCACCCCGCTAGCACGCGGCAAGCACGCACATGTCGGCGATGAAGCGCGCCTGCTGTTGCAATCTCATAATACATTATATTGTATCGCATACATGAACGAGAACAAAAAAGGGACGGCCGACAGCCTCAGAGCCGCGTCGTCGCCGATTTTGGTGTCACACCGGCCACTGAAGATGGCACCGCCACGCGCAAGACGCAGGGCGGGCGCCGCTGCGCCCAGCGAAACAAACACCGCGATCGATGAACAGTACGCCGTGGTGAAGCAGTACCACGCGGATGAACGGTGCACCGCATGAACAGACACCGTCGCGGATGAACGATGAGCGCGGATGAACGATAATCTCGCATGAGCGGTATTTGCGGATGAACGAGAGCGCGGATGAGCGATAATCTCGCACGAACAGTATTTGCGACGAACGCGAGCGCGGATGAGCGAGTAATCTCGCGTGAAGCAGTAATCTCGCGTGGGATGTATTTGCGGATAAGCGATCGTCGCGCGTGAACTCGTGATCGCACGTGAACGATGCTCGCGGATGAGCGATGATCGCGGATGAGCGGTAATCACATATGAACAGTGATTACATATGAACAAGACGAAAAAATCTCGCGGCGCCCGCATGCGCCGTGTGATGTCGGCCCGGCGTCGCGCTGCCGGGCGGCGGCTGGCCACCTCCGTAAAGGTACCGTCGCCCTGCCGCATTGCGCTGCGGCGCCGTCCATGGCCTGTAGCCACCTTGCACCGCGCCGGCCGCATTGCGCCATGGCATGAAGTAAAGGAAGGAGGGAAGAAGGCTCCGGCCGCGCACCGTCGATCGCGCTCGCCCGTCGTGCCGCACATGGCGCGCCGCGCCGCGCCGCACCCGCACCGTCGAACCGCTACCGCCCGCGATCGACATGCCGTGCCGGCGCGCCGCGCAAAGCCGGGCTGCGCGCCGCACCGTCCCGCCGCGCCGTCGCGCGGCGACATCTCCGGCCCCGCAAGGCCGCGACAAAGACCGCACCGCCAGCGCTCCCGCAATGGCCACCGCGTTGTCGCCGCCGCCGTAGCGGCCCCACTCACCGGCGCCGCCGCCAGCGGCGCGCGCGCGCACTCCGTGGCCGCCACTTTGAAATTGCGATTTCGTAGAAAAATCATTTTTTCAGCAGAAAAGGGCTCCGGGAATCCATTTTTTTTTTGCATACTTTTGAACTTGAAGCATGTTTAACTTTGTTATTATTATTTCTATGCGATTTATTTACCGCATTTACTGTTTTGATTATCTGTGATTGTTTATATTGCTTTTAATCACTGAAAATAGCAGTAAATCATGAAAAATGCATAGAAAAATACGGGAACACGAACCTGGAGTTCGAAGAGCATTGTGAGAATTTTGCAACCATTTTATGCAGATTACCAGCAGTAATCCTTTGAACTTTTTGCATGAATATGAAGATGATCGCATCACGAATCGAATTGAGAACCGACCTAGTATGGTCGTAATTTGCTGTAATTTATAACGATCTTCAATGCGTGGTAATATAATCACGGATGAGCGTAAGACTGAGAAGACCCTCTACCTTTCACCCGAACGCGGTGCAATCCGCAAGCAACTATTGTCAAGACGGCTACATGAAGTATGCCGAATTAATTGACGTCATGCAAGTTGCAGAAACTCAAGATGATATTCTAAGAAAGAACTTCATCTCGCAACCACCTAGTAGCAATGTTGGCCATGAAGCCATCGCTAGCGGCTACAAGGTGATGAAGCCTCTCACGAATGAGAGAAACAAGAAGGGTAAGGTCGTGCGTCGCATATTATTGATGTTTTCGGCCTAAGAAGAAGGGCAAATGATAGCATGAGGCATACCTCGCCATTGCAGCACGGAGGATTCACATCCATTACCCGCACTTATGAATGTGAACAGCCCGAAGAGCGCCCCATCATCCCTCCTTTGGACATCACATGCCACACCGTAGCGCCCAAGAGGAGAAGATCGCGCATGGAGCGATTTAGCGAAGTTCCCGAATACTTCGCCTATTAGATCCAAAGGCACGCATTGCACTCGGACCTTTTATAGAAACTTGCGTTTGTAATTGAAGCGAGAATTTTGAATTATTGAATAATGGTTGCAAGCTCCGGAGAGCAAAGCATTAAATTCTTATTATGAGTCTGCAAGACTTATTTTCTGTTTTATAATAGCAAGTTATGTTCGATATCTCAAGTATTTTATTTATGTGTTGCTTGCTTTCGCTACATATTAATGAAGTACATTATATTAGAACGCGTGTGGCGCCTATGGAGGAAGTGTGCTTAGCATGTAGCGGCACAACGAATACCATTCGAGAGAAATAGAAATTTTTCAATCGATCGGAAGAATGTTGGTAGTCTTACGACGATCGCGAGCGTGATACTTGTATAATAGGCTCGGAAGGGCCATAATTATACTCCCAACGGGCACAACTTTGGTCATTGAAGAAGACTTGTTGTACCTAATCGACTAGAACTCTCAAGGATATTTGCGCTAACAGTTTTCATGTAGAGACTGAAGAAGAGTATGGTACAGAATACCTGCTCATTACAAAGCGTGAAGAAAGTAAAAAATAGCATTAGAATGTCTTCCTTCATATGAAATTGGGCTATACTACATTAATATTAAGGCACCTGCAGCCTATACTGCCTTGAAAACCGTATTTAAAAGCTCTGAACTTTTCTATCTCTGGCATGATAGATTGTGCCGTCTAAGTCTTAGGATGATGAGAGATATAATTAACAATTCACAGGGACATGATATGAATGTTAAGAATTTCTCGAATCAGGAAGATTTTGTGTGCCCCGCATGTGCCACCGGGAAATTAATTACTAGACCTTTTGCTCTGAAAGCGAAGGATGAAGTCCCTGCATTCCTGGACCGTATCCAGGGAGACCTTTTGCGGTCCTATATAGCCCCTGTAAGGGTAATTTGAGGTATTTTATAGTGCTCATCGATGCTTCCTCGGAATGGTCGCACTATGTTTATTGTCTACGAGAAATCATGCTTTTGCAAAGCCAATCTCGCAGATAATTAAATTAGAAATATTTTCCCTGATCATCATATGAAGTCCACCTGAATGGACAACGCCGGAGAATTTACTTTGAAAGCATTTGATGATTATTGCATGAAAATGGGAATTAAAAGTTGAGCATTCTGTACCGCATATCCACACCCAGAATGGACTAGCAGAACTTTGAAGAATTGTAATTTACCAACTATATGTTGGGGACACGCAGTCCTGCTCGTAGCAGCTCTCATTAATTTTAGACCGTCGGCCTATAACATCCATCCAACTATGCAACTAGCGCAAGGGTCAAGATCGAAAACTCCTCATCTTCGCAGGTTTGGTTGCAAGGGTTATATACCTATACCACCACCGCAGCTAACTGAAATGGGTCTTCTCCGAAAGTCTGGAATATACGTTGGTTATGAGACAAGCATCCATAATCAAGTATTTGGACCATATGATCGAGATTTGTATAATGCCCGATTCACGATAGTACATTAGATGAGGTTAGTTTCCGTCATTAGGGGAGGAAATCAACCTTGATGATAATGTCGGAAATAATTGAAGTCTAGAAGACAATTAAAGTCCGTAAGATAATTGAAATCTATGCATATGACCCGCGCACTCATGAAGCAAATAGAGAAGTCCGAAGATAATTGAATTGAAGTCTAGAAGACAATTGAAGTCGAGAAGATAATTGATTCGCAAGTATTAGCGAATCAACCGCGCATTACTTTAGTGATTTGAAGAGCGTGAATAAGTAGCACTTGTCCGCAAGCAATGCACCGGAGAGGGTTGAAATACCATTGAAGGTATCCCTAATCCCGTCGCAGGCCTCGGAATAAAGGACGAGAACTCCGGTCCTCGAATCCGGCAACGGGACGCTGGTGAAAAGGATAAGAAGGACTTGACACACCGATCACCGAAGTGCCCGAACTGTAGGGGGAGCAGTTGAGACCGCATCGGTATGGAATCTTGAAAAGGCATACGAGAATTGAACATCCCCATGAAGGAGGCATCGGCATGGATGTGTGCGCACACATCGAGCTGAAAAACTAAAGGGACTTGCCCCGCAATTGAAAGCAGCGGTGAGCAAGTAGAAGCATTAAAAGAATCGCCCCTTGAAGAAATAGCTATAAAATTTATGACCTCGGGAGAATCTTTGAATATGACAACAGCCAATGTCGACATATACTTTGCAAAGAAACTTGCCACAATCATCAATCTTGATTGAGCTCAGTATCGCTCGCTGAATGAAAGAAAATATCAGATTGAAAGAAGGCAGTAGAAACTGAATTATTCTCTCTGAATAAAAGAATGGCGTTTGGGCCTGTAAGCCGTACGCCTCCCCTTGTGCACCCAGTAGGGCATAAGTGGATATTTGTTCGAAAGAAAAATGAAAAGAAGCAAGGCTCGTTGCATAAGGTTTCATTGAACATCCAGGAGATGATTGTGAAGAAACCTATTCCCGATCATGGCGTAACCCCTTTAGACATTTATCTCAATGGCAGTGAACTTGAAGTTAGAATTGAAATTGATGGATGGGGTACCAAAGATACCTTTATGAAATATTGGATTCGGACATTGAAGATACCTGAATGTATTAATGTCCCGAACCAAGATAGAGCAAATGGAAATATGTACAGTGTGAAACTCAGAAAGTCATTGTACGAACTTAAGCAATCAGACAGAATGTGGTATAATCGCTTGAAGCGACTTTCTATGCAAGAAAGGCTACACGAACAATGAGAATAAACCCTGTGTATTTATACGATGATTCCATAATGAATTTTGTATAATCTCAGTGTATGAAAATGATCTGAATATCATCTAACCTGAAAGGTATTAAGAAAGTAAGCTTTTACCAAGTCGAGTTCAAATGAAAGATTTGGGTGAAAATCAAATATTGCCTAGGCTTGCAGCTTGGGCATGCCCCTGAAGGAATTTTAGTACATCAGTCAACCTACAGTCAGAAGGTGTTGGAAAGGTTCGGCTTTGGAAAGGCATACCCTTTGAAGGTGCCAATGGTCGGGAGAGCTTTGCAGCAAGACAAGGACCCGTACAAACCTAGAAAAGAGGGGGAGGAAGTCCTGGGACCGGAATTCCCATATTTAAGTGTGATAGAAACACTCATGTATTGAATAAACTGTACTAGACCAGGCATTGCATTTGCCGTGAACCTATTAGTAAGGTATAGTACAAGAACCTACCAAAGCAATTGGCGAGGAATGAAGGACATCTCCGATACCTCTAAGGAAGCAAAGAACTTGGTCTGTTTCTCTGAAAGGACAAAGACTTAACTATGAATGGCAATGCGCATAACGGTACTTGTAGGACCCGTGATACACCAAATAACAAGCAGCTATGTATTCCTATGTGGTGGAACCGTAATTCCATAAAATCGTCTAAGCGGTGTCTTGTACCGATTTCGACGAACCACTGAAACAATAGCACTACACGAGGCCTCACGAGAATGTGCTTGGCTTGGCGGATGATTCACTACATCCAATAGCTTATGTGGATTGAATACCGCACAAACTCCCACTATTATCTATGAAGATAATGTAGCTTGTGTTGCACAAGTGCAGATGGGTTATTGTGAAGAATCCTCTTACAAAAGCATATCAACCCCAAGTTCTTCTATGCTCATGAATTGCAAAAGATGAACGTAATCAAAGTACTCCATACTAGGTCATGTGAGAATCTTGCGATTTATTCACTAAGTCACTTCCAAAGATCTAGCTTTGAAAGATGCATATGTGGAATTGGAATGATGAGACTTAGAGAAGTGCAGAATTCAGGGGGAGAACCTTCACGAACTCATTACTAAAGCTTGATCACGAAGACCGAGTACCCAAAAGGTAAATCCCGGAGATTAAATGAAATTGGGTGGATTGTACTCTTTTTCCCTTGACGAGTTTTCCTGAAGTTTCTCGGCTAAGGTTTTTAATGAGGCAATTCGTGCAGCATAGCAGAACATGATTAATGTACTCTTTCTCCAAATTTTTTCCACTGGGTTTTTATGGAGTTTTGATGAGACATGGACATGAAGGATGAGTGCCCAAGGGGGAGTGTTAGGAAACCGGGCCCGGGACCGGAGTCTGGCCCAAGGTGGGCTCCTCATCCCAAACCCTAGCAGGGTCGTAGCCTATAAATAGGGGGTGCTATTCATTGTAAAAGATTGATCGATGGATGAAGGAATAAAGAGAAGCAAGAAGTCCCCCTACATCTCTGTGTTCTATCTCTTATTATGTTCTTGTTGTTCATGCATTGTTCTTACGATTCTACGCTTGTCACGAGGTAATCGCCGGATCGACTCGCAAATGACGGTTCCTCAACAAGCAACACTAAAGGAGCAAATCCTCTCGCCATTACATGGCGCGTCATGGTGAATAAAGTGCCATAACATTGTTTTACACCATTGATCGGAAAACGCGGCCAAGACGTAGATCTCGCATCGTAGCAAAAACATTAGTAGCAGTAATCGTAGCAAAAATACTATAGCAGGGTACTGTTTATAGACCTTGTAGTAACATCAGATCGATCAATCTCAGCTATTGCTGCTGATCCGACGGCTTAGATCTTGGGAATATCATAATCTGTTTCACCCATGATATTCCTATTGGAATGTTAGGGATGCAATTCCCACTAAAAGGCCGGCCCACAAACCTTACCTTGATTCTCGCGCCGGCAGCGACCATCCGGCTTCCATTGAGACCAATCCAGAATCCCTTTCGCACAATTCTCTTCCCCCAAAACTCCACGCCCTCACCTTCCTCAATGGCGGAGTTTGAGATTGTTCATCTTCCCCGTTTCGTGCCCGCCGACCTGGAAATAGATGATGGTGGTGAGTTAAGGCTTCAACGAGCTGATCTAACTTTTCCTGGAAGTCCTAAAGCTCACGAAGCTTATGCCATTGCGGTGGAGGAACCGCCGCTTCAGGAGAATCAGATTGATCCAGCCTTTGCAGAAATCATACATTATGTTGAAGACGTTCTTTGGGTACGTGTTATCAGTTGCTCTCAACATCCCCTTGGTGTTGGTCTCTATCAGTTTAGTTCCCCTCTCCAGAGAGACATTACAATTCTGGGGAACCCGCATGTCATTGGTCCTCACCATGTTAGATTCATCAAACATAATGAAGCTGTGAATTGGCGTAGCTCTACTTTTACTCGCTTGGGGTGGATCATGTTCCTAGGGTGTTTCCTTTGGACTATCTGTATTACCACTTCATAGCCCTTGCAGTCTCTTTGTTTGGAAAACTTTTGCAATGGTATGAAAATGATCGTATCAAGGGACATGTGCCATCCGCCGTGACCCTTGATGTGCGCCTAGGGAAGGCGGGCAAGCGGGTCTCCTCAACACAACTGGGCGAAAGGCCGTGGCGGGCAGCGGTGGCGAATACTTCGATATAATTCGAGGCAGAATTGGGGAGCACGGAGAGGCGCTACGTCGCCTCTTTTTCACTGTCCGTCGGATCCTCCGCTCCGCGCGTCCTCGCCGTCCGATCGGGGCTTAGCCTTCGTACGCGCGCTGGCTACTTCGCCCAGCTCGGCGCGCGTCGTAGAGCACGTGGTCCTCTCTGGATTGTTCGGTTGACTCAGCGACTCAGTCTTCCACGCCCGGTCCTTTCTGGCTCTCTTCTGCCTTTCTCCGTCGCCGCTTCTTCCCTTCGCCTTCCTCCCCGCCCCGATCCTCCGCCTTCCCGCGCCCCAGCATCCGCTCTCCGCTCCGTGTCGCTCGTGGGACGACCTCCCGACGGTTTCGCCCTCCTGCACCTCCATCTCCTTCTCTTCCCCTACCCGGCCACGCCCCATCCCTCCATCTTCCCACGCGCTGCCAAGGCAGTTCTCCGCTCCGTGTGACTCCTTTCCTCCCACTTCTCCTCCACGACGCTCTGCGCAGCGCCACGGTGGAATGCCGGATGACCCGCAGTCCCATGGGTGCTGCGTCATCATCGCCCTTGCTCGCCAAGGCGGGAGGTCGTCATCCGGTGGCCGCAGACGAGACGGAGGCGCGCAGCGGCCGCGTCGGGCGGCTGGCCAAGGCGGTGAAGGAAGCCTGGTCCGCTTCCTTGGGCGTCGCGTTCGATGGCGCCGCCGATGTCGACGTGTGCGCCCGGGCGAGGCGCGTCCATTCTTGGCCTGGCATTCCCGATGATCCTTTTCTGGTCTGTTTGCCGTTGGTTTCCTACTGGGGACTGCCATCTCCTGATTTGCTCTTTCTTTGTGTACACGTTCCGTAGGCTGAGAACGGGTCGGATTATTTGATTTGCTTGATGAAATTAATCAGTGCCAACATCTAATTTAGGTTTACAAGCACGACATGTTTTTGATGTTTCAGCATTTCTATCCTGTACTAATTCTTAACACCATTTGATGCCTTTTAGCCAGTGTGCAGATGTTTAGTGAATTTATTGAGTTATACAAAGCATCGCCAAGAGTTACCGGTGACCTCAGGCTGCTTTGGGCTATGGTGGCCTATCAAAGGAGTTCTGCACTTATCTGTGTAAGGCTGCCTTCAGTCCAGAGTATGGCTGCTGTAAAAGATTTTATCCCTTCAATCTTTTGTTTTCAAACAGCACTATGAGGGTGACGTTGAGGACCTATCTTCGATTTTACTGACTGAATGGCTGGGTGGTAAAATGATATTAAGTCCTATGCACTACGATGTGTCTGGTGGCGGGCTTGATTAGCCTCTTGATTGCCTATGCTGCAGGAATCTGCAGGAAAGCAACACAATCTATTTATCTCATCGTTATTGCTACTGCAGTTCTGATCTCTCTTGTGATTGAGGTCCTTCTGCTCTCTTCTGCACATGATACACTAGGAGGGCCATTGAGCTGTACATGGGCTTCCTGTCTCCTATTTTTAGTTTCATGCTAAGAATATGCTTGATTTGTTATCACATTCACAAGTCACAACATTTGCAAGGATTCCTGCAGAATGTAAGTTGTCGTGTCTCAACTTTTTATCGCTATTGATCTGCATGTTGTGGTAGATTTTCTTTGGATTTCAGCTCAATTTGATTGACACATAGCTTCTTCCTTGAATTTTGTTGATTATTTATGCTGTATGCTTTAGTTTTGATGCAGATACATTATATTTAGTTTTGCTTTCACTGCAGACCGCCAACAAAGCACTCTGTAATATTAGGCGCTTTACTGGTGCCACCAACATAATTTTGGAGAAGTTATTTGTTAACAATTTAGGAATACTCTAGAGCTAAAATAATTTGAATGGATACTTAACCTGAACTAGAGTCCGGACTTCTGGCGCAAAGTTTGTGTGGTTAAAATTGGATTTTCTATGTTGCCATTGTACTTTGTACTTTGCAGATGTGTTTCTGGCATGAAGCTGTTTCCTTAGTTGCCAGTTTCTATCGGTATTAATGTCTTCTCTGTCTATTTCCTGAATAAATTATTGTGTGACAAATTTAGCTTCTGCCAGATACATTGACTAAACAAATTGGTAATGAAACTAACTGGTGCTTTTTTTCTTATTTTATTGTATGCATTAGATATATCCATAGTAGATCAGGCTCAGTAACTGACCCTGTTTTCCCTTTTTAATTAATTTTAGTTTATTTGAGCACTCATCCACTCCCACTAAAATTGACCCAAATCCTCCAAGTCTTTTTTATTCTGTATGGAAGTCACCTTTGTGGTATTTTGGCTTCTCACTGACAGTACGTGCCCTGGAATTGCAGTGATAACAATTGGCTTCAGGAACATCCTGCTGAGGCATTTTTTGCAGAAATCCGAGGAGAAGGTAAGCTGCTAGGACTTCCATTAAGAATAGATAAATTACTATAGACTAATCTTTTCTTAACATTAGATCTCTATCTATAGTTGAGGCCAAAGCGAGCCGCACCAGATGATCTTACCCCGCAGAACACCTGCAAGCACCCAAGGGGCCCTGTTGCCGATGGTGGAAGCCAGTCAGATAGTACAAACTAAATCACAGTCAGTGTTCTCTCCTGCATCTTGTATGGTCATTGCGGCTGCTGCTAATACATGCCATTCTACAGTGTTGCAAATTGGGTATCGTACGAATTTAGATGAACCATGTGTGTCGAGGTAATGAATGACTGAGTAATGTGGAGGTGTAACAATATGATAAAACTGGATTATTTCATTATTTTCTACTCTACCAAATGAGAGTTATACCCTGTGTTGCGTATGCTCAAATCAAGTAGTGTTTCTTAATTAAATGGTGCAACATTGGAACTGTTGACCAAATCCGTATGCCTAAAGTCTAACGAACAATTTATTAATGGTTCATCGTAATGAATTAAGCATAACCTAGAAATTGTTTTGTTTCATGGATGCTGACTTCATCGACTTCTGCTCCAGTAATAAGAGTACCTGTTGAAACTTCATCATTGGATGGGCTTGATTTCCTCATATCTATTGTACAGGTGAGTTTTTCAACCTTTTTTATTATTATTCAAAAGCAGAATGGTCACAGGTGTGACAAACATTATTGCCTATCAAAATAAACCACCTAGCAACACTGCTATCATGCAGCTCAGATAGAGTCTATATATTCAGCACAGAACTCACACTCAGATCTACAGGTAGAAACATATCTATTCTCTATGAAAGAACTTAGGCATCACGTTACTGTGTAGCAAACAGGTAGCTTCATTACATACATACATTTCTCTGCCCTTATCTACATGTTAGTCCTTTCCTCCACACCAGTCTACAGCTTAATGGAGTCCTGAAATCAGCATCATCTGTAATTTACCTAAAAATATATTTGAAATGCTTCGCATAGCTACTATGTAGTAATCGTGCAATACTTATCAGTTCTATAATACAGATTAGTGTCTATGGCTACCAGTAGCTAGAACTACAAAAATAGTACCCTATAGATGTTTCACATGTCATCTACATTGTGCAGCTCGGCACAAGAAACAGCTACAAAACAGATGTCCTCCTGTGCTACGGAAATATTCCAGCCAGATGATAGCCCTTCGCACCAAACACCAGGTATATCCCGTTCCAAAACAATCTAGCATGCGATTGTTAGTTCCTACTCTATACACTGGAACAATTCCTCACTATACTTCCACCTGCCATCCAACAGATTGCTTGCAGAGCGTTGCTACACCACGCCAACAGTTCGCTCACTATAGAGAACCAACGCACCGTGCTCTACGTCCTCGAAACAGAATCCCAAGCAGAAGCGTCTTCCGTTGATATTTTGATTAGACTGTAGAAACTGTAGCCTCCCTTGAGTTATAACTCGTGCTGCTATCTTTTGCATCTCATATGCAGTACATCCTGCATCTGTACTATATTCTACGCCAAACTAAGCTAGAAACTCTAAGCTATCTCGAATTAGAAATGATGTTATCTTTTACAGCTCGTATGCAGTGTATCCTGCATCTATAATATGTCCTGTGCCAAACTATGTGGTAGAAAAAACTATATACTGCCCAAGGAAATCTCTAATAGCAGACAGCAATATCCACTATTTTGCACAAATCCGTTTTCATCCACATTTCAACATGCCGTCATCAGACCACTGCTGTTCTCATTCTCACGCGCCAGACGGCGCGCGCAGGGTGCTAGTAATAACAAATGGAGAGAGGGGAGAAAGGAGGAGGGGGCGTTAGCGGCGACAGAGGGGCTCGGTGTCACCGACTGACATATCTTGGAGTGGGCTTCTGTCGATTGGGCCGTGGGCCAGAAGGAAAGTGGAGGAGCGATTCCCGGGGATGCCCTTGGCACTGAGCTCAACCACGTCGTCAAGCTTGACATCAAGGCATCTAGCAGGTGTTCGACGGAACGCCCAGAACAAGACATTAACACTACTGCTCTACCATCTACAACCGTCGGTGGCATGGCCTTGTCACTACCACCATCAGCTATACCAAGCACTCCAGCCACATCAATGCTCATCATGCCGAACAGAGGAGGTGTGGTGGTGCTGCACCAACCCTGGTCTCCACATGATCGAGTAACTTCCACCACATGTATGCTTGTTGAAAGGGGGATGTCTGAACCGATGGTGACCATAACAAAAAGGTTAGTGGATCTCAAACTTCGACCTTGGCCGCCACCAAATAAAGTTGTGCAGCAAAGTTGTATGTTAGCAATGGTGTTTAAGGATGTGATGGGGCTAGCTGGAGGATCAAGTGGTGAGGACATCCTTACCGGGTGTCCACTCACTTAGGCTATGGTGCTGCTCCAACCGTGGCCACCACCAGTTCAGGAGGAAGGGAGCAATGGAACTAACATGTGGTTTTGGCAATCTTGGCCATTCTCCTTTTACAACAGTGGAACAATGTCCTCCTACTGCTACCACCATGGCCACCACCTGCTCAGGCGAATTCAACTGAATGTATGCTTGCTAAGAAGGGGGGAAATGCTTGAAAAGAGTGTGATCTGGTCAAGGAAGTTGATAGAACTAAAACCATGGCCACCACCAATTTGCAGAAAAAGGGCTGAGTGGCAATTGGCACCTTGGCCACAATCTATCGAAGGACATTCTCTAGAGGATGGGGGTCTCTTTTGGTCTGAACCTTTGGGAAATATTCTGGTTGTTGAAGTCAGGACCTTGTTGGAATGCATGTTGACATTGCCACCGAAGTTGTTCAAGATGGAACCCTCGCCACTGAGGCTCAGGTTTCAGTCAAATGTGGATGGTGTTTGTAACTGTGCTTTTCGAAATCTCAAGGTGGGTAGTGCTGTTGCAAAACATGTTGTGCAGAATTCTAGTTCAAAGAAATTACATTGGGGAAATTCAGGGAGATGTAGCACATTGATCAATCCAGTTAAGAGAAAGGCGACACTTATAGTGAATACAGTAGAAGACAATTCAAGCCACCATTGGAATTACAGAGCTTATAAAATCCAGTGTTGTGTGGTGCTGTTTGAACAGGAACAATGGAAGTTCATCAGTTGTGGAGGAGACTTGTCAATACCTGTGAGGATAGTTGGGATGGGAGTTTGGCCTGAAAACTGCAGCAACAACGCACTACTCCTACCACCGTGGCCCCCACCTACAGGAGGATTGTTTTCAGCCCTGCAAAGAGTCAAAGAAGAGCTGATGCTGCTGGGTTTCATTTCCTTCCTACTGAGCGTCTTTCAAAATTTTATCAATCACATTTGCATCCCGGAGAGTGCTGCCGATCTGATGCTTCCATGCATCAGAGAAATTTCCAAAGCCACAGAAGATGCTACCAACCTTTGCAAGAGAAAGGGTGAAGTTCCCATGCTATCTGAAGAAGCTTTGCACCAGCTGCACATTTTTATCTTTGTACTTGGTGTGGTTCATGTTGTCTTCTGTGTTACAACACTGTTACTTGGTGTAGCCAAGATGCGAAAATGGGAGAAGGATTTTCACCCAGGAAGAGTCAAGGAGCGCACAGAGAGGTCGACCGACCGGGTGAAATTGCCTGCTGATAGATGGATTATTGCATTCTTCAAGCAGTTATATGATTCTGTCGGTAAACCAGATTATCAAGTACTTGGAGTAGCTTTTGTTCAGCGACACTACCCAAATCGTCCAGACTTGAATTTCCACTAGTACATGGTTCGTGCTCTTGAGCATGATTTTAAAGAAGTTGTTGGAGTCAGCTGATACTTATGGCTTTTCGTCATCTTCTTCATGTTGCTGAATATAAATGGATGGCACACATACTTCTGGTTGTCTTTCTTGCCCTTAATTCTCCTGCTTATTGTTGGCACAAAGCTGGAGTACATAAGCACTCGGTTGGCTCAAGAAGTAGCAGACTGTCCAAATGGAACAACTGAAAACCCCTGGATGAAGCCTTGCAAGGAGCACTTTTGGTTTAGCAAGCCTAGAATTGTCCTCCATTCTACAGGTACCATGGGATCCGGGTGACGTTGAGTTCATCTGTCTGCATTTACTTACAGCGGCTTGGGGTCAAGCCGCATTTCAAGGAGGGAGGAATGTCACCGACCGACATATCTTGGAGTGGGCTTCTGTCGATTGGGCCGTGGGCCAGAAGGAAAGTGGAGGAGCGAATCCGTATTACAAAAGGGCAGGGATATCAACTACATCAGGTATGGAGGAAATCATCCAGGCATCCACCGGCTCCCTTCTTCCTACTACTGTTGTTCTTCCCCTTCCTCCTGCTGCTGTTCTTCCCCAAACTCTGGCTCTGGAAACATTCCCAGTCTAATAGCTAGTTCCTACTTCTATTCTCCCCAGATTGTATCTCCCAGTATTTATATTCGGTGTTTGGATTGGCAATTCGACTCTTGTTTTGGTGTCGACTTGTGTTCATCCTAGCGGGTTCGTGACACTCGGGTGCGGTGCCCGTGACGGAGGAGTAGAAGGAGGTGGCATCGCCGAGGGGGCACCAGAGGAGTGGGAGGAGGCGACTTCAATCGAACCCGTAATGAGGGGGAGAGGAAGGGAGAAAGCGAGGGTAATTTGGGCATTTTGAAGAAACAATTGACAGCAAAAATCTAACGGAGTTGACGACAGTAGCAAAAAAAGGTAACGTTTGTTAAATATAATGGCATCGTAGGGAGAAATCGTTTTGTAATGGCATATCAGGGATCCGAAAAGTTCGCAGCATATAAATTTTTTTTTCCCTACGTTAATACAGCAACCACATTTGCTGAGATGTATTTCAGGCAATGTATGCAAGATAGTTAAGCGCCCAATTCCACGTAGCATATATACTCCAAAGTCCAGGGTACGCAAATTAAATAGCTGGGACACAGAATTAGGAATTACTAATTGTGCATCTTCATATCCAGTGTGAAATGGCGTAGTAGTTTCGTGCTACCCATGAAGTCAAGTAATGCCTTAGCAAGACTGCCCTCTACGTAAAGCATCCGAAACTTCTTACAGTTCAAAAATAATGCTTCTGGATTTTCGAAATAAGTATACCCCAACATTATGTGGCTCTAAGAGATTGTGAGGCATTTGAAATTTTAGTACTCTTCCTATATTCTTGCGCTATGGACATATACCAGTCTTCCATGCAAGAACAAAGCATATTGAGGTGGATTTTCACTTTATTTGAGAGAGGGTGGCGGGGCAAAGTTCTTAACATTCGGTTCATCCCTTCAAAGGATCAAGTTGTTGACGGGTGTACAATTTGTTTAGAGTTCGTATAGGTTAGGTGATATACGTACAGCTGTATTCCGTCTGTATCTCTCCCTAATCCAGATCACAAGATCTGGTATGTTATAACCGAGTTGTAACAGACTGTTCATCGTCCGGCAAATATAAGTCAGGGACTCGACACGAGTACGAGATCCGATCTATTCTCTTCTCTGTTCCTTTTATTTTACAGTGCTTTCAATCAACAAAGAACTTATGTACTTCAATGTGATAAATGATAATGAGTTCTTTGTGCATCTTGCGAGATACAAACTTCAGTAAGGATCTATATTTCTGTAGAATCAATCAAATGTGTTTCTGTGCTTTGCAGAATGCATCTTTGGAAATACAAGATGAGAGTATAGAAGATATATACACTTGCCTGGATGGTCGAACAAACCTGAATTTGCAGTAACCGACCAAAATTCCAATACCCAAAGAAAGTATCAGTTCTTCAAGCAGTATATGTGACCCACAAATTCCATTTCCTGCAAAATCAACACAATGTGGTTTTGCAGTTCAGTAGAAATGCAGTTAGGGCGAGGACTAAAAAATCTGGCATTTGTTTGAACATTGCGTCTAAGTTTTGAGGAATTTTTTTTAAAATAACATAGTTTTTATTCCGAAATACAATAATATATATGTCTTTTTTGATTTTACAGAAATAATCATCTATCGCTCAACCGTTGGGCGACAGATGACTTCTGTAAAATAAAAAAAGGCAGGTATATTAATGTATTTCGGAATAAAAACTAGGTTATTTTAAAAAAATCGAGCTGAGTACCATTTGTCATTGACATCGAGGTAATTACGAATCATTACCTCAACTGCATATACAATATGTTGCTTGCTGGAATATATAATATGAATTTCCACCGAATAAGACAAAAGCAAGGACATGTAAACACAGATGTGGTACCGATCAGACTCGTGGCCTTGTAAATACACAACTTTAAACTGAAATTATACTAAAAAAAATAATGGCAAGAAAGAGATATATACCATGATTATCAGGATTCAGGAGCATACAGTTTCTCCAGCTTCCTTCGGAGTAAATCTGGTACGTAAAGTTGTGGAGAGCCCATTACATTTAGTATTTTAAGGGAACTGAGGCTGGCAAGTGCGTCACAGTACTGTAAATTAGTACAGGATAATTCGAGCTCTGTAAGTGAAGGCAGGTTTTTGGGCTCAAGCGGTATGGATGTCATGGTTCGAGAGAAAACTGATAAGCTATTCAGCGACAAGTGGGAATTCAGCAATCTGTAAAGTATCTCTTCTTTGAATGGACCGCCAATATTCAACTTGCTGAGTGAGGAGATGACCAAGTGTAACCAGACTTGGGCAATGTAATAGTTCCAATGACCGAAGTGATGGGAGGGTAGGGATTTCATTTAGACTCGCACAATGCGATATGGCTAGTTCACGCACGGTAGCTGAGGCAGGAAAGGTAGCAAGATTTCTACAATCATATAGGGTAAAATCGTGCAAGGACGAAAACGGCACCAATGGAAGAGACCTCAGTTCAAAGGCACTCCAGATCCAAAGAGATTCCAAGAGTGAAAATTCGCCATCCTCCACTCCAGACCACTCTGACAATAGGTTAAAATCTTCAATAGTCAAGCGCACTAACGAGCGGAACCCTTTAACTCTTGGATCAAGGCTGCAAAACTCCCGGCCAATGTGTTTCACATACTCCATTCTGCATATTTTAAGGATCTTGAGGAAAGGTAGCTCACCAAGCTTTGGAAGGTGTTGAGATTGACAACCGCGTAACTGTAATTCGGTTAACATGGAAAAGGAAGAACTACCCAACCAACTGGGATAATTCTCACAGTTAAAGTTTCGTATCCTCGGTATTCTCAGGCTTTGACGATGTGGTCGTAGGCTCTCAAGTAGTTGGCCAACGGACACAGTAATAATAGCTTGATTAGCATCAGCTCTCTCTGTGTGTTCACAACTTTTCAGTTCGTTGAAGTCCAATTCTAGTATCTCGAGGTCCTGTTTACTATGTAGATGAGCTTCACTTGCATCTTCAATACTAGATACATTGCACAATCCATATATGCACAACTTCCTTATTTTGTTCATATTCCTCAGCTCTCTTATGTTAAAACAGCAACCACATTTGCTGAGATGTATTTTAGGCAAAGTATGCAAGTTAGTTAAGCGCCCAATTCCACGTAGCATATATGCTCCAAAGTCCAGGGTACACAAATTAAATAGCTGAAACACAGAATTAGGAAGTACAAATTGTGCATCTTCATCTCCTGTAAATGTGAAATGGCGTAGTAGTTTCATGCTACCAATGATGTCAAGTAATGCCTTAGCAAGACTGCCCTTTTGTACGTGAAGGATCCGGAACTTCTTACAGTTCAAAAATAATGCTTCTGGATTTTCAAAATCAGTACTCCCAATCGTTATGATGGCTCTGAGAAATTGTGAGGCATTTGAAATTTGAATACTCTTATTATATCCTGGCACTATGGACATATACCGAGCATTCTGTGGAATTTCAATTGGTTTATCTGCCTCAAGTCTAATGAACTCTTCCCCAGCAAGAAAGCATGCAAGATCATGGATAAGATCATGCATGAAGCACTGTCCATGGAGATAATTTTGCAGCAATGATCTCTGAACTAATTCATTGAAATATAAACGTCCAATTTCATCCCTGTTATCACTTCCATCAAATTGAAGTAAATCAAGTAATTTCCAAAACCAAACCACCCTTTTTTCATCAAGTAATCACTTCGCTTATTCCATACATCATCCAAAACAAGGAAAACCCTCTTTCCCTTTATTTGGTTTACCAATGCCCCCTGCAGTTCACCAAATTCTATATGATCACAGTTGTTCTGAGTGAGTGAACTAATGATCTTTCGTGTTATGTTCTTGACATCAAAATACTCTGACACCCAAACCCATGCACATAGATCAAAAGATTGGCACACCCTTGGGTCATTATACACAAGCTGTGCTAGTGTTGTTTTGCCCAAACCTCCCATACCAACAATGGCCAAGACAGACATGTGACTTCCAAGACGGCTACTTTCTCCGGACATCAACTTTTCGATAACTTTCTCCTTGTCTTGCTCTCTTCCAAGAATTCTCGGTGCAAATACAAAAGAGCTAGTCTGTCGCACACTACGGATATCAGGAACAATTCGTCGCTCTCCATCATCCTTGGACAAACCAAAGTGATCAGAGTAATCTTTGATCTCACTAAATCTCTCTATAACTTTCCTTGCACTAACAGCCAACTCATTTGGAACTGGGACTATGCCAGCTTCAATGGACTTCTCATCATGTACCTTTTCACAAAAAAGGAAAAGAGGGAGGAGTTCATCATGTACCTTTTCACAAAAAAGGAAAAGAGGGAGGCCTAGTTATCACAAATACAGTTTTCATTTCCCTTTCTTGAGAGATTTGTTCAGACAACTTAACAAGAATGAAAGCAAGCACAAACTACTACTACACAAACGGCTTACCTCTTGGCGCTTGCGCTTGTTGCTGCTGCCATAAACGCTTGCAGATCGCTCGAGGGTCTCCACCTTGCAACGATTCACCTCGTACTCGTACTCCTCCACCACATCCTCCGCATCATACGCCAACTCCTTGAGCTCCTTGAGCCTCAGCTTGGCGGATTCCTCACGTATGTTCCAATGCTCCTCTGCATCGTGAAGCGTTGCATGGATCCTGCGCATTGTCCTCTCCAGCAGCCTCAGGTCCTCCAGGTCCTGGCTCACCTCCGAGGAAGAGGCCGCCGCCGCCGCCGCCGGCGGTGGAGACATCAGGCTCACCGGCAGCAAGGCAGAGAGCTTGTCGCGGGCCCGCTTGACGGCCATGGATGCAAACAACCCGGCCATCTCGATCTACAGCCTCGATCCCTTTTGCAGTAGGAGCTGGCTTCTTGCGAAGGCCAATGATATCAATGCTCAAGTCAAGTACGACAGCACTATGGACCGGCTATTTCAGCGTAACTCTAGCGATCCCCCTTTTTTCTGTTTGAAGTCACCTCTAGCGATCCTTTTTATTAAGCAGAAATACTAATGGACCGACTATTTCACGTTTGCTTAAAATTTTGTTGACTTTCAGTCATTTTTTTAGCTATCGGCTCTAGCAACCATCCATATCACATGCCTATCTTATCATAACTAATAAAAGGAGTTTATCTCCGCGCAATGGAACGATGTCTTTTATCCTATGCACATAATTAGCTTTTCTCACCCCTCTTAAATTCTTCATCGAGACGCACTAATATATAGACCCAACCTGATAAGGACAATGTCTCACCCTGCCACCGCCCTCCCCCGTAACTCGTGAACATATTCATACCCTCACTTCTTCCGTAACCACTCAAACTGTCGTTGTCCCACTTTTTCCTCGCATGCACACAACGAAATTTCGTTGTCGTACCAATCCTTTCTGTCTCGCGTCGCAATTCGCCACATGCGCCTATCTAACATTCGCTTCGTACCTCAGAGATTCCGACCCTTCTTTTCGGTCGCGGGTTGCAACAGCAGCGTGCACAAGGATGAGAGGGTCCAACAGCGTAGAAAGCGGTGGCACAGGAAGGTAGCGCCGGCAATAGGAGGAGGTAGTAGGGAGGGGAGGCGGCATCAGGGATAGGAAAAGGCACTGGGAGGGAAGGGAGGAAAGGAGGAAGTGGTACCTTGGAGGAGAAGCGGTGCGCCGAGGAAGGGAGGGGAGGCAGCGACGGCACACGAGGAAGAGGTAGAGACGAAGGCGTCCTTCCCTTGTCGTGCCGCCGTCTCGAGTTCACCGCACTGTATCCTCTTCATCCTGATCCTCCCTTGCGCCGCTACTGCCTCCTGCTTCGTGCTGGCCGAGCAAGCATCACCGCCGCCTTCTCGCTTACCAGCGTGATGCCGCCACCGCCTCCTCCGCCGGCCTCCCACATCCTCGCCACAATGTGCCTATGGAGGACTGTAGAGGCTAATGGCCATGAGAACCGAGTCGTGTCTTGGGTTCAGGGTGGAAGAAGGTGGTCATTGACGCGTAGTCCTCTTCCTTGTCAGCTAGTAATAGCTAAAAATGGGCAGCAAGTCAAGGAGGGAAGTTGCCATCAACTTCAACTTCCAAACGTAAACAATTTATGTAACATCCCAATTTTCTAGAGTTTTTAAAAAAGCTTTCAAAATAAAAATAATCATTCAGTTTAGTAGAATTGTCCAAGCTTAACTTGCAGATTTTGAAAATTTAGAGATTTAATATGAAATAATCGAACCTCAACTAATGCGAAGTTTGGTTCATTTGGAGTCGTTGTGTTCTAGAGTTGTTTTTCCTCTCTGTCTGCTAGTCCAGACCTCCCTAGACCTCCATGTGTTCATTTGGACCTCCCTCGTGTTCACTTGGACCTCCCTTGTTCACTTGGTTTTTTCCTCGTGTTCGTTCGGACCTCCCGCTCGGTCCGAACGTCCCATCATCTTTGAGCCATCCGATCTGTGTCGGACGGCTTGATCTCGGTGGCATGTTCGATTAGTCCGAACGTCCCATCATTTTAGACCACCCGATCTAGTTGAGCGGCTAGATCACGTTGCAACCTCTAGACGGTCCGAATGTTCCTCTCGTTATGCTTCGTCTGATCGAATCTGATGGGCCCGCTCCTTCACACCCATCATCTTGGCTGTCAAGACCTCCCCTTGAATCATCTTGGTTGTCAACACCTCCCCTTGAATCATCTTGGCCGTTAAGACCACCTTTGCGATCACGACCTCCTCAGGACCTCCTTGTCCTCAGGACCTCCTGGTCTTTTGGCAAAGATCACCTTTGCGGTCATGGCCACCCTTCCAATGGGACTACCTTCTCGGGTCCTCTGCTCACCTTCTTCTTCCTCTCGTTGTGTCCCAGTACCATGAGATACCACGTGTATTAAATGTTATTATGTCACATTAAATGTGGTCACCTCCATTGTATTCTCGTGCATCTGTTGTCACCTCTTTACTCGCTCTTTTCCCTTCAACACCTACTCCTGTCTTGGGCATTAAGTGCGCCGTCCTCCTCTCAGGGCCTCCCCGTGCCTATGTAAAGCACCAGAGAGGTCTATTGCCTCCTTTTGTTCCTAGAGCCTTGGACCTTCCTCCATAGAACTCCTTCTCTTCGTTGGGAGCTCTGATCCGAGTGGTCCAAGTCCCTACCTTTGTCTTGGCTTCGTGTCTTTCTTTTGGCTTTAATTTGGCTCTTTCTCTGGAGTTTTTATAGATTCGCTTTATTTACTTGGTTTTGTTTCACACATGTAGGATCCGGTTGTTCTGAAGACCTCCTGGACCCAACATTTTCCACCGAAGAAGCTCAGTTCTACAGTGAAGGCAAGTCATAGACCTTTGATCATGTTGAACCCATTTTTGCAAAAGTATATTGTTTTGGTTATGAACATGCATGGCTAGTTTTAAAAAATGGTCTCGGGCTTAGTTAAATACCTATTTACCATTATGCCCCTTGTTAACTTGCAAAAGACATTTATCCTTGAATGACATAAATCCTTTATCACCTCAGGAAGGGTCCTCTGTTAGTTGGCTATCTTTGTATGCCAGCATGGGTGCATTTTATAGCCTAGCCTTGCTCTAAGTAGACGTTGGTCTCTCGGTCTCTTGACTCACTAATTCTTAAACTTGACTAATAAATTATGGAACCGTGGCAATGCCACTTCTGTTAAAATATGTGTGCCAAGACCAGGGTGGTCTTTTGGCCAGTTGAACCAAAAATGTTTTATGCTCGGGCAAGAAGGCAGAGAGTGAGTAGTGGGTGCTTTGCACATTGGGTCGTGGTTTGTCTTGCCTGAGCAGCCAACTAAGGACTTGACCTTGTACGCCACCGATCTGGGTCTTATTCTTGCAACCACAAGTCCATTATGGGGTGGTTCTGGCCAACTAATTAGTAAGGTCCTAGTGCGGTTCTGTCGTGGCTGTCGAATGGTGCAAGAGGGGGGCTAGCATGGCGAAACCTTAGCGAGCAGAACCAAGTCAGGACTGACCTTTGTAAAGGTCTTGTCACGTTCTCTAGATTGCTTACCAAAGTTAGTGAGCAGTGGCATCGACGGGTGCCAACCAAACTAGAGAACTCGTGTCTTGTGGGTAAAGTGCGTAACCTCAGCAGAGTGTAAAATCTATTCGAATAGCCGCGTCCTCGGTTATGGACATGCCCTGTTCTTTCACGCAAGGGGTAGACTTCTTCTCAAAATGTGGTCGTGGGTGTTCTCTGGTGTTCATGGTTGTGCTCTGTGTGACCCTTTGTGGTCTGGGTGTGGACAGGTTGTCCATGGGTTGCTTTTAAAGAACATGTTTACTTTTGTATTATCTCTTTCAACTTGTGCTTGCAATCTACTTACAGTATTTACAACCAATGCTGCTTTATGCAAACTAACTGTACAGATTTTCTTTGTCAAGCCTTGCATAATTGTTATTGCATTCATTTCCCTATAGCTTGCTGAGTACATTCAAAGTACTCATGGCTTTGTGCCCTCTGGTTAATCAGCAGCCGAAGACCTCCTAAGGTGCTCCGAGCACTATGTGGAGGAGTTCTTTGAAGACCTGGTAGACTAGGGGACGTCCTCCATTCGATAGCCCGTGGCTCATCGAATGGCTCTGCGATGCATTTCGTTTCCGCTGCAAAGTTCTCTTTTGTTGTTGGCCCTGCGTGGCACCTCTGTAAACAAGCTTGACCATAAGGTCTTTTGTTGAATTATTGTTAATTCGTCTGCCTCTTTTGTTTGTTGTTATGGATGTGATGACACTGATGTTGGGTCTGTGTGAGTTAGCAATCTGATCTTGGAACTAGCTCAAGGCACAGAGGCCAGGACGTCCAGGTGGTTCTAGGAGACCTTCGAGAGGTCTTGAGGATCTCCTGGGTGGTCCTAGATCCTGTAGGACCTCCTTGGGTCGGGTCCCGACAATCTATGAGCTCAAGATTTTAATTTTTGGATTTTTGGGTAGTAGTGATAGGTAATGCAATAGGTGGTGTTAATTTATATGTGTGTCAAAGAAAAATAATATTTATTAAACGGTTTAGGATCTTATGCATATATATATATATATATATATATATATATATATATATATATATATATATATATATATATATATATATATATATATATATATATATATATATATATATATAATTCTCTTTTGGGTTTTGTTACAAGCACGTGCACCCTACTATTATATATATAAACCACACACCTCTCTCCTAACCTTATTTCCCAACCCCACCCTCAGCGTCGTTGGCCCCCTCCCAACCCCACGGTTCCTCCCACCGCCTCGCCGGTGCACGCAAGGCCTACTGGCCAACTCCACCCCTAGGCGCTCGCACCGCACGACTCAACTGTCGGCGTCGGTGTCGCCTGCCACCACCGGATCCTCCACCACCTCCCATCGCCACTTTTCTCTCCTTGGAGCCTATCTTTGACCCGCCTGGCACTGCCACCCACCACCCCCTTCCGTCCCGCGGCCAAGGCAACGCCACCGCTGCCCACCGCAGGGCTTCCATCGCCCCTCCCTCCCTCTAGGCTCGGAGATACGGTGAACCCAAACCCTAGTCGGTGAATCATGACCCCTAACTCGTCACATTAGCAATTCCAAAATCCTAATTAGTAGGCATCTTGTGCTATTGTGACGAGGGGACACTTGACGTTTTAGGCTGGATCACAACAATTTGACATAAATTACATATGAAACAGTTCAATTTCCAATGGAATAAAAAAATTCACGTGTTTGAAATGGGATCGTAGTAAATTTGTCAACCCGACGACCGGCAAAAAGTTTTATGTTTGATAACGCCGCCATCCCCTGTAATAGTTCGGGTTCTTACAAATATAGCGCAATTTTGAAATGGTCCAAACTTACATGCATATGTCCTCACTAACTTAATTCGCTTTTTTTTTCAGGGAAAATCTTGCTCCGGACATGTGTGCCGTAGACCACCTTTATCTAGACCATTCATAGTTTCTGGGATATTGTTGTCCAGGCAGTTGATGCATTATTCCTCCCTTTCTTGAGCTCTACAATTTTCTTCTCTACCGTGCTATATATTGATCCTATCGATAGAAATCCTCTTTCGTTTTCTTGATTTGAAACATTAACACAGGGATTTCATAGGAATTTCGAATGAATTTTATTAAAAGAAATTCAATTCATATAGAAATCTGGCAAACTTCTCACGTTTCAAATGGGCTTTAGTATTGTAAATTCCTTCGAGTCAACCCCACACAGTCAGCTGAACTAACAAGTGCAAAATCTAACCGACCAAACACATCAAGGCTGCAGGGGCAACCTGTCTTGGCGTTTCAATTCAAGATGCTGCACGTCAATGCCATCCTTGTCCTTGAATGTGCGTGTATTGCACGCCACAGCATCCGTCATGGATTTTGACTTGGGTTGAGGAGCCCTACGAAAGGCGAGCACGCCTCCTCTGGATTGGCACGTCCCATCGTAACAACATGAAGCCTACAATGTTACCCGCGGTGAGAATCGAGAGAGGAAGAGAGAAGTGTGTTGGAAGTCAAGGAATTGGTAACATGAGGTTAGACCTCATGCTAGAATTCCTCTAAAAATTTGTAGGATTTTTTCTTATCATATGAAATTCCTTTTAAGCAATCCTACAAACCAAAGCGTGTTAAATTATAGAAAGACTATTCATCTTTCCTAGGAATTTGAGCTTTTAGTGAGCTAGTTGATGCATAAAACTAACCAAAACGTAACACATTTTCCATTCCTCTAACTATACAATTATTTTGGTAAAATCCACTCTTATTTTCCATTTTTACCATTTGAGATAAAATTATCGTTGGGTGCCTGGGTCCCAATCAAAGTTGCTCAAGTTTATATGGTGTTCCCCGAGTTTTTGGCTCATTTAGTCTTTTTTTTTTATGAAATAGCAAATGTAGTCCCTGCCCCACCCCTAGCGTATCCGAAATGACAAAAATAGCATGATGAGTTAGGCGGATGACACGTGTCCTTTCTGCGCCCGATCCAACGGTAGGATGACATGCACGTTCTCACCACGGGTAGGCACATTCCTACCATGGAATGGGAGCGCGACAGTGACCTCACAGTAGATGAGGAGTGCGGAATGTGGCTTCCGCGGATGGGGAGCAGTAGATGCTGTTGTGATGTCATTTTTGCAATTTAAATGCAGCGAAAGCTGCTTTTGCTATTACAAATAAAAAAATGCTAATTCGGTCAAAGACTCGTGTTCGCCAAACAAGGAGAGTCGTCATCTCACTTGCTGTTCCTCTTCTTCCACCACCAATATTCAAATCCGGATCCTCGGCCTTTGACGCGGGATACAATGATATGTGTCTAGAAAGGCAGAGAGCTTGTAGCATTTTATTGTAGATCACTGTAGCAAAATCATCGCGAAAAGAACTATAGAGCAAGTACTTTAGCAAAAATACACTTTTTTACTA
Organism: Ampelocalamus luodianensis; assembly: GCA_036346255.1. Taxonomy (NCBI): domain Eukaryota; kingdom Viridiplantae; phylum Streptophyta; class Magnoliopsida; order Poales; family Poaceae; genus Ampelocalamus; species Ampelocalamus luodianensis. The sequence goes on from JAYEVH010000333.1 coordinate 594,822, forward strand.
TTTTTTATTGTACTATAGCGATCAATCTCATTCGTCCAAAGTCGTAGAATTCAGTGCATGGATGTTGCATGATACATGTGTGTGGCTAATGTGAGTCAAGTTGCGAAGAATTTATACCCGGAATCGATTTTTTGGTCTATTGTTGTGCATGGACCCTTCGAGTCAACTATGGTCAACGATGAGAATGATCAAGATTAGGCTTGGAGAGCTGAGATCCAGAAAGATCAAAGATGTCGGGTGAAGTGGTTGGACTCAAGCATAGCGCAAGATGGATAAGAACGACCAAACGAAAAATTCGGTGCAACGGGTTGCATCAAGTGGCTTGAAGCCGGTGAAGTGCCAATGTGGTTCGGTGAGAGCCGGATGGGAGAGACTTGCCGACATGTGCAAAGCCATTGATAAACCTACGCGTGACGAAGCATAGAATTTCTTCACGATAATTGGACTCGGTCATAGAGAAGGATAGAGAATGGGTATTTTGGTGTCTTCGTCAAAATATCAGGTTGGTGACCTTAGAGAAACCACGGCGCATGACGGCGCAAAGGAGAGGCATTTTATGCTAAGAGAAGGAGAAGATCACGAAGAGACGGGTTCGAGAGACCTGGATAGTCATCTGCTTTGAGAAGCGCGCGTGAGTGTAGACCCGTTTGTGTGTGGGCTTAACGGGTGATCGTTAAGATTTTCTCTCTAGATCTAGCCTCCAGTAAGAGTTGGTGTAGGATTTGCACAGCCAAACCTTGGAAACTATAATTTGATATTTGGGGAAAGTGGAGAAAATAGAGGACGCTAGGGAACGAGAGAGATGTATTGCGAGATTGGGTGCTCTTGAGAGATACTTCTTTTATATAGTGGAGTAGCTGTAAACCTACAATCCCTCATATCAATCAAATCAAGTTGGTGCTAAGTTGAGTTCTCTCTTATTTTTGCTCTTTCTTTGATGATTTTAGGGTTCTTGTGATCTAGCGGTTTTGCCTTGATCTTTTGTTGTTATCTAGCTTGCTAGAACTTGTGCGATCTGATCTAAGGTCATCTTGGCCATTATTCATCCGCGAGCAAGCCTTAAGACTAAGTTTAGATCCCCTTTTTTTGCCTTCTTGCCCTCAATCGAGACATTCGTGGAATATTGGCTATGATAGTCTCGATATTCGATTTGTAATAGGTTTCTGACCTTATTGTTGATCTATGTCTGAAATCTCAGGTGTTTTGGATCACTAGGTCAAAAAGTTTGTTCGATTTGTGGATCTATCGTCGTGCTGATTTTCAGTCAGCGATTAGATCGGCGTAGTCAGACTGGGTTAGACTCGGCGGTTAGACCGGCAGTGACCAGTGAGGGTTGATTTTCAAAGTTTCAACTCAAGTCTTCTGTTGTGACTTTGAGAACTTGATTCTCGTAACTATTAGAGTGAAAAGATAGTTGAATACGTGAGGAGAAAAAATGTAGGCTCCAATTCACCAACTTCTCGTTGCTATTTCTGTCCTACAGGTGCCATGGCCGGCACGAACCAAGAAAACCGCGGAATTCATCTGCCTTTTCTTTTCCCAGCCGATCCGATCGAATTGATCAGAATGTGGATCGCACACCACGGCACGCAACATGCAAGCTTTGCTAAACTGACACCATGCGTATGGGTATTCTGCTGCACAATGCAGGGGTCGATCCGCCTGGGTACATACGCGCATGCACAGCGCTCTGTCTACAACGACGTACGGGCACACGCGCACGATCACCCCATGCATTGCGTTGCCTGCGTCGCGACCAATGCGATGTACCACATAGCGGATTCACGTTAAAGTTCCAATTTACTCTCTTCTTTCTTAATCGAATGGCGCGCAACTTCAGTGTAAGGAGCGGCAAGAAATGATGCATATCACTGCTACATAAGTAGAGCCTAGTGTATCCTCCTCGCAGGACCCGCATCGTAATAAAATGCAAATAAAAGAAAAACCTACATTGACCGCCGAGCCCTCCCATCCTTCGTTTCTCTCGTCCCCAATTTCTCCTCTCCACGCATCGCTGCCAGCCTTTCTCAATGTCTGACGACCACTCCTCAGGGCGGCTACCGGCGGATTTGTGGCGCGTTGAGACTAGCAGCGACCGAGCAGTGATGGCATCTGGAGGCGTCGGGCGTCGGCAGTGCACTCAAAAGGGAGAAAGCACAGGTGGCGACAACGGCGGTGTGGTCAGACTCTTGAGCAATGCTGGCAGCGGCTGGACAGCGTAGATCTGGTCATGGTTTCGCCGGAGTTGGGGAATAACGCCGCGGTGGGATTCCTAAACATCTACTATCTCTCTCTTTGGCAACATTGGAGATGCTCTTGGGGTACGTATGCCGTAGTGTCGCAAGTACCATGGCACAAAGGCTTCCCACTGACTCAGTGATTCCGTGGTCTCAAGTCTAAACCAGTGGAGTACAAGCGAACATACAAATGCTTCAGGGAAAGGTCGTGTACAGCCCGCATTCCATGCACGCTTAGGCCTCGTAATGTACCGAGGCCCAGCCCTAACCCTATCCTAGCCCAAACATTCAAGCACACGACCAAATACTATCCAAACCCACAAGATTATTTAGCAATTCACCCGAGCCCAGCCCACAAACCAGGAAAAACCCAATCCTATCCTGTCCCGTTTCAACTATACGGGCCAGCACAAAATTATTGAAGAGCTTAGACCCATGTGGGCTGTTGCACATGGTAGCCCATTGCATCAATCACTTTTCCTTTTCTCTTTCTTTTTTGTTCAAAGCCAACTTGCCCTCGAAGCCAACTTGCCCGTTGTGTTCGGCCTTTGGCCCTTACAGCCACACGAGAGACAAGCCTGTATCGTCCACATGCGCCTTCGAGTCGAGAAGGGTTTCTTCACCTCGATGAACTTGGCGCGCCACGTTCGTGTTTCGCCATAGGTTATCGCCGTCGCGAGTTGGAGCCTTGGTGCTCCCCGACGGCCGGTTCTCATTGCCGCTGCGTCCATTTGGGTCCCAGACGCCATTCAACACTAAGCGCATCGCGCCTCGGCGTCATTGATTTTGTCTCTAGCCTTCTCGTTGTGCCAGACTCTACTCCTTCCGGTGAGCCCCTCCATCTTTGTTGCGTTCTCGCCTCTCCCTTCTCCACTTCACGTTGGCCCTCCTTGTTTTCGATGGGTTAGCCCGCATGCCAAATCCTTTCTCAACCAAGTCTAGGGGTGGATCTATATTGGGCTAACAGGTGTCACGGGACACCAGGTCAACTTCATTTTTTTTCACTAATACAACCCATATAAACAATAGTGTGACCCCGGTGCCGAAAGCCTAGTGACACCGGTGCAAGCGGCACGCGTTGCACACTTGCACCCCCAATTGGCCAACCGAACAAACCAATGCACGACTTGGACAGCACGTGGCTCAAGTGGCAGGCCAAGCCAACAACATCAGGCAAGGCACTGTGCCTCAAAAAAAAAAGATCAGTTGACTTGTTAAAAGACTTTTATTACTAGTGGAAGTGAAAAAAACCCTAGTCCAACCTAATCCATAGAGTTTTATTTTGGGCTTAGCATTAGGCTTGCTGGCTGGTAGGTATATATGCTAGTATGTCCCTAGCCTAGTATGCATTTTATCTAATTTTTGTTGTTATCTGGCAGTGTGTATCGTGCCTTGAAACGGCCCGCATTTTTAAGCATGTCTTAGGTAGCAATTAGGTGAATAATTATCACTAATTAAGTAATTAAACAAAGCACTAATTAAAAGAATATTAGTGCCCATGGCATTCCACGACAACTGGTGTGAACAGTGAATAGGAAGAGGATAAGAAGAGAGAGCAATAACAGAAGCACTTCCGCATCCTCGTTACCCCGTTGTCTGCACCTTCCCCATTCTCTGTTCCCATCGACTCCTTGCACACCACAGTCGAACTAAGCAAACACAAAACAAAATCCAAAACACCTTCTCGATCCAATCTCCATCCATCAAGCTAGCCATTTCAAGCCTTGGGAAGGGGAAAGGAAGCAGAGAAGGGAAGCTCGAGCGGCGCGGGAGCGGCACCAGGGCGCAACCAGTGGCGAGACGGCGCGCTGGAGTGGCGTTGGCTGGAGGTGGCGCGCGAGAGCAGCACCAAGGCGAGGCCGGTGGCGAGGCGGCGCGCTGGGTACGGCTGGCGGGAGGTGGAGAAGAAAAGAAGAGAGAGAGAGGAAGAAAGAATGGGGAAAAGAAGGAAGAGGAGGAAAGAAGGAAGAAAGATGATACTGTCGATAGGGGAAGGAAAAAAGGGGAGAAAAAGGAAAGAGAGGAAAGAAAGGAAAAGGAGAAAAAAGGAGGAAAACAAGGAAAAAGGCCATAAAGGAGAAAAAAAGATGGAGGCGTAGATCCGGCGGTGACGTTGGCGGTTGCAGACGAGTGACCGAGAAGATGACGTCCGGTGGAGTTTCGCACGCCGAGTGTTTGCGGAAACGAGAAGAGTATCCGAAAATAGCAACCTACATCAAACTAAACCTTGCGCACTCAGGCAAGCCGTCCTTGATCATTTCGGTAGTCGTATTTCCATACAAATTATTTCCACCTGCGATAAATATTATCTACCTGTATAAATTATTTTATAATAAAATAAGTTGTGTGGGCGTTGATTGCGATACGTATGTCCAGTGGCCAGTTGATGGAGCAGTTGGCCACGAAAGAGTAGTAGGTGGATAGAGGGTGCCCTGGTTGGGTCCGATGGTGAGTGCAAGGCCCTCTACATACGGATAATATTTAAGGACGAAACTACTCTCACTCGCGTTAGTGAGCTGTAATACCCATGTCGACCACGGACCCGTTAAGATGGGCTGGGCTTAGTATCCCTGTCAAGTAACAATCCTCCACACGGGAATGCACTATTGTATTTTTCTTTCTTGTTTTAGCGCGGAGGGATTGCGGCCTAGGGAGTTGGGTGCTACATATCGTCCAGTAGAGCTATATTGCCTTTGGTGGAGTAGCGGTGCTACCCAACTACAATAGTTTGGGGAAACCCACCTAGGCGGAGGTATTAGGTACGAACATCGAGAAAAGCTCTGGACTCTGACCTAGCACCGCGTTAAAAGAAACACGGAAGTCTGAAGGTATTTGCGGTCATGGGTTACCATGAGTAAAACGATGCAACATCTGCAGAGTTAAAATGTGATCACGCTTGTCTCTGGATTGGAGTCTCACGGTAGCCTTTTAGGGCTCGAACCCACAATTCAGTGGTGGTAGATTTTTAAATTGAACTTATTTTTTCTCACATAAAATTATATTTTTTTTTAACTATTGTGATTCTAGGTAGGGACTAAAGATGGATGGGGTTAATTATCTATAGCATCAACTTTGCTTATTAAGTGCTTGTTGAGTACAATCGTACTCACCCTTGCTATTAATCCCATTGTTTAGAAACAACGAACCGGATACATTAAAGCAATGTTAAATGGCAAACTACGGTGGGGCTATTACTTGGAGGACTCCGTACCACTTCATTCATGCCAAAATCCTAGCCTTAAGGCTGACAGGTGCGAATTGAAGATAGTTTTAACTATTTCTCTGCTACAACACTATGATTAGAGTCATTACTCAAGAAAGCGTGGCTTTGTTGGGTAATAATCTTTAAGCCGGTGTCGTCACCAAAGGTGTGATGCCTATTGTAAGCTGGAGTCTCCAGCAATAACCAGTTTTTTTTTTGTTTCTTTTGCCTCTATTATCCTTCGATTATTCGACGGTTCAACTTAGACCGCACGAGACAATGAGGTTGCCGCCCGCCAACCGATCGACCTCGCTGGAGAGGTTTGTTGGTGGTGTCCTGCCGCCTAGTCAGGTCTCCCTCACCATGGACTAAATTTGTGAGCTAGGGTTTAAATTTGATGCTCGTTGGTCTTTTTTTTGGGTCAAACAGTAGGCTTAGGGACTTAGAGTTTCAATTATGGTTGACGAATAATAAATAATATTAGTGGGTCTCTTAATTTTGGTAAGCACTTTGTTTGCTATTTTTTAATCATCATTCGTTATCATTTTGGACATGCACTTATGTTAAATTGTTGAGAAAAATTACACACGGTAACTATTTAGTACATTGTTGCTTAATAATTCGGTGTATCTTGCTATATATGGTAACACCTGATTATTTTTATTCTAAATCCACCCCTGACCCAGTCTATCGACCCAAATCCGACCCTGGCCCAGTTTATCGACCCAAATCCAACCCATTTCATCGCAAAGCCCGGCCCGACCCTATCATTTGTAAGCACAGCCCATTTCATAGCGGCCCAATGCCAGCCCTTTAAGCCCGGACAAGCTCGGCCCACTACCAGGCCTATGCACGCTTCATCTGGTACGTCATGTTGCTTCGACTCAGTTTCCTTACCCGACATGGTCATAGATTTCATTGGAAAACCACAGTTAACCAGTTGTTGACCTCGACCACAACACGTACTAGTATAGTACCAAATTGAGCCTTTTTAAGTACAATTAGTCCTTCGTTTAGCGCCAAGCAACAGATCTCGAGATCAAACCTCTCATTAATACCGAGACCGCCCCTAGATGTGACCGAGCGAGGCGAGTTGCACGACTGACATTGTTCATGCACGTGCAGCAATTCGGGAAAAAAACATATGATGAGGTCAAACTTAACTGCAGATCAACTGGACGATGATCATCGAAATAGTTGACTGTGACTTCCGCATTGGCATTGACTTTACTGTCTTTGCATAGTAGTGTACTAGACCATCTTCAATGTGTTGTTTTAGCCGGTTCAAAGAAGCAGAGAGAAGATGTTGAATCAATTCAATATATTGGAGGGGTCGATTCTAACAAAAAAAAATTCCTAAAACATGACTCTACATAGGAGTCGATTCAAAATATTAAACAACTCATATGAGCCCAGTTATAAGAGAGAGAGTGCGGTTGAGAGAGGATATTATTTTTTTGTGGTTTTTTAATGTAATGTGGGTGTCAGTTATTAGTAGGAATTGGATCAATACATTAGAGAAAAACAAGCTCAACTCCTTAAATGCTTACGTGACATCTCTTTGAATCGACGTCGATTCAATACACTAAAGATGTTCTTAGCAAATATGGTGAGTCACCGCGTAGTTGCCCAGCCAGCCAGTGGCGAATCCAGAACAAAAATGACCGGAGATCCCTGAGGTAAGATGGGCCACGTTCGGCTGGGCTGTGGCTTAGGGTGTCTTCTCATATTGGGCTAAGGGTGTCCACACTACATATACATGATTATATCCAAAGAAAATTGATTTTTGGACCCGGTGTCCTACGCACCCTGCTAGGTTACTGTGATTTTCGAAAGTGTCTCCATTAAAGAATTAATAGATGCCCCTTTGGACAGAGGCACAGTGCCAATGTAGGCCATCAGGTTTCACATACTTTTATCTCCATAAATCTAGTGGTACATATATACCATTTACATGTGATCGGACGATATAAGTAATATCTGCATTTTAGTGGTTAAAGTTAGCGACTGCATAGATTGTAAAATGGCAATTTTTTGTATGAATGGGCGGAATATACTAGCTATTCAACCCCACCCCCACCCCACACACATCTAAAAGTCATGCGTCGTACCCTATTCTCTTTTACTTGTCATTTTGGGTATTAGCACACGGTGTAAACGTTTAGCTGATACTTTTTCTAATCATATTGTAGTAAAAATTATTAAACATATAATAATATCAAAGAACTTTTGATGGCAAGTATACTAACTTTATTTCCATATTTCTACGTATGGGCATGTTTATTTCCAAGGTGACTTGAGCTTTACTAAGTCACATTTTTCAACCAGAGGACAATCTAGAATCAGCCACACACATCTCAAAGCTAATTCAAAGGCTATGATAATCGACTTAAGAGTTGAAAAAATCAGGCAACATACAAATAAAAAACACATTATGTATATTAGTAATTAAAGTTTTAAGATATGTTAATTGCGTGTATTCTATGACCACATCTACGTGAGAACGGAGGGAGTAACTAGTAAGTCACAAGTCAATTGCACCTAGCTTGCACGTTACACATATAAGGAGGGCATACTGCACAGGCCAAGCAGGTCATCAGCAGCATTGCAGCTCGCTCCAGTACAATAAGCAAATCAAGATCGATGGCCATGTCCAGAAACTTAGCCCTAGTGCTCACCATCTCGAGTTTTTTGTGTTTCATTGCTTTCACCACCCCTTCGTTAGCTTCTTCCTCTGATGATTTTCTCCAATGCCTCTCGGACAAGATACCGAGCGAGCTCTTGTACCCACAGAGCTCGAGCAGCTTCATGTCGGAGCTGGCGTCCTCCGTCCAGAACCCAAAGTTTCTGACGAACACCACGGTGCGGCCGGTGTGCATCGTCACGGCGTCCGACGTTTCCCACGTGCAGGACACCGTGCGCTGCGGCCGCCGCCACGGCGTGCGCCTCCGCATGCGCAGCGGCGGGCACGACTACGAGGGCCTGTCGTACCGGTCCGTGCGCGCCGAGGTGTTCGCCGTGCTCGACCTCGCCAGGCTCCGCGCCGTGCGCGTCCACCCAGGCGAGGCAACCGCGTGGGTGGACTCCGGCGCGACGCTCGGTGAGCTCTACTACGCCATCGGGACGGGCGACCAGGCGTTCGCGTTCCCTGGCGGCGCGTGCTCGACGGTCGGCGTCGCCGGGTTCCTGAGCGGCGGCGGCATCGGGCTGATGATGCGCAAGTACGGTATCGGGGCGGACAACGTCCTTGACGCCAGGATCGTCAACGCCGACGGCGACCTCCTCGACAGGGCCGCCATGGGGGAGGACCTCTTCTGGGCCATCCGGGGCGGTGGCGGCGAGAGCTTCGGCGTCGTGGTGTCGTGGCGGCTGAAGCTCTCCATGGTCCCACCGACGGTAACGGTGTTCAAAATCGCCAAGACCGTCGACGAGGGCGCCGCCGACCTCCTCGCCAAGTGGGAGACTCTCATTCTCGAGCCGTTCCTCCCGGACCTCACCATCCGCGTCGTCACGCAGGGCAGACAGGCGATTTTCCAGTCCCTCTTCCTCGGCGACTGTTCGCGCCTCGTCTACACGATGGGCGCCGTCTTCCCGGAGCTCGGCATGACGGCGGCCGACTGCCGGGAGATGAGCTGGCTGCGCGCCATGGCGTTCATCAGCCTCGGCAGCGCCGACGCGCCCGTGGAGGCGATCCTGAACCGGACGAACAACCTGGGCACCTACGTCAAGAACAAGTCCGACTACGTGCGCCGCGCCATCGGCAAGGCTGGGTGGAGAGCATCTTCCGGGAGTGGCTCACCCGGAACGGTGCCGGGCTCATGATCCTGGAGCCGCACGGCGGGGTGGTCGGCAGCGTCGTCCAGGACTCCGTCACGCCGTACCCACACCGCCGCGGCGTGCTTTACAACATCCAGTACGTGGTGTTCTGGTGGGGCGCCGCCGACGGCGACGCGGCGGCGGCGGCGACCGGGTGGCTCAACGGCCTGTACGGGTTGATGGAGCAGTTCGTGAGCAGCAACCCGGCCGAGGGAGGCCTTCGCCAACTACCGCGACCTGGACATCGGCGAGAACGTGGTCGGCGGCGACGGCGTGACGTCGTACGAGAGCGGGAAGGTCTGGGGCGACAAGTACTTCATGGGGAACTTCCAGCGGCTGGCAGCCGTGAAGGGGCGGGTGGATCCCGGCGACTACTTCAGGAACGAGCAGAGCATCCCGCCGCTTCTCCAACGCTACTAACGCATTTAGCCGAGTGTGACGAGCGCGCGTGCATGCATGCATGCATGCGTGCATTGGTTGACGTCTCGTTGACATTGTGTCGTCTCTAGCAAGGAATAAAGATTGGGAATTGCTAAATGGTACTTGAGTGTTTTTTTGTTTGTGAGTACTCAAGTTTTTTATCCATGTTATGTTTGGTGATTTCTCTCTAGACAATGTGATAAGTGAGTAATCAATTTGTTTAGGGATGTTGAGAGCTGCAACATAAATGAATATGTATATTTTTTTTGTAGTTTTTGTTGTGTTTTTTATAGTTTATTTTGTTCCTCTTTTTTACATAAAATCACACCATTTTTTACATAATTTAATTTATGTAAAACTAGTATATAACTTATGTAAAAATTCAGTGTCTAAAAAATAGAGTACTCCCAGATAAAATAGTACTCAGATGAGGGGAAAAGAGGCAAAGTAATCTAATCCATTGAATCTAGATCTGAGAGTTCAAAATTTGAGTACTATTTAGGAATAAAGCACTCAAGTACTCCCTAGACACCTCCATAAAGATTTGCATGTTAAATTTTGAAATAGTGAACTTGTTGGTCTGGCCGGCTGCCCTCAGAAAGACGCCAATCTATCTATCTATACATCTATATCTATCTATCTATCATTCTATTCTATTCTATACATCTACTAATTGAAGGCTCTTCTAGAAGCCCTATATTAATACTAGGAGGTAAAAATTGTATAAATTCTCACATTAATCGAAGAAAAAGAAAAAAAAGCTAAAAATTCTCACATTAATCAAAGAAAAAGAGGAAATCCTAACCATCCAATTTATCATGTGGTACAACACACGGCTTGGATTTTTTTAGTCGACAATCTGCATGGATTCCGATTCAAGCTTTTAGAAGACAAACACGGAGAAAAAGCCTGCATGGACTCCTATTCAAGCTTTTAGAAGACCAACACGGACTCAGAAAAATAAGCAGAACCCAGGCTGGAGAGCCAGAGAGAGAAAACCCTGTATATGACATAAAAGGCCATGCCTTTAATGCTTATGGCTTGATCAAGACACAATTGAACACCAACTGTGGCCCAATCGGATGTACACGTTACATGGCTACTAAAGCCAACATGGACTCAGAAAAATAATGATGCCATAGCCGAACACAAGCTGGAGAGCCTATTCAATTTGATTACCGAGAGGAAACTTCAATATTATATAAACAGCCTACACTTGCTGTTCTGCTGGTCTCAATCGATTGCTGCTCTGTTGGTCTTCAATCGACCGCCAACCTCAGTGTCGATAAAGCCCTTCTCAGCTAAAAAAGGATAATCTTATCAATTTTGCATATCTACATTGTTTTGCATAAATATTTTTGTCTTCTTGAATTGTTGCAATTTTAACATACATACATACCTTTGCTATTGCACCAAATATTTGCAGACATACAAAATCCTGTCTATTTAGCACTTGCTCATTACATTTGGTCTCCAATCTTATCATTGTTTTGTTGGTCTTCAATCGATTACCAACCTTAGGTATCCATAAAGCCCTTCTCTGCTAAAAAAAAAGATAATCTTATCAGTTTTGCATATCTACATTGTTTTGCATAAATCTTTTTGTCTTCTTGAATTCTTGCAATTTTAACATACATGCATACCTTTGCTATTGTACCAAATATTTGCAGCATACAAAATTGCAATGGCATGCAATACCATCAGTGAGATCGATGTAGGAAAGGAATTATTGAAAATCAAGGCAAGGGTAGCAAGACATTGGGATGCAGTCATAATTAGTACCGGTGAACTTATCAGTCTTGACATGATCCTTATAGATGAAGAGGTTCGTTAATCATTCTTTTACTATAATTACCACTTTTACGGTTAAATAACAAATTTTTAAACAAATGCAGGGCACCAAGATGCATGGGGTTATCAACAAGCACTATGTTAAAAAATTCAGATCATTGATTCAAGAAGGAAACATCACTACTACAGAAACCTCATCCGAGCGATCGGAACCATCATCACGAGCGGTTTTGAAGTATGCGTATTTTTATATGCTGTGATAACGGTGTATCACGAGCGGCTCAAAGCCATCGTGATATGTCGCTATCACGAGCGATTCTATTACCAACCGTGCAGGATATTACGTATATCATAGACGGTTCTATATACCAACCGTGCAGGATATGCACGATATCACAGACGGTTAGTAAATAGAACCGTCTGTGATATCAGGTATATCCCAGATGGTTGGTAAATAGAACCGTCTGGGACAGCCGACATATCATAGATGGTTCTATTTACCAACCGTCTGAGATATGCCTGATATCACAGACGGTTCTATTTACTAACCGTCTGTGATATCAGACATATCCCGAACGATTGGTATATAGAATAAATGCGTGATATACGTAATATCGAGCGGTTTGTAAATAGAACCAAATGCGTGATATCGTAATATCCCAGATGGTTAGTTAATAGAACCGTTTGTGATATACGTCATATCACAGATGGTTAGCAAATAGAACCGTCTGTGATAGTTCTGTATACCTAACTAATTTTTTTTTGCTTTTTGGCTAGCCTCAGGGATTGCTAGCCATGCCCTCTGTAAACAAGCAGGCAGATAAATCAATCGTTGACAACTTACAAATTATACATCACAGATGAATCAAAGTGATCATTTACAATATGTATCAAGTATTGTCGCTAGAGTTACAATTGAATTACAACTACTCAAAGTGAAGGTCGTTCAGGTATCGACGGAGTAGTGAAACTCTCGGTCGGCGTTAATGATCTCTGTCTTGATGAAGCCGTAGAGCCTCCCTCGAACCTCCAAGATCTCTCTCGTAATGAGCGTATCTAAATGTATGTTCAAACCCTATCGCTAGCAAGAGTAAAGTAGTAAGCATATATATTTAAATTTATAATTAGAAAATAATTGTTGCAAGATTGACCAACCTTGGGATCCTTCAACTTAGCACTCATGAGTTGCTGCATATGATGGCGAACGTAGAATGCGCAATCTTCTTGCAAAAATAGAATTACATATATAGGTATAGTCAGTTCGAGACGCATTATTACGAAGTATGATATAGGATTATTGTGTTGTAGTGCGTACCGAAAATCGCATCCTATGTTGCAGTGTGGCGCTCGATCCCCTGTATGCCCCTCCCTCGGCAAAATAGGCGATGAATGACCTACATGTTTCCAAAAAGTTAACATTGGCCATTTCAAATGAAGGAAGACTACAATAGAGTTATGTATGGAGGAAATGAGCATACCTGTCAAGTATTTCTTGCACAAGGGTGAAGTCGTGTGTTACCTTGAGTAGGGAATCAAGGTATATTACCTTGTTCCTTCTTGGTATAATGACTAAAAGGATTCAGTGGTTCCTACTCATATATGTCGCTATAGTCATTAAACCTATGTTTGTGCTGTGTATAAAGTACAAATAAAATTCGTATAGCAAGTAGTGAACACGTACTTCTGGTTGTAGGGCACCATTATGTAGTCCTTGTCGTCTTGAACAAGCAATGTTGTCGTTATGTATTTCACGACGTATGATGCGTCTGCCAAGATGGTTTGCTTAGAGACCACGTGTGGGTCGAGGAAACCTATCGGTTCTTTCAATTGTCGGCATTTTTCATCATGTATCTATACATAAGCAATGAGTCGTTATATTAATCGGTATTACGTGAATGTAGAACTTGATTGTACACACTTACAGTGTCTATCATCGTAGAAGTGAGGCATCGAGGGTTTTGAGGTTGAATAGGTCGAATAAGTCGTCGAAGCTCATGACGAAGGGGGCCGGCTCATAGAGGAAATGTTCCTTCGTGTATCTGATGGTGATTCCACTAGCGCACCCTTTCTCTTTGGTCTTCTGCATGTACCAGGCATACAAACCCTGACAACTTAATCCAGCATAGGCTAATACTGTGGTGGTCACCAACGGACTTCCGAAGGAGTATTTCTTAGGGTTGGGAGGCGCCTTAATGTTCTTCGATTTCAATTTGTCTAGAACGACTTGGTCGCTATGTGTCTTCCTATGAGGCGAATCGGGAACCGTCGACGATATACTTTCTTGTTCCTTGGCGTCTTCTCCACGAGGAACCGATGAGGCGGGCTTCGAGCGAAGGTTGAGGTGGAGTCATCGAGGTCTGTTGGAGAGGCATGGTGCGTGTCGAGATGGTTGGCGAGTCATCGAGGTGCTATTAGAGGCCTTCTAAATCGAAGGTTAAGCGACCTGCGGTCGGTGATGTCCTTCTTAGGCCATTGGATAAAACTGTACTCGGCATCCCCTAGTGTTTTGATGTCTTCGTTTGGACAAATCTCCAGCGGGACGACCCTAAAATTGTCATGTACCATGTCTACCTAGACCCTGGTGTAACCCTGCGTCACCTGGGAACCGTACTACACTATCCCTTCCTAGCATGGATACGCCACCTGTCCCCCGCCCAGTCTCAATAGACATGGGCCCAACCATCCTCACTTGGAGCGTGCAGGGCATTGGCTCCTACAAAACGATACACAATTAACTAAGACGTCCTATAGGTCTATCTTTAGAGCATTCTAAAGATGTACATTACCTTGATGTCATCGATAGATAATTGGACGTCATGTTCAAAATTTTGCGTGGACGCGACGCTACTCTTATGTTGAGAAGGGCTGGCTCCCAAAATAACGAGAGCAACTTGCGACTGGTTGAGGAGTAGGAGTTGATTCACTTGGTCCTCCAATCTTGCTATCTTTTCTTGAAATTTTGCAGTAAACACCTGTTCCAACACTGTGTCGTACTTGCCCTTGGATCTCTTCCTACTCCTATCGTGCGATGGTCGTCTGCGAATCCATCCCTCGATTCGTAAACCCCTTTGCCTCGCGTGCGAACCGGGTGCACCTTGTTTCCTAGGGCCATAGATAGTGTATCCTTCTCCCTGTTTGCTTGGAAGGAGCCTTCGGAATATGCAAAAGTCAATTCATACTGCAAGAGATTATCATATTACTGTAGACACTATGAAGTTATGGACTTATTAACAACTATATAGTTCGACATATTTACCACACATTAGGCCACATCCTGATCCGTCGGGTTTGTGAAAGAGAATCCATCTGAAGACGTGGCTGATGCCCTCGCTCTTAACTAGGGTCGAGCGCGCTCGTCTGTGATCTCAGCAAATGGCCCTATTCCGTTCTCGTCCTCCGCCACCCATTGCGCGGTTTTACCCGCGTACCCAATGGTGCTGAGTCTATGGGGGTGAGTGTTTCTTGTCTGGAGTGTCTTGTGCGCCGCACTTTGCTCCTGAAATTCGGCTATCGTCTTCATTTGTACAAAAGCGTCCCATATATCCCGTGACAAGAATTTATACTACGTGAAGGGAGTCCGACCCGTGTTCACGTATCTTCATGACAAGCGTGCTCTTGAAGGTCCTCCACGCCTTTCCCATCGCGAGCAACGCCTGCTGTTGCATGCGTGCAGTCCCTGCACGGGAAAGTAAACGATTCTGAAATTTATGTCCACAACTCGCCTCTTCGATCTTTAGACAGAGTGTCCCAGCTTAGTGTGGTGATGGGGACTCGTTCCCTTCCAAGTATCCTGCAGATGGTCCAGAATCTCGCCGCTGCTTTCGGGGGACTCACAGGGATCCCAATGTCATTAACCTCTATGACGGTCATTCGGTCAGTAGGAATTTTGATTTTCCTTTGTCATCTAGCATCGTACCACTTTCCTTGGAGATCCGAAGCATTCGGCAGCGTCGATATGGCGAAGACCGTGTGGGCGCCATCTAAACACTTGCTATCTATACATATGAAGTTTCACTAAGTCATTTAAGATGAATAAAATACTGAGCATATACCACATGTAAATTAAAGATTTCACCCTAAATGACCAAATCATAATCAACTGAACTGTTGTAAGAAATGCGGTTTTAGTAAATAATCAAAATTAATTCCGGCATAATCATAAGACATTAAAGCATTAATCCACCAGCATTTAAATGACAAATGAACATATGTAAATGTGAATCCTCCAAGCTCTCAAACTGAAACTTCTAAGTCTATCAACTTACAGAACGTCAAAGCAATAATAGCTCAACCAATCAAATCTCCTGATTATGGTATAGCTGAATCAAATATAAATAAAAGACATCAGTAAGCAACACATATAGAGCTCAAATCTGAATATGCTATCACACCAATTTCATTTTATGACAATTATTATCACATAGCAGTTTGAACAGATCCCTCAAAAGTCACTTTGCAATATATCTCCCAGTACTAACAAATCAATTTCAGAATTGAACTAGTACAACATATATATACTCAAAGTGATACACAATAAATGAATCTGAGAGATACTCACGAGATGATGGTACTCCAAACTAATCAAATATAATGCGAGTTCTTTAATGGAACCGTTTGTGATAGCGACGTTCGGACACGGTGTTTGGCGGCCCGATCAAGATCTAACGGTCCATAATCGTTATGCGTACGATGGTCGAACGTTTACGCTTGATCGGGCGGTTGATTTAAAATCGGACGCTTTGGGCGCGTGAGTACATTGAGTGCGAGCGTGCGCCCGTGTGGATCGTGCAATCTATATCGGACGGTCTGAATGCCTCTAGTTGATCTAAGTCTAATTAGGGTTGGTGAGATTTAAAACTTAAGCGCCACTTTGACCTAGGTCTTATAAATAGAAATAATTTTTCTAAAATCTTAAAATAATTCATAGGGCTTCCTGGGAAGGTCTAGTATTCATAAAAATACTTAAACCTTACTTTTCATGATTTAATTGGTAAAGTTTATATTCAAACCTAGAATAGATCATTATATTAAGTTCAAATTTTCTGCAGGTGAAATATAGTTCCAAAAATTTGGTAAAAATTATATTAATTCATGATAATTATTCTAGGATTTGAATAAATTGGTTCCAGATGATGATCATAAGTTTTTATTTCTGTTTTCATTTAGGGAGTTGCTTTAGGTTAAGTTTTAATCTTGTGATAAATCATTGATGGTGCAGAACAACATGGCGCGTAAAGAGAAGTTTTCTCGTTTGGAAGTCTGTGATAAATACAAATTGAAAATGCAGAACATTTGACACATTCTGATATAGATAAATTCAAATTCACACATACATAAAACCGCTAATTTTACGATAAGTAGTCTAACACCTTTGTAAAGAATTTAGCATACTCATGCCTAATCCTGCAGTCATCGCTGCAGAAGACGGCGTAGTTGTCCCATCCTTCTTTGCCGCAGCCGGTACTCGTGCACCGATGGCCGTCCTCAAGCAGCGCCCACACCACCAACGACCCAATCTTGTTCCACGCCGTCGCCTGGACCATGTGCGCGACGAGCCTCTGGATTCGCTTGCACTCCCGGTTGGTCCTCTTGGCTACCTCACACTGCCGCCGGCGGCTCATCATAACTTTGCACGATGTAGTGCCGCAGCGTCGCGCATCTCGCTGGCGTGTAGAGAGAGGCGAGGCGTGAGGCTGCGCGCCTTGTGGCCGCAAGCGGTCGCCGTTCTAGGAACACGAGGCATGTTGCATGTCTTGGGCGCGAAGACAAAGGCAAGGCCGGCGATGAAGCGAGCCTCGGTCGGCTGGCACCGGCTAGGTGGTGGGCGGCGGTGAGTGGCGCTTCGTTATCCTGCCACTTCATCATCTCCTCCGCTCGGCACCACGCTCTTCCCACGCGGCTTGCTTGCATGCTTTGTACATGGCCTTGCAACTAAAATTCAAGGCAGCAGAATCTTAATACAAGAATTAATTCCATAAGATAAAATATCAATTATAAAAATCATCGATCATACGTGGCTCGTGGTGTAGAGGTCGACCATGGTGAGAGAGCTCGCGACCACGAGGTGGCGATGTGGACGACGACATCGTCAGGAAGAGAGGCGATCGCTGACCTCCTTGCCAGTTTGGCCCTCGCCGTCATGCTCCGCGTGCTCACCATATGTGTATTATACGTAGATCAATACGATATGTGTTCTCACCTTGGCACGCGATGATATCATTCTTATAAAACGTCGAAGAGACACATCGTACATAACGTCGGTGCGCAAGACGAAGAGACGACCCATCGATCGCTCGTCGGCGTAGGAGACGAAGAGACGCATGGCGCGGGAGTCGAAACATCACAAACGGTTCATATAAAACCCGTCTGTGAAGTGCAATTATCATAGAGCGATTACGTATTAATAACCGTCTAGGATGTATCACGAGCGGTTGTTTGTTCAAAACCGTGCGTGATAGTTCTAAATATCACGACGGTTATTTTTATGAAGCATGCGTGATACTTCCAGACGGTTCTTAATATGAACAGTTTGTGATAACTCGTATCACTGACGGTTCCCTTTGGAACCGTTTTGTGATAGGTACAACACAGACGGTTCCAAGAGAACCGTCTATGATGAGGCGTCTAGTATGACTTATTTTGTAGTAGTGTGCATCTACATAATAACAAATGTCAAAGTAACATCAACAGCAAAATTCCGACCAGTGGACAATGACAAGGTACTTGACTTTTTACCAACCACAACTTTAGAGAAGATTGAAGATACAGAAGACATTCCAAGGCATGGTTTCAAATTTTCAGACATTGATATGCTCTCCAAAATAATAGGTGACATGGTTTATCTCTTAGGTATGATATTAATGAAATCAAGGTTTTAACTTAAATTTATTATAAATTATTAATACCAATTAACTTTTACGGTCAACAGATGTTATAGGAGTTGCAACATACATAGGACCAATTGAAGAAACTCGAACAAATTTTGGAGTTTTCAACATTCGTGACATTGTGGTACTAATTGAGTAAGTTCAAACAATTTCCACTTGACTAACTACAGTAAGATATTGAAATCTTTAATCTCCGCTACTACCTAAGTGTGTTTCTTTTATGTTCTAAAACTATTTTTGCTTCTTTGTTGGCAGTTATGAAGAAGTAAAAGTTAGATTATGGGATGTCAAAGCAGAACAAATTGATGTCAGTGCAACAGCTAAAACCATTGTAGTCACATCTACAATAGTAAAGAAATTTGGTAGTAAGTTTTTACATAAAATTAATAAATCATTCATGTGATGAGTGTACACAAAATGTGCATGTTATTCTTCATGTACAGGTTATTCTCTATCATCAAGCAATGCAACACGAGTTTATTTAAATTTACCCATTCCCGAGACTATGGAAGTATAGAATAGGTAAGACAAACTCCGTTGTTAATATTTTCGTTTTATTACATGTCGTGTGACCTAACATGCTTCATATTTATTTGCATGTGAATAGGAACTATTCACGTGAAAATACTATTAAATAAATAGGTAACAAGGATCATCTGAAAGGGACATTTGAACAGCAAATGGAGTACAATAAGGAAACACTACAAGAATTAAATGAGATTTTAAATGACTCTTCAAATAAGGTATGGAATGATATTCTTTTAGCACTTTTCTATTACAAGTAAATACATATGCGTGTTCTTCAATCTATAGGCAAGGATATTTACTGTGGAAACAACAATTAATGTGATCAACACACGATATGGCTGGTACTACTTCTCATGTAATGATGACAATTGCAAAAACAACTTGAAAGAAGGGTGATCACTACTATTGTGGCAAGTGCGACAAGAAAGCCAAACCTACACTATGGTAGATAGTTCTTACGAAGCTATCTTCATATTACGCAATATTTAAGGGAAAGTTATTTTTAAAACACAATCTACATGATTTGCAGATATAAAATCAAGCTTGAAATAAGTGATTCAAGCTGCAACTCTACATGATTTGCGGATATAAAATCAAGCTTGAAATAAGTGATTCAAGCTGCAAGCGCAACTTGTGTACTTTTGAAAAGGAAGCTCAAAAGCTAATAAGTGAATCGGTAAGTTTCATGGTCGAATCAATAAATCATGATACTAAGGAGGTCCCAAAACCAGTCAAAAGATTTGTGGATAGGCGCTAACTTTTGATTTAGATTGACTGATTACAATATCAAAAGTTGCAAGCCGGACTACATTGTTTCTAGACTATTTATTACGGTTGCAAAAACAGTTCAATAATCAAGATTAAAAAGGATGAAGAGGTATTTTTTTTCTTATCAATTCACTTACCTTATTGGATATATAACAAAAAAAACTTTTGTTAAATTTTGTTAGATCAAAATGAGAAACTTTCACATTAACATGATAGATCTTTGATGTTACTGTAGAATACTTTAAATAAAATTCAACAAGAAGCTATGGTAAAACAAGAACTACAAAAAAATAAAGTGGTCGTGCAACTCAGTGATGACAATGAAGAATATGGAATAAAATACAAGAGTGGAAGAAAACAAACCAGACAAAAGTGTCTTTCTGATTTGAGTGACATAAAGGATTCAACAATCAACACCCAAATTGATGGAGAAGTATCATCTGAAGATGATGGAGAGGCAAATTTTTTTATCTTTTGTTACATACCTTATAAATTAAGTGTATGATTAAATTTACTAACATGTGTCACTTATTATTTTCTAGAATACCTTGAAAAAAATTCCAAAAAAATATTTTCATAAAACAAGAGTCACATGAAGAGGATGAAGTGCATCTACAGAACGATAATGACTCTAGAGAATCCAAAGGTGTATTCAAGACTCGGGGAAAACAAAGAAAACAAAAATATGTTGTTGTAACACCCTGGCTATTCGGAAGCCAAGATGTCACCTACAACATCTAACATACATCCATAATGCGGAAGAATGGGAAAAATATATCAACTAATGGCAGCACTAAAATAAACAGGACAAGGTGAAGGTATCCTTCCTTCACCATCTAATCTATTTATTTCAGTTCATTCATAATGAGAGTTCACATGCAGTAATAATTCAACATCAATGTGGAGAAGGTATCCTTCCTTCACCAATTATAAATTTATTATTACAGTTCATCATTTACGAATGTGAGATAGAACTAAATTTAATCTTGAACATGGATTGGATGATGTGATCAAGTAGTGCGTGTCTACTCCCTCCCAAGTGAGCCAACATCAGGGGTTACCTAAAATAAACAAACAACGCAAGAGTGAGTCCACGACTCAGCAGAAATCTGATAAAGGGACATAACCCACATATGAACAAGTCATCATCATAAGAGAATATGAGCACACATCGAATGAAAACTTAGGAATGCATGACATGAATGAATGTACTCAGGATGGACTGCACACATGCTTATACGGTATAGCTAGTGACACACCGTCGGTGTTCACTTAAGCCCGCATCTTAACAAAAATGCGGGATCAATTCCGTATGAAGAACATTTCATACGGGTGTCCAAAGTTGCCTATTCGGAATTAATGGGTCTTACATGCCCATCCTGGAATTGATGGGTCTTTCAAATCCACTCCCGTGGATGGGACATGACAATGTCCAACATTGCCCACATTGGAATGGTGGGACTTGAAATCCACTCTCGTGGATGAAACATGCAAAATGAATGTATAACATGGATTGAGAATATTGAAAGACATGATATCTAAACATGGATATAACACATATATCAAAACATGAACAATCCACCTTCTCATGAATTATATGGCACAACAAAATCATAAAAACATTCATCAATCACAATCAATAAAGGTGGCAAGGTACTTGCCTTCCGCGAAGCACTGCGGTAGTAGGTAAAGAGGATGTCCCTAAACCGAAGCCTCTCTACCTACATAAGTAAATACTCGAAATAAATACAACATATAACATAGCGCTTCCATTAACGTTCTACAACGACTTCCCGACAGTCCGCAATTAACTAATTAGCTCAAATCTGAAAACAGACTACTCGGCACAACCGAAACTGGACAGCAGAGCGGTAAAAATCATATCCATTGGTCTGGGACTCGGAATGAGGTGAGACCAATTTCTATGGATTCTTAACTGACATATCTACAACTTTGTAGTTGACAGAAAACCCAATTCGGCCAAACTAAATTGCTAACTGTCGAACAAAACAGCAGAACAGAATCTGACTGAGCAAAAGAACAGCAGAGCTAAAACGTCCATAACTTTTAAACTACAACTCCGAATTTAGTGTTCTTTAACAATCTGAAAAGGTTATGAAATTATCTACAATAACCTAGTTGGCACGACATTCATATTTTTCCTTTAACAAAAAGTGGCACACGGGTCAAAACTAAAGATAGAAACTGACATACAATCTGGACAGACTGACCTACAATCTGGACAGTCACAAAGAAAAGTGCATAACTTTTGATCTATAGATCCAAATGAGGTGTTCTTTATCAATCCTGAAAGCTAGTGATATCACCTTCAAAATTTGTTATGGGCAAGACCTCTGAATCACCCTCTAACTAGGCCATAAATCAACCTATACAGAGACTGCTAATTCTCGTCAGGATTCTGGACAGCAGATAGTAAATCTATCATAACTTTTGACTCAAAAGTCGGAATGAGGTGATCTTGGCGGCCAACGAAAGCTAAGAACAAGACCTACAAAACTCCAGGAGATGATCATCTCAGATTCGGCCTCTAAAACCACGAAACAGACCCACAACATTCTGGACAGAATTGAATCTACTAAAAAAACAGACTTGATCCAAACAACTAATCATATTTGCATCTAACAAACATCAAACCATGAAGCTAGCTCTTTGTTACCCTTGTAGATCCGTGGGAAGATGAAGAACAGCCCACCATCACAAACTCTCTCAATCTCCTCCTTTCTCCCCTCTTTTCCCCTCTTCTTCTTCCTTGAGCGTTGCAACCGGGCTCATCCTCCTTGTTGTTTGGGTGGCAGCAAGGGAGGAGAAGATGGCTGCCAGGAGGAGGGGTGGAGGTGGAGGCACAAGGGGAGGATGGGGTGGGCGCATGGGGAAGGGAGGGATGCTTGTGGCGGCCACCAGGGGGAGAAGGGGAAGGGATGGGGCTGCCCTAGGGTTAGGGGAGGTGTGGGCGCATGGGCTTGGGCACAGTGCGCCTCCCCTCTTGGGCCACTCATGACCGGCCACCAGGTGGATTAGCTGGCCCGAAACCTAGGTTCTGAATTTTTCTCCGAAAATCTTGAATTTTCCATTAATTCTCTCTCGAATAACTATCTCTCTAAAAGATAATCGGGTATTACATTCTACCCCTTTATGAATTCGACCTCGAATTCTAATCGTCGAAAAGAACACAAGGACAGAATACCACGGAATTGAAGACAATGAATTAACACGTGCAGGAACAAATAAATCAGGTCTTGCTCACGCATGCTAAAAACCAACTCCCAAGTGGCCTTTCTCTCAAGAAGAGGAGACCACCCGCTAAGGCGTAAAGCGGCGTCTGTTTTAACACTCAACCCGAAAGTTCCGTGCGCTCATTGGAGCGAAAGCGAAGGTAAGATCTTACTCGAAGGTCAACGTTGTTAACGACAAACAAACTCGGAACTCTCAAGTACTCACTCCACACCAAAAGAAACCAAAAGTGAGTACAACGCGTAGGAATCGAGGCGGTCTTAGCGAAGCGACAGCTATCGAAAACAACCCAATGAACACAGGGTTAACCTTCCCTTGAAGTCGAACCACACAACATGCACATAGAGCACGGAACTCTTGTTCCACCTCTCCAATGAACTCTTCACGAACAAGGATCACCCTCTTTTAACAGAAACATACAATCGAATTCCTTTTAAACAAACTCTTTTACCGCAAAACACATCTGAATAAGAAAGATTTACATCACAACTATCGTTACCAATCGAGTCTTGAAGAGTAAAATCCAAATCGAATTTCATCAAGAAAACCTTTCCACTTTCCAAGTGGCAAATTGCGAATAAACGTCCACGAAAGCCAAAGGAAAAACACTTGAATGCCCAAATCAAAACTTCCTTTATTCTTCTGAACCGATAAGAACTACACATACCAAAATCGAGTCAAACTCAACTTACGAAAGACATTGGTCAATGACACCAAGCTCATGCGAGAATAAAGCGCTTCACTAATCAAGAAGACATCTTTTCCTTAGTTTCACTTTTTGAATAAAATATCTCTCAACACAGAATTGAATTCATCGCATACCACACGGTCTCAAACCTCTTATTTTAACATAATCAAATTTAGGCTTAAAGCTGAAATACAATATCTACACCTTTGTAGAGAGCCTCTATTGATTCCATGAACACTCTAGACAACTCCTTCAAGCGATGACATTAATTTGTTAGGAGACACCAAAACACCTCAAAACCCATGCGGTCTCATCACCCCCAACTTTCAAGAATAACACATCGAATCCTCAACACACCCGCTCATGCACCGCATCGAAGGGTTCTATCGACAATCATTCCATTGCTCGAATACTCGGTTTTCTATCTCCTCTACACCCAAATCTTTGGGCGACCAAAAGTCTAGCATGAAAATGGAAAGCCCAAATTTAACCTCAGAGACCTCAACGAATTCCTCTTATAACAAATAGTGAAATCATCGGATTAAATCTCTAAGATCCCACAATTCCGACATACTCACTCCTTGACATCATCAGGAATCACTCATACAACATCACGATTATACCATAGGTCCTACTTAGTCGAACAATATACAATTTTACTTCGAAACCATACATTCCATCTGAATCAACTTCCCTCCAAGAGGTTCAGGTCAAAACCAACTCATTTTCTATTACTCCTCCAATAGCTGGATAGTAAAATCTCACCCCTACAATCACTTAACCACCACCAAACAAATAACAACTTACGAGTTGTAAAACTTTACAGCACAAAACGGTTGATCCTTTCTCAAAAGAAAGAGGCGAACAAGAACAAATTTCACCACACAGGAAAATGTTGCTGCTCACAGTGAGCACGAAACCAAAAGAAATAATCTGGTAATGAAGATCTGGGAAAACGAAAGTTGAGTTCACAGCGGAGGGCACGCATCCCTCGAAAAGGGAATAGCAAATAACCACCATTAAGAGAAATAGCATTGTGATTGAAACTCGACAACTCTTGAGTGAAAAGAGCAAAAAGTTTATGAACAATTCGAATAACTACAAGTTACAAAACTTGACTCAAATTCTTAAATATTCCTACTGCAGTCTTTCCTTTAACACTGAAATTAATTCTTTGACTAACATCGCTTTGCCACAACGTACAAGATAAGATCTTTAGTCCAAACCACAAGGACTAATTAAGAACCAATGAAATTCTTCAATACGTCATATTTGTTCAGAACCGTTCAACTACACAAGAAACATGAGATCCAAATAATCTCAATCACCAAACTCGAAACTTTTCCAATTACGGGATTTCATGAAAAGCAAGCGATTAATCTCCTTTTAAGGAACCAACATAATTTTCTTTAATTGCGACTTCACGTTGCCAACTCAACCAGAATCCGTTAAGATTCAATCACATGAATCTCTTAAGAAGCAACAAGACAATTCAATACCTCAATTTATTTAAAATAATTTCAGCTACGGATGATTCAATAGCTCAAAGAAAATATCACGAAAGCTAAACTTGAAATATTCTCATCGAACGATATCACCAAAGCGATCAAATTACTTTGGGTATTAACATCAATTTCACAACAACAATTAGAAAACACTTGAAAGACCCACGTGAAAAGAATGGGTTGATTCTTTCTCAAAAGAAGAGACAAATGGAAACGACTTTCACCAACTAGAAAACTCATCTACCACACTTACTTGAACACGGGACCAAGGAAGAAACCAATTAAGCAATGAACTTATAGAACATAAGTGAAGTCCACGATTGAAAGCATAAGCCTGCAAGAAGAGAATATCGAATCTTAACGAGATAAGAACAAATAAGTATTCAAGATCGAAGCACTTGCATCATGAAGAACCATTATAACTTTGCAACATAACGCTACTCGATAAACTTCATTTACCACATAAAAACCTGAACCCTCAAAAGATCATGTACACAAAACTTGAAATTTGATCATTTAGAGAATATCACCATAGGTGATCAAATTACTACGAGAATTAACCTCATTCTCACATTTTGACGAGTTAATAACATCGACAACATACACTAGTCTTGAGAATCATCAAACTTTATTACTCCATCCTAAAACTTCCCAAAGGGAATACAAACCACAAGGTTGAAACAAATTTATTATAACAAGATTATGCTAAGCAATATCAATATCACAAGGCACGATAGCAAAGACTACTTACGAAATTAATCTACTCAACTATTGGTGTTGCTTAGCACCTTCTTCAGCGCTCATTAACAATCGATGATGATATTAATCATGTGTGTACATACAGATACTAATTCCATTTGCAATCACATAACTATATGTAAACATAGATTCACATTTCACCTTTGTTGAAATCATTTCAAAACATGATTAAAGATTCACTAACATAATTTTCTATAAACAAGGTTTCACGAATTGATACACACGGCACCCATCCGGTACTTTATACAAGTTTCAACAATTTTAGCATACCGGAAATAGATAAATCTAGCTCTTATGTAAGATCTATATGTTACGAATGGATATGGGCAGTCTTCATTTAACCTACACCATGTATCAAATACAAGGACATTTCAAATTAATCAATTTCACTTTCATGGATGGTAGTTAAGAATAATTGATTTGCACCATGCTAATAACCCAACTTGGTAACTCATATCGTAACAATTTATTCGTTTAGTTATAACTCCTCATTTTAAGCATGGCAAGACATCACAAAAGGATTCTAACACCTTACTACTGACAAAGAGAGACTTCAAACCTCAACGCTCTAAGTAATCCAAAAGAAGCGCATAAAGCCAAAGCTTTCACATGCAAAGCGAACTTACTGTGGAAAACTCTCACTAACCAAGCTGTCAAGCGAGTAAATGAGTCATTCTTTTTCAATGAGAAAGAAGGAGCGACCATGAAAACATCAATCTTGCCAATTGACAACGACCACAAGTGGTAAAAGCAACTCAACGGTTGAAAAGCAATATTTGTTTGAGAGAACCAAGAGGATCTATTGAAAACCATAATCTATCATGAACCACAAACCAGGAGAAATTCATCAACCACCACGGACAAGAATTGACAAATTCAGAAATCAAGAAAGAGAATAACTTTCTAAAGCAACTCACGCTTAACACGAAACTATGGTACTCGGGTAACTACTCCTCTAACCACGTCTGCGAGCGGTGGTGTAACTCAGTGAATCGAGTAACAACCACGACCTCCACTTACGATCATTCGTTTACAACACGCTTCACCAAAATACTCAATTATGAATATACAGGATCATCTCATGACAATCATAGAATTAGTTCATAGATATTGAATATCATAGCGGATCATATATTACCAACAAGGATGATAGTACGAAGCAATTCAACAATTGCTCAACAAAATGAAACATAATAACGAGATATTGCGGAAGCAATGTAATTTTCAACCCCACCTACACGTACGATTGTGTCATTTTAATAACTTAATTATCACGGACCTAAAGCCCGCTCTGATACCAACTGTAACACCCTGGCTATTCGGAAGCCAAGATGTCACCTACAACATCTAACATACATCCATAATGCGGAAGAATGGGAAAAGTATATCAACTAATGGCACACTAAAATAAGCAGGACAAGGTGAAGGTATCCTTCCTTCACCATC
The DNA here is from genome assembly GCA_036346255.1 of Ampelocalamus luodianensis. Lineage (NCBI taxonomy): Eukaryota > Viridiplantae > Streptophyta > Magnoliopsida > Poales > Poaceae > Ampelocalamus > Ampelocalamus luodianensis. Next base: position 622,121 of record JAYEVH010000333.1, read on the forward strand.
TAATCTATTTATTTCAGTTCATTGATAATGAGAGTTCACATGCGGTAATAATTCAACATCAATGTGGAGAAGGTATCCTTCCTTCACCAATTATAAATTTATTATTACAGTTCATCATTTACGAATGTGAGATAGAACTAAATTTAATCTTGAACATGGATTGGATGATGTGATCAAGTCGTGCGTGTCTACTCCTCCCAAGTGAGCCAACATCGGGGTTACCTAAAATAAACAAACAACGCAAGAGTGAGTCCACGACCAGCAAATCTGATAAAGGGACATAACCCACATATGAACAAGTCATCATCATAAGAGAATATGAGCACACATCGAATGAAAACTTAGGAATGCATGACATGAATGAATGTACTCAAGGATGGACTGCACATGCTTATACCGGTATAGCTAGTGACACACCGTCGGTGTTCACTTAAGCCGCATCTTAACAAAAATGCGGGGATCCAATTCCCGTATGAAGAACGTTTCATACGGTGTCCAAAGTTGCCCATTCGGAATTAATGGGTCTTATATGCCCATCCAGGAATTGATGGGTCTTTCAAATCCACTCCGTGGGCGGGACATGACAATGTCAACATTGCCCACATTGGAATGGTGGGACTTGAAATCCACTCGTGGATGAAACATGCAAAATGAATGTATAACATGGATTGAGAATATTGAAAGACATGATATCTAAACATGGATATAACACATATATCAAAACATGAACAATCCACCTTCTCATGAATTATATGGCACAACAAAATCATAAAAACATTCATCAATCACAATCAATAAAGGTGGCAAGGTACTTGCCTTCCGCGAAACACTGCGGTAGTAGGTAAAGAGGATGTCCCTAAACCGAAGCCTCTCTACCTACATAAGTAAATACTCGAAATAAATACAACATATAACATAGCGCTTCCATTAACGTTCTACAACGACTTCCCGACAGTCCACAATTAACTAATTAGCTCAAATCTGAAAACAGACTACTCAGGCACAACCCGAAACTGGACAGCAGAACGGTAAAAATCATATCTATTGGTCTGGGACTCGGAATGAGGTGAGACCAATTTCTATGGATTCTTAACTGACATATCTACAACTTTGTAGTTGACGAGAAAACCCAATTCGGCCAAACTAAATTGCTAACTGTCGAACAAAACAGCAGAACAGAATCTGACTGAGCAAAAAGAACAGCAGAGCTAAAACGTCCATAACTTTTAAACTACAACTCCGAATTTAGTGTTCTTTAACAATCTGAAAAGGTTATGAAATTATCTACAATAACCTAGTTGGCACGACATTCATATTTTTCGTTTAACAAAAAGTGGCACACGGGTCAAAACTAAAGATAGAAACTGACATACAATCTGGACAGACTGACCTACAATCTGGACAGTCACAAAGAAAAGTGCATAACTTTTGATCTATAGATCCAAATGAGGTGTTCTTTATCAATCCTGAAAGCTAGTGATATCACCTTCAAAATTTGTTATGGGCAAGACCTCTGAATCACCCTCTAACTAGGCCATAAATCAACCTATACAGAGACTGCTAATTCTCGTCAGGATTCTGGACAGCAGATAGTAAATCTATCATAACTTTTGACTCAAAAGTCGGAATGAGGTGATCTTGGCGGCCAACGAAAGCTAAGAACAATACCTACAAAACTCCAGGAGATGATCATCTCAGATTCGGCCTCTAAAACCACGAAACAGACCCCGCAACATTCTGGACAGAATTGAATCTACTAAAAAAAACAGACTTGATCCAAACAACTAATCATATTTGCATCTAACAAACATCAAACCGTGAAGCTAGCTCTTTGTTACCCTTGTAGATCCGTGGGAAGATGAAGAACAGCCCACCATCACAAACTCTCTCAATCTCCTCCTTTCTCCCCTCTTTTCCCCTCTTCTTCTTCCTTGAAGCGTTGCAACCGGGCTCATCCTCCTTGTTGTTTGGGTGGCAGCAGCAAGGGAGGAGAAGATGGCTGCCAGAGGAGGAGGGGTGGAGGTGGAGGCACAAGGGGAGGATGGGGTGGAGGCGCATGGGGAAGGGAGGGATGCTTGTGGCGGCCACCGGGGAGAAGGGGAAGGATGGGGCTGCCCTAGGGTTAGGGGAGGTGTGGGGCACATGGGCTTGGGCACAGTGCGCCTCCCCTCTTGGGCCACTCATGACCGGCCACCAGTGGATTAGCTGGCCCGAAACCCTAGGTTCTGAATTTTTCTCCCGAAAATCTTGAATTTTCCATTAATTCTCTCTCCCGAATAACTATCTCTCTAAAAGATAATCGGGGTATTACAGTTGTGCATCTTAACAACGACGAAGAAGAATCCGAAGGGTAATGCAAGAATAGAAAAATACTATGAAGAAAAAAGTGTGTTAAACATCTTCAAGATGAAGAAGCAGTTGAGAATGACAGAGTTAAACAACCTAGAAGGTCTCAGCGGGGAAGGAAGCATAAATTAGGTTGAAAATGGAGTGTGAAAACAATAGCAAATAGACGATTACCTCATATGGTTACCTATTTATCCTATATTTTATACTAAATTTGAGATGTAAACTAATGACATGTTCCTATTGTCAGGTAAATTATAATCGTACATCTAGAAAGCATACAATAATCAGCTAATATTGTATTTTTTATGATTGAATACATGATTGAATCATAAATTCTAATCTCAAAACAAGCTGAAATGGGCTCAAAGTTCTAATCTCGGATGAGAAATCTCCAGAAAATAATGTTGCAAAAAATATTGTGTAGAAGGAAATCATTTAGTACACCACATTCTTTTAGTCCTCACAATGTTTATATTTCCATCTGTACAGTTGTTAATTTAACAATTTTTTATACCAATCTGTGCACAATTGTTCTCGAAAAATAAATGTGAGCCATAGCAGTTTTGCATACAAACGGGAGAAGGACAGCTAATTACCGAGTGTGCAAATCAATACTTGCAACATCCTTTGTCATTGCATCAAAATTGTAGTTCAGTCCAAGCATGTGAAGTATATCAAAACTACAATCACCAATGATTGATCTCAGAGACTCAGACCCAAAAGCTAATAATGCCTACATGTCACTACTGTCATAATTGTTCAAACCATCAGGATTGGACGGGAAAAAACATAAAGCATCTGATATCAGTGAGAGAAAACCTGATCCTACAAACATTAAAAACTTTTCTCTGACTGGACCAAAAAAAAGAACAGGACACTCAAATCTTCGATAGCCAGAAGAATACCTCTACAATTATTTTTTTAAAAAAATAAAAATCCAAAGCAAGCCCCACTCCCACTGATAAATACCTCCATAATTCCTTGCGAAAAAACAGGTGTTATTAATCCTCACATGATGCAGACAGCATCCAGCAGAATCAGGATACTCCTATTGTGGGCACCATGCCTAGCACCATATCTAAGCTCCCATTGCCGTCATTACGAAGCTTCAACTGCTACTATCGCCACCTTATCCAAGTCCGGCCTCCGTGCCTCCTCCTCGCTGGCCGTAAGTGCTATCATTCATGGCTGCAAAAGAGAGATATCAGTACTGATGTGTAATGCATTTGGGGAAGAATTGGGGGAGAGAGAGAGGAAAAAGATTTGGATCTGGAGTAGTAGACATCAGAGAACAAAGGTGGGGAGTTTGAGATGGTCCTTAGACTCTGTCATATCGAAGAGAGAGAGAGAGAGAGAGAGAGAGAGAGAAACTAAGAACAGGAAGGTGATCGTGAAAAGAATTTGGATCTGGAGTAGTAGACATCAGAGAAAAAGGTGGGGAGTTTGAGATGGTCTTGGCCCTTGGTCATATCGTAAGGTCGGGCAGATGATTTGGAAAATATAGTAATGTACAGATTTCTACGAAGGTGCAAGCATGGCTAAAGAAGTTGGTAGCTGCAACATGGGGCGTGAGATCAATACTATTCCTCGAAATGTACAGAATTTGCAAGCATTGAGTATTGCAATGGGCCTCTGTGGAGAGCATGAGTTTGCAAGCATTGAATATAGTAATGTACAGATTTCCAGGAATCATATTTGCAGGGAAAGCGGACTCACGAGCACAACGCACGGTTGCAAATGTGCGAGCGAACTCATGAGCGCAACACATGGAATGATTGGATGGCCTGTAAGAAAATGCAACAAATGAACGACGTGAGAATGCGCAAGCAAAGAAGAGCAGTCGTGTCTCCGCGCCGCACTGTAGGAATTAAAAAATACCCAGCACGGGCGCCGAGATGGACAAGAGACAGGGTCTTTCATTGCCAAGCTCATGAGCACAACGTACAAGTAAATCGAATGGCTTGCAAGGAAAACGGGGAATCGAACGGACTGAAAACGCGTAAAGAAATGGGATGAGCTAGATAGGAGGCAACACTTTTCGGCGGCGAACTCGTGAACACGACATGGTTGGCAAGCTCACGAGCGCAACGTTGTGCCAGCTAGACAGATAGGCACGGGAGTCGAGGCGGGCAACATTTCGTGCGCCAAGCACTGAAATGGGCAGAAGCATGTGAACCTGCGCAAGCTCACGCGAAGGCAAAACACAACGTCCGATCGAACGGCTGAGAAACAAACCGTCTGTGATATTATTGTCATCACAGACGGTTTTTAGCGCAGTCAGTAACATAGACGGTCGTAAAATTAAAACCGTCTGTGATTGTATTTAATATAGACGATTTTGGTCAACCGTCTGTGATGAGACGTTCAGTATTAGCCTTTTTGTAGTAGTGACTCAAACTTCGATTGAGCTTTTCATATGGTTATTTCAGCCAGTATTGTTGGTGTACACCACCAACATATGGCCCAATCAGAATCGGACAAGAATAGGGACCTATTCGATTTGAAATTTGAGAGGAAACTTCAATATTATATAAACAGTGTGTGTCTACATGTACAGAACACATTGAAAAGGTTCCACCAAAATCAATCTCGCGCTGGGTGGAAACGATTCCAGAAGTCACGATGCAAGTTGGAAGATATACAAAGGTAAAACAATTGTCTATATGTTCCTTTCAAATATTATTAGTGTGCTTAATTTTACGTTCCTTCTCAATAGAATTCATCAAATGCTAAGGATATATATCAAAGTAATCAGCCACATCTCAATGAGATAAATCAAACCACCGAAAGGTACTCACATTGCACATGAACTACCATCAGTTTTGTTTCTCATGTTAATCACTTGCTGATGTAATTAAGGCCTGAACTTACAGTACTTATGAAAAAATGTACATAGATGTACAAATGCTCGAGCGAAGAGGAAAAGGTTGCTATTTGAAAAAAGAAGTACAAAATACAAAAAATCACCATGAGTAGCCTTGACTCCAAGTTGAAGAATGACATGCACATAGAAAGAGAATTAGAAGGGCTAAATCAAAACAATAGAAGATAATATATTTATGAGTTACAAAAGAACTCTTTGATCATAGCATTTTCAAATAATCAACTAAAAAACTTTTTTCCAATGTGACTAACCAATACTTCAAAAATGCCTTTCAGTAATTTGGAAGATGATAGACGAAAGTGCGAATGCAAAGAAGCTCGGTTGAAGAGAAAGCAGATGCTACAAGAAAAAAAGAAATAATAAGCGTATGATGTTATTAAGCACTTCGGGCACTTCGGCTAACCAATTGACAAATTGCAACAATACTCATATGCAAGACAACAACCTACAACATATCAACGAAAGGTTTTGCCTTCCTCTTGAAAATATTAACAGATACTTTTCATAATAATTGTACATTACTATATATCTTATCCAAAAACAAAATATTTCAGGCCATTGACTTATACATACACTAAAATCACAACCAACCAATCAAGCAAAAAGGTACATGTATTGCACTTCTGCTCTATTTATCATTTTTCAATCTAGAATGAAAATTTACAGTCAACTTGCTTTAGATTATATCAAATGATCAAGGCATAAAACTGCATCTTGATGAAAAAGATCAGGAGAAAAAAGGTACTCACTTTTAATTGAATTATATTTATTTGTCCAGTAAATAGTAATAAGGCGAGTAACAGCTAACAACAAAGAATACCATTGCAGGATGTCAGTGGTTGGCGGAATCGAAAATCCATTGAAGACCAAACACCTACTACTTGAAAGACAAAGCAACAAACGTGCAAGATTGCTGCCAATGAACAACCCAAACATATTAGTTTTGCATCAAATTCAACAAATAATTCACAATGTAACACCCCAGCCCAACGTGAGCCTGGAATGCTACTAATTAAACATGATAACCGATTTAAGCACAAGACATAATTCTAAATTTCGGCAGGACCTCCTTTGTATAGCTAACTATACCAGAGGTTCCAACAATCATATATATCAAAGACAATATTCTAACATCCAGAAATCGCACTTTTTCAGCTTAGCATAAAACTTATTCTCTCTTAGCGTCTCCAACACAAGCCTCAGATGACACCCATGATCTGCTTCAGTCTTTGAATAGATCAAAATATCATCAATAAAGACGACTACAAAATCATCCAGATACTTATGTAACAACCTATTCATGGTCTCCATTAAAGCAGCAGGGGCATTCGTTAGTCCAAAAGACATAACTTTAAATTCAAAATACCCATACCTTGTGGAGAACGTCGTCTTCTCAATATCATCCTTTCGAACAGGAATATGATTGTATCCTGACTGGAGATCAATCTTTGAAAATACCTTGGCCCCTCTCAATTGATCAAATAAATCTTCAAAGCGAGGCAAAGGATATTTATTCTTAATGGTTAGCTGATTGAGAGCACGGTAATCAATACACATGCGCCAACTATCATCCTTCTTCTTGGTGAATAGAACAGGAGCTCCCCACGGAGACACACTGGGACGAATAAGATCTTTCACTTTTAGGTCATCCAACTGCTTCTTTAATTCCTCCTGAAAAGGACGAGCTAGACGGTATGGGGTCATGGAAACCGGTTGAGCACCTGGTACTAAATCAATCCTGAACTCTATTGGGCGAGGTGGAGGCATCCCTGGCAAATCCGCTGGAAATACATCCAAAAATTCCCGAACCACTGGAATACTTGCAGTAGTCAAAGATGAACTCAACTTTTCCATTAGAGACAAGAGAAATCCACTATTTACTGCTCGACTACCAGAAAATAGACTAGCCATCACACAAAGTGAGTAAGAGGGGGCACTACCCTGAAAAACTATCTCTTGCCCAGATGGAGCTTGCAAGGTTACTGTCTTCCCAAAACAAGATATGACAGCATGGTAACTATGCAACCAATCCATACCCAAAATAACATCAAACGGCTCCATCTTCATAACCATCAGATTAGCAATAAAGTCTTCCCCATCTAAAGAAATCACACAACCAGGACAGACTGCGGAACTGGAAAGAATTCCCCAGGCGAATTAACTAGAACAGACTGAGCTATATACTGCATACTCAAATTTGCCCAGCTAGCAAACTTTAACGATGCAAAAGAGAAAGTAGCTCCAGAATCAAACAAAACAAATGCCTTTACTGAGTCCACCAGAAGCGTACCTGTCACCACATCGGGACGACCCACCGACTCAGCAGTCGGCATGGCATAGGAAACTGATGCTGGGGCGGTGGGAGCCCCAACACCCTGGTATGGAGGTGCAGGAGCTGCCGGAGGTGCTGAAGGCGCCACAACTGGAAACGGTGTCGTGGGAGTAGGCGGCCAAAAATACCCTGGTGGTGGGATCCCTCCAGGAGTAGGGTAGTATGGCTGAGGCTGCATCCAAGACTGAGTAGGAGTAGCTGCTAACATCTGCACAGATCCTTGAGAAGAAGCAGCTGGCACTGGTGCTGACGCTTGAACTGGCTCCCACTTAATGATACTAGCGGGATTCCGCCGACAAACCAACGCCTTATGGCCCTCCTAACCACAGTGTCGACATAAACCAGCCCAAGTACACTCTGAAGCACGATGTTCATTGCCACACTTGAAGCATTTCATACCTTGCCCTGGGACCGGACGAAGCATAGGAGCACTCGCTGGCGGTCGAGAAGTGAAGGATGACTGCGGCTTTGTGAACCTGGACTTAAAAGAATTCCGTCGGCCCTTGAACTTCTTGGAAACGGGCTTCTGGGATGACCCACTTCCTCCAAAGCTCCTCTTTTGATTGCCACCTGCACCCTCAGAAACCACAGTACCACTCGTACCTTGCAACTCTTCCCCAAGCTGCATCTCTAACTCCATGCCCCTGGCTTGCTCTACCAGGGAGCTAAAGTCGCGCAGCTCTAATACCCCCAACACCTGACGAAACTCCTGCCTGAGCCCTTTGCGAAACTTCTTAGCCTTCTCCGCCTCATTGGTAGCCACAACTGGTACGAAGCGGATTAAGTTGTTGAAATCCACTTCGTACTCTATCACCGACATCTTTCCCTGCTTATAATTGTTCAATGATACCTCCATCCTCTCCACAAATGAGGCTGGATAGAACCTCCTCCTGAACTGCTCCACAAGCAGCTCCCAAGTTGTTGGTCCATGAGCAGCGGTTCTGGCTGACAGGACTCCTTCCCACCAGAGATCCGCCTGCCCCTTCAGCTGGAAGGCAACGAACTGAGCCCTCAACTCCGAAGTCAATCCCAGCGCTCCCAAGAATCCCACCCCAGACATCTAGAATTCATCAAAGCGTTCAAAATATGCTAATCAACTAAAGCATAAACAAGGATATCCAAAATATGCTACTCTCATTATTACAAATAATCCAATGCAAGCGGCATAACCATAATAAGTCCTTAAGCAGTTCGCTTATTATTAAGGTACCATCTAAATGTTATTCAACTTTTAAAAAATATGTGGTAGTGAGTGAATCCAAGACGAGCCTACTCCCTCCCATGCATGCCGTTCTTGCAAGTGGTACCTAAAAGCACAACAAAAACAAAAGTGAGTCCAAAGACTCAGCAAGTATAATACATGGCATCAACAGCATACATAATGGTAATTCATCAATCATTATCCACAAAACTACACACCAAAAATAATACATACTCATGCTATGCAATATGCTCAAAATACTCTTTAACTTTCTCTTTCTCTTTTGTATTTTACCAGTAATGCAGAGCGTGCATCCGTCGATACACATCCATGCCTGTGCCATCTGGCACAGGGACCATTGCTCATACTCCACAAGTATGAGGACCTAAGCCTATGCTCCACGAGCATAGGGACCTTTAGCTCGTCATAATCATAACGGGGACCTCAACAATTGCTTGGTCATCACATGACCAAGCTTCAATATGCCATCCTGATGTATATGCATGAAATCTTATATCACCATAAACAAGCATTCATATCAACATTGCATATGAATAAACCTATTCATATTACAAGCATTCATGAATAGCACATAATTCATTACACTAGAAAATATGAATATTAACATTCATAATAATCTTAGCAACCATGAACAACACATATGCTCATAATTAATTCTATCACATGAACATCTTTGAACAACACATAATAATCTTAGCAAACAAAGCCATTCAAACACATTAATTCCACCCATCGTGGTACTTGCCTTAACCGCGTGAGCACGGTGGATGTGAAGAGGTCTGCCCGGGACCAATCCCCCACCTGGATATATTTAGCAAGCATTCTAAGATAGCAATACTAGACCAAAAACAAAACTAGAAGCAGATATAATTCGCTACTCTCTCTAGCGTATTCCCAAAGGAATACATATATATGAAGCATGCAGCACTAGCTAACTACTCTGGAAAGACCTCATGTTTACTGTTCAAGCATGCATGCATTGCTACGGGACAAAACTAGTTAACTAATAAATCAACACTTTCTAATTCTTTCTCTTCCCTACTAATCTAATTAATAAAGCACATGCAGCCCTATCAATTAATATTTTTTTTTCCTAATCAAGCCTGCATGCAGCACTAGCTAACCTCTCTCCTAACTGCCTCAAATAAAATAATCCTAGTAGTGCACCAAACCAATCAACCACTAACGCAGCACTGTTAGTTTAATGCTAGTACTAGCAGCCAATCCAGATTTGGAAGGGCTCACAGTTTGCTGCTTGCATCCAAAACAACATGGCCTAACTAGTTAATGCATACAAAGCATACAATGCTATGTGGCCACTAGTTAGCTACTAATTAATTAGCATTATCTAATCCCCTCTCTCTTACTACTCCAATGATTAAACCTCATGCATGTAGCACGCACTTGGTGCCAAATATCAGCAGAGTAATTAATGAATAAACGCAACAATTACGGGGCAGCCAACCTGCTGGTGACGCACGTAGCACGCGGTTGCAAAGGCCCTGCGCGAATAAGACGGCCAAAGACGCACATGAGGCAGGCGACTATGTGCGTGGGTAGGCGACGCGGCAAGAAGGAAATCAGGCGCACGGGCAGCAGCGCTGGCGAGCGTTGCGGGCAGGCGGTTGCGCGCGCGGGAGGGCGAGCAGATGCGCGGGTAGGCGCTCACGTGGGAAGCTGCCGGCCAGGTGCTCGCGGCTGGCTTCCACGCACACGGCCGAAGGTAAGATGGAACGGCGGCGGCGGACGGAGGAATAAAAGAAAAACTACTAGGGTTTCTAGAAACCACTCTCCTGGCGATCCTTTTAACCTGGTACAAACCAACTCCTTCATAAAACTCTAAAATATTTCGTTTTCACGCATACTCTTTTATCTAATTACGCATAGACCCTCAAGGGTTAATTTCAGGATATTACATTCTACCCCCCTTAATAGAATTCGACCCCGAATTCTACTCACCGTTCTATACGAAAGAACCACCACAACTGAAATTAAACAACAAATCATACGTACCCGACGTAAACAAGTCCGGATACTGCTCGTGCATGCGAGACTCTAACTCCCAAGTCGCCTCTCTCTCGGTCTGATGCGTCCACAACACCTTGACGTATACCAACGTCTTATGCCTCAGCACTCGCTCGGATCTCTCCAGAATACGCACTGGGCGCGACTCAAATGTGAGGTCTTGCTCAATAGTCAGCGGCTCCAATGAAATCTCATGCTCTGGGTCTCTCAAAAACTTCCTTCACATTGTGAACCCCGCGCATGGACTCAGGAAGGTCCAAGCGATAAGCCAACTTCCCAATTGTTGCAATAATCGAGAACGGTCCAACGTACCTCGGGCTAAGCTTCCCTTTGGTACCAAACCTCACCACACCCTTTGTGGGAGATACTCTCAAGAGCACCTGATCTCCCACTGCAAATTCTAGATCTCGTCTCCTCACATCAGCATAACTCTTCTGCCTGCTTTGAGCTGCAAGCAGATTCTGCCTCACTAGGGCTACTCGCTCAACAGTCCTCTGTACCCAATCCGGGCCCAAGACTGCCTTCTCACCCACTGCATCCCAACAAAGTGGTGACATGCATTTACGCCCATACAAAACCTCGAACGGTGGTTAGCTATACAAAGAAGGTCCTGCCGAAATTTAGAATTATGTCTTGTGCTTAAATTGGTTATCATGTTTAATTAGTAGAATTCCAGGCTCACGTTGGGCTGGGGTGTTATAGTTGGTATCAGAGCGGGCTGTAGGTCCGTGGTTCTTGAAATATTAATTTTGACACACTAAGCACAATAGGTGGGATTGGGTTTTTGCATTGCATATACGCTTCCGTTGTTTATCATAGTTGGATGTGTGCTTAATGTTTGAATTTGTGCTTGTTTGTGTTGTTTAGCAATGGCAAGGGGTAGAGGCCGTGGCAGTGGTCGTGGTCGTGGTCGTGGTCGGTAGGGTGCTGGTCGAGGCCAGGCAATGCCCCCGCCCGATGTTCAGAACTCTGTAGCTGGGGAAGCTAGTTCCTTGGGATCGAAGAGGAGGTCGCCCGGTTCAAAGGAACCGTGCTCCACCGTTGTACCGTTCTTGCCTGTGGTGGTTCTCATGGCGGTACTGTGGTGGTTGCTATGGGATTGCATCAGTGGAATGCCCTACGACTGGATACCTTTGATGGGCTAGGGTGTTACACACAGTCTAGGGAAGATTCTAATTTCAACAACCAATCGCGAATCTTGAGTTTCTCGCAACAAGACAAATAAGCAAATCATGTCGACAAAATAGAAGAAAGTTACAAGACATGAAGAAAAGTGGGAAAACTCATGCACCTACAGCACAAGTCTCAAACTTTGGAAGACCGACTTGCAAATGCCCATTTTGTGGAGCTATAATGTGGCATGAAGAAAGAAAGAAACATAATAGCAAAAAAATCAAGAGCAACTTTCGGACTTTATTGTAAGGAAGGAAAGTCAAATTGCCACCATCTGAAGAAACCCCACCATATCATAGTAGCTACTTACATATGGTGAAAAGGAGAATCATCGAATTATAGACAAAACATCAGATCCTACAATTCAATATTTGCATTCACTTCAATGGGGGGCAATATCGATTATGAGATAAATAAACAAGGCAGTGGACCTTATGTTTTCCACTTGAACGACCAAAACTATCATCAAATCGGCACACTACTTCCTAAAGATGGTGGTAAGTCAAAGTTTGCTCAGTTGTACATTTATGATACAGAAAATGAGGTCTAAAACAGAATACATGCATCAACCTCAAGGGAAAGCAAGCCACAACTAGAACACGACATTGTAAACGGGTTGTTGAAGATGCTTGATGAAAACAATGTTTTGGTTGAATCATTTCGCATGGCAAGGGACATATTCCGAGAATTAGATTTTCAAAATGTTAGAATACGACTAATTGGTACAAGATCCAAAGATGGAAGACAATACAACCTACCAACCGCTTCGGAGGTTGCAGCGTTCATACTAGGACAAAATGGTGCAGAGGATATTGAACATGATATAATAGTTGAAGACAAGGATAAACAACTCCAGAGAATTTATGAACTACATCCAAGCTTTATGTCCATGCAATACCCATTGCTCTTTCCTTATGGAGAAGACGGGTTCAGATCTGAAATAGAATATGTAGAAATAGAGGGTCATAAAGGCAAGATAAATTATGTCACTATGGTGGAATATTATGCATATTGCATTCAACAGTGCTTAAACTAATCAACAGTATTGCTAATGAGTGGTCGATTGTTCATCCAGTTCATAGTGGATGCAGCAACATGCATTAAGCAATGGAGGCTTAATTGGTATAGAATGAATCAAGGAACGCTAAGAACAGAACTATATAGTGGACTGCAAGATGCAATCGAAAATGGAGATACAAGAGCTGATCAGGTGGGTAAAAGAATAATATTGCCCTCATCATATACATGGAGTACTAGAAACAAATAACAGTAATATCAAGATGCTATGGCAATATGTCGCTAGGCTAGATATTCAGATCTCTTTATTACTTTCACATGCAACCCAAAATGGTCTGAAATAAAGTACATGTTGGACTACATACCTGGCCAAAAACCTGAAGACCATCCAGACATTGTCAACAGAGTATTCCATATAAAATTGAATGGATTCATGGAAGACATAAAGAAGAAAATGTGCTTTGGAAGAACAATTGCTGGTATGTTCATCATATATCACTTATTTATTAGTTCTTCACTTCAGTTTTTTAATCCTATTATTTATTGGTTCTTTACTTCAGTTTTTCACTGCTAATATACTATACATTTTCATGTTTTCTGTAACAATAAAATAATATTATTAGTTGAAGGTTACATGGCTCATAACATTTTCCTGTAGTTGTCTACACCATCAAGTTTCAGAAAAGAGGTCTTCCCCCATGCGCACATACTGGTCTTTCTAAATCCAGACGACAGGGACCCTAGCCCAATCAATATTGATAAAATCATATCGACAGAAATACCGAACAAGGATGAGGATCCAGAAGGTTACATGCCTATTCAAAATTTCATGATGTATGGACCATGTGGGAAAGCAAATCTAAAATCACCGTGCATGATCAATGGGAAGTGCTCAAAACATTTTCCTAAGATGTTATGCAATGAGAAGACCATCAATGAAGAAGGATATCCAGTATACAGAAGAAGAGATGATGGGAGAACTATAGAAAAAAATAGAGTAAAACTAGATAATCAGTATGTTGTGCCATACAATAGGGACTTGATAGTCAAGTACCAAGCACACATCAACGTAGAGTGGTGCAATAAATCAATATCTATGAAATACCTATTCAAATACATCCACAAAGAGAATGATAAGGCAACTGTAACTTTTGGTACTACAAATGAGAATGATGAGATAAAAACGGTACCTTGATGCACGATACATATCTGCAATTGAGGCCTCCTGGTGTATATTACGGTTTGAACTTTAACATCGAGAGACATCTATACAAAGATTATACTTCCACCTTCAAAATGAACAAATGGTTGTGTTTCCTGACACAACTGAGCTTGAGAAGATCATAGCTCGATCTGGCATAGGAAAAACAATATTCACTGAGTGGATGACAGCCAATTGGTTGCACAAGCATGCCTGTGAGCTAACATATGCAGAATTTCCAACAAAGTGTACCTGGCACCCAAACGAGAGAGTGGAGACCAAGACGTGGTCGAAAAAAAAAATCTATGGGCACGATCTAGTATGCCCATCCAACAAGTGGTGAGAAGTACTACTTGAGAATACTACTAAACACCATGAAAGGATGTGGATTATTTGAAGACATCAGAACAATAAATGGTATTGGCCACCCGACTTACAAATCAGCATGTTATGCCCTTGGGTTACTAGACGACGACAAAGAGTGGGATGATTACATCAAAGAAGCATCCCATTGGGCTTCTGCACAACAAATGCGCCAACTTTTCTGCACAATCCTGCTACTTTGCGAAGTCACAGATCCTGCCAAACTATGAGAATTTATTTGGGAATTACTCTCTGAGGACATCCAAAGGCGTCAGAGGAGAATCTTGAAATTTGAAACACTTCAACTTGATCCTGAACAAATAAGGAACCTCGCTCTTATAGAGATCGAGCAATTGCTAAGGAAAAGTGTAAAATCATTGAAAGACTATGAAGGAATGCAATTACTAGATAACCCATCACTTCAAGGTCTACAAAATAGATTGATAAGTGAAGAGTTAAACTATGGTAGATATTCTCTTCGAATCAAGAACACAGAACTGCTTGGAAAGTTAAATCCAGGTCAAAGAATGGCTTTTGATGCAACAGTACAATCAGTAAACAACAAACTTGGCAAACTAATATTCGTTGAAGTATATGGCGGTATGGGAAAGACATTTCTTTGGAAGGCAATCACAACATCACTTGATCCGAAGGGAAAATAGTTTTAGCAATAGCCTCAAGTGGAATAGCAACATTTCTTTTACCGGGAGGAAGAACTGCACATTCAAGGTTTCACATTCCACTAGACATCACAAATGAGTCAACATGTGATATTAAGAAAGGGTCATTTATCGCAGATCTACTAAAGAAGACATCGCTAATACTATGGAACGAAGCACCTATGGCAAACAAATATTGCTTCGAGGCAATAGACAAGAGCATGAGAGACATCCTAAGATTTACTAATGAGAATAGCAAAGACAGACCATTTGCAGGAATGACAGTGGTGATGGGGGTGATTTCAAACAAATTCTGCCAGTCATACCTAAAGGATGAAGATCTCAAATTGATGATGCATCCTTAAAACACTCATACTTATGGAAGCACTTTGAAGAATTTAAGCTTATGCAAAACATGCGTCTAAATGCATTGACAGATTCTCCAGAAGAACAAAAGAACACTACTGAATTTGCAAAATGGATACTAACCATTAGGGATGGCTTAGCAAGAAATAAAGAAGATGAGGCCTGGGTAACCATCCCTGAAGACTTGCTTTTGCAGAAAGGAGAAAACCAAATGGAAACTATAGTCAACAACACCTACCCAAACCTGCAGAGCAACTACACCAAATGAACATACCTAGAAGAAAGGGTCATCCTATGTCCGAGAAATGAAATGGTACACGAGATAAACTCCTACATCATGAGTCGAATACCTGGTGAAGAAATAACGTACTTAAGCTTAGATACAGTATGCAAAGCCATGTCAAATTGTAACAACCCAGCCCAACATGAGCCTCGAATGCTACCAAACTAACATTAAACAATTCTAAGCCAAAACATTCTACCAAATTTCTGGCAGAACCTCCCTTGTATTGTTAACTACCAGGAGGTTCCAATCTTTGAATAAAACATATATAATTAATCCAACCTTCGGAATCATCAATAGGCATTTAAAACATGAAAGCAACTAACATATTCAGAGTTATCCAAAAGACACCACTCATCATTATTACACTTAGACCAATGCATGAAGCATAATCATAAACAATCTCTAAGCAGTTTGCTCTTTTATTAAAGTATGAACTAAAAATTTATCAACTTTAAAGGTGGATGACAGTGTGTGTGTCCAATTCAAGTCTACTCCCTCCCATGCATGCCGTTCTTGCAAATGGTACCTAAAAATACAACAAAAGCAAGCGTGAGTCCAAAGACTCAGCAAGTACCAATAATGAAACATTAGACTCACATTTACATCATCAACATTCCATTCCAAAGCTTTATACAAAAACATATCTCATGAGGTATGTATGCAAATATGCAATACAACTTTTCTCTTTCACTCTTTATCGCATTTCACCGGTAATACGAGATATGCGACCGTCGCCGCATACCATGCTTGTGCTCGCAAGCACAGAGACCAATTGCCCAATACTCCGCAAGTAAAGGGGACCACAAGCCCACACTCCACAAGTGTGAGGAACTCAAGCCCGTCATATGCACGACGGGGATCTCAACAAATGCTTGGTCACCACGTGACCAAGTCTTCATTTTATCAACATAATGCATATGCAAAAGTCATGAATCATCATAAACATACCTCCTTTGCAACATCATTTATGAATTTAACTTATTCATACTTCTATCATACATGTTCACAAACATGCAAACAATCAAACAACCACGCATCATTCACATTTTCACGACACTAATAATCATGGTCAACAACATCTATAACATTCTAGCATCCATAGACATCACAATTAATCATAATACTAGCAAACATGTACTTGCCTTAACCGCGTGAGAACGGAGGATGCGAAGAGGGTGCTGCCTCCGGGACCACTCCCCCACCTAAAATTCATTTAAAAGCTTACTAACACAACAGTTTTGGACCAAACAAACCATATAAGCAAGCACAAACTAGCAATAGCTTGTAACGCGATCCCGACCCCAATTTTCTAAATGCTGAACTGACCCCTCTGTAAATAGTCATGTTCAACAATTCGTATCTTTTAGTACAGGAGTCCAAATGAGGTGTTCTTGGACTTCATTGAAAGGTTTTCAAATGTCCCAACTAAGCCTAGCTGGTGGGCCTTCCTGATTCGGCCATCTAATATCCCTTTCATGCTAAATAACAAAACATTGATTTCATGTCAGGTTCTCTGGATAGTACACTAAAACTATCATAACTTTTAGCTCATTTGTCCACATTTTGCTTTCTTGGGCTTACCTGAAAGCTACAACAATTATCTACAACTTTTGTTATACTGAGCTTCTCTAATTTGTCATTTAACTAATCGCTTCAGTCAGATTACTAAAACCTGACAGAATACCAACAGATTTGCGGAACAGCAGCGCTACAAAATTCATAACTTTGGAACCGCTCATCCAAACGATGTGATCTAAGACTCTATTGAAAGATAAAGACGTGACCTACAAATATCTAGGAGATGGACAGATCAAATTTTACAGTTAACATCCTCAAAACAGCTGATCAATACAGACTGCCAGAAACCGATCTAATACCGATATTGCCAAAACGCGAAACTACACGACTAATCGAACGAGATCGTGGGTTAGCCTTGGAGAACGAGATGACGAACACGAAGACCCAGCGAAGCTCCTTCCTTTCCTTCCTCTTTCCCTTCTCCCCTTCCTCTTCCTGTCTTCTTCTTCCTTTCTCTCCTTCTTTTCTCCTCTTCGCATGGCAGCTGGGAAGAGGATTGCTACAGTTCTCGTGTGCTACAGTGCGGCGGCGCTACTGTAACCATGAGCTATAGTACTTACTTAGGGTTTGGCTACCCCCTCCTCCACTAATGGGCCAAGGTGCTGTGGGCTTTCAGCCCATAGCCCAGGTTCTCTGAAACAAGCGAAAAAACCCCCCTGAACTTCCAGTTAAAACCATTCTCTAACACAAATTTTCAATTTGATCTATTTAATCCTCTCTCTAACTCGATTGGAGTCTGTAAGGTTATACGGGGTATTACATTCTACCCCCCTTAACAGAATTTGACCTCGAATTCTTTCCATCGCTCTACCCGAAGAACAATCACAGCTAGAATTTACGAACAAAACCACACACTTGCTGTGAATAATTCCGAATATTGCTCGCGCATGCAAGACTCTAATTCCCAAGTCACTTCCCTTTTGGACTTAAGGGATCACACCACCTTGACGGATACCATCGTCTTTCACCTCAACACTAGTCTCGACCTTTACAAGTACACTCATCATACCGGATTCAAAAGTAAGGTCTTACTCGTTGGCCAATAGCCCTAATAAAGTCTCAAGCTCCGGACCTCTCATATACTCTCTCAGCACCAGAATATACAAGACATTGCATACTCCGCGTAAGTACTCGAGACAGTCCTAGCGATAGGCCAATCTACAAATTCCCGTGACTAAGGAACCTATCCAACACACCCTTGGTTAAACTTCCTTTTGGTACCGAAGTACACCGTGTGCACAAAACACACGGAACTCTTGTTCCGACTCTCAGTCGATTACTTTACCTATGCAAGCAGCATCTCCTTTCACAAGGGACGCACAAAGAACTCGCCTACCAACTCACTTATTCGAAGAACTCAAACAAAAGAGTCATAATGCATCTAACTCAAAACCATTTTCCCTTAGAAGAGTCCAATCCAAAATCAATGGATTTACCATGAAAACTTTTCTACTTTCCAAGTAGACAGTTTAGAAATAAATACCACACAAACCAAAGGCGAAAACACTCGAAAAAACGAGATTAACCATTTATTTTTTTTCTTAACTGGAGGGAATCACACATACCGACAAGCAAGGTTCAAGAAAACGCTAGGCGCTAGGCGGGCGGTGGCCTAGGGCCTAGCGCCTAGGCGGACTAGGCGGCGCCCAGGCGGTGACTAGGCGGTGCCCAGGCGGTCGGCTTGGCTACGGTGCAGATAAACCCATAACAGGAATAATTTGATGAATTGAGCAAGCATCAAGCATCAAATTGAGCAAGATAGAAGGAAAATTACCTGAAAAAAGACATGTGTAATTTGATATAGTCATGTATATTATATTATTATCTCCCCTCCAAGGCTCCAAGAGCTTGATGTAAACATGTATGTATTGTAATCAAATAATGATATAAACTCGCATATTTAATAAACGATGAGATCATCGACCACTTGTGACAGGAAGCTTAGCGGCGAATAATGTGTTAAGCCCTCGTTTACGTAATTTTGTGATACTAAAATGGTGACAAACTCGATCATTTCTAACATGTGAGTCAACAAGGAAATGCACACACAAGAACAAAGAAGTGAGTGAGCGCTCTCATAAAAATGTTTTTTCCGAGAAATTGTTGACAATCTTGCTAGTCTAAAACCCACTACAGATCAAAATCTTTGTAACCAATCGGCATGACGAATGGCATGTGGTGGTGTTGAAATTGTAGAAAAGATGCGAGTGCAGAGCCCACAAAATCTAAATATGTCGTTGCCCAAATTTGACACAACCATAGCTCATTGCGATTTTTGTCCTTAAGAATACACTAACCAAGGAATAACATATAATAAACCAAACTCTCTACATCAAGCATACCTCTCAAGCGAGAGATAGGATCCACAACGAGTGAAGCTTTGCATCTATCCAAACTGAAAATCTCACATTTGGAAAAAGCCTATGGAGAAGAAGTTTAAGAATCTGACAAATAAGATATTTGTTCATTCAACATGCTCAAATCAATGTATAGCTTCAGAGATAATCATGCTAAGAACAAAACACAGAGCTCAAGCTATGGCAACTGATTAGAAGCCATAGCATCTAAACAATCATCCAAACCAAATATGATCAAATTTGTAGCAATTAATGTGTGACTAAATTTATCTCCAAACTCTCTGTTCCATCCTTTCAAACTAACATTCCAACTATACATACATTTTCTAATAGCCTAACAAATTACTACAATAACATCTTGAGAAACTGAAACTAGACCTCGAACTAGTAAAAATAGCGGGTTTGCCTCAACAAGTCGATCTGCAGTAGTTGGACTAGTAGAGAATCTCGTAAACAATTTTCTCACTTGATCAACAACTTCATGGTGACTGACACCCCGGTGGCGGATACAACCTAAACCAACCAACAAAATCGAAACTTTATCACTCAAGTTGTATGTTAACCAATAGCTAAAATTTTCGTAATTTGTAGATAAAAATACCATTCTAGGGCAGGTATAATGAGTTGAAATATACTGCTCCAAATATTTCTTAGAGATTGATTGAATTTTCTCTTTAGGACCTAATATCGTGTCCCCAGGAGGATGGCCTCGGAATCTGCAGCATGCAAGTGATCAAATATCACCTCCTCCATCATTCCTTGCACTGTCTTTCCATAAACACACATAAACATGCATCAAACATCTGCATCTAGCAATACATATTGCACTTAAGCAGTAAAGAGCTAAGAGCTATCCTAACCATAGCGAGCATCCGGGGTTCATCACTATTCATGGAAAGACTAATCTTGAAAAGCAAACCAACAATTCATATTATGACTAAAAGTTTCAATCTTTATACAGGATGTCATAACACACAAATTAATCGTGACAGAACAGGAGTATATAATACTAAAATATTACATTTAGACCATCGATGCTAAACCACAGTTACCATCATGCACCATGATAAGGTTCTACCCTACAAATACCAACAATTACAATGAGTAAAAATCCATATTGTAATGTTTGAGCAAGTACGAAAAGGCAAGAACTTCCCACATGTATAGTGTAAATTGAGACGGAAAAATACGGACATCAATAACTGGGAGGAGCAACCTAAGGGTTACACTACATACAAATTTCAATGCCAATTAAGTATCAACTATCCAAATTTAATACACCAAAAGTTTCACCTTTCTTTGTGAAGCAATACTTAAAGAACAATACAAAACATTTTTCCTACAATAAAGGGCAACTTCCACCATTATTTTCAGTGATTTAGCAATTACCAACAACTCATCACTCAATGTAGGATTAGCCCCCAATAGATATATACATGAACAAGAACAAGAAGCATGATACGTCAAGCCGCGGCGGCGGTGCCTTCCTCTTCCTTCTTTTTGGCCTCCTACTTCTCCTTGTCCTCCAGCTCCGCAGCGAGCGCCTCGAGCACGACCGACTTGGGGTTCACCATGGGTGGGCCCTTCTCCCTCCCTTCGAGCTCGTCAAGATCAAAGGTGATGAGCTTTGTCCCGATTCGCCCCCTCAAAGCGGCACCCACCGCAGAGAGGAGATCGGCGACGGGGGAGCAGAGGGAAGACCGGAAGAGGAATACATACCTCGCTTCGATGGCGGGGACGACGGCGTTTTGGAGGCGGCGAGCTCGATTCGGTGGCGCCGTGGCGGGGCGAGCTCGACTCGTCGGCGGTGAGGTCCAACCGGGCGACGCAAGATGGCCGGAACCCGGGCGAGCTTGATTCGTCGGCGGGGAGGCCGAACCCTAGCGCGTCTCACGAATGGACGAAGTGGTTGGGGGAGTCGGGTGCTGATCTTCTTATCTTCCACCTCGCCGCCGCTTCGCCTGCAGCCGCCCAGCGCCGCCGACGACCGCCTCGGACCGCCGTGGACCGCCTCGGACCGAAGCCCGCCTGGAGCGCCGCCTCGGGGGAAATCGCCGCGGTAGAGTCCCGACGCGCGCGTAGTCGGTGCCTAGGCGGCGCCTAATCCCGATTTTTATAACCTTACCGACAAGAACCAACTCAATTTGTAATTGACATCCATCATAATCACATAATTCAAGTAAGAACTAAGAGAATATCTCACTATCCAAGATCACACCCTTTTCCACAATCTTTCTTTTAAAAATTTAACTTTCTCTTAAACCATAGGATCCCAAAGCATCGCATAACATATTAACTCATTTATCTTAAATTGGCAACCTCAAAACTATGTTCTACCGAACACAGAATCCACACTTATGCAGGGAGACTCTTCTAATCCACAATATCGTACTCCAGCCAACTTCTCTACCGAATTAATTACTTTGACAAAATAATTCCCAAAACAACTCAATATAGATTTCACCCGCCGTCACATCCCTCAATCCGTTAAGGATAAACAATTTGAAATTCACATCACACATTCTCATTTACTACCCCCAAAGGATACTATCAATGATCATCCCACTACTCAGAATCCACTCTTATTCTACCACTTTTACACATAATCATTGGCAACCAAGGTTCTAACATAAAAAACGCAAAGCTCAAATTCAACCTCTAAGACTCCTACAACAAACGTCTCGTATAAAAGATCGAGAAATCCTCAGATTCATTCACTAAAATCCCCACACTCTAAACATACTCAATCATTATCATCTATACGTAAATATTTTCTCGACCAAATTATCTTTTAGAAGAATTCTATCTCCCTGAAGATTTATTCACTAGAGCCAGGGTATACCTGCCGATAACTCAACCTTACCTACTATCCCATCAATTGACATTACAATTAGTTTACTTCGCTAATCCTACTCTCATTAAACTACACCGTCATAGATCACCTACCCAACCTTGCAAAATTACCCAATCGCGATACTCTAACACATTGATCAAGCTTCCAGACTTTCGATAATCCCAACATTCCAACATGGATGAAGGTTCTTGGATTATAATTTGTTATGGGTTCCACTAGTTGTAACACTAATCTACTTTATTTCAACGACAATCATCCCATTTAAATCCAATTCTTTTCAAGAGTTATAGGACAAAACCAAATCACTTTCTATTGATCTTCAAATAGCTTGGTTCCCATAATTCTCACTACGATCATTTACTTGACCACCACCAACCAATCGCCATATTACACTCTAAAAGACCTTACAACCCAAGTCAGTTAACCTTTTCTCAATAGGAAAGAGCAAACAAATACAAGTTTTAACACACAAGGAAACACTACTCCTCACAGTGAGCACGAGACCAAGAGAAATAGTCAAATAGCATTGATCTCGAAAAACAAAAGACGAGACCACAATTGAGGGCACATGTTCCACAAGAAGGGAGTTTCAAACATCAATAAATCACAATAAAACATTACTTTTGAAACTCAAGAAACACTTAAGCGGCAACAATAGAAAAGTTGCAGGTTATCATCCTGAACTCCAACCTCAAATACTTATGGTACACCTTTCTTTTTTTTCCTTTAACAGAGGAAACAATTTCCTTTAATTACATCACCACTTTCTAACCCAAAGAAAAAGTACTTTTAAAACAATTCACATTAATCACTTAAGAACCCATTAGAACATTCTCACGCCTCGCCTTTCTCAACAATTCCAGCCACTACATTAAGCACGAACTACCAAAAGCTCACAAATGCAAAACTCCAAACTTTCCATTTAACCGATATTACGGGAGGCGGTCAAATTACCTTCTTTCTAAAAGAATCATCACCACTCCCACAAGACACAATCCCTTATAGACAATCTTATTAACATCAAGAATAATAAACTCTTAACAAGAATATTTATCATCAACTCTTTTAACAAGGGCATGCAGCCACAAGTCACAATCCTCATGAGACACACATGAATAAATCATATATTTTTTTAACCCTTCACCTATTAGCAATGCTCACACTTCATTTTGTACACAACTTCCAATCTAACGGTTATCGTAGACATTTAACAGATTATACCGTCATGGAAGAAATTATGGTCCTGTCACTATCTACGTTCCCACTAGCAAATATGAGACCATCAAGCAACCAATTAAAGGCAATTTCCATATTATTATCCACTAGGACAACAGTCAAATACATCCCTTTTTCTCCCTCCCTACACAATTAAGTTTAACCGTTGAGATCAAGTAATCCAACCAGTTTAGCAACGTAAACAATTTTTTTTAATGATCAACCTTCTCATCAAAGACATACTATTATCCTACCACTCCACCATCAAGTAAACAAGGATCACCAACTACATCCCATCAGTTCATCTCTTAGCGATGCTCAACACCATACTTTGATACATTACAATTGCACCTAGCAATTACATATGGTCAGTACTTATCCATGAAAGATAACTTTCAAGATGAATATTCACTATGACACTAATCTAACACCTTCTAGACTTATCCATCCCAAAGGATTAGGTTAATCCGTTGAGTCCAGCAAACCCAATCTACCGGAGAAGCTTGCCATAGTGATCAAACCAGTCTCACCAACATTCCATATTTCCTAATAACTCTTCTGGGCCCCAATTAGGTATAGCCATACCCTTAATCATAGTTCATCAAGATCTACTACATGGCACCATCAAATTAATCAACTTTCCTTCTAGGGATCTTAATTAGGATCGATTATACACCACACTACGGACCCAACTAGATAACCCATATCATATCCACTAATTTCTCCGATTATAACCTCTCACTTAACCATGAGACGACATCGCTAAAGGGTTTAGTATTTTCTTTCATAAAAGAACCTTTCAACTTCAACACTCAAAATATCCAAAAGATGTTATTTGACTATTTCTCTTACTTAGGGTTTGGCTGCCCCCTCCTCCACTAATGGGCTAAGGTGTTGTGGGCTTTCGGCCCACAGCCCAGGTTCTCTGAAACAAGCGAAAAACCCCCTGAGCTTCCAATTAAAACCATTCTCTAACACAAATTTTCAATTTGATCTATTTAATCCTCTCTCTAACTC
This sequence comes from Ampelocalamus luodianensis, assembly GCA_036346255.1. NCBI lineage: Eukaryota > Viridiplantae > Streptophyta > Magnoliopsida > Poales > Poaceae > Ampelocalamus > Ampelocalamus luodianensis. The sequence continues at coordinate 647,019 of JAYEVH010000333.1, forward strand.
GATTGGAGTCTCTAAGGTTATACGGGGTATTACACAAACAGTGAAGATGGAGATCATCTGTATCCAACAGAGTTCCTAAATAGCTTGAAATTCCTAGAACACCAAACCATGAACTATGTTTGAAAGTTGGCACTCGCCAATAATGTTCTTGAGAAACATAAATCAAAGTGCGGGCCTATGCAATGGCACAAGACTAACTATAACACAACTAGGGAAGTGGTTCATCGAAGCACAGACCATAACAGGGACAAACATTGAAAATAAGGTCTACATTCCACGAATCATCATGTCACCGAGCGAATCGAAATGGCCGTTGTATTGAAAAGGAGGCAATATCCAATATCAATGTGTTTCGCAATGGCAGTAAACAAGAGTCAAGGATAATCGCTACAAAATGTTGGACTCTATTTAACAAAGCAAGTCTTCACACACGACCAACTCTATGTAGCCATATCGCGAGTCACAAGCCAAAATGGACTCAAAATTCTAATCTCGGATGAGGAATCTCCATAAAATAATGTTGCAAAAAATATTGTGTACAAGGAAATCATTTAGTACACCACATTATTTTAGTCCTCACAATGTTTATATTTATTTTCATACTAATACGTGCACAATTATTCTCAAAAAAATAAATGGGAACCATAGTAGTTTTGCATGCAAACGAGAGAAGGACAGCTAATTATTGAGTGTATGACAATGTCTTGCTACTATTTATTTTGTATGTCTAATTCCTAAATAAGAAATGCATGAGTGGCAGGCCTATAGACGATAACTTCCCTTTCGCTATAACATACACTAAACAGATATTTGGGGCAAATTTTGTAATAGATGTAGGTTGTAGGCACATCTATTTTTCCTTATTGTCCTGCAGGCTGCAGTAGTTAAGAAAAAAACATCAAATTCATTATTCATTGAAGTATCACAATTTTGTGCTAAGAAGGGGTTAGTATGGCACCCAATTGCTAGATGTACCTGGAGAAGTGGAGATCAAACAAGGATGACACCGCCGCACCACTAGACTCCAAGAGGAAGGTTTTACCAATTATAGGCAACATTTCTACGTGAGAGAAATCATCAACATCTACTACTGCTAAAAGTTTACTCCAAGACAAAGGCTTAAGGCAGAATTGAGTTATAACATAAGCATCTCTTTTCAACAGTCACCATCTTGATAATTTAGCCCAAACAAACCCCCTCTACTTGCTGATTTAGATCCCCTGATCCATCCACACTGCAAGAAAGAAACTAAAGCTAGCCATTGGGCATTGAATTTTTTTAGGATCTGTCTAGGAAATATATGAGTTTCTTTTTTTTTGCTAAAGGGTACTCGAATTTTGAGCCGCTAGATTTAGATCTAAATGATCTCATCCCTCTCCCAAACAATATATATTCTTTTTCCTCCCCTCCCCTCCGCAAACCCTAGTCACTGCACCTTCCCACCACTGTCGTTGCCCCCCCCCTACCTAGACCGTCGCCATTCCTGGCGCTAGTGTGCTGCCCGCCGGCGAGCCTTCACCACCACTCCTACCTCCCTTCCCCCATGCCACCCTCCTTCCTCCTCTCCGGCGAGCCGCATCTGTGACTCTCATGTTCCTCCGCCCCTCCGACGAAATCAACCCTCATCACCCTCCTTCTTCGCCACCCCGCCGCCGCCGCCGCCACCGCCCACCACCTCCCATGACCAGTGAACCCAATCGTAAACCCAAGTGAACCCTAACCCTAACCTTGTCGGAGTGTTGCCAGAGTCGCCACTGGTCGTCGGAGCCATATGGAGCACGAATGATGAGAAAAATCGGATGGGTCGAAATTCAAGTACTCCCAAGGTGAAGGAGTACTCGAGCACTCCTTAGTGATTCCCTTTTTTATGGTCAGTTGTTTCAAGAGCTCCACAGACCACAAATTCGTATAGTTCAACTGGTGTGGCACCTTGGTTTTCTAACTGACAGACAACGTTCCATTCCTACTAACTACTACATGTTATTGGTTTATTTCTGTTCCAATGTGATATCAGGGATTTTGATTCCGTGATATGTGAGGTTGTGAGCCTTAAAATGACTACATTTGTGTTTGTAGTATACAAACAATAGCTCCACGCAGCTTCCAATGGATCCCCGTATTCCAGTTGCCTTAGCTGCTCTGGTGATTGAATCCATTAGATGACATGGGCGTTTCTAGTGAAAACTGTCATTGGGTGCAAACTTGAAAAATATTTTGGGCACTAAATCAGTATATAAATTCAAATAGGATTGAAAGTAGTTCTTAGTTTAGCAAACATCCATTTGAAACTTCTAGTTAAAATTCAATTTATGCTAGGTGGGAAAAAGGAGAGAATCCTTGACAACCTGTAAGCTAGAAGAAGTTCGAAAAAGGAAAGAAAAAGGGTTACTATTCGCACCAAATTTGTCTTTTTGGTTCTCTTGGTATTTTTCAATTTAAACTTGAAATTCTAAAAGGTGTTGCAATATTCCGTAGATTATCATTTTTTTGGGGGGTAATGTATCATGTTAGTTTGGTGTTTAAACTAGAATGAATTCCAAGTTTTCAACTTTCTATGGGACGTGTGGTAATTTTTCCCATCCCAGCCTTTTCATGAGACTCCTTGGGCCTGACTCAGCTTGGGCTTCAATACACTGCCTTTCTTCACTCGTGTGTAAAACAACTCCGTAAACTTCAAACTTGACCGTGCAAATTAAAATTTCTGACGAACATTTCCCACCGGTGTACTAGCTTTAACTTAGCCGGCTCTTCTCAGATAGGCCATCACTCCGAGGCCGGTGACCAGCGCAGCGCCGGCGGTCACCCCGCTGTACGCGGCCGCCCACGTGTCTCTGCTCGACAGGTCCACCACCTTGTCGCCGCCAGATAGCCACGCTTCTCCTACGGCCGGTGGTGCCGGAGTAGTCTAGGAACAGCCTCAGACCCTACAAAGACAAAATTAATCAAACACGCGCAAAATTCAGAACTACTAGCGTTGGGACGTCGGTGCTCGTGCGTGCCTTCCAACCGGCCAGCCTCGCGTGATCCACCGCCGCCGTGAGGTCGTCGTCCTACGCGAGCAGCACCTTGTCCCGGTCTTCGTCTTCGTACTGCATATAACGCAGATCTTTCAACTCAATTCACTTGCAGCATCACAAAAATGTGTTACGTAAAGTTTATTTCTCTGAACCATGGCACGAATCATATTAATTACGTACCAAAATTTGAGGCAGACGGTCGGGGTTGATGTCCGCGCCGAGCCTCTGGAGGATGCAGGTGACCAGAGGCGTCAAGCTCTGCACTTCTGCAACAAAAGTTGTAGTTTGTCGAGGGAGCTACAGTAGTACCAGAAATCACTGTACTAGAAACGGCACGGTTAGTAGTAATACCACAACTGAACCGGTGCATTCGTCCCCGTCTGTCTTGGAGCTTGAACGAGAACGACAACGGGATCGGTGCATCGCCGTCCGCTGTCTCGTGGTGAACTTCAGACATCATCTGGGACCTCCACGCCTCGCTGCTTGATCGAAAAAGATGGAGCAAGAAGGAGGTTATTCACTGAAGACTCGTGCACGGTGAATAAAAAAATTCAGGAATTTTGCAACCTCATTTGGGAATTGGGAGTGGGTGTCGCTCTCGTCATCTAGTATTCTAGGGGGCCCAAGGCCATGGCGGAGTCCCAGAACCTCTGGATCATGGAGATCACCGCGTTGTCGTTCCGAACCCCGCCGCCGCTCTCAACCTGCCCGGCGCATTTGCAATCAGCACGAGACTGTTAGATCGGACCGTGGCCACATACCTAGGTCCAACCAGGTTTACTCCCCGGGCCACAGGTCCAAATGGGCTGAACATAACTAAGCCCATAGGCTGCCACATGCAAACCCTATAGCAACAATCTTATAAGTGGTATTGAGCTTTCTCCCCCCAAAAGACTGGTCCAATCTGTGATTCTTAACATTGTCCCCCTCACACATCGGTTGTGTACTTCCGCAACTATAAAATCTAAGGAGATGTTAGACGTCTAGGCTCTGATACCAATTGTTAGATTGGACTATGGCCGCATGCCTAGGTCTAACCGGGTTTACTCATTGGGCCACAAGTCCAAATGGGCTGAACACAACTAAACCTATGGGCTGCCGCAAACAAACCCTATAACAACAACTTTATAAGTAGTATTGGGCCTCCCTAAAAGACTAGTCCAATGGATGAGGTCTCCCTCACACTTATAAGTTGTGTTTTTTGTCCTTCCCACAATCAATGTGGAACTATTCCCAACAGAGGCATCTCCATGAACTGAACCTTTTTGTTTTCTGGTAATGTGCAATTAACAAAAGTACATAGCCGATGGCGGATTGACAACTTACAATGGAGATTGCAGCGTGTGTGACGTCGATCACGACGACAATGGAGACGATGGAGCCGCCTGCCGCAAAACAGACGGTGAAAAACCAGAAATGACAAGACCACCATATCATATCTGATCATTTCGTAGTTTTCTACTCCGACTACCTCTGTCCATCACGGGAAGATGCAAGAATTTGCGCTCTTGCATGGTCCGGAGAGCATCCAGTCTGGGTGTGTCGACCGTCGCACATTCTGGATCCGGAGTCATGACCTTATGAATCATATTTGCATCCTATCACATCAATGTTGGAGTTGAATCACTCAACTATATGTGCTTCACACACACAACCTCTTTCTCTCTCTTTTGTTTCTCACAAACATACACGTATGAACAGGGGACACTTTTCTTTTAGTGCTGCTCTTATGTCTTAGCAGCTTTTCGGTTTTGTCTCTATATTTAGGCCCTGTTTGGTACAACTCCTACTCCTAGCTTCTCGTTCGGATCTCGTGGAGCTATGTCAAACGCCCAGATTCTCAAAACAACCAGATTCTGCTTCTAGCGAGGAGTTGTCTAAAAAATGAACTAGCAACGAGAAGCAACCTTTTCATAGATTCTCGTGGGGAGCTGACTTTCAATTGAAAAACTACCACTTGAAGTTGGATGAAATTACCCGCAAATGCCACTGATTTACCCTCTCCCATCCCACCGCGCCCCCGGCATACCCCTTCACGTTCCCCCCTCGACCTCAACTCATCTCGCTCACGCGACCGGGCGATTTCCTCGTCGGCCCCGTGTGCGCCGCCTCTGCCCCCTCTCCCATGTACGCTCCAGCCGGCCCCCGTGTGCTCCCCCGCCGGCCCTCGATTGCTCCGCCGCAGGACCCGGACTGCGCCGCCGCCTACACGAGAGCTGTCGACCCCAGAAACCCTAGTGGTCGTTGTTCCCCGACTTCTTCTCCGTCGCAGTTTCCCGAGGACCACCGGCGGGCTCCTGGGAAGGTAAGCTTGTAATCTGTATTTCCCCCTTGCCCTCCCTATTTTGTCTCCCTCCTCTTCGCCTTTAGCCCTAGAGTGGATCGATCTGTAATAATCGTTTTGGAATGTGCAGACTCATGTGTATATCTTTGAATCTGTGAATGTAGCAGAAAATTACCATATAATTCTTTATCAGTGTTATGTGAAAGAAGGCATAGCATCAACGTTTGACCATTCTGAGTGTCAAAACGAAGTGCTTGATGATTTTTTTTTCATGCATCTTGAACTATTCAGTATATCACATATGTATAGCTTTCAAGTTTAGTTTTGTCATATGCACTAATGAAGAATGTTTTTGTTAAATTTCCTGCACCCTTAATTGATCTAGTGAGTGTAGCTCAGTCCATTAGTTTCACTGATGAAGAGGATAATATGATCTGGGAGCTGCACTCATATGGGCTTTATAATGTTCAGTCCTTATATGTTATAGTGAATTTTAGAGGTGTGCTGCCTATTCATGTTCCAGCTATTTGTAAGTTGTTTGTGCCACCTAGAATTCACTTTTTTTTCTTTGGTTAATGTCTAATAACAAAATTCTGACTAGAGTTAATTTAGCCAAGAGGCAAAATGTACCAGATAAAACCTGCCTGTTCTACTGTGAACTTGAATCAGTAGGATCGACTTTGTATCATGTTTAGACCTACTTGAGTGCCTGATTGGATAGTTTGTTTGGTCCATGAACCTTTTAGCTTTGGTTTATTTTCCATTTTTCGATTCTAAACCATGTTGTGCATTCAGTAGCCATCCAATCCTATTGTTCTGCCTTATTCTGCAAATTAGTTAGAATTAAGAGTTTGTGCAATGCGTTGATTATGTGAGTCCTACCTGGATGGAAAGACATTTATCTCCAGCTATCTTGTTATGCTCACTCTAACATCATTTACAGATTGTTCCTGCCACTTCTATCCCTGATGATTGGATGGGTCTCGATGTTGGTCCAAACGCCATCAAGACTTCAAGTGAAGCATTTGACACCACCAAGACTATTATTTGGAAGGGACCTATGCAAATGGTGTGACAACCATTGTTGGCGGTGGTGACTCCGTTGCTGCTGTCGAGAAGGCTGGGCTGGGCGACAAGATGAGCCACATTTCAATCGGCGGTGGTGCGAGCTTGGAGTTGTTGGAAGGCAAGACTCTCCCAGGTGTTCTTGCCCTTGATGATGCATAAGCTACTTTCGCTAATTCAGCTGTGCGCCCGTGCTTGTCAGCCTGCATGTCCTTGTGCTCCAGATCTTTGTGTAACGTTGCAATGTTATGGTTCAATGAACTTGAGATAGGCTTATCACCATGTTTTGCTAGTTGACTCGTGAATAAGTTTCTTACTTCCTCACTGTGAGTGAAGTGATTCGAACTGACATATATACTTCCATGGATGTGGATGATATTTTGTTTTCTTTTACATTTGCATCCTTGTTTAACATAATATCATTTAATTATTATTTAAACACTTATATGATATGAATGCAATATTGGTCGACTTCATCTATCATAGCGTGAACAATACAAAATTTACTTATACACAATCAATGGTTGTGCGTCAATTCGTTATTTACCAATGTTGTACTCCATCATGAAGTGTAAATACAATGTAACTTCGGCATTGTGCACAAATACAATGTATATATATTCATATGGTCTAAAAATTTGGGAAAAATCCTATAATTTGTGTACAAATACATATGAGAAAAACACAAATACAATTGGAGTATTACAACCAGGGTAACATGGTCTATTTGCCTCTAATCCCGCCTCATATGGTTTTGGAGCCAATCTACCCCCATAGCGCTTTCAAGACGACTCCAGTTCTCGAGAAGTGGATTCTCGAGAGAATCAGAGTAGAATTTAAAAATGAGAATGCGGAGCTCTACCAAGCAGGGCCTTAAATGCGGAGGAAGGTTACAATCCTTATTGCTACGCTAGTGACAGGACAGAAATAAGCAATTACATGCAGCCGTGATTCACAGCCAAGAAGGAAATAACAAGGAAGGAAAAACTAATCAAATCAATCAGCATTCAATGATTGATTTGTTTCCCAATCAATCCAACGTGAGTGAGCCCCATGCATGACACACACATAAGATTAATTCCAACATTCACCCCTTTAATCTTGTCGTGCTTTCTTCACCTCAACTAATTAATATGCTAAGTATGACCACTTCTCATGGATACATGTGGTACACTTCTCATGTCTACTCCACATGTAGTGCTTTCTTCATGCAGACTAGCTGCTTCTCACGACGTATCTCATCTTGCACTCATACTTACGCACCATACTCTTGCATGTTTATGTAGATGACAAACAAATATGCATGCAAATAAAAAAAATAGATATAATGATATGCCACCATGACCTCTCTCATAGTAGCGCTAGTTCGTCATCTTCACCTTGTGCCTCAACAAGGAGTGCTTTTTCCTTTTTCTTTGCCAAACACTCATAAGCGAAGTGTCCAATATCTTAATAATTGTAGCATTTCACCTTGGTTTTGTCCCAACCTTCACCACGGCCACGACCATGTTCTCGTGATGAGTTCTTGGACTCATCCTTCTTTTTCCATTCAGCATGTGTCAACAACACATGCTCCTTCTTGGCCTCGCCAAATCCTCCTAGACGCTCCTCGTATGCTTTCAGGCGTCTAATGACCTCTTCCACCGTCATAGTTTTGAGGTTCTCAAATTGTTCGCCATCCCGAACCGTCAATGTGACTCTTGTCGTGGCCCATCCCGAACCCACGACCAGCTTCGCCATCCTGGCGTGTCACGATTGAGCCACCACAACCTCCCATACCTCGATCGCGGCCTCGCCTGCGAGCTTTGCCACACCCACGGTCGTCGTTTCCACCAGTGCTGGACCCTTGTCCCTTAGAGAAAGACGATGAGTCTCTACCGTTGCTTTTTTGCTGCCCCTGCCACTCAGCTTGAGTGAACAGAAGCTGGCCCTCGGTGTTTCCATTATTGCCGTGACGAAGGATTCACTCCTCATATGCCTTCAACCGACCGATCACCTCTTCGAATGGCATTGTATCAAGATTAGAGTATTGCTCGATCGATACCACCAATTGAAAGAATTTATCGGGCACCGAATCAAGAAGCTTCTTGATGAGTGTGGCATCCTCGAGAGTAGCGCCAAGAACACCGTACTTGGCTACCATGTCACTCAATTTGCTGGCAAACTCATCGATCGTCTCCCCTTCCTTCATGCGTAATGCCTCGAGTTCGTTCTTCAAGGTCTGCAGGTGCGCCTTCTTCACGCGATCTGCACCAATGTAACGAGTCTTCAAACAGTCCCAAACATCCTTTGCAGATTTCTTCTTTGCGATCTGCAGAAGGACATCTTCGAGGCGCACTGAAGATGAACGCTCATCTTTGATTTGTTCTTCTTCTCATTCCGTCTACTCCATTGTCGGTTCGATTACTTCCCGATACCGTGGACATCCATGATCGCCTCCATCTTGATCGCCCACGTGGTGTAGTTGGAAGTCATCAGCATCGGGCACTAGTGCAGCATGCCACTGCTCTCCCTCACCGCCTACTAGATGGTAAGCGCCATTGTCTCAAATCGGAGGTTCTTGGGGCGTGCTGCTTGCTTTGATACCACATGATGATAGTCACCAGAGGATCTAACACGCGCCCTTGATGCCGGACAGAAGAAGCTCCGCCAGAAATACCGCCAGCGCCTGCTGTATTCGCTCTGCTGCTCCCTAACCTTATGATGAACAGTAAGAAAACAGAGATGACAGAGAACAAACGAAACTGAATTTTGCGGTGCAGAACTTAGCACCTTTTCTGATTTTTCTTCTACTATTTATACTCAACTTTACATCTTAGAAATATGAAATACTTCTATCCTAACCGAACTCGAATATGAAATCTATCCTGAACTCAAATCTAAAACTAACTCTAAAACTATCTTTACAGTCTTAGTCTCATACGACAGGACTTTCCCTATCCTTACTCGGACAAGTAAACCAAGTCTTGATTACTTCCAACACTACCTCCCCAATGATACTTGTCGGCGCCATCAATCGCGTTGGCGATCCCCGCCTTCCCCTTCTCCGACACCCTCTCCATCCTCGAGATGGCATTGTAGAGGCACTTGGTGATGTCGAGCATGGCGATCACCTTGCCGTTCTCCACCACCGGCAAGTGCCTGAACTTGCATGAGATGTATGAGAAACATGCTTGATATGTATCTAGGTCCCAATTCAGGAAGTGGCAGGAATAAAGGAGGATGCCAGACCTTGGACCATCTTCTGCAGTGCTTCAACGATGAGCGTGTCGGAGAGGACGAAGACCGGGTGCCTCATCATGACCTTCCAGATCGGCGTGTCGTCAATCTTGAGCTCGCGCACAATGTCCTATATATATGTATAGGAGTAAACAAATTTATAATCCGCTAGATCTTGTGATCATTCAAGAGGAACAACGAGCAATTGGCGATTTGGAATATCAAGAAAAAAATTGCACAAACCTTGTTGGTGAGGATGCTGTTAGAAATTGACAGGCAAAAACAAAGTAGATCAAGAATAGGGAGACACTGATTTTTACGTGGAAAACTCTTGCGGGAAAAAACCATAGGCACATGACAGTGATCTTCACTATATCAGAAAAGTGTTTACAAAACGTAGGGATTTTAATGAGACATCAACTCTTCCCGTATGATTTACAAGAGGTATATATGGTGGCATAAAATTAACTCGAGTCGAAGACAGAAACAAATCCACAAAATAAGAAGAATCCATACCGCGGGGGCTCCGCCCCCCCGCACCACTCGACCTACATCATGGGCCTCCGTATGGGTTAGGTCTGTAGACATGACGCTCCGTGTCTCCAAACCTTTGCCTCTTTAAAATTCGGATCACATATCAACAATCTCCACCTTAAGACGAATTCCCTCCTTGTAGCATATGAAAAAAAACTTCTCCAACAATAAATAATCATTGTACACCGAAAGTCTCTTGGACTAAACTTTAACTCCAATCAAGCTTGAGCAAAGCTCAAACTTACTAACTCGAACTGGATTTGTCATCATATCAGCAACATTATCATGAGTATTTATCTTGAATACCTTAATATTACCTTGAGCAATAATATCTCGAATATAATGATATCTGACATCAATATGCTTTGTTCTTTCATGAAACATCTGATCCTTTGTAAGACATATAGCACTTTGACTATCACAAAACATAGTAATGCAAGAAGTATTTCCACAAAGCTCAGTGTATAAACCTATCAACCATGTAGCTTCTTTGCATGCTTTAGAAACAACCATATACTCTGCTTCAGTGGTAGATAAAGCTACAGTGACCTGCAAACTTGCTTTCCAACTCACAGCACAACCACCAATGGTGAACATATAACCTATAAGTGACCTCTTCTTGTCCAAATTGCCAGTATAATCAGAATCCACATAACCAATAAGTCCATCTCTAGATTTTCCAAATTGTAAACAAGCATTAGATGTACCAGTACGCAAGTATCTAAAAATCCACTGGACTATTTTTCAATACTCTTTACCAGGATTAGCCATGAATCTACTAACAACACTTAGTGCATGTGATAAATCAGGATGAGAGCATACCATAGCATACATAAGAGAACCAACTGTACTAGAATATGGAATTCTAGCCATAGACTCAACATCATCATCTAACCATAGACATAAAGCTGAAGATAATCAGAAATGTGCAGCTAATGGAGTACTCACTGGTTTAGCCTCATGCATATTAAAGCGACGAAGGACCATATCAATATACCTTTTCTGACTTAGGTATAATTTTCCAAAGGGCTTGTCTATGGATATCTTCATACCAAGAATTTTCTTTGCTGCACCTAAATCCTTCATCTCAAATTCACCACTCAATCGCACCTTTAACTTTGCTATCTCTGTTTTATCTTTTGCTACAATCAACATATCATCAACATATAGGAGCAAACATATAACTGAACCATTGACAATTTTCAAATAAACACAGCTATCATAATCAGACCTTTTAAAATCTTGAGAAAGTATAAAGGTGTCAAATCTCTTATACCACTGTCTAGGATATTGTTTCAATCCATAAAGAGACTTCTTTAACTTATAAACAACTCTTTTCCAAAAACAATGAAACCTTCAGGTTGATCTATATAGATATCTTCTTCTAGCTCCCCATGTAAAAATGTAGTTTTAACATCTAACTACTGAAGCTCATAATCATGTATGGCAACTATACTGAGCAAAGTGCGAATTGAGCTATGTTTAACAACAGGGGAAAAACCTCATTAAAGTCAATATGTAGAATTTGGCTATAACCTTTAGCAACTAACCTTGCTTTATACCTTTTTCCATCATTTGGAGAAATACCTTCTTTTCGCTTGAAAATCCACTTGCAACGGATGGGCTTCTTCTCTTTTGGCAACTTTACTAATTCCCAAATGTCATTCTTTTCTAGTGACTCCATCTCATCGTGCATAGCAGTTATCCACTTATTGCAATCGGTGGAGTTAATAGCCTCAGTATGATAAAGTTACGTATTACCTTCAATTTCTTTTGCCACACTCAAAACATAAACAACAATATTAGCTTCTTCAATCAACCTCTTGGATGGATTAATATCTCTCCTAGGCCTGTCAACTGCAATGAACCGTTGTGGTGGCTACTCAACAATAAGAGGATTCTCAACAATACATGCATCATGAAGAATAATATTTTTCTTATCTGATGTGTCACATGAATCAACAAAGTGATCCACCTGAACACTTGAATTTTGCTTGCTCTCAACAGGAACATTAGTAGGCAGTTTATCATAAAGCATAGTCGATTCATTAAAGATAACGTTTCTGCTAATCACAACCTTATTTGTTTTAGGATTCTACAACTTATATTCTTTAACACCAGATTTATAACCAAGAAAGATGTACTTAACAGCTCTAGACTCTAATTTTCCATTATCAACATAAGCATAAGCAGTACAACCAAAAACTCTCAATTCTGAAAAATTTGTTGGGAAACCAGACTATACCTCAATTGGAGTCTTGTTTTCAATTGCAATAGAGGGTGACCGATTAATAAGATAGCAAACAGTGGAAGCAGCTTCAGCCCAAAAACGCCTATGCAAACCTGCATTTGACAACATGCAACAGGCCTTGGAAATGATAGTCATGTTCATACGCTCAACTACACTATTTTGTTGAGGAGTATGGGGAATAGTGTAGTACCTAACAATGCCTTCAGTCTTACAATATGATTCAAACTCATTAGAATAGAATTCCATCCCATTATTAGTGCGAAGCTTCTTTACCTTCTTTTTAGTTTGCCTTTCAACCATAATCTTCCACTCTTTAAATGCTGAGAATGCTTCTGATTTATGCTTCAAAAAATAAGGCCACACTCTTCTAAAGTAAACATCAATAATTGTTAACATATAACGAGCACCTCCTAGCAATGGCTTGCGAGATAGTCCCCGTAAATCAGAATGCACATAATCCAAAATACCTTCTGTAGTATGAACCGAAGTATTGAACTTCACCCTCTTGTGCTTGCCGAAGATGCAATGCTCACAGAATTTTAGGTCGCCGATGCTATATCCTTCCAAAAGTCCTCTCTTGCTTAATTCTGCCAAGCCAAGTTCACTCATATGCCCAAGATGCATATACCAAAGATTAGTAGCATCAGAATCTGATAACCTTTTTGAAACAACAATAACATTACCTATAACTGTCGTACCTCGGAGTTAATATAGGCCATTGGAAGCCTTTCTGACACCTTTCATTATAACAAGAGAACCTTTGGTGACCTTGAGGACTCCACTTCCACCTGAATACTTGTAACCTTTATCATCAAGAGCACTCAGCGAAATAGGATTCACAGTCACCACATATGTATAGGAAAAGAGCTAGTGCTTCAATTGAACTTGTATGCGTAGTTGATTTCAAATCATATGTACTCACCAAAGGTCATGTAGTATGAAAGATCGTAGCATTCATCTGAAACATGTGGTAGCTTTCTCGGAGTGGTCAAGTTTCTTTCACCCAACCCATTCCACTAAGCGAGAAGTCCTAGGCTCATTCTTGTCCAAGTAGGTTGAGTGATAATTCTCCATGATAATTGCAGTAGCAGCGAGATGACTTGACATGTCTTTCCACATACGCATCATCTGTATGTCACACTCATGTTCGTCATCTGATATATTACTCCCTTCACTATCGCTTTCAGAAGACGACATCTGTACATGAACATACAAAAACACAACAACATAAATGGCAATTTAAAAATACATGAGCACGCATTAGGTCCAAATAACAGTTTATAACTAGTAAAAAATGTCTTATAATCCAAAAAAAGGTCTTACAACCAATAGAGAAATAAAGAATAATATAGGCGAATACAAGATAAACTACTTCTATTTGCCATACTTGGCATCGTACTTCCTTTTGAGCCATGCAAATTGTTCTTCATTATTGCACAAGGTCATAAACATTTCCCTTTGCTCCTTCTTTACGAAAATTTCAGATGCAATGAAGTGCTCATTACTCCCATTTATAGCACCACACTCTTTAACCGATTCCATTACATCCTTGATGCTACACACCGAGTTTTCCTCTCTTTTTTTTTTTGCAAATGCTTCAAAGGATGCATGCGACTTCTCGTTCAACTCAAGAATTCTTCTCAGTTGATCTTGCATGACCACATAACCACTCTTTGGTTTCTTCCCCTTATCATTGCTAGGGCCGCAAGCTCTCTTTCCTTTCCTACCAATTGGTGATTCATCTTCACAATCACTGTTATATTTGTCATCACACTCATCTCCAAGCTCTTCAATATCAATAGCTGTCGGTGCACGCACAGGGCTTTGAGCCAATGTTCCCATTGCGGGTGACCAATGGTCTTCACCGTATTGCGAATGTCGTCAAACAACTTGGACAACAACTCCTCATTTTGAAGTCCGGCCTTCTCAAACTTGGAGCGTCCTTTATATTCTGTCAATGCCGAGTGTTACGTTAAACCTTCACTAATAATAGAGCTAGGTGTGTACATTAATGCATTTTAAAATAGGTAATGAGTAATAACATACTTTTTAATTTCTTCCTTTGTTGTTGGCGGTGGCCTTTATTGTATTCTTTTCATGGTCCCAACCTAAGCTGTCTCATTTGTCCTCAATTTCCTCCAAATGTTGTAATCGTTCTTTAATTTATCCCATTTGTTCTTTATTTGCATCTTTTGTATTGCGTGATCTTCTCTGTAAATTTTTGTATCACAAGAGTATACCCTGGATTGTTCAAATGGGTGTTTGGGCGATTGCCTGCCTCTACTTGTTCAACAAACAATTCACACACTATCCTGGTGTTCTCGTCGTTCCACTCAGCGTTATCAGCCATCTGCATATTTGGCGCATAATTTTTTTTATCAAACTGACATCAACAATAAGATATGGAAACCTCTGAGCAGACAAGCATACAAAGCCTTGGGCCCTCATTTGAGGTCATATGCTACTACTACTCACAATCCAATATGTACATTTGAGGTCATATGCTACTACGCACAAACATGGAATGCTATAGACTACTCCCTCCTGGCATGGGACACCTCTGATCATAAACTACCCACTATGGATTGCTATAGAATGCTTGTATGCTCAGAGGTGTCCATATCATGCATCACCTCACCTCGATGAGTAGCTAGTTCCAAAATTAAGTTAACCAATCAGTAAGACTTCACAGGTGTTCTTGCTATGAAGACAACAACAAGCACAAATAGCTATGAAGACAACAGGTGTTCTTGCTATGAAGACAACAGCAGAACAATGCACAACAAGTGGTTTCTCAATTCTGATATGCGCCATCACAAATGTAGCAGAAGTTCAGAACACAAACATTACAGTCAAATTAAAGGATTGGAAATGATATTACAAGATCACAAGAGACACATGATCCCTTCTAGGCTTCACGTATCTACAACAGAACATACCAATCCTATGTTCTACAAAGCACAAAACAACAGAACATATCAAGCTCCAATATGCATATTCTGTAAATTTTGATTGAATTTTCGAGTTCTTCAGGAGCTACTGATGCACATTTAACTTAACTGGACATGCTAAATGACATTAATTTAGCTACTGATGCATCTGATATGGTAATTTCAGCAGTCTGTGTAGACGTAGAGTGTGTGGCTCTTGAATCTGCAAATGTCTCTCAAATGCAAATCATCGAAGCTTGGACACTACCCAAGTCTGCTGCTTTCAATCCAAATCCGACGAAAAGACATTCCCGCTTTCATCAAAATGATATCATCTTGACAAATAGCATGAAAACAGGGCCAAAATTACATGTACTGGGGAAAAAAAGACAATCCATATTCATGAAGCTATCTTCTTTAATTGTTTAGACACGTGACTGCCCTCACCACATTACAGACAATATCGTAATATTCACGAAGTAAACTAGAAAGGTCATCAGGCCAAAAAAAAAATCAAGCAAAGTCTTGACAGAAGGCTAAAAGCTCTGACATTCAGCATTTACCGCATTTCACAAAATATGTGCATACATTCCATGGGTTAAGGTTTTCTTTTTCTCTCAAATTAGTCTCAACTTTTTCCAAAGTAACCTCTTGTTACTTTGTTAGTGCTCACTAAGAACAGACACCGTTTGGAAATATCGATGATGAGCCAATAGTTTGAACTAAAACTACAATATAAACACATGAAAATTGGAACAAGCATTTTATTGCTTATATATTACAAATATTCGAGGATAAGTTACAAGGTAAGGCCGTAAAGGAGGCAAAGGCAAACTAATGCACCTCGCTCAATCTAGGGCTAAAGCGAAGAGGAGGAGACAAAATAGGGAGGGCAAGGGCGAAAGACGGATGACGAGCTTACCTTCGCATTGCTGTCCTCAAAAATTGCGACGGTGAAGAAGTCGAGGAACCCCGGCCTCTAGGGTTTCGGGTCGGCGGCTCGTCGTCTGCGGCCATGGCGTGTCGAGGGCTGAGGTGGCTGTCGAGGCCGAGGCGGTCGCGATCGAGGAACAGGCGGCGCACAAGAGGTCGCGAAGAAGTCGAGGACCGGCGGCGCACGGGGCGAAGGAGGCGCACGGGGCGGAGGAGGCGCAATGAGGCGGACGGGCGCGATCGAGATCAAGCGGGGGCGGAGGAGGTGCACGCGGGTCCGGGAGCGAAATCGCCCGGTCACGAGAGAGCAGCGGGAGGGGAAGAGATGTGAGGGAAAGGCGAAGGGGTACGACGCGGGGTTTCGCTCGGTGGAATCGGTGGGGGTAGTTTGATGGCAAATTGCGGGTAAAATCTTCCAACTTCAAGGGGCATTTATTTTCTGTAAGGTTGGATTCTCACAAGAAGCTGCGGAAAGGCTGCTCCTCGTTGCTAGTTCATTTTTGGGATAGCTCCTCGCCAGAATCAGAATCAGATCGTTTTGGGAAGCCGAGTGTTTGGTACAACTCCACCAGATCTGAACGAGAAGCTGGGAGTAGAAGCTGTACCAAACAGTGCCTTAATAACCGTCTGTGATAGGCATATATCACAGACAGTTAATTAATAGAACCGTCTGTGAAATATCACGGCGGTTCTATTAATAAACGTATGTGATAATCTCCGTATCACGAGCGGTTTTTAAATAAACCGTATGTGAAATATCACGGGCGGTTCTATATAAACCGTCGGTGATACGGAGATTATCACTGACGCAATTTTAATAAACGTCAGTGATATTTCACATACATTCTATTAAAACCGTCGTGATATGTGTATATCACAGCGGTTCATATTTTGAACCGTCCTGATATCCTCGCCGCTATAAATACTGAGTACCCCTGCCCATTCCCATTTGAGCCGCCACCGGATAAAAACACCTTTGCACGCGCAGAGATAGAGGGGAGGAGAAGGAGAGGAGAAAGGGAGGAGAAGGAGAGAAATCTCAAGAGATTTGGTATTTTAAATCGTGAGCTCCGAGGTAACAATCTATAACCCTTTAGAGCATCTGTAATTTATGTGCTTAATTAGTCGGTTCAAATGGCTAGATTTGATGCTAGGAACCGATTCCACACGTGGAAGCTTCCTATTAAAGCAAAACTCTAGGAATCGATGCAAACTTTTCATTCGGATGCAAGGGAATAGAATAATATTTTTCATATTGGGTGGTTGGCATATGCATTAAAGTTACGTGAGGGGAAGGAAATGGAGAGAGAGAGATTTGAGAGATTTTATTAATCTAATTTGACATTTGTATATTTTGTTACATGTGTAGCGTAGATGGACCGGCTGGATGTATGGTATGAACCGTGTGAGTCAAGAGTACATTAATAGCGTGGTTGCTTTTAGAAGAGCCGCGAAGCGGGATATGTTGAAGAAGGGGATAAAATTTATGTCTTGTCCATGGATTGATTGCGGTAATCGAAGATGTTTACTAACTCGGCGCGGATAGAAGCACACTTGATTGAAGGGTTTCAAAAAGGGTATACATGTTGGACCGATCACGGTGAAGAGCGATTACACAGGAAGTTAGTAATAGCGACATCGCCGAGAAGTCAGCGATATGCGGATGTAGATGTACTTTTGATGAGGATAGGTCATCGATGACAATGCGGATCAAATCTTTGCGCGATGCGAGAAGAGAACTACGGTGAGAGAGTTTTGTAAATTCGGCGCTTAATGGAGGACTCGGTGAGACCTTTGTTCCTAGCGCAAGCGGAATACACAAGGTTGTCAACCGTGATTGAACCGCTTAAATTAAAGGCAAGCAATGGTTGGTCCGATAAGAGTTTCACGGCGTTGTTAGGTCTCTAGCGGACATTCTTCCGGAGAAACGTGTTACCAACACCACCTACCAAGCAAAGAAGGTTCTTTGTCCATTGGGAATGAAAGTAGAAATAATACATGCATGTCCGAACGATTGTATCATGTACAGTAAAGTATGCAGACATGCATGTATGTCCGTGTCTTTATATGACCCCAAACTAGGAATTGTATTTTTAATGTATAAAAGTATTAAAAAAAATTAAAAACTTTTGGTTGTGTCTTTTAATCATGCTCCTGTTGTTCCAAAAACTTGTGCACAATTTCAAATTTTTGCTAATTGTATTTAATGTTGTGTTGGAAATTCAATTTTCAAACTTGAACATTTCAATTCTTTTAAATTCCAGAAAAATGTAAGAACAAAAATTCCTGAAAATAATTTATTCAAATACTAGATTATTTATTTTGAATTGTAATTATTTTTACCAAATTTTTAGAAGTCATTTTACCTTCACCAAAATTCAGATCAAATCATTAATGCAGATTTAAATATGATTTAATTCTAACAAATTTTAATATAGAAAGTGTTTGAAATTATTTTCCTAAGTCCCTTGTGAACCTCAGAGTGTCCACAAAAATTTTCAAAATTTTCGAATTTTATTTCTACCTCAATCGGCTAGTCAAACTTGCATATTTTTGGTCGAATTAAATTCCAAGCCCTTATCTTGTTCCTCCGAGCGAGGCAGGCTCGACCACGGCGGACCCAAACTCCACCGACCACGGCTTAACCGCGCCAACTCACCGAGCGCTCCCTCTCTCCGACGGACCGACCCCACCTGCAGACCTCCTCTTCCACGTCTTCGCCCGCGCGCCTCCCGCCCGCGCGCCAGCTCGCCACCGCCTTGCCGCATGCTTGCCACGCCGACTCGCCGGCCGCTTCGCCGCCCATGCCGCCTCCACCTTGCTACCTCCGCCCTCTCCTTTAAAGCCACCGAGAGCCCCCACCTACCCTGACTTTTCTCTCCCCCCTGTCCATTTTCCTTCACCGAGCTCCGGAGGCCGAGCGTAATCTCGCGACACCTCCAAGCTCCCGGCTACTCGGCGATCTCGGCCGCCACCCACGCGTCACGGCGCGCCATACACCTCAGCGGTCAAACCCTCCATCAATTTCAGTGGCGTCACCGTGGGCCGTGCACGGGTTCTTCTCCGGCTCGCCGCCACCACCGCCCGTCTGCTACTCCTTCTCGATGCCTCCTTCCGATTCCTTCCTCCTTGAGCATGTATTAGACCCCTCTATCTTCCCGATCACTCACTTGTGCCTTACTCCATCCCAGTCGCGCCGTCGAGCTACCCGCGCGTCGCCGGTTCGGCGTCGCCGACTCACCTCGGTGCCTCCCGTCTTCGCCGACCACCGCAACGTGTTCCTGGTATACCACCGGTCCTCATGCTTCCCCTTTTTGGCCCCCAAAATCACCCGAGCGCCGTCGCCTTGTTTCTCCTCCATGGCCGGCCGCCGCATGACCTCGCTGCGCCGCCACACTGCCTCTCCGGCCACCTCGAAACCACCCCTAGCATCCTTGAGTCTCCCTCAACCCATTTTCGAGACCGCCCGCATCTCCCCGCCGCTCCAACCGCCGGCGATGAACCACGGCAGAGCCTCCCACGTCACATTCCTGCTTAGCTCGTTGTTTGAAGGATTCAATCTATGTCTCTGTAATGTAATAATTCGAAGTAACCTTGTGGTGATAATTTTGCCACTCAAATTTGTGTTAAACAATTTGAAAAGAATGCATTAGTGGATGAGTAGTTGGAAGATCGGTATAGTTTTGTTGGTGATAGCGAGAGAAGGATGTTGGTTTAGAGTTGTTGTCGGTGAAGAATGGTTGTGTCAACAAACCCATTTACTAGAACCCCCTCAATCTTCACTGCTAATTAGTGTGATAATGTCAACTAGGACTCTCAATTGAAGTAGTTAATGCATTAGTGGAGTGCGGTTGGTGTAGCATTTTCGGTTAGCTTGTCTTGTTGTAGGAATATGAGCAGTGATCGAAGATAGCTTGTCATTAGGCTAATGGTTTAGCAAGGAAACTTAGTTATCAAACTCTTTTACTCACCAATTTTGTTTCCTTTAGAGGTGAGTAGTCGTGAAGGGTTGAGTGAGTCAATGGGTTTAGCAATCGAAAGTTGATGTTGAAGAGAGTTAGCTAGCACCCTTTTTCTAAAGGATGTTTCTTTTGTTGGTTCTTTGGAGCAACATAGGGCTGCATGTTTCTAGGGGTAGTATGCTGTGAGACCCAAATTTGGTTAGAAACTTGATTAGTATCTAGTAGTTGGCTAATTAGCTAGTCAGTGTTCCAAATAGCAAATTTGTTTGTCTAAAGGAACTTATAGCATAATAGTTGCATAGAATAGCTAGTTAATTAAAATGTGATAATATGTTGTAGCTAATAGATGTGCACTCTATCACCATCAAAGTCTGCAGAAAGAATAGAATATATAAGAGGTTTAATTTTGGTGTATGATTATCGTGGAAAATAAGTGATGTTTGGAAGGAACGATGAAGAAATCCTAACTAATTTAAATAATTTCGAATCGCTAATTTGTTGTTCCTAAATTCATAATCTATTTTTGGTGTTATTGATTTTTGGATACTTTTGGCATTCGGTGTTTATTATTGTTTTCGCTTTGGCGATTTTGTCGTTAGATGGCGTTGATTACGAGCGATCCTCTGCAGCAAGTTGGATATCTCTGGCAAAGCAAAGGCAAGCAGTTTGATCATGTTAATCCGGTATTTTAAAGTCTAATATTTTGTTTAATTGTATGTATGCATTGCTTAATTTGTGTTAAATTGATTAGTTAAATCCGTGAGTGCATATCCTGTAGGTAAAACATTGATCTCTACTACAGAGCCTAGGTTACTTGCTGTGATTAGAGTTCGTTGGATGGACTCTTATCACTTAGTAGATACGAGTTGATTGCTTAGCCATGCTTAGCTTAGGTAGATTTGGTCGATGATCTTGATCATAAATTTATTATTATTCTTATGTTTGACATGTTATGTTAATTACAAAATTAAGCTGAAAACAAAAAGCGATTTGAGGCGGGCACGATGGTAAGATGGTGTGATTCTTGGGTGTGATTGGAATGGTGCCGGGTCAATTAAGGACCGAACATCTTGTGAGTGAATTTTTATCCAAGCATTTCAGCGTGCTAACCACACTAGAGGTATGGGACCTCTCTTGACCTAGTACTTTGGCGTGTATTGGCTCACGGGTCGCGAGGAGGTCGCGGGAGGGATGGTGTTGGGAGCATGGTAGTTGTCAAAGCTTTACCTGAGTGGGTAGTTGTCTTTCGGCTTTACCATGTAAGCGTATGGATTTCTATCCATACGAGCGGCTCGTAGTTAATACACAATATTGGAAAAAGTCTCGTAGGACTTAGTCTTGGCCAGCATACCTTGTGAGTGTGCTTTGGCTTAAAGGCGATGCGAAGTGTGGGTGCAGTGGTACACCCTGCGGGGTTAAAAACTATTCGAATAGCCTCGTCCTAGGTGATGGACACGCTTGGGTAAGCTTTTCAGAGTTAGACTACAACCTTTTAAATTAAAACTTGCGAGGGTGAGTACGAATGCTGGGATTCGTGCTATGTTGTGGTGACTTTGGGATAGTCACTTCTAGGTGGTTACTTGTATCTATCTTTATTTCACAGATTATTTCAACAGTAAAAATGAATTGCAAACTTGCCTTTAAAGCTGTATTACATTATTGCAAATAAAGTTGGCTTTATGCAAATGAAACATATGGCCTCCACCGGATAAGCACGCATGTAGTATATGAATAGGTGCGCTGGTTCACCGTCGGTCTTGCAGTACAAAGACAATCTTTGTACTCATCGGCTTTCTTAATGTTTTTGTTGCGAGAGGAAGAAGGTGAGCCCCAAGGGCTTTCCTTTTTGTAATTTGTCTTTGCGGGTTTGTGACTAGCTTGGCGGCCGGTTGGTTGCCTTGTGGGTAAAAGCACACTAATTGGCTCTTTTATTTATTGCCATCTTATGGCTTTTGCTTCCGCTGTGTAGTTTGTTATTTATTTTGTAAGTTCAATCTATTGTATATTATGAAGTTTTGATATTGTAGTCTCTCGTGTATGGAATTGATGTATAATTTTGTGAAGAGGTGTGTATACTGCAGTTCTGGGAAGTATACATATCTCGAGGCTTGGTTTATTTGATTTGTGATGCTAGGGCCAGGTGGTTGGTTAAGCATTACAAGCCAAATAAATTGGGGTCCTCACATGTGCAAAGCATCCCGATACAAGCGTCAGAATACTGCTAGGTTGAAGCAAGGACCTCCTGCTAAGATGTTGTGGTATCTGCTTGTGATCCCACATTTGAAGCGTTTATTTGCAAACCCAAAGGAGGCAAGATTGGTGCGTTGGCACTCAGAGGACCGTAAGAAAGATGGAAAGCTAAGACACCTGCGATTACGCTCGGTGGAGAAACTTTGATCGGAGCTTGAAGAGTTCGGTGCGAGCGAGGAACATAAGGTTAGGGTTGAGTACGGATGAAATGAATCCTTTCGGTAACATGAGCAACCGACATAGCTTTGCTTTGTGAATCTATGCATGTACAACCTTCCTCCTTGGCGTGTATAAAGCGGAAGTACATTTTGATGTCACTACTTATCCAAGGGTCAAAACAACACAGGAATGATATTGGCGTGTACCTAGCACCATTCTTTGGAAGATCTTGTCACACTTGTGGAACGAAGAGTGCAGGTATGAGATGCGTACAAGCGAGAGAACTTCACTTTACACGCCATGTTGTTACGCACCATTAATGATTTTACGCCCTTGGTAACACTGTCGGGCTTGAGTACAAAAGGAGCCAAAGCTTGTCGCATTGCTTAGATGCTATGGAGAGTGTATGGCTAAACAACTCGTGCAAAGCGTGTATACGCGACACTCGTAGGTTCCTTCCAGAGTCACCCATACGAAAGATGAAGAAATAATTCGCGGAAATAAGGAGGGCGGTTCGGCTCAAGGGCTTTTAGAGGGAAAGATGTCTATGATATGGTTAAGGATATCGATGTTGTGCTTGGGAAGGGCGTCAATTAAGAATCCGTCGAAGAACATCTGGAAGAAGCGGTCAATATTTTGGGACTTGCCTTATTGGGAGCACTTAGAAGTTCGCCATTGCATCGACGTCATGCGTGGAGAAGAATGTATGTGATAGCTTGATTGGTCTCTTACTTGAACATTAGTGGCAAAACAAAGGATGGTGTTAACGCACGGCGAGACTTGGTCGATATGAACATAAGGTGAGTTAGCACCGCAAGAGAGCGTCTGGGACGACGTACCTTCCCGACTTGCTACACTCTGTCCAAGGCGAGAGAAAAGAAGCACTGCGAGCTTGCATGGTGTGAAAGTCCGTCTAGTTACTCTGCTAACATTAAGAAACTTGTTTCTATGCAAGATTTGAAATTAATTGGTATGAAGTCGCATGATTGTCATGTGCTGATGACACAAATGCTTCATGTTGCAATTAGAAGTATCTTGCCGAACAAGATCCGAGTGGCAATCTTGAGGCTGTGTTATTTCTTCAACTCAATTGCTCAGAAGGTCATCGATCCCCAAGGACTAGATGCTCTGCAGGCCGCGGTGGTGACGACTCTATGTCATCTTGAGATGTATTTCCCTCCATCATTTTTTGATATCATGGTCCATCTCATTGTTCACCTTGTGAAAGAGATAAAGATATGTGGTCCTGTGTTCCTACGTCATATGTACCCGTTCGAGAGGTACATGGGAATTCTCAAGTAAATGCGTCTGGAATCGATCTCGGCCGGAGGCGGCATCATCGAAGGTTATGCAATGGAAGAGGTCATTGAGTTCTGCGTCGACTACATGGCTCAGTGGATCCGATAGGTGTGCCTCTATCTCGTCATGAGGGGAGCGGATGGTATCGGGACCATCGGAAGAAAATCAATCACTCCGATCTGGATACATACGCTCAAGCCCATTTCACGGTCTTACAACACATGACCAGAAGTGTCCTGTACATCGGCGAGCACAAAGACATGATCGCAGCGAATCCAAACGGTCGGAGGTTTGGATCATGAGAGAGCACAACCGTCGGTTCAACGGATGGTTAAATGTGCGAATCACTGGGAGGTCATCAAGTGATGATACATTGCTATGGTTGGTGCAAGGGACACAATTTACAATTGTCACATGGCAAGGATGCGACATAAATGGGTACACATTTTATCGATATTTCGGGATAGGAAGAGCACGATCCGAGCAGCCGGTGTCGCATAGATGCATTCGGTACCAATGGGTGAGGAGCTCGTCTGTGGGCAAATAGAGGAGATATGGGAGCTCGACTCACGTGCTTTTCAAGATCCCCATATTTCGGTGTCGTTAGGTCCATCTCCCACGGTGAAGGTTGACAAATGCGGCGTCACTACCGTGGACCTTGAGCGTGTCGGATATAAAGGCGAATCATTCGTCTTGGCTAATCAAGTTGTTCAAGTATTCTATGTAACCGACCGGCAAATAAGAAAGCGCCACGTAGTTCTTCATGGAAAAAGAAGGATTGTCGGAGTTGAGAATGTAGTGGGCGAGGAAGAATACAATCAATTTGACGAGTTGCCTCCTTTCGGAGATGGCATCGAGCTCGAGGAAGAACCGGTGAGGAAGCTAGCTATATGCGCGATCATCATGAAGGGCTATATTTTAATTAAGAATTTAATCCATTGTAATTAATTTATTCCATAACGTCATGTGTTATGGACTTGTAATCTCTCATATATTTTGATATTGATGTCAATGTGGGCGTTCATTGTAACCTATAGTTGGTTTTGAAGTAAAATGTGTTATGAGCTTGTCATCATATATACTTGTCACGAGTTTTGTCATCTCTTATATATTTTGATATTGATGTCAATGTGGGCGTTCATTGTAACCGACAATTGTCGAATATGACGTCATTATAACATATATTTTGATATTGACAATTGTCGAGGATACCTGATTGTTAATAGGTTTTGTCGAGGATATCACGAGCGGTTCTATTATATAACCGTGCAGTGATAATGACTCCTGACAGTTCTATATTATAACAAATGCGTCTGTGATATGAGTTTATCACAGATGGTTCTATAAAGCAGGCAAATGCGTGACATGAGTTTATCACAGACGGTTCTATAAACAGACCGTCTGTGACATGAGTTTATCACAGACGGTTTTAGGTTGAAACCGTCTTTGATATATCATAGATGGTTTGGAAATAGCGCCGTCTGTGATATGCAATGTATCACAGACAGCTATTATGTAGAGCCGTCTATGATTAATTATCATAGACGGTTATAAAACAACACCGTCTGTGATAAACTCTTATAAGGTGGGAACCGCTAGGGTTTTGCTCACTTTCACTCTCTCCCGCACCCCTGAGTTTATCGCGCACTCTTTTGCCTCCTCTAGGGCTCGACCGTTCACCGCCGCCCCCGACCTCGACACCGCCACCCTCGACCTCGGCGCCGCCGCTCTCGACCTTGGTGCTCCCGACCTTGGCGCCGCCGCCGCCGATCCCGACCTTGGCGCTCCCGACCTTGGCGCCTGCGACCTCGACGCCCCCGAGCTCGGCACCGCCGCCCCCGACCTCGGCGCCCCTCACACCGCCGCCCCCGACCTCGACACCCTACACTAGGTTTTGCTCTTACTCGTCACTTCCTCTCCCTCGCACCTCCCTTGCTCTGTGATGCTCTGTGATGGGCTCTGTGATGGGTTCTGATCATGCCTTGTTGATGCTCTGTGATGGGCTCTGTTTATGCTCTGTGATGGGTTCTGATGATGCCTTGTTGATGCTCTGTGATGGGCTCTGTTTATGCTCTGTGATGGGTTCTGATGATGCTCTGTGATGGGCTCTGTGATGGGTTCTGATTATGCCTTGTTGATGCTCTGTGATGGGCTCTGTTTATGCTCTGTGATGTGTTCTGATGATGCCTTGTTGATGCTCTGTGATGGGTTCTGATGATGCCTTGTTGATGCTCTGTGATGATAGTCAAAATATGAAATCATATAGATAATTACAAACAGACTTGAGCTTAAGCATATTGCTTTATATGGTCGGTTATAATTAGTAGCCTTTATACTCTTGGTTTTCAGTTATAGCGGAATTAAGATACACTTGTATGTTTTCTGTGATGATAGTCGAAATTTGAAATCAAATAGATGATTAGAAACATGACTTGAGCTTAAGCATATTTCTATTCTCAATCTGTCAATTAGGCTTATTGTTGATATAAATTTGTGAATTATTCTGAAGACATACGATTAGATGTTCTGTTTACAGAATGCTTTATGTGTTGTAGTTTGAGCTCAAGATCTGTTTTGTAATTATCAAAATTGATTGGTGAAGAGATTTTAATGAGAGGACTAAGATTGCAAAGACTATGTCTTATGCAATTTGTCAGCGAGAGCAATTTATCGACAAAAATTATGTTTTATTTGTTCTTATTACTTGATTCTATTTTGTTTCTATGTCTTCATTAAAGGCTATTCTTCTGCATTAAACCTTTGCTTAGCATTCATTCGTCGATCCTGACACACTTGAGTGTACCTTTGCTTCATGCCAATCCTCCACGACATGAAGCAAATGGTACACTCCAGTATAATCTATTAGAATTAATTATTGTTACATATTTATGCATATATAAATTATATAGATAGCAAGTAAGCGAGATGGCAGAGGCACCATCTTCGCCGATGCCGCAGATGGCAGAGGCACCATCTTCGCCGCCTAATCCGTCGACGACAATGATACGAAAGCGAGATGGCAGAGGAGAATCGAAGATGCCTCTGGGCCGACTGGTCATCACGGAGGTTAGTGAGTTTGGGGTCCCTCTGCGTCCCAAGAGCGCAGCGGCGAGATTCCGGACCATGTGCGGGATACTTGCAAGGAAACGGGTCCCCATCACCACACCAAGGTGGAAGGATATGACGAAAGAAGCGAGGCGCGTAGGCGACGAACTATTACAAAAGTTCACTATCCCGAAGCGGACATGGCACGCGTGGAGCGGACGGCGATGCTCACGATCGATAAATCGTGGAGGGCGTTCAAGAGCATTCTTGTCACGGAATGCGTGAACACGGTCGACGCCCTTCGAAGTACAGATTCTTGGCGCAGAAATATGGGGCGCCTTTGTTGCTATGAAGACGACGCCCGAATTTAACGAGCAAAGTGCGGCACACAAAGCTCTCCAGACACGAAATACTCATCCGCACAGACTCGGCACCGCTGGATACGCAGGTAAATATGATGAATGGGCGGCGACGGAGGACAACGCGTTTCTGATGTCACGACCCGCGTTCCTAGCCTAGTTAAGCGAGGCAAAAGTCTCGTCTTGAGCGACATCTCTTTCACAAACCCGGCGACGAGGAAGTGTCTCAACGTTTGGTAAGTATATCGAACTACCTAGTTAATAACTCCATATATAACTTCATAGTGTCTATAATAACATGATGACCTCTTGCAGCGTGAATTGTCTGCCCAAACTTCCGAATGCTCCTTCCATGTAGACAGGAGAAGGATATACTCTCACGTACCGGAAACAAGGAACACCGGGTCGCACGCGAGGTCTTGGGGTTAACGTACCTTGGAGTCATGGATTCGCGACGACTGCGCACGTCTGGGGTAGGAAAAGATCTAAGGCGGCGCGAGGACCGGTTGAGTGCAGATGATTACCGAAAAGTTTGAAGGAAAGGCGGCGGCATTGTAGGATCAAATGAATCAACTCTGAGCGATCGCGATCGCGATCGCAAGCGCCTGTTAATTTGGGAGCAGTCCGCTCGACATCGGAGTAGCATCGCGTCCACGCATAATTACGAACATGGCGATATCCAATTACCGATAGACGACATCAAGGTAATGTACATCTATGGAATGCAGCAAACATAGACCTATAGGACACCTTAGCTAATTGCGTATCGTTTTGTAGGAGCCGACGGCCTGCAAGCTCCAAGTGAGGTTAGTTGGGTCCATTTCTATTGACACCGGGCGGGGGATGGTGCATCCATACCAGGAAGGGGCAGTGCAGCACGGTGTCCAGGTGGCGCAGGGTTACGCTAGGGTGAAGGTGGACATGGTACATGAACATTTCATGGTCGTCCCGCTGGAGATTCTCCCGAACGAAGAGATCACAACACTAGGGGATACCGTGCACAGTTTTATCCAGTGGCCCAAGAAGGACATCGTCCTGGATCCAGTGGCCCATTCCTCTCCAACGGGACCCTCCATGACTCCACCTCATATTTCGCCTCAGAAGGCCACCTTTTCGGTTCCCTTGGAGAAGACGCCGAAGGAACAAGAAAAGCGTGTCGCCGTATCGGGTCCCGAGTCGTCTCGCAGGAAGACGCTGCCAATGCTTAAGACCAAATCGAAATCGACGAACGTTAAGGCGCCTCTCAATTCTGGCAAGTCGGGAATATCCGGGAAGTACATCATCGGAAAATCGTTGTGCTCCCACGCGATATTAGGGCGTCTTTGGATATGCTTGTCGGGCTTTGCATGCACGGTACTTGGATAAGGCCCAAAAGGAGGTGCGATCTTTGGAATCACCGTCGGATCGAGCATAAGCATTTCTTCAGCGGGACGAACCACCGTCGTGGGCTTCAACGACCTATATGACCTATTCAACCTCGTTAGCCTTGCGCCTCGCTTCTACGATGTTGGACACGTAAGTGCATACAATCAAGTTCTACATTCACGTAATACCGATAAATATCACAACTCATTTCTTATTTATAGATACATGATGAAAAATGTCCGGGAATGGAAAGAACCGGTGGGTTTCCTCGATCCACATGTGGTATCGTTGCAAACCATCCAAACAGACTCGTCCTTCATCGAGAAATACATAACGCGAGCATTGCTTCGTCAGCAGAACATGAAGTACATCGTGGTGCCCTACAACTAGGGGTAAGTGTCACTACTTACTCTACAAATTTTACTTGTACTTTATACGCAGCATGAACTCAGGTTTAATGACTATAGTGACATACATGAGTAGGTACCACTGGATCCTTTTAGTCATCATACCAAAGAGGAACCATGTGATATACCTTGATTCCCTAATCCGCAACGACCACAACTTCAGCATTCTGCAAGGAATACTCGACAGGTATGCTTATTTCCTTCATACATAACTCTATTTTAGTCTTCATTCGTTTGAAATGGTCGAGGATAACTTTTTGGAATCATGTAGGTCGTTCATCAACTATGTTGCCAACAAAGGAATATCGATGGAAAGAGCGCCGAACTAACACGAGGACAAAATTTTCGATGCGCGCTACAACACGATAATCCTATATCATACTTCATAATAACGCATCTCGAATCGATATATGTAATTCTATTTTTGCAGTGCCATGACAAAAAAATGATGAGTTATGTGCAATCTCGTTTGTCATCATATGGAGCAAATCATTAGAGCTAGGAAGAAGGATCCCGAGGTTTGTGAATCTCGAAATAATTATTTCGTAATTATAAATTTAAATATATATGCTTAACACTTTACTCTTGCTAGCAGCAGTGCCTTGAATATAGAATTAGATAGACTCTTTGAGAATGAGATCAAGGACATTCGAGGAAGCTCTGTGACTTTATCATATCGAGATAATTAAGGACAGGAGAATTTCACTCATTTGTCGACCAGCGCATCACCCCGCCGACACTTCTCAACCACACGCAAACAATTGACTCAATTGTAATCAAATTTATTTTGTAACAATACTTGAACAAATGTGATCTTTTGTAATTTATTTTGAGTAATGATCGATTGAGTTTGTCGACAATTGACTATCTGTGATGTATCTATTTTCTACATGCTTGTTTTGAGAGGGCATGGCTAGCAATTCTGAGGCTAGCCAAAAATCGTAAAAAACTAGTTAGTGTAATGAACTATCACGAGCGGTTTTAAATAAAATCCGTGCAGCGAATGCCGATATCAGCGAGCGGTTATACACTAACCGCTGCGAAGTCGAGTATCACAGAGCGGTTCTAAACATAAACCGTGCGTGATACTCGACTTCCTGAGCGGTTCGTGTATGAACCGCTCTGTGATCTCGACTTCACGAGCGGTTGGTATGCGTAACCGTCTGTGATATCGGCATTCGCAGCGGTTTTATTTAAAAGCGCTCGTGATATTCGTATCATAAACGGTTACCCGACCGTCTGTAATAACAACCTGCTATCAGAGACCAACTTATCCAGACGGTTCGAAAACCGTCTATGATGAGGGTTCCAAACCGTCTGTGATGACTGTTTCTGTAGTAGTGAAGGCTTCATAAACCTTGACGACGATCTAATAATCTTTATTTTACTATTTATCCGTAATTGTGTATTATGGGTAAATATGACGTCACACGACTATTGAGTATACCCCTTACAGTAGTAAGGGAGGAGTCAATCAGGTAGTCGTAAGTTCTTCTATGACCACCCTATAGTTGTAAGTCCTTCAAAGACTACCACGTAATCGTATGTCCTTCCACGATTACCTTTGGTCATAAGTCTTTCTACGACCAGTACTCAGTCGTAAGATTTTCTACGACTACCCCCTGGTCGTAAGTTCTTCTACGACTAGTCTTGCTACGACTTCTTCACAGATAACCGGGTCCACTCGCCTGTAGGACCCATTAACTATGAGGTTTGAGCAGTCAAGATACGTAGTTATTTTCTAGAATAACTACAAATAACTCACCATTATCTCTGATTGATAACCGTCAGGCAACGTGGGGAGGTTATTACTCCGGTGATTACTCCCATTATTACGGAATAATGGGGTGCCTCCTGACTTAGAACGACAACCTCTCCGCGTACTATAAATAGACTTCTTTTAGAAGAGGAAAGGGGGCCTTTGGTGAGAGAATCAGTAGCAGTATTAGCGCAAGTCTTTCCACTGATTGTAACTAGGATACCCAATACAATACAGACAAGAGTAGGGTTGTTATTCTCTCTGGAGAAGGCTCGAACCTGTATAAAAATCCCCGTGTCCTTTCTGTCTGCGTGATCAATTGTGGAGACCCCCCGAATCAAATAATATTTACGTAAGATCGGTTCTAAAACACCAAACCTCATTGAGGGTCAGTGTATCACGACTATACAATATGATATATCTGAAATTTGAGTATGAACTAGGCAGAGAACACAAAAGAATTAAACCTAAATCTTTCTCGTCATATTTTACCTCCATTAACTCTAGGTCATAGACGATCTCTTTAAATTCTGAAAGATGATTCAACATATTACCTCCCTCTTGCAACGTGTGTAAGAACAATTTCTGCTTAAGATGCATCTTCCTGTTGAGATCTTTTGTCATGCATATCTCTTCCAGCTTCAGTCATAAAACACCGACCGACGTGATTTTTAGCACCTCTTGCAGAATATTATTATGGAGATGAAGTTGAATTTGGAACAGTGCCTTACGGTCCTTTCGCTTCTCTTCATCGGATCAAATATTGGTCGTCTTCTTCCCGAAGCCATCCAGCGTCTCATCCAGATCGGATTGCGCCAATAACACCCGCATCTTGACTTACTAGATAGAGAATCGCGTGTCCCGATCCAACAGTGAAAGATCATACTTTAATGATGCCATGTCGAACAAACCCTAGATTGAAAACGGGCAACGAACGTGGCTTTGATACCACTTGTTAGAAATTGACAGGCAAAAACAAAGTAGATCAAGAACAGGGAAACATCGATTTTTACATGAAAAACCATTGCGAAAAAAAACTACGGACACACAACAGCGATCTTCGCTATATCAGAAAAAGTGTTTACAAAACACAAGGATTTTAATGAGTCGTCAACTCTTTCCGTGCGGTGACAATGGGCATATATGATGACATAAAACTAACTCGAGTCGAAAACGGAAACAAATCCGCAAAATAAGAAGAATCTGCAAAATAAGAAGAATCCACATTTTCAGACCTTGTCCTCTTTAGAATTCAAATCATATATCAACAGATGCCGCAGAGCAGGGCATTAGAGTCGGTGTGGAGCGCAGCATCGACCCCGTGCGCGGCCATCCGCTGGGCATGCCTAGAGCACGGTGGTGCTCTCCGGCACCGTCAGCGCCTTGGACAAGCACAGCCGCTTCACCGTGCGCTCACTGCCCATGGTCCTGCGACACCAGAAATGCAATGCTGCCGTGGCGGTGACTGGCCGGCCATTGCCGTGGCCCGTGGATGCCAGGAGAGAGCTAGGAAATGGGACGGAATATACGTAACGTGTGTGCCTAGTTGAGGCTGTGGTGTCCCTTGCTGGTGCTCTCTTTTTTTGCAGGTTAATTGCTCGTTTAACTTGCACAAGGCATTGCATTGTCAATTATAACCTGTGGTGTGGATTAATCTCTAGTTACAGTGGCGTTATTATAATCCCTAGAGGGTATACTACCTCATTTCTGATTGAGCATGCTCTGTATACATTCATGCTAATTTTCTGTTGCGGAATAAAACATGACTTCTCCCAAAAACATTCAGTCAAATTTCTAAGCTTGCAGTGCGCCTTGAGATGCGTGCTCCGACGACGACGGAATTGTCCTCTCCAGCAAGGTTCAAGGCTGTTAGGGCCGGGGGTTAGTGTTTTGGGGTTCACCCAATGGTGATGTCGTTGGCCATGAGATCGAGGGAGGACGGCGGGTGGTGTCAATGGGGGTGGTGGTGAAAACGAGTGGTGAATTAGGCATCGTGGGGCAGCGGGAGGCGGTCCTCGCTGACGGGTTTAGGAGCAGCGAGCCTCTGAAGATGAGGAAGTTGGCAGGCAATAGGGGAGGTTGGCGACAGTGGCTCACCAATGTCGAGCGACTCCGGCGAGGCAGCGTGGTGGTTGAGAGAGAGGCATAGCGTCAGGCGTGGTGGTTTTGCGTGGGAGAGGCGCGAAGGAGATCCACTCCTGAATTTTGATCCAATGGCTACAGTTTCCTGGTTTGTTTCTAGGGGGGAAACCAGCTGAGATGTCTATTCGCACATAGAATCATGTATCAGCCGCGGTGTGTAAGCGTGCATATATTATTATGACTTTGCTGGTCCACGGTCGTCTGGAAATCAAAGAAGCTTAAGTTGATTTACTCACTTTTGGATCATGCATGGAGATCCGTGCTCGAGGTTCTCTTCTTCTTATCTGGTCGTCGGTGGTGTCGGACCCTAGGATTTGAATACCCAAAGCATTCGTGTGTACCGTACTAGTCTCATGATGAGTGGCTAGTACACACATGTACAACATTGACAATCATATCTATACATATTTCATACATACAATAAGATTACAAAAGGAGTTAGCCTTAAATAATACATAGTGAATTTACCTTACAAAGACCGACCAACCAAATAAAACTTGAGTAACATTAGAGTGCAGCGGAAAGTATAATAAATAAACCAAAATAGTCTAGCGGTATGCCTCATCCAACCCCACAGGCAACCGACAATGACTAAGCTCTAGAAAGACCCATCGTTGTCCGGAACTAGTTCATCCTCATACTTTTAATAACAATTTAAGCAAGATTGAGTACATTGCGTACATAGCAAGACTTGTAGTGTATCGCAACATATTATAAATTCAAGGCTTATCAAAGAATATGGCTCTACGCTAAAATTTATTTTCAGCATGAAGCAATTTTTGTTTGCAATACCGATATGTATTATTTTGCAACGGAAATTTAAAGAACAGTTGGTATGTAATGAAATCACAAGTATGTAGTTTTAATAAGAGTAAACCACAACCCTCTATGGTTGCGAACAATGACACTTTCAGCCATAGACATGGCACCCATGACAATAACAACAAAACCATCCCCTTATTTATCAACAAAACTGTTTTTGCAAAAGTAGAGACTATACACTACCGGACACAGCCCCTTTGCCGAGTGCAAAAAACTTTGCCGAGTGCCAAATATCGGGCACTCGGTAAAGAGCTATTTTGCCGAGTGCGACACTCGGCAAAGAATTACACTCGAGAAAGCCCTCTTTGCCGAGTGCCATGCACTCGGCAAAGATTAACACTCGGTACATTCACTCTTTGCCGAGTGCGGGCACTCGCAAAGCGGGGCACTCGGCAAAGGCGCCCGAGGTAACGGTTCCGCTCGAGCGTCAAAGTTTGCGAAGCGCCGGCGCTTGGCACTCGGCAAAATAAATCTTTGCCGAGTGTCGTATGAGCGCACTCGGCAAAGATGGGAGAGGTCCTCTTGTTTTTAAAAAATTGGAGGGAAGAAAATTTTTAAAAAAATTTGAAAAAATCCTCTTGCCGAGTGCCATAGCTCGGGCACTGCAAAGAAATTAAAAAAATAAAACCTCTTTGCCGAAAGTGCCATATCCGGCACTCGGCAAAGGTAATAAAAAATTACAAAAAAATAATAAAAACTCTTTGCCGAGTGCGGATCTTGGGCACTCGGCAAACAAAATAAAAAATTGAAAATTGTTTGCCGAGTGCGATCTGGGCACTCGGCAACTCAAACTAAGTGTGGTGCCGGCACCCACACACGCGACATCGCAGCAGCGCGCGCCGCTCGCACTCGCCGCGCCGCGCCGCGCCGCGCCGCCGCTCGCGCGCCGCTGCCGCCGCCGCCACCGACGCTGCGTTTCGCCGCGCCGCGCGCGCGCGCGCCGCCACGCCCGCCCGCTGCCCGCCGCTTCCGCGCGCCCCCGCCGCGGCCGCCTCGCCCGCCACCGCCGCGCGCGCCTGCATCGCTGCGCCGCCGCCGCCCACGCGCCGCCGCCGGCACGCCGCCTCGCCGCCACGCCGCCGCCGCCGCCGCCGCGCCCGCCTCGCCACTGCGCGCCGCCGCGCCCCTGCCGCCCGCCTCTCAAGAAGGCGTTCGAGCTGCCGAGCGGCAGTGACCTTTCGGCGGCGGAGCGGCCTCCTCAAGAAGGCGTTCGAGCGCCGGTGCTCCGCGACGCCGAGGTCGCGCTCATCGCCTTCTCGCGCGCGACGCCTACGAAGTTCGCATCGGCGACCGAGCACGACGTGCCTAGCTTATTTCTGTCTGCTAATTTCTTCAGTAGGTACGGATAATACATGCTTAATAATTTCTGAATGCCTTTGCTTGCTGATTTGTTTTGCCTGATGATCCGTACGTGTGTATATATGTGTATAGTGTATTCTCATGGCCGTCCGGGCTCTGAGATCAAGTACATGAAATATATATATCTCCTACTGTTTCTCATGATATATATATATATATTCTTTCCTCATGATTTCGTTTAATCACATTGGTGTTTAGAGAACATACGTAGTACACGGATGGGGGAATTACAGAATATAGCTTGGAACAAGGAACTACTACCTAGCTAGCTATACTAGTTAGATTTGTTTTCTTGCCCTCTCCTAATTTCCCCCTTTCTAGGTTAAGACAAAGGGTGAAGTATACAGTACTTATCAGGGATAAAATAGTGATCGACAGTTTCTTGATATGTATTGCTTGTAGCAGTAGTAGATACTTCTGTGCAGATCATTAAGAAATAGCCACGAAATCTCGCTCAAGTACTCAAAGGCATGAACGAAACTATAAATTCATAATTCATCAACTAGAAAGATAGCAGTCACCTTTCGGTTTTATTTGCTAAATGAGTTCATCTTGTACTGCAGTGATCATAATCAGCCATATAGTACTGATTCACTGATTGTGAACCATCAACATATACAAACCTATATATTAACTTGTTTTCTTAAGTAGCATATTTTTTACGACTCCAATGTATTGCTTCATACATATATTATTGTGCTAATTTCCCCGCTCACATATCTATGCTATGGATCCATTTTTTAGCACTGAAGCTAGCTGACTGAAATGATCCTTACATTTCTTTGGATCTTGGACACGCTCTTATAAGATATATAGCCCCATCAATGCATCCATGTTCCGGTCACACCAAAGCTCGAGTTCGCTAGCTAGCTTGTCATACATACAGACGATACTGCAGCTAAATATGCAGTTGTACTAGTCTGCAGGCTCAAAAGTCTGAAATGTCTAGTGTTAACATTGACAGTGGTCAGCAATATCCTTTGACTTGCATATATTTGCGAGCTCAAGTACAAAACGTCCCCTTGGATTTTAATATCCCCTTCATTTATATGTTTGCTGTAATCAATTAATTCGTACATGAAATACAGTGAACATCTGCTGTAGTAAGTTCCTGCATGTAAAATCAGTTCTTTTTGCATCATGTGCAGAGTCTTGTTATCTACTTCCTCTAGAAAAATAAATGAAAATAAAAATTGTCCAGGTAGATGCGTGGGATGGCAATATGTATTCATATATCCATCTCAAAAGAAACGGAACGTATATACGCATTAAGCAGGATGCACTACCGGACACAGCCCCTTTGCCGAGTGCAAAAAACTTTGCCGAGTGCCAAATATCGGGCACTCGGCAAAGAAATTAAAAAAATAAAAATAAAAAAACCTCTTTGCCGAGTGCCATATCCGGAGCGATCGTCATGTTAGTTACTAGGTTCTTGACTTCTGGGGCATTCTATCAATAAACCGATTACACTTTCCTGATAAAATTATTTGGTGGTGTGCTCTAGCAAAGTGGTAGCAGATATACAAGTAACTATTAGTTGCCACCAGTGCCGCTATGATCTGTCCTTAATCAAACTCAATCACAGTATTTTGTTCCATTTTGCAGAGAAGAGCCCGTCGGAGCCGAGTCGGAGTTCCCGGCGCCGTGCCGGTCTCCCTGCACAGCGTCCATGGGCAACTGCACCGACTCGCCACGGCCCCGCTAGCCTGACTCCACCGCCACCCTAGGTATAACCCCTCTTTTCGTATCATGGTCGAGATCACGAGATGCAATTGATGGTTACATGACTCGATACATATGTTAGAGGATGGATGACCGCCACGGATGTACACGGCCGGAGAAGTGAGTGATTACACCACGAATGGATGAACAAGATGATGCTTTCTTGAACGTGCATTTGGCAATTTGCTAAAGGATATTGTCTAGTTTTGTGTCCCTGCAGCAAATGTGGAAACAGGAGAAGGGTAAACAAGGTGGACATGGGTAAACATCTTTTGAAGAATGGATTTACGCCGGACTACACCCGGTGGGTCCACCATGGTGAAGCCCATCGTATGAGAGAAGAGGTGGTGAGACCACGCGTCGAGGCTTATGATGCTGATGCCGGGGTAGCAGACATGTTAGATGACTTTCACCAAGGACAGTTCGATGAGGGACGTGAGAAGGAGGAGATGGAGGCAGCGCGACTGGGGCGTTCACGACATGATGGACTCGGCACGAAACCCCTTCACGATCGGTCAACGGTGTCTCAAGTGGATGCCATTGGACGCTTAATGGGGTTGAAGTCCGAGTTAAACCTGAGTCGAGAAGGCTTCGATAAGATGTTGACCGTGATTGGCACCCTGCTTCCGGAGGGCCACATTCTGCCAAAGAGCATGTACGAGTCACAGAAACTCCTTCGTGCACTTAAGATGCCGTATGAGCAGATACATGCTTGTTCGGAGGGGTGCGTCCTATTTAGGAAAGAACACAAGGATGCAAAGTATCGCCCAGTGTAAATCCTCCAGTACACGGAGGTAGACTCGTGATGGCAGAAGAGGCGACTTTACGATCCCCGTGAAAATCCTACGGTACCTTCCGCTCACCGAGGATCCAACGGCTATACATGACCGAGGAATCGCGAAGCAGATGACATGGCACAAAAATGGCAAACGGTACAATCGACAAGATGGTACATCCATCCGATGGTGAAGCATGGACCCGCTTTGATGACAAACATCGTGAGAAAGCGGATGAGGCTCGCAATACGTGTCGCTACCGGCAATGTATGGGTTCAATCCTTATGGACTGATGGCTGCCCCATACACATGTTGGCCCGTGTTCGTTATCCCCTCAATCTCCCCGGCGTCTCCTTTCAACGACATAACGTATTCTTGTCGTTGATAATTCCTGACACCCGGGGAGTAATATGGGTGTGTTCATGGAGCCCGTGTTTGATGAATTGGTCCGTGCTTGGGACGAAGGGGTATGGACATACGACCGAGCTACAAAGACAAGCTTCAAAATGCACGTTTGGTACCACTACTCCTGCATGACTTCGCGTATGGGTTATTCTGCGCTACCGTGTGTTCACGGAAGTTCCATGCCCGTATGCAAGGAAGGTGTGAGGTTCCATTGGTTGCATAAGGGTGGCAAGTACTCATCGTTCGACGGACATCGTCAATTCCTCCCTCTTGACCATCCATTCGCACAAGACATCAAGAACTTTACGAAAGGTGTCGTAGTGACACACCGTGCACCGCCCGACGTGACTGGTGCCGAGGTTCATGCTCACATAGATGCTCTCGTGCCCAATCAAGAAGGTGGTTTTGTGGGATATGGTGAGCAACATATGTGGACTCATAAGTCGGGCTTGACGAGGCTCCCTATTTCGATGACCTTCTTACGCCACATAACATTGATGTAATGCACTTTGAAAAGAATGTAGCCGAGGCACTTTGGGCAACACTCATGGACACCGAAAAGTCTAAGGACAACCCTAAGGCTAGAGTGGACTCGCAACGTTATGCGATAGACCAAATCAAGAGATGCGACCTCCTAGTCGCGGCAAGACATGGAGAAGGCCTAAGGCCGATTTTGTCTTGAAGAAGGACCAAAGGAGGAAGTACTTGAATGGATCCGACGCTAATGTTCCCCGATGGGTATGCAGCGAATCAAGAGGAGTGAACTTAGGCACTCGCGAATCAACGGATGAAGAGTCATGACTACCACATATGGATTGAGCGGCTTCTTCGGCGATGGTTCGAGGCTATGTCCCCGAGCATGTCCGGCAAGTCCGGCAGAGTTGAGCTATTTCTTCCATGACTTTGTGCCAAGGAGCTATCTCGGACCGTCATTGATGACTTGGAAAAAGTGGCACCGTGTTGCTCGTAAGTTGGAGAAGATCTTTCCACCCGGCTTTTTCTTGGCGATGCAAAGATTTGATTGTGCACCTCCGTGATGAGGCACGTAGGGGGCCGTGCAGTCCGTTGGTGCTATCCAATCGAGAGATGTCTCAAGACTCTTCGCCAAAATGTAGAAATAAAGCCAAAATTGAGGCTTCCATGGCGAGGCATACATTCGGAGGAGGTGTCAAACTTCACAGAGAAATACTACACGAGAACCTTCCTAGCGCTCATAATCCACCCCTCGTTACAATGTGGCGAAAATGAATCGAACCTCGGCCTTTTCCAAGGGCAACTCGGGAGCGCAAGTGCATCGACCACTAAGCAATTGAAAAATGAAGAGTGGCGCAAAGATCATGCTATATGTGTTGACCAACCTTGTCGAGGTGCACTGTTCATTGGGTAAGTTCTCATGTACTGTTTCAATCGCCGTCACTCCTTGTTTCTTCGCCCAACCCCTTGTTTCTCGTTGGTACAGGAATTTCTTCGTCAATCTCGCATGAATCAAGGGATCCTACCCGCAGGAAACCGATACCCTTCTTTCACAGTGCGGGACCAGGAGCCCGATTTCATTTCTTGGTTCAAGCAGAAGTATCGTCCAATTTAGCTCGTGACTTACTTCGACATTCCAAGTTGATCGTGACGTTCGAATAATATAACGATCAATCTCGCTTGAGCTTGCGTGCCCAAACCGATGCGTCTATAAGTGACGAGTTGAGACAGTTGCAAACGGTGTGTCGTTAGGGTCAAGTCATTTACCGGTTATGACGTGAATGGATATCGCTTTCACACGCAAGCTACGAGCGAGTCTACCAATCGAAAAACCACAAACAGCGGAGTTTTTACGCCGATCGATGGCCTCGACTATTATGGAAGAATTGAAGAAATCTACGAACTTCCATTCTATGGTTCCAAACCTCTTAATCTGTCATATTCAAATGTCTCTGGTTTCATCCTGGAGTAACGAGACGAACCCCTAATCTTGGGCTAGTCGAGATTCGACAGGATTCCGTCTATCTAGGAAAAGATGTCTACATTGTGGCTCAACAGGCCGTCCAGGTTTATTATACGCCATACGCGTGCCAAGACAAAGAGTATCTTAAGGGTTGGGCTATTGTGCACAAGGTATCGCCACACGGTAAACTACCTGTCCCAAACGATGAAGATTACAACTTCAACCCATATGATGGAGAGTTCTTTCAAGAAGAGGGGCTACAAGGGAGGTTTGAGATAGACTTAACCGAAGCGATAGGAATGGAAGTAGACAATGAAAGGGTTGATGACGAGGACGCTGGAGACGAGGTGCGAAATGTGAAGGACTTACAAATGCTTGAGCGATTACGTTTAGGCAATGACAATGAAGACAACATTCCTCCTTCGGATAGTGTTGATGATTTGGACAATGTTGATAGTGATGACGAGAGCTATGATCCAGCTAATCCCAATCATGAAGATTATTTCTAAAACATGTAATACTGTGTTTTTTGTAATTATGTTTTGTTCATTTTGCATCTATTTCTAATACATGTATTACTATGTTTTTGGAAAATATGTTATGTTCATTTTGCATCTATTTCTAATTACGTCTTGCTTATTCATTTTAATTGCAGGTGAGTGAACAAAGATGGCGGGGAACCGTCGTAACGTGTCTCGCTTACCGAGACCACGCATCATGTGGGAGGAGGCGGAGGGGTCGGACAGGAGGAGGAGGAAGAGGACCGCCGGCCGCAGGAGGGGGCCGTCTCCTCCCACGCCGCGTGAGGAGGTGCTGGAGGAGGAGGAGGAGGTGGAGGTGGCGCCCGTGGACGAGTTGGACGAGGAGCTGGTTCGGCAGACGGGCGAGGAGCTGGTTCGGCAGACGGGCGAGGAGGAGGGGGCGGACGAGGACGACGACGAGGCGGTAGGCACGGGTTCCGCTTCCTCCTCTGCCTCTTCGGGTGTCTACTTGCGAGGTCCCGCGAGCCTCCTCGAGTTCGTGATCCTCACCGACGCCTTGATGATTCGCCCGAAGGGCAAAAGTAAGTAACTTTAGATGTTGTCACCACTACTTCATATGATATGTTGAAAAAGGAGAAACTAATAATTTTTCTTAATCACTTGTGCAGAACCGGGTGGTTGTGTCGGTGGTGGCGCACGCCCCAATGGCATCCTGGGTCTTCCGTGCGAGCAACACTACCCCGCATTGTCACGCACGCCGGAAGGCGGAGCCGGCCTACTCGCTTGACCACTACGCCGTTGGCCCGATGCGGAGTACCCCAACAAGGCGCGCGGGTGAAGCGGAGTTTTGGGTAAGTCTCCTCGCACAACATTACTCAATACATCGCATTCATTGGACTTTTCTTGAAATAATGAATGGATACATCGCGTTTGTATGCGCACTTATTTCGATGCGATGAGGATTTGAGGCCGAGAGCGACGGTGGCTACCAAAGCTCAGTAAAACTAATCACCGACATGCATCACGAGGCGCGATCCAGCCATCGTAACCTACCACGGGTCGAAGCTTGGAGAGAAGGTCACCAAGAAAGACACAAGAAACATGACGCTGACCCGGGAGCAGTACCTTGAGGTAGATGAAGAACATTAATATTGATTCGTTTTGAGATTAAGTACGTTTAATTTGATCTTCTTACATGTCAAATACTTGATGACGGTAGATGATTCCCCGTGGTGCCAATCGTATCCCGAGTCTTTCGGGCGATGATCGTGGACAAGTGGTTCACGAGGAGTATCTCGGATGCACAGTGATGCCCGGGACCGTCGTTTGATGATGCAAGGTCCAGCACACCATCAAGGCAGCCGCAACCTCTCCGCATACAAACAAGCATGGGTACACGAATTCATTTATCTATTGTGACGCTCAATTCTGCCTGATTTCTAATTATCTTGCTGTCTTTCGCGATGGCGTCACATAGTGCCCCACCTTGCTCGGACTTCCGGGCATGGTGTATGGCCCACAAGGGCAAGGCGACGTCCGGCGTCTCCTTCAACTCCGGAGGACCCGCCCGAGGCGACACGAACCGGCGCCCACACCCGCATCGAGTACATCGCCGGCGGCAAGGTCGGTCCATGGGCGGACCATGATCCGAGCACCGTGACTTTGATGGAGAGATCGTCATGAGGTGGGACAAGGCAAGAAGCATGGGCGGTTACGGCTTGGCGGCGGCCTCATCGACACGACCTCTACTCCATCTCTCCCGCATCCGAGCACGAGCACGAGCGAGAGCCCGCCATACGCCCACGGCAGACGGCCGCGACAAAGACCGGTCGACGCACTCGAGGTTATTCCTGTTTTACTCGCCGTACATTGATCTTTACACACCTTTATTAGCTTTGCATTACTGAAATATTGGAGTGAAATATTGCAGGCCCGGTTGGAACAAGAAATGAGGCAACGTCAGGAGCTGGAGGCCGAGCGAAGAGGATGTCGGCCACCGAGGCCACCGGCCGAGCGGCAGAGGATGTCGGCCCACCGAGGCCGAGCGGCGAGCCCAGACGCAGAGCTTAGCGGACATGATGGAGTTCCTACAAGGTCTTGGGCAACATACGGGCCACTGTGCGGTGGGCGTTCGCTCAACCTCCGCCCTCTGGCGTCCTGCACCTGCAGCCTACTCCGTGAGTATGAAAGTTATTTGCTTTCGCTTGTGCTTTGCTTGTATGACCTCTACCTTCCTAGATTAGGTATCTAATGTAATCTTGTCTCACATGCAATCTCTTCTCCTTTGTGCGACCTCAATCGGCGGGTTCGAATAATCCACCTCATGCGCTCCGAATGATAGAGCTTTTCCTTCACCACAGTCGCAGTGGCCACCTTCGAGATGAATGGTAGTTGTATTTTCATTTGTTGTTCACTTGGTGATGGACTTGTGATATACTTATGATGCACTTGTCGACTGTGATGAACTTGTGGATTTGTTTGGACGGACTTGAGCACTTATTGTTATATATGTGATGGATGTGATAAATATGTGATGGATGAGATATATGTGTGATGGATGTGATATATATGTGATGGATGAGATATATATGTGATGGATGTGATATATATGTGATGGATCTGATATATGTTTGGATGGATTTGTTTGTCGTGATGGAATGTAAAAAACAAATAAAAAATGCAGTTTTGGGTCACTTTGCCGAGTGCCATGGTCATGGCACTCGGCAAAGCTGGGAATGTGGGCACCTCAAAATCCTGTTTTCGGCTTTGCCGAAAGTGCCATGACCATGGCACTCGCAAAGATTTTAAAAAAAAATTAAAACTTTG
Organism: Ampelocalamus luodianensis; assembly: GCA_036346255.1. Taxonomy (NCBI): domain Eukaryota; kingdom Viridiplantae; phylum Streptophyta; class Magnoliopsida; order Poales; family Poaceae; genus Ampelocalamus; species Ampelocalamus luodianensis. Next base: position 690,327 of record JAYEVH010000333.1, read on the forward strand.
CCGAAAGTGCGGGACTCATGCAGACTTCAAGCAAAGAATTTTTTTAAAAAAATTCTGCTTTGCCGAGTGCCATAAGGATTGCACTCGGCAAAGGATTTTCAAAAAAATTAACTTTGCCGAGTGCCATGGCCAAGGCACTCGCAAAGATTTTCAAAAAAAATCAAAACTTTGCCGAGTGCCATCATTCGACACTCGGCAAAGACATTTTCAAAAAAAGTAAAACTCTTTGTCGAGTGCCGGTTTGGCACTCTCGGCAGCGCCGTCAACGTGGCCTACGCCAGAATCGTGCCTTTTCTTTGCCGAGTGCCAAACCGCACTCGGTAAAGCCTTTGCGAGTGCCCGAAAAATACACTCGGCAAAGGCTACTTTGCCGATTTTTTTCCGAGTGCCCTTTGCGAGTGTCGCACTCGGCAAAGACTTTACCGAGTGCAAAGGAGCCTTTGCCGAGTGCCTGAGGCACTCGGCAAAGTGCCTGAGTCCGGTAGTGATACCCGATGAGGTGTCACTAAGCATGCTCATGACAGCGAGTATGGCTATTTAAATAGATTTACACTCTGCAGAGGTGTACAACTTTACCACAGTATACGAGTTCTCTAGTTTATTCAACATCCGTCGATACCACCGCACACAACATTACAGTATGCAGTCTAGAGTCCGTAACGAAGCCTTTACATCACCTAGTTATAGTCTTGCACTAGCTCGGCGAATGACAACCCTTACTTCGATCCCGAGTACCTCTCGTCAAAGTGATGCACCTCATGTCAACCTTCCACTTCCCTCCCCTCGATAGGTCCCAGGTGGGCAGACGAGTGCGACCCAGAACAGCCTCTTGAGCCTTGGCCTCCAAACACTCTGCTAACATAGCAAAAAATCCGAAAGATTATTTAAAACGAATGATGTGTGCCAGGCGACGATCCCAACCAAGGCTATCGTAAGCCTGACCCGCTACCACAGAAATCAGTCCGCCAGCTTGCTCCTTTCGTGCATGATAGGTGCTTATTCACCGTTGTATCGGCAAGCTTTGTTCCCAACCCCTCGGTGAAAAGAGTCCATTCGACCAAGCCTACCCTGTCATGCTCGTACTACTACTGCCTACCAACATGCAAGTCTAATTTTTGATGACTTAATTAGCTAAGACAGTGTCATATCGACACATGTGGTTGTACGCTTAGACTTAGATATGATTCACCGAGGCAGCACGGGACCCTCCCCCGACAATCACAGTTTTTGGAATGAGACATAAAACCAAGCTAGAGTAGAATAGCAAATATTACGAAAGCTGAAATTCAGGAGCGAGATTAAACACTGCGTAGTGCGAATCCTGATCTAACCCTCCCTGATTAATTGTCAGGACGGTAACGGCTAATCCCATGAACATATGATTATGAACTAATGAAGCCAACTAGTTTGTTGGGCTAGGCCTTATCGCACCCATGACTAAGGTCGGGCCGAGCAAGGCTGTAATTCAGTTTAGGCCTCAGCTGTTTGCTCTGGTCCACCAGTGAATCCTGTAGCCGAAGCAATCACATAAGTCTTCAGTAATGAGTGCATGAAGTCAGCTGTTTGCTCTGGTCCACTAGTGAATCCTGTAGCCGAAGCAATCACATAAGTCTTCAGTACTGAGTGCAAGAAGCCACTAGGTAGCTAGCAATCTAGGATACTAGCAAACCATCAAAACCAGCAACATATCAATCCATCTGAAAAAGAAAAAAAATGAAAAAAAAACAACAACAGTCATTTCTAGGGAAGATCTCTCCTCCATCCTCCATACAAAACAGTGTGTAGATTTCATACAAGCAGCTGTGCACATGAATCCAAAGTCCAAACTTGCATCCAAGCAACAAATAATTGGGCAAAGTAGTTAACTATCCACGCATGCATGCGGTCATCCAAGACCATACCTATTGCGTTGTCAGTTTGTCACCCCAAGCACAGACAAAGGTCCAATTGTTGATGCAGCCCATACACCTAACAAAGGGGAAGCTTCTCTACACTGTTGCACACCTACTTGGTCCCCATGTTAGCTGTAAAGGAATTATTGCACATTTTTTCGTCTTATGCCTTGTGTACGACGTATTGACATGTTCGGTAATGAAAGGACAAAGCACAGGCTATTTTCGTGGGGAGACCAGAGCGGGTCAAAATTGCTCTTGCGCGATTAAATAGTAAAAATAGTCCTTCTACATGTGAATTGACAAAAATAACACTAGTTCTGTACTCAAATGCCACGGCAGGGGGCTTACCGCACGGCAGTTGGCTGCTGCGCGCCCCCGAGCGGCAGGTGGTGTGGGCAGGCCACCTACTTCTCGGTGGGCACGTGGCAGGCCGATTGCCGCACGGTGGGGACATGGCAGGGGCAAATGTCACCTGTTGACACGTCTGCGGTGTTATTTTTGTCAATTCACTCGTGGAGGGATAGTTTTGCTATTTCATCATGCAACAGTGCCAATTAAACCAAAAACTCATCAGAATTCCATGCTAGAGTTTTTATTTGTGGGGATGGATATACAGTTGTTTAATTAATCCCTGAGATAGCATAATTTAAGGAAATTTGTTCGGCCCAGCCTCAAGAAAAGGCATGCATCACGTGTTCATCTGTACATACAAGGGGGGAAAACTAGACTAATAAATGTGTGTTGATTGGGGTTGGTTATGTCCCTTTTGACTAAGTTTATTTTTGTTGTGAAATAAATTAACGAGGTTAATTTATTGATCCCTTTTTAAAACGATAACAACTCTTCAACTGTACCGTTTTCGAGAATAAAAATGAAATTAGCAATCCGTTTATCTCGCTTAATTCTATTTCTCGCTCCTCTGCCCACATAACCAGCTAGCTAGATCCCATCTCGCTTAATTCTATTTCTCGCTCCTCTGTCCACAAAACCAGCTAGCTAGATCCCATCTCTAAAGTAATATAAGCACTAATATTTATACTAAACTACCTCTTGTCAATCTTCTCCAAAAGAAAGGAGACATAATATTCCTTCCACCCATGATTGCTGCTAAGGGCGAACCTAACATCTACATAGACAGGATGATGCAAACTATCCAGCTTAGATTGTGGCCACAAAACCAAATATGAGCAATATTCTTTAGAATGTACTAATGGCAACCACCCCTCCATGCACCCATGACACATGCATGCAAACCACCATTGCCCTCTTTCTAAGGACTTTATCCCATGCCCTGCCCTCCCCAGCGGGCTAGAGGACAACATGCGAGGCCGATGACAAGTCACAAGCGTGTGAAAAAGTAATGGTTGGGTTTGGGGTCTCCTCCCCTCAACTGCCATTGATTCCATCTGCTGGTACTGATCACTAGTGCAGATCTTTTCTACAACTGATCAATGATTGTGCATAGAGTGTACCTAGTTAGTTGGTGTTGTTCCATCTATGCTATGGACTGTTACAGAAAGGTTTGCTATCTTGCTAGTAAGTTTTCCTCTTTGGTTTGTGATTTGGATGTGCTGTTTCATGTTTATAGAAAGATGCTAATAGTGTACTTTAACTTCAAGTTTCCAATATAATGCAGCTCGTGTAAACTGAGTACTTTCGAACAATCAATCAAAGTACATGCTCTCGTTTGTTGAGGTTATGTCTTTTCTACCGTGTAAAGTATAACTGAAAAAACTAAGACCAATTGCCTACATTATCTTTATTAGCGATTGAAATGAAACAATATATGTGAGTACGCCTTTGTGAAGCATACTGAACATAGATCACATAGACGATGTCAACTTCCTTTATTGAGCTCGTAAAAGACTTCAACAGGCAAATGATAATTATTGACGATAAAGGAATTTTCCGTACCGGGGAAAAATTAAAGCGAAAGATGTTGAGTTGTTACATTCGATGCGAGTGATAGGACAAACAAACTACCAATACCAAATCGCCTAAAAGAGTGTCCAATGAAAGAGACGAAGTAGCTTGACCGACATACACCATCTTGCCACGTATGTAAAAGTAAGTAATGCAACTAAAAAGGTCACGATCAAGATGAAAATGACGTACTCGGTAAAGTCGAAAAAATACAAGCACAGATAGAAATGCTAGCTCTCAGTCACATAGCTAATCTAGCTAGCATCATGTACAACCTGGTATAGCTACACCGTCGTGCCAAGAGCCACCACATATATGTATACTCACACAATCAGTTTTTAGTGAAAAAAAACACCGGCTGGATAGAACAAACCGAGCGACATGCGGACGATGGCAACACGTCTAATAAAATATACGGCAACCGTCGCTTGGCAAACCCCCTAACCAATCATCCACAGCAACATAGAGGGTCAGCCTGCCTCTCACACACCCACCTTCCCTTTTGCCCGAATTTTTTTCAATTTAGCCATTTTTTCGTAAAAAACGCACATTTATACCCTTACTAGTCTTATTTCCAGTTTTGGACCCAGGAGGTCGGCGCCGTGAGTCATGGCGCCGAGGTCCCGAACCCTAGCCCGGTGGCCACGCTGGCTACCCCGGTGGCTAGGGTTCGGGACCTCGGCGCCATGACTCACGGCGCCGAGCTGTGTTAGCTCGGCGCCGTGAGTCACGGCGCCGACCCACTGGGTCCAAAACTGGAAATAAAACTAGCAGGGATATAAATGTACGTTTTTTACGAAAAAATGGCTAAATTGAAAAAATACTGCCTTTTTGCCCTCTCTTCTACTCATTCCCTGACCAAGGCCATATAAACTCTCACCCTCTCGCACTCCTGCCACTCTCCACTGGTCCAACAGCAGAAGAAGCACAAGCACAAGCACACAGTGAGTGGGTGAGAGGCACAGGAGTCGAGGCTAGCTAGCTGCTGCAGTCGTGGGCAGATCACTCGTGTGTCAGAGAGAGAGATATGGCTGACTGGGGCCCAGTGGTGGTAGGGCTGGTGCTCTTCATCCTCCTCTCCCCGGGGCTGCTGTTCCAGATCCCTGGCAGGTGCAGGATCATCGAGTTCGGCAACTTCCAGACCAGTGGCCTCTCCATACTCGTCCACTCCATCATCTACTTCGCCATCGTCGCCATCTTGCTCCTCGCCATCGGCGTCCACATGTACCTCGGTTGATCAGCGGCCGCCGATCGACGGCGGCGTGGCGTGCAGGCGCGGTGGCCGGCTTCCTCTCTGACCAGTTAGGTACCATGGAGGAAATATGCTGGCTTGTGTTTCATGTTCATTGTTGTTGATGATGTACGTTCTTTGGGCATATGCATTTGAGTCGATGATGATTTGCTATTTTCTTAAATATAATTTTATGTACACTACTTCTAATGAAGATGAGTGATATTTGATGTCTCTTAAGATGGGGTGCACTAGCAACTGAGCATTAGCTTGGGATGGTAACTGAGAAATCAATTTTAAAACTTTTTTTAGGAATATTTTCTCATCTAAAAGGCGTTGCCAGTTTAGTCGCCAGCGATTCAACTCGGCCTATTCTGAGCTGGTTTCTCCGAGAAGAATGAGCAAGTAGGAAACTTTATTTTTTAACTTTCAAATAACATTCCACAGAATGTTGACGTTCCACCAAAACTTTGATCATTAATTAATACTCCACTAACCATGTTTCCCGTTTCTCTAAGTGGTGGACCCAGAATTTTTAAGATGAGTATTCGGACTTCAGAGTTAGGTTGTCCAGATATGTCGATACCAATACACTAATACCGTGAAATATAATTTCCCCCAAAAACACTGATACGACCATACTCGTATATATAATAAAATACAAAAAATATATAGAAATTAATAATTTCATATGAGCAAATTGACCATATAAGGCTATCATAATGGCATAAATTAAACATCAAATTATAGATATCAATGACAGTTGAGGAGGTGGAACTTGGAATGGAGCTATTTTAGCTCTAAACTTCATATTTTGCTGAGTTGTGTTGTTTTTGCAAGGTGCAGCCAAAACTTGTGCTTGGTGCTTAGCCATTATTGTTTTATCTATTTTTTCTGTTCTGGGATATCGCAGCTATACCGCTAAAACTTATTTTCTTCCTCTAATAATGATTGGTAGAGCTCCTGTCCTCTTTTCAAAAAAAAAAAAAAAAACGTGTGCTTGGTGCTTGGTCGTTGTTGTTTTCTTACTTTTTTTTGTCCTGAATTGTAGTAGCTAGACTGCTAAAACTTATTTTCTTCCTCTAATAGTGATCCGTAGAGCTCCTGCCTTCTTTTTCAAAAAAAATAATAATAATAGTTGCATACCTTGCTGATCCTGCTCTTTTTCACTTTTTTCCTGTCAGTAAGAATCCCATCTAAGAATGTTCCTTCCATAGAGCAAAAATTAACATGTAAACATATGTAACAAGGGCCCAACTATTTATTCATTGCCCAAGGCAAAAATTGTATTTTTGTACAACATCCATTGGAAAGAATCAAGGAAGCAAAGGAAGGGCTAGACTCCAGAAAGAACTGGAGCTGAAGCAGAGCAGAGTTAGGGAGAAGAAGTGAAGAGCTGAAGCAGAGCAGAGCTAGGGAGAAGAAGTGAAGTGCGTGGAACACATCTAGATATGGAGAGATGACGATGAAGGTGAGCTGGATATGCTGCTCCCTTCCCCCAGCCACGCTCCCTCCTGGTCACCGCATTGCTCCCTTGGTGCTGCCCGCTCCCTTCCTCGCTGTTTGTCGCGCTGTCACTCGCTTGCTCGCGTCACATCTCTGTTCGCCCATGCAGGTACACTGTCGCACGCTCGCCCTGCACCGCCTCCGCTCATTCGCAATCTTGCTCGTGTCGCATCTCTGTTCGCCCGTGCAAGTGCGCTGCCTCCGCTCGTTCGCCAGTTGGAGGCCGGAGCCCCCCCACAGAGCCAGCCACAGGATGAGAGGGAGAATAGAGGTTAGGGTTTGGTGGGCTAGAGTAAGAAGGAAAATGGGCTTAATGTGTTACATGGCCTGCGCACGAGGTGTGGGGAGTATGGGTTGAATTCATTTACGGACATAAATATATAATTTTAGCCTAACTAATAATAACATATATGTCTAATATACCTATTATATACCAGATATTTTGTAAAAAAAAAAAAAAGATATTCAGTTGAACACTATTGACCCATGCAATTTTTTGTATCATCGCTGTTCTAAATCCTTTTGAAATGCAATTTTCGAGCGCCATTGCTGTTCTCAAATTTTTTGTATCATCGCTGTTCTCAAATTTCGTATAGAACTCTTCTCGAGATCTTCGAAGACGCAGGCATCCAGGGATTACTGTATAATTATACTCACCTGCCACATGTCATGCATCTACCAAACATTGCAGAGACGGACTTCTGTGTTTGATCACCGTAAAATAAAGCTAGTAGGCTTGCTTATCCCCTGAACTTATCTTATGTGTATAAGCAAGTAACTTGGCCTTACTGTGTCTGTTTGGTTGGTGCCTACGAGTTCCCACAAAACCGTTAGCCTCACCGCACTTTTTGTTTTTTGAATTGTGTGAAAGTTCGAAAAAAAGACTTGGATCACATGCACCACAAATCCACTCATTCAGATAAGGATCGTCTGGGTTACTGCATAGGCCTTTAATGTGAACAGTGTTTTTCATGAGAAGATGAACAACACGAAGAGAGGACATAATTGACCCCTTAGAGCACGGTAATTCCAAATCTAGCCCTTTTACTTTCAAAATTTCGTTTTTAGCCCCTTGGATCCACGTCTTTGCGGCACGGATCGCAGATCGCACTCCGCCGTCGGCGATCGCAGCGTGACAAGTTGCTCTGCCCCTACCGCAGCAAGTTGGTACTGTAGCACAGTAACAGTTTTCCCAAAAATCTATTTAAATATATTTTTGCAGGAATTTCTAAATATAGAAAATGAGCTCAAAAAACTATGAAATTTTTTTTGGAGCCTCCTGGGATGGTGTACTTGATTATGTAATTTTTTCAAAATTTTATCGGTTATTATTTTTTCTCTAAAATTCATTTAAATATATTGTTTGTAGAAATTTTCTAATATAGAAAATGAGGTCCAAACATTATGAGAAAAAAAATTCCAGGCTCCTTATACAGTGTACTTGATTGTGTAATTTTTTCATAATTTTATATGTTCCGAAATTACCTCGACAAATTAAGGGTTTAGGTCTCAAAAATTAGGACAAAAGGTTTCAAAAAATTAGGGTTTCATGATTTCATGTAACTTGGAAACATCAAAATTGTTTACGCCATGGGAACTTAACAGCGCTAGATACAATGAATAAATAGACCCCGAATCGGGGTCGACACTTAAGTACCCCCTGTTAAATCACGCAGTCTGCGCGTTCTTATGTTATCAAACACTTCCCACCGGTGGTGTCTGCGATTCCTCCATTTAAGAGGAGGGAATACCATTGGTAGGTTAACATGGAGCGGTAGTTCTTTAAGGCCAGTCCCAGTGGGAGTTTCATTAGAGTTTCATTCTCATTAAATGTGTTGCCACATAGGCATTTTAGATGACATGGCAGTGTATTTAAGAAGAGAGAGGAGAAATGGGTTTCATCTAGATGAAACTCTCTTAGCACGAATACCAACTCCCTCTGAGTCATGAAATTAAATGCCTATGAAACTGTGGAATAAAACTCTCCATTGAGAGTGGGTATTTCATTCAAGTTTAGTTTCATTTCATATGACATGACAGTCTTGGAAACAACGCCATGAAACTCTCCATTGAGACTGGCCTAATGTCAAATAGACATTTTATATATCTGGTTTGCTTCATATACCTATCTTTTTTACCCATTTTGACATCCTTTTGTGTTGGCTTGATAACAAGTAATTCCTTATTAACCAGCCAGCTAAACAAGGTTGACCCAATGGCATACCGTTCCAAGTCACATGAAATCATGAAACCCTAATTTTCGAAACCTTTTGTCCTAATTTTCGAGACCTAAACCCTTAATTTGTCGAGATAATTTTGGAACATATAAAATTATAGAAAAATTACACAATCAAGTACACTGTATAAGGAGCCTGGAAAAAAAATTCATAATTTTTGGACCTCATTTTCTATATTAGAAAATTTCTACAAACAATATATTTAAATGAATTTTAGAGAAAAAATCATAACCGATAAAATTTTGAAAAAATTACACAATCAAGTACACTGTCCCAGGAGGCTTCAAAAACAATTTCATAATTTTTTGAGCTCATTTTCTATATTTAGAAATTCCTGCAAAAATATATCTAAATAGAATTTTGGGAAAACTGCTACTGTGCTACAGTAACCACCTTGCTGCGGTAGGGGACAGCAGCAACTTGCTGCTGCGGTCGCCGACGGCAGCAGGTGCGATCCTGCGGTCTGGTGCCGCAGCATGTGGATTTAGGGGGTTAAAAACGAAATTTTGAAGGTAAAAAGGCTAGATTTGGAATTACCGTGCTCTAGGGACCAATTACGTCTAAAATTCGAACAACACTTGATAGTACTGTAGTAAACAAAGCAGCGACGGCGATGTATTACTAACAGTACCAAACATTGCAGCCTTTGATCACATCCTTCCGGTTTTTTTACCGGACGGTGAAGATGGTTCCTGCTGCCATACACTGCACATCTCTGAATTGATCCTTTCGCATTCATTCTCATGTGACGCACCGCCAGCACACCTCTGTATGTTATAGTAACATGGATATCGATGTCCCACATTTAACAAAGTGGAACCGTACATTCCGCTTGGATGAACGTAAGATGGGGAATTGAAGTTGTTGGCATGTCCATTCAATCCCCGAGTTGCGAAGAAGCGTATGCGAGTCATCCATGCTCTGCTGCTCTAATTTAATATGGAATTATACCGCGTTTATTCCTTTATTACGTCGCCGGTGTTTTCATGACAACAAACAGAACTTTTTTATTAATTAATCTATTTTTTTAATTTATTTTTATTATTAACATTTCATCAATTTTATTTCTAATTATGATCTTTTTAGCCACGCCGCCACTTATAGCGTGACAAAACAACATTGTTATGTCATAATCATAGCATAGTCAAATCCTGTCACTCCACAATCAGTGGTGTGACAGTGTTATTTGGTCACACCACCACCAGTGGTGTGACAAAAAGTGCTATTTAGCTAGACTTACATTATAGCATAACAGTATTGTTTTGCCACGTCACGGGTGGTGGTGTTGCCAAAAGGGTCAGATTTGAAAATAAAGTTCACGAAGGGTTAGTAATAAAAAAATAAATTTAAAAATATGTTAATTAATATAAAAAATTCCAACAAACAAACAAACATGGGACTACATTCATTTTGGACCCTAGGATCAAGCAAGCGACGGCTCAGATCGAGCTTATTTTCCCAAACTGGTTAACCCCTCAAAATTGTGCCATATATGCTAAATCATAACTCTCATATGGAATGCAATGCAGTTATAATATCTCGAATTGCACTAGGAGAACTAAAAGAATTATATAAAGAATTAAGTAATTAATGAGGAGAAAATTCAGAAAATTTAGATAACTTAAGCCATGGGCCTTCGGCCCAAAAGAGATCAGCCGACTGGTCAAACCCTAGCCACCACCACTCCCCTGCTCTTCCCTACTGTGCAGCCGCCCCTGCGCCTCTTCCCCTGCCGCCCACAGCTGCCGCCCTGCTCCAGGTCGTGCGCTTGCACTAATCATGTTGGCTGCTGCATGCTGCCCCTATGCTGCCGCTGCTAATTGCATTAATTAGTGTTGCGTGGCTTGCATGCCATGCATGGCTGCCGCAACTAGCTAGCAATACATGCAGTGCATGGATGCCGCTGCTGCATAGGCTGCTAAGGAACAGCAAGTAAAGGAAGGAAGAAGGAAATAGAACAGAAAGAGAAGGAAGGGAAGAGAAGGGTTTTGCGTGGGGATCAAGATCGACATCATGATCTTCAAGGATGACGCCCGTTATTCCCTAGGATTTACTTTGGATTAGTCGCTATTAAGTTCGTAGATCGTTTTGCTTAGGGGAAGGTTATGTTTTAGTATGCCCTAGTTTGTCGAGGTTAGATGTAGAACCTTGCGGTGGCGATTCAAGGTATTTAGACTTGGATTCAGAAGTTGCTCCAATTAGAGAAAAATTAGATAATTTTGTTAGCTTTTCAGGAAGGTCTGGATCATTAGAATCGCTACCGAGTGAAAAGTTATGGCTTCGAGAATGTCGTTGTCCAGAATTTGGACATAACTGGCAGATGTTGTGAAGATGGGTTAGTTTTTCATAGTAAATGGTAGAATTAAAATTTAGTGATAACTTGAATAAGTTAAGAAATTTTGTGTAGTTGCTAGAATCGGTATCGTCCATACTTTTGCAATGTTTAAAAATTAAAGATACGAAATTGTGAAGCGAACTGTCCTCACAGATTCTGGAATGGTCTTCAGGAAAGGAAACGGTGAACAAGCATGTAGAATTAGAGGTTCGTCGTAACTAGGAAATTATAGGATTTTTCGTCAGGATTTCAGAAAGTCTTAGTTGGTTGAATTTGGAGTTCGTATGAATAAGTTAGAGAGTTTTTACTACTAGAATAGCGGGTAGTGCGTCCGATGGTTTTGGGTTAATTGTGTCGGTTTGACGTAGATGTACGATGACGATAAGTGTAAAGTGTGAGTGCTGTGATGTTGTAGTTTTGAGATTTATCTTGCATTGTTTGTCCATGGAGTGTGGCCTCTAGTGCTTTGCTGCCGCCTCACTATCCAGCTCCAATGGGATAAAGAGGCAAGGGCATGGTAGACAGTGATCGATAGTGGATCGCTGTATACTTTATCACTCATTATTATTATATTATTTTTTTACTTTCATCTTATTTAAATACAAACAATATGAGTAGTCATGATATTAATTGTATTTATGAATTCAAAAATATTGGATGACGATATTATTGATGAACTCATGTTAAATTGAGCATTCATAAGCATCATTGCATGAAGAGAGGTCCCCGGTTCTTTTGGAGGACGGGCTTGAGAGTGATCATTGTTGCAAGTGTTCACTCACGCTATATCGGTATACGCGAAAGGGGTTGAATGTGGACATGTAGTGCAGGGATACCTTGCATTTAATGAAAAGAGAATTTCATGATTGAGTATGAGAATAAAGAAAAGAAAACAGTTGATGTTGATGATAATATTGTTTATAGTTGATTAATCACTGTTCATTATTTTATTATTGTGCTTGCTGAGTTTGGGATCACTCTTGCTATATTATTGTTTTTAGATAACTGTTGACGACGTTGCACATGAGAAAGGCTCACGCGCTTAGAACCACATCATACATTCAAATACTTGAAACATTGGCCATAAGACACTTTATTAGCATGATAATTTATAATTAGGACTTGATAGTATTTCTTAGCCGTAGATGATAGGTTGGAGTTGATTATTCATTTAATAGACTTTATTCGATTGGTTTGCGTCAATCTTGGTTTATTATCTTGCTATACTTCCTAAGAATTAATTATCTATGATTGTCTTATTGTTATGTTTGTGTTAATGTGACTCGTGGACGGGTTTTATCATTGATATGTTTACTGTAATTTACTATTAATTGATGTTAAAATTAATAATCAGTGTAGTTCAGTAGCATTCCGAGCCCTGTGTTGGGTCGGAGTGTTACGACAATGATGTAAACCCAGCACCTAAAAAACACCTGAATGTGTACATGTTTTTCCGACGGCAAACATCACCAGTGTCGACGTAGAACATCTCTATCTGTGCCGTTATGCGTATGCAAGTTATCCATGCTCCTGTTTCTTTCTTAGAATGCTTCTATGCTTCTTCTGTTCTCATGGCAAGACCCCACTGTCAGGACTCTGGACTACTCTGCCTGGGGTTCCCAATTAGGATTTGGGCTTAATGGGCCACTTACAATTTGCAGTAAAATGCATAACCCCATATGGGCTAAAGAAAAATAGGCCCACTCAATATGGCCCATTATTAATAGTCTTAGCATGAATAGGGTTGGCGGAGAAGAAACCAAATCAGGCCTTTTGGCTTTTGCTCTCTCAGTGCCTGTACCAACTTTCAGATGCATGGATGGCTTAACTCTAGTATAAACATGCACATGCTGCTAACGAAAGAATGGACATGTAGATAATTCAGAACAGAGGAAAATTAATCAGCTAAACAATCTGCACAACCACCACCAACATCAACTAGAGGACTTGTGCTGTTACTTATCTAACATTGTCACCAAGCTGATTCTGCAGGTGAACAAGCACCAAAAAGCCTCGGTAATAATCACCAGCAATTCAGCACAAAGCAGTCGAAAGGAATACAGCGAATCACAGCCCTGCATTACACCTACCAAGAGAATGGCAGTGCCTGTGAAGGATCTTCAAACAATGCACCAGGAACGAACACATGGTCACCACCACCAGCTCCATCTGATGCAAATGCGGTGGTTGCAGGTTGCGACACTGTGGCAATCCTAGCGAACGAAGAAGCAAACTGAGCAGGAACTGTTGCACTGGGGATGCCGGCAGGGGAGGGATGCAGAGATGATGACAGAAGAGAGAGAGCACACTCAGGGTCCAGTGCGCCGGGCAGACCGTTGCATGTGCTGGTGGTGGTACCGTCTTCAGCAGAAGAGAAGGGCTGCAGGAGAGCGGGGCGGGCTGTGCTGAGGATGCTGCTCTCGTCCTGCAAGAAGGGGATGTGCTTCGGTGCTTTAAAGGTTCCCGAGAATGAGATGGAGAAGGGCGGCTGACGATCGAGTGGGTGCATGGAGTCAGCATTCTGATCGGCAATTGGAAATGTTTGCCCGTGGACTGAAAATTGATTCACTGCAAAGAAAAAATATTTTTATTGCAGAAAATATGTTGAAGGTATGGGCTGTACAAACAATTCAAGGAGAAGTAATAGCACTAGCGAAAGAGCATCAGAAAGAGCATGAGAAAGAGCACGCAAAATGAATAATACAGACATTTTTCCCTGTGAAAAAGTAAGTAGGCACTCTGCTAGATGTAGTTTGTTACTATTGTTAACGAAGTGAGCCAACAATTAACAAAGGCTATCTACAAGGGTAATATGGTATCCAGACGGAATTAATAAGCACCTAGGAATAGCCGAATAGGGTCACTAAGTTACCAAGATATCTAACATAAGTTAGAATGTGCAAACCTTGGTGATATGGAAAGAAAGTCCTAGGGTTCATCGCATCATGTTGTGGCTTTCTTCTACGCCTGTTATGGCCATCCAGACGTTTCCGGCAACTTCTTTTCCCCTCGTCAAACTCGGCCAGCATGTGAAACCTGCAAGTAGATAATGATGTTACATACTTCCATGACCCTCAAACTTTTACATTACAAGTGTTTTGAACTAGTACCCCGAATTTTAACTCCAACTCAGAGTTCTGTTTTCACAGTTCTCCTGTCATTTAGGATTCACAAAAAAAAAGAAGCTTGAAGCAATAACAGTAGTGTGGATTTGCTGCCAGGGATAGCTACTCACACGGCATCCGCCGTCCATTTTTTGGATGGGGATGTGCACCCTTCCCATCCCCCATCCTGCCATCCATGTTTCCCTTTTGTGGTGGCAGCGCATGCTGGGAAGCATGCCAGAGGAAGCGCCTGGGTGGAAGCACGGTGGCACGTGGGGCTTAAGCAGGATGGGGGATGCCATGCGGGGGCGAGCACGGCGGCACATGGGGGGAGTGGGCATGGTGTCAGCGACTACACATAGATGCGACGGCGGCCCGTGGGGAGGGGTTTGCTGGCGGTGGCCAGGGCGGCGTGTGAGGTTGGTAGCTATCCCCTGAACCATGGGCGGAATTACATTGGAGGATCCGGTGTCACAGGACACCGGGTCAAAAAAAATTCAGTAGAGATTAGTCCATATATACTACGTGTGCACCCCTTGATTTAAAAGTTGTGCACTTCGGTTCAGTCCAACCTCCAGTCAGATGATGCATTTTATCAATGTTTGCCGCATAAATTACTATTTAGTACATTGTTAGTCTAAAATTATATATGTTGTTATATGTATGGTGAAGTGGTGAACCTTGTTCATTTTCATTCTAGTTCCGCCCCTGCCCTGAACAGCCATCTATTTCCGATATAAGAAATGTCCCTTAAATATAGGAAAAGTATATCACTAGCTTATGTTGGTGAACTAGGTTTGCTATATATACCAGTGTTTTGTTAGGATTTAACAGGCAAATATGCTTCGTGGACAATTCTAAAGCTGATGGAAGATCGAAAGTGTAATCTGACTACATAGCAGTAGTTGTTTGAACTTTGATTGGCATGGAACTATAATCTATAAACCAATGGAAACATGTATATCCTGTTATACTAACATACTAATAATTGATTTTACCTTTAGCATCCATGCCTACTATCATGTGCAGTGTCATAGTTAAAGCCAACACTAGAGAAAATAACAAAATAAGGGCAAGGGCTATGGTATAATAAAGCTAGATTATGGAGTAAGATTTGAGTGCAAGAAAATTATGAGGATTGTGGTAGCACATAGTTTCTTGTTTGCTGTGAAGGTCTGCTTGAAAGTTGCCTTTATTGCAATATGGATTCTTTTGTGGTTCGATTGCTTGTTTTATTGGCAAATAGTTTCTGATTTTTCACTTAATTGATCGTTTTTCTTGCAATTGTGACATTGTGTGCTTTCATGCCACGTTGAAGAAATTTGATCTGATGTGATCCATCTGGTTGCAATAAAGCAGTATCATAGCATCGATTTGTATCAGATCAAAGTTGTGAGGCTAATCTCCACAGCTGGTAGTGTGACATAAAAAACGGTATCAAACAAATATGTGGTAAGCCATAAAATGGAGAAATTCAAGGTTGGAACCCACTTCACCCTGTGGCTGTGCAATAAAAGAATTAAGAATGCATTGATCAAATAAAGCTTTGGAACAAGAAAATCTAAAAGAAAAAAGAAGATCTGATGAAGTCTAGAGGATGACAAGGCACAAGACTATGCACAGCACAGTTGAATCTCTTTGATGGGATAAAGTATTTAATAATGTAAATTTGCTGAAGGATAATTATGATCTTAGGAAAATTGTATGTGGCAGTCACTAAGAGGAAGACAACTATTGTGATTGCTATCGGAAGCCAATCATATTTCCTGTTTCGCTCTACCATTACCACATGCTCAATTGCCAATTGGTAAAGAAAGCCACTATGAGTGTAAACAAGGTATCTGCTTTTGTTCTGCAGGAAACAAGGACCTATCATGTGAAGTCACGCAAAACAACTGCAGCAAGCTATGAACTCTCAGGTGAATGCTCCCTAAATTTAATTTGGTTTCAGTGACTTGGATATACTTCACACATATAGTTATTGGTTTATAAATTATAAACAGACAGCAGGAGTTTGAACCAAAGGAAGATATTCAACCAGCCGAGTGCAAGCTGCATCTGCCCCAAAATCCTAACCGAGAAAGTTAGCAGGTGATTCAGGAGGTGATTGTCAACCTCAATCAGAAGTCAAGAAGGACCTTAAGTTGGCTAGAGCATCATACAAAGTGGGGGGATATGGTAGCACTAGGAATTCTAATTTATATCTAAGTCTTTTCCATTAATTGCTGCATGTAAGAGTAAGACCATATTGCCAGACCTAATGTAGAAATAACGGGGCCTTGTTTGAATCTGGCCAATATGTGTTGGCTGTGCAATGCAATTTTCTTACATTGTGCCGTGATACCACTTTTGGGGTTTGTGTGACGGTTGACGAAGCTGAATTGTATAAAAATAACTTGCGGTAAACTCCATGCAAATTCGTTGTGTGTGTGTGTGTGTGCGTGCGTGCGTGTGTGTGTGTGTGTGTGTGTGTATGTGTATCTTTATATTTCGAAATAGAGTTGTATCCATTGCATAAACACATATAAGTTGTATGTGTTATATGAAGGTAATAGCTTTAGTTGATATTATGACTAATTTGCACCAGTATAATTACTAAGTCCTAGTAAACAAACAGTGTAGATCCTTCTCTTATTCTCTCAATTGATAAGAGAATGCTAGGATTTTTTTTTTAAGATTATAGAAGGAATTTCTAGCTCTCAAAGCAAGTGTGGTGCTTTTAATCTCACTTGTTGTTTCTGTAGTAGATAGCACAACATGCAACGATTTTGAACAATCTACATGAAATTGCAATTGTGGTCCTTCTAGAAAAAAAAAAAGAACTACACTGTTTCCTAAATCACAACGTAACATAAGGTGGCATACCAGGAATTTGGGAGACATGGGGCAAACTTTTTGTGGATGTCATGGGGATATGCTCCTAATAGCAGTGTGATGAACAATTGACAATAGCGTCGAGGCGTTTGGCGAAACCCTCGTTTTCAGAAGAAAAAAATCAACTTGTCTTCAGACCTCAGGAGGTCAGACTGGCCATGGTGGCGGTCAGACTGGCCGAATGTGGCGGTTTGACCGGCCATGTCTTTTGGCCGAAGCGTTGGCGATCAGACCGGCCTGCCCAAAAGTTGAATGTTTGATTTTGGAGTTGGGCCAACAATAGAGTATGAGGCAAGTGATAGGATTCATTTGCACTTGGTCTCATAATTTTTGGAGCATCGAGTCAAAACTAGTTAGAGTTTTGCGTTTCCGGAGAGTCTGCAGATTTTCCAAGAGAAAATTTGGCTAAGGACCTGAGTGGTCTGACCGGCCGTTGGTTGGCAGTCTGACCGACAAAGCGGTGGTCAGACAGATTGGCCAAGGTCTAACAGACAAGCTTTGATCTTGTGCCGGGTAGGCGGCGATGACCGTGGATTAGGTCAAAGTCATGGTTTTCAGTGCATTTGTGTTGCATGATGCATGTTTTGACTAACATGGGTTAAGTTATGAAAAACTTGTGCCCAGAGTCGATTTCTTAGTCTATTGTTGTGCAGGTGGCTTGGAGTCAACGATGGTCAACAGCGAGGATGATCAGGACAAGACTAGGAGAGCTAAGGTCCAGGACGATCGAAGATGCCGAATGAAGTCATTGAACTCAAGTATGGTGCAAGATGGACAAGGAAGTATGGTGCAAGATGGACAAGGAAGTATGGTGCATGATGGACAAGGATGATTGAACAGGAAGTTTGGTGCAACAGATTGGGTTACGCGGCACGAGGTTCGGTGCAAGTGCAATGATAGTTTCGGTGGGAGCCGGATAGGAGAGAATTGCCGACATGAAGAGAGTCGTTGATCAACCTACACGTGGCGAAAGATGGGATTGCTTCACGATGATTGGACTTGGTCTCTGGAGAAGGATCGAAAAGGGATATTTTTGTAACTTCACCAAAATACCGCGATGATGACCTTTGGAGAAACCGCGGCGCAAGACGGCGGAACGAGAAGACAGCTAAAATACGTGCATGATTGTAGACTTGTTTGTGTGTGGGCTTAACGGGTGCTCAATAAGGTTTTCTCTCTTGACCTAGTCTCTACTAGAAAAATAAGAGGTGCAGGATTTGTGCCTCTCAAGCCTTCCCAAGTAGAAACCATAATTTTTGATTTGGGGGAAAGTGGAGTAGAGGAGGCTAAGTTTTGAGTAAGATAGATTGATTGAGTGCTCAAATGCTGAGCTTTTGTCCTTTGTGGTAGAGTAGTTGTAAACCAACAATCTCTCAAATTAATCCAAGCAAGATTGCCTTCAAGATGAGTTCTCTATTGTTCTTACTGTTTCTTTGATGCCTTTTGGGATTTTACTTGTTCCTTTGGTTTTCTTTGTGTTCATGTTGTGATCTATGATGTGGCTTGGTTTCCTGTGATGATCAAAGGGAGGAAAAGTAGTTCTGGATGGGAACACAGAAGATAGCGATGTTCAGATAACGATGGGCAGTCGCCCTCCGGATCACGACGAGACGGATTGGCCGCCGTGCAGGAGGATCTGAGCTGCGTTAACTTGGCACCTCACTGGAGGCAGGAAGTGTGGAAGAGCAAAAATATCGTTGAACACTTGCAGAAGATCACTCATAAGGTTCCTGGATGTCATGCTGCATACCGACGGTTTGCTCCCTTGTGCTCCCAATCCTTGCCATGTGACTTGATGATCAGTCCTCCAAAAGGACATGGATAGAGTTTCAAAATCCCAAACAATTGGCCCGAGCGTCCGTAGCCATTGAACCCCGAGCACAATTTTGAATCCCTCCAAGGGTATTGCGAAACAATCTACTTGGAACTCTTCGGTGCCGATGGATATAGGTACAGCTTTACAGAGGCCTGCGCATGTCACCCAGTCGCCATTTGCCACACCTACCTGAAGACCGTGCTTAGGTGAGACCACCATGTTGAGTTGTTTTGCAAGTCCTTAGGCAACAAATGTATGTGTAAAGCCCGAATCCACAAGAGCTACAAGGTGATGGCCGGCTAATTGAATGCGAAGCTGCATGGTGCGTCCTGAATGGATGCCGGTTAACGCATGTAGAGAATCTCCCGGCTAATGTCGTCATCCACCTCATCATCTAATTCTAGATGAAAGATGCCCTTCATGGAGCATTTGTGATCTTGGTGAAGCTTTTCCGGACAGTTAAAGCACAAGCCTTTAGCACGCCGCTCTACCATCTCGTCTCGAGTTAATCACTAGAATAGAGACTTCGGCGTTGCTGCTGCTAAGGCTGTTTGTACTGATGTGCTCTGCAAGTTCATAGCTGTTGTTGGTGTTATGGCAAGCTGAGGACTTGGTCTGGCGGACGCTGCTGAAACTGGAGCGGTGGCCTAAGTTCTTTTTAGACCCGACGACTTGTATGATGGTTTAGACTCCGGAGTAACTTCTTGAAGGCGTTGTTCATATGCACGGGCTAAACTCATAGTTGTTTGTAGATTAGTTGGATTTTGCAATTTAACATCAATGCGCAAGGGATTCTGCAACCCTGCTGTGAACAGCCCCACTTGCTACATTGGTGACAGTGGCTCTGTACGGCATAAGAGAGCCAAGAACTTCCGCTGATAATCCTCCACTGATTCGCCCAGGTGATTGCTTCGGATTGGTGGTCCAAAATGCAAGTTTACGAAGTGAGCAAAACGAGCCCATGACAGCAATCCTTCATCTCTCTCAAGCTGGTAATACCACTGCTGAGCCACCCCTGTTAGATGATACAAAGCTAACCAAACTCTCTTCTTCTAAGGTTTGTTGGCCTCGAAAAAATTGTTCACATTTGTTTAGCCACAGCAATGGATCTTCTTCACCATTGAAGGTTTAAAAATTTAGTTTGTGATACCTTGGTAATCTCCGATTTGCATCTGCAACGTCTTGGTAATTGCCCATAGGCTACAACCTAGTATACTGGCCAGGACCGCCGGCCTGTGCTCCTGACTGGACCACTTCAGTTGTTTGGACATCTTGTAGCCGAGCAATTGTCGTATGGTGCTCGATGGACTGATTCTTGAGTTCACCAATGTCGCCCAAAATCTGTTGTTGTTGTTGTATGAGTTGCAAGAGTTGTTGTCCCAGGAATTCCATCGTGACCGGAGTAGGCATCGGAAGCGCCGGAACCTGCTCTGATACCAAATTGATGTGGCTTGGTTTCCTGTGATGATCAAGGGGACGAAGAAGTAGTTTGTGTGCTCGCGGATGGGAACACAAAAGATAACGATGTTCAGATAACGGTGGGCAGTCGCCCTCTGGATCACGACGAGACGGATCGGCCGTCGTGCAGGAGGCTCTGAGCTATGTTAACTTCCTTTAGACTATATCTTTATTGATTCTTCTCAAACGTTTGTCCCTCATATATAGAGACAATCTAACAATCTGTAACTAATTCGGAATCTATTACAAAAAGGAAACTATTCCTCATAAGGTAACTATTCCCCGTAAGCTACACAACTGCTTCTGGAGATCAACTCGTATTCTACTTTGCCTTCTCTGGACTCTATTCTGCTTGTGTTGTTTCCAAATGTGGCTGAATACCAGTGTCGCTTCTTTGATTCCTATTATGACGGCTGTAAGTCTTTCCTATAAAAGCATCTACAACATGTAGCTTGCTAGGACATGTGGGAATCCATATAGGATTATCTTGATCATCCACCCACGCGCAAGTTTTTGGGTCAAATTTTGAATTTCCTCGGTTCTTGTACCTTCTTGACCTCATCTAAGAAATTGATGGAACCTTGGCTTCGATATTCCCGATTGTCGATTGGAATAGGTTCCTAACCTTCTTGATGAGTCATGTTTGAAGTTTCAGAGGATTTAGATCACCGAGTAGAAAGTTAGGTCGATTTGTGATCCTCGCAGGCTACTCCCAGGCCACAGAGGTCAGACCAACCATTCCAAGTGGTCAGACCGGCCAACCATGGCGGTCAAACCAGCCCTATGCCCTTTTGAGTTGTTTTGGTGTTCTTGTCTCGAGGTTCATCGGTTTCAATGAAAGACCTCTGATGTGCTGTGTTCTTTGATCCTCCTAGCTTCCATAGCTATTGATTAGAAGAAGTTGGAATCGGTCAGTGTCGAAAAAAGTAGTGCTCCTATGTTCAATTTCTCAAGTCTAACTGATAAAACTAACCAAACATAGAATTCAACGTTAACAGCTAAAATTGGCTGATTGAGGTTTGAGGCTCCATACTTTCAAAGTTGAGATTAAGGGGCAAATCAGGCTAACAGTAGTGATGGAACAAGGAATTTGGGAGATCCGGGGCAAACTTTTAACAGAAAAACTACGAAGCAATTGAGGGATATTTGAGGAGCAAACTGGGCTGACCACTCAAAACCGCCGCTCGCTGGCCAATGCATGCGCACCGGTGTGCCCACACGCCGAGCTGCGCCTCCTTGGTTCACAGTGCATGCGCCTCACAACCGACAGCAGGTCATTGCCGCCCCACACCACCGCTCGCTTGCTCGGCCTCTTCGCACGAAGTCGCTTTCTGGTGGGAGGCGACAGCTGGGTTATGAGACCTCTTTTTTTAGAGGAAGGCCGAGTGATAAGACCTACGAGAGAGTTTGGGATTAAGGTTAATCAACCATATGAGCTTTGCATTTTTGCAATAGGTCTACACCTTCACAACCCAGTCTGACGCCCCTATGTCACATATGGCGCGCTCCATGATTGCATCGTCTTCCTCTCGAGCTCCTTCCTGTCCTCTCCTGTGCGCCATGGTGGCCGCCACTCGAAAGCTGAGGAAAGCATTGAGGTACCTAGCGGTAGGACCTCCAGGTGACCCGAGGCAATTGCCCCAGCTCGCCTCTACGGTGGTTCCGCCACTGAGGAGTGTCATGGTTAGCATTGGCGAGTGTTGAGTCGGCAACAGTTGGCAGATAACAGAGAAGGTATGTTTTGCTCTTTTGTAGCTAAACAAAATGGTTTTAGGTCATAAGGATTGCACAATATGACATAGAACAAAGGCCATGATCTCTGCTAATTGTGTTTGTAGGTCTATTACTTAATTTTTAAATGTGACAATTGCACATGACTTACGCAAACTTCAAATTTTCATAAATGGATAAGTATTTGACTAAGTCTTGACAATGAAGCAATTACGACTGCACAATAACAAAAAAAAGGCTAATGTTGTGAAGGTGTAGTTAAATCTAGATGAGATTGTCGCTGATCTATGCTATGGATCCTAGTGCACTGCAAAGGAAATATGGGTAAGAGGAAGGAGAGCGCTCGCCCTTGTCTAACCAGCCAAAGGCTCGTCCTCCTGCTCGTCGTAACAAGGCTCAAAGGCTAGCTTGTGCAGGGATAGGTAAAGGAGAAGACTTCTTTATTCTTGCTTAGAGCTAACGATCACAATTCTTATCCTTATATTGAAGATGGGCCTAACTAATCTAGTCTCTTAAGAAACTAATTTTATTTCTTAGGAATCTAATATGATTTTATCTTCTTAGGAAACTAACATCATCTCTTAGGAAACTAATAAGTTAACTAAAAAATCTCCTCTAGATAACGCGACACCCGACGCCATACTCCCACACAACATGGGCCTTGTTGCCACTGCAACCATGTGTCCCCGTTACTTATCACAATTTGCTTTTGACAAATTTCCCCAAAATGGAAATTTTCCTTATTTTAATTCCAAGTTTCAAATTTTGAAAATTCGATATTTCAAATTTTGATTGGCAAATTCAGACATTATTAAAACAGAAAATTCAGACACCATACTTTGAAAAAACTATATTTAAAATTTTAAATTTTGAGAAATAATATTCCAACAATTCGAATTCTGTATTTTGAAAAATCTTAAATTTAAAATTCGAGGTATAACATTTTGAATATTTTAACTTCAAATTTTGAATACTATAATATTTTGGAAATCATAAATTTCGAAATAAAAAAAAATGAAAATTGGTCTTTAAAAATTGAAATTTAAACTTTGCCATATGAAAATGTTTACTTATATATTTATATTTTGAAAGTTCCAAACTATTACAATACTACCTCCTAGTTTCCATATGACCGACCTAACGTTGACATCATGAAATTTAGTCTCTAAAACGACAAAATATTAATTTTTTAACACAACAAATTAGTTAAATATTCAAATTCTGAAAGTTTTGTGGTATAATACTACCTCCTAATTCCTTAGAATGAACCAAGCGTCCATCATCGGGCCATTCAATGATTTTTATTGCAGGACTCCCATTTCTCATCTTTTATTGGCTTTGTGACCATATGAAATGGTATGGTAATGGACTAACTTATTCGATTCATCAAGCCAAACAAGAAGGTTAAGTTCAGAGTTTAGATTAGATGATTCTATTACCAACCCATTCAAAACAAATACCTAAAAAATACAGATAAATAAAATGCCCTTTTCAGAACAAGATAAGAAATAGAAATAGGAAAAACGAGGCAATGCCTAACTTTCATACTCAGTCCGCTTTCATTCCTAATCCAACCGTCAATTCCCATTCCCAGTAAACGAACACAATAGGTTCTCTTCTTGATTCTCATCTTCCACTTACAATCCTTATCCTTCATTTTCTATCAAACAAATGACAGTGGTATAGGTTTTGGCATATTCTTGGAAGGAAGAACGTGCATCACTATGTGTTGTCAAAACATGTAATATCCAATTTATTCTTTGGGAGAATATAATTTAGAGATTAGTAATTTAGGGGAAAAGGGAAATTAATTTCAGAATTTCCCAAGGGGGAGAAAAGGGGATTGGGCTTTCGGCCCATGATCCTCGGCCCAAGAGGGTCTAGCCCCTGTTGCCACACCTCCCCCCTGCCACCTCCTCTTGCCTCCACCCACACGCAGGCCGGTGCCACCACACCCTGCCATCCTGCCTCGGCCGTGCCCTGCCCCTTGGGATGCTGCCTGCCAGTCAGAAAGAGGAAAGGAAGAGGACTAGGGGTTCGGCCAGAGAAGGAAGAGGAGGGAAGGAAGAGAAGAGAAGAGCGAGAGAGAGAGAGAGAAGGGAAATTGCGTGGGATCGCGATCATCGTCGTGGTTCTTCAGGGGTAACGATCTGGTAGCCTTTAGTTGGTCTTAGATTAATCGTTGTTCAGATTGTAGATCGTTTGGATCATGGGAGTTATAGTTTTCGGGAAACCCTAGTTCGTCGAACTACGCTGCAGAACCTTGAGGGGGCAATTAAGGGTATTTACATTCAGATTCAGGGTTTCAGCTAGTTAGAAAAGTCGTGGGAATTTCACTAGCTTTCTAGGAAGATCTAGAACACTGAATTTAGAGTTGTGAGCAAAAATTTATGGCCTTAAGAAAGTTGTTGTCCATAAAACAGTCGTCAATGGTAGCTGTCGCGTAGATAACCTAATTAAGCATAATAGATGTAATAATTTAATTATTGTCATAACTTGAATAAGCTAGATATTTCTTTATAGATTCCAGAACCACTATTGTTTACTACTTTTCAAGTTATGGAAAAATAAATATGAAAAATGCGAAGTAGACTGTTGTGACATATTCTGGTTTGATCTTCGAGGTTGGAAACGGGGAACTAAATGACGAATTTAGAGGTTTCGCATAACTAGAAAGTTGTAGATAATTTTGCGGGGATCCTAGAAAATATATATTTCGTTATGTTTGGAGTTCAAAGGAGGGAGTTAGGGTCATTTAACTATTGGGACAGCGGGCAGTGCATCCAGTAAAGTTAAATGTGACGATTTTGTGTATAGGTGAGATGATGATTTGTTCAATGTATTGGTGCTGTGATGGCATGTTTTTAATGTATTTTAATTGCTTGTCCAGGGAGTGTTGCCTCAATCACCATGCCGCCTATGCATCACCCGACTCCTAGAGGTTCAAGAGGCAAATGCTTGGTAGAACGGTGGACAATGGGTAGTTATCGATGTCTTGTTAATTTATTACCATGCTATTTAATTATGCTTTTGTTAAGTATATTTACTTGACATGGTAATATTGATGAAAAGAATAAGATTGTGTTGATGTTGCGATTACCATGGAGATGATATGGTAAGATTAATATTACTTAATGAACTATTACATCATTCACTTGCATAAGGGCTAGAGCGTTGAGTACTGCTATGATTATGGATAGTTCGGTGTGCCCTATGTTAAAATCCTACAGAGGTAAGGATCCTACCCTAACAAACATGGGGGAGAAAAGTATGTCACCGACAGGTGAACACTTCGCTATACTGGTATTAGGTGAAAGAGGTGTATCATGACATTTGCATTCATGATAAATATATTGATGATATTTGAGAATGAGAAGTATGAAATTAATGATAATGCATTAAATATTTAATGAAGTCATTTATTTACTGTTTTATCTTGTACTTGCTGAATCGTGAACTCACCCTTGCTCTATTGTTGTTATAGGTAGATATTGACAACATCTCGTATGGGAGGGGATAGCTCACGTGGCACTTTTGCTACCACCACATTTATCTGAATCACAATGTCATGCAACCTTTTAATTGAGTGTGATGATATTTCCATTAGGAACCATTAGACATGATAAATTCTGGATTAATGGTTTGGGACTTGCTTTATTTATTCATTAGACTATTTATGGACTGTTTGTTACCTATTGGTTCATTATTTAGTATTGCCATCTAGTATGTTGATTATTATGTTTATCAATTCGCATTATGTTTTTATTGTGACCCGTGGACGGGTTTTGTTCGTTATGTGCTTGCTGGAATTTGTTGTAATATGTGGTTTAAATTAGTAGTTAATGCAATTTAGTGGCATTCCAAGCTCAGTGTTGGACCGAGGTGTTACAAAACACCAACGAAACCTTGCTTCACTTATTTTTATACATCTTGAAATGTAAAAGGAGCATTGCTATTATGCTATAGTTCTGGAACAAAAAATTAAGCTGCAAGATCTCTATTGAAACATAATTGCACTTATCATTCTATGTCACTGCTTAATTTAGAGGTTGAGAAATACTATGGTCTTCAGAGGATAAGATCACCTATTTATTCCCGTGAGAGTCTACTTCAGAAATATTTCAGAGACCTCTGAGACCAGGGTGGAAATCAGACAGTGCATGTTATTCTTGGTCTTTTCATTGTAACTCTCAATCATGGTGCAGTCAAATGGGCATAGTTTGCTCCTCTGATCCTCTAGGATTATATACCTTCATACTGTACTTTTACTAAAATTTTATACTCAGTCAATCTAAGAAACAAAACTCCAAATATTGTCAGAAACCAAATAATCCCACACAAAATATGTTCTGTTCA
Source organism: Ampelocalamus luodianensis (assembly GCA_036346255.1). Taxonomy (NCBI): domain Eukaryota; kingdom Viridiplantae; phylum Streptophyta; class Magnoliopsida; order Poales; family Poaceae; genus Ampelocalamus; species Ampelocalamus luodianensis. The sequence continues at coordinate 716,793 of JAYEVH010000333.1, forward strand.
TCTTTTTTTTTCTTTTTTGGCCCCTCCTGTCAAGCAATTCCACAACAGTTTAGTATGTAGCAATAGAGCAGAGAAACTGGGAAACAGGGACAGGAAAATATCCCCTTGCGGAAAAGGCAATTAACCAAAGCAAGCTATCGCCCATGCTTCAAAAATAACCCATGAAATAACCTCTATGCTCAGTTTGAGCACTGCCAACAATACCACATAATACACCTTATCATTTTTTTTCCAATCAGGTCTTGTGAACAGAAAAGGCTTTCTATTCAGTCTCAGGAAGACAACAGATTGTAGAACGTTGCAACTTGTCATGGTCTTCTATTCTGACTTCTGAGCATGAAGCTGGAGAAACTTCAACACTTCCTCAATCATAAGAAAGATTCTGCGCGACGCTGAATGTCACATAGAAAAATTAAACCCTACTCAATCGAGTCAGTTGTCTACACCAACAACTTTCTTTAAATAGTATCGACGAGATTAAATAATCTGCGTTGTCAAAGCCACCAAATTACCAACCCAATTGTTTAATCATCGACAAATAGCATCGGAGAAATTAAATAATCTGTGCCATCAGATCCTAAATGCCACCAAATTATCAACCCAGTTGTTCAGGCAGCTAGCTGGGGACCCAACCGGACCTAAATTTTCTCCCTAAAATTCTGACAATGCCCCAAAGTAAGCACCAAATCCCCCCCCCCCCACCCCCAATTCCACAATAAGCAACCAAATGGGGACCAAGCACACACAATTATTAACAAATGACCTCATCACAACACATTTATTGTGTAATCGAGTAATTAAATCACGTTGTTTCAGGATTGAATGGTTCCTGACCTGCTGCATTGCTGGCAGAACCGTTGCTCCTGGCCGCCGATGACGACGACCGGAGTCTTGGAGTGCGCCTCGCAGACCTTGTGCCGACGGTGGTACTCGCGGCACTGGCTGAGGTCCGACCGGCACCCGTCAACCGAGCACGCCTCCGCGCCGCCGCCTCCGCCCGGTGCGCGCGCCCTCCTGGCTGTTGCCGGCGCCGGCCGGGCGCTCTGGGCGAGGCCGACGGAGAAATCTTGGAGCTCCGCCGCGGCGACGGAAGAGGAGGAGGAAGACGGCAAAGCGAAGGACAGCATGGTTGGACCGGAATCGGCCGCCGCCACCGCCGCCGTCGTGCCCCAAGACGGCGCCTTGGAAGCCGCTGCCCAGTCCATGCCGGCCATGAAACGCTCTCAATCCGCTCTGCGCCTCCGCCCTGTTTCCAATCAAGAAACCATCAAGAACGCGCGGAGACGGCAAAAAAAAAATCGAGACAAAATTGTGCACGAAAATGCAATCCACGCAAGAAATCAAGCAGCAAGGGCCAGGGAGGCCCCCAATCCTTGCATTCCGAAGGCAAGAACTACTCATGGCAGCAAGCCAAGTGCAGCAAAGTGCAGAGTAGAAGAAGAGGAGACAGGAGAGGCGACACATACGAGTACACCACAGGAGGAAGACGAGAAGGCGGCAGCTGCAGCACAGTGAAGAGCAGGGAAGCAGGTGGGCAGCAAACAGTGTGTATATGCGCGTGTGAGCAGCAAAGGACACCGATCACTCGCAGAGTCGCAGTCTCACAGTATCTAAAACCGTGCTGGACGGGGTGGTATATATGGGCGAAAAGGATCGATAGATCAAGGCAGGCAGGAAGGCCGGCAGGCAGGCAAAGGAATGGTTTGAAGGGTTTGTAAATTTCTCTTTTGACCTACACTGTTTTTTGTCCCTAGCTTTCAATGGAATCCAGCCACCTTTGAGTTTTGCGTGCTAGTCCTCATGAATGTTGTTTTTAGGGGAGGTCCTCGTAGATGTTGAGAACACTTCGGAGGAAAGGTAGATAGTTACAGTTCTGTGCATTCGCATGATTTTCAGCCGTCCGACAGTGATTTGCTACAGTGTCACCATCGCTATTGCTACAGGTCTCTGTCTTGCTCTCTACTTTTTGTTATGTCCATCTGCCTCTCCTGGCCCAAGGCTGAGGATACGATTATAAACACTTCATAAGCCCTGCGAAACACCGATGGTAGACCTAAGCATTACGGGATGAGCCGGGCTGAAAATGGTAGGGTATCATCAATGGAGGCAAGAAATTGACGGAGTAATTTTGTGAACCATAGCCAATATGGAATGTTCAAGTTGATATACTCCTAAATAGATAACTTTAGGAGCTACATAGATAACTTTAGGAGTTTTACTTGGCAAGATCTGAGTTAGAGGAATCACCGATATGCAATATTCAACTCGGTCTACTTAGCTTGAACTACACTATAAGAACACAGTAACTTGTATTTTGCATCTTGGGTATTCCAAAACCAAACACCAATCTAGGTACCCTGTCATTGTGTTACATTCAGGCTCCATTTGGAATTTTGGCAGAGCTGTATTGTTCCCTGTAAACTGTTGTGATCCAAGTATAATCTGCTTAAAAGTCCTGACCCATCTGCTATTCCTGAAGAAACGAAGCCCCATTTCGCAAGCGGCGCGCCTACCAAACACCAAGTACCAATGCTGCATCTCTTGTCCATTTTTTACTGGAAAGCTTCTCCAATTCCCGTGCTACTTTTGGCCTAAAATTCCACCATTGGAAGGGGAGCAATCTGGGAGGATTGAAGGGGACAGAGAATGGTGCTGCCATAACTTTCCAAGGAGAAGGCTACAAAAGGCTGCAGTGCAGAGTGTGCAGTGGACCTGGAGCGGGTAGCAACTAGCAAGTGTGTGCTCGTGAGGGAAAATGCTTCGTCTGGGAAGGCAGCCTTAGTTTTCTCTCCTCTCATCTATTACTGTTGCCTCCAATTTCCGAAAGTGACCGGCGTAACAAACACGTCAACGTGAGAATTTCCGCAGAATTCTAATACTAAATCTATGACAGCATAGCATGTGGACTAATTGAGAGGCTGTTTGGAACATGGGAATTTCAAATGAAACATTTTAATTTCCGCAAGAACCATGAAAAATTCTGGTGTTCCGAATGAGGTCTGAACCTCTAAAATTGATAGGCTCGCTAGAGGACTCAATTCATTTTGAACGTAGGATTTCGGTAGGAATTTCATAAGTTTGTGTCCTTGTTGTACCTTATACACTACCAAACCCATGGAACAACTCAAGCCATATAAAGGGTATGTTTCGAACGGCTTCAGCTTCCGGCTTTCGCTCGAAAAAGCCAGAAGCCACCCAAACAGGGGGGAGGGGGCTTTTCGTAGCCGCTTCCGGTTACAACGTACGGAAGTCGAAAGCAAGAAGCAGCCCGAAGGGAGCTTCCGTAGCTTTCCACAACCACCATTCCCAGATTACCCCCGAAGTTCAGGGGTAATTACCCGCCGATTACCACTCCATAAAAGCCTCGCCAGCCAGCCCCCCTCCTCCCCGCCCCGCCCGCTCGCTCAACTCCCTCCTCCCACGCCCGCCCGCCTCCTCCTCCCCCAGTGCCCTCCTCCCCCAGCCTCCTCCTCCCCCGGCTCCATCCTCCCTGCTGGCCTCCCCCCCGACGCCTCCTCCTCCGGCACCATCCTCCCCGTTAGCCTCCTCCCAAGTGCACCTTCTCCTCCCAAATCCATATCCCGATCTGGATCTCCCCCGACACCCTCCTCCACCTCCCCCTCCGCGTTGTTCTCCTCCACCTCCCTCCTCCCCAGCGCACCTTCTTCTGTGGCACCTCCTCCCCCGACTCCCTCCTCCCCCAATGCGGCGCCTCCTTCCCTGACTCCGCCCTCCCCCGATGCGGCAGCGCCTCCTCCTCGGGATACCTCCCCCGACGCCTCCTCCTCCAGCTCCATCCCCTACTGCCAGAAGAGGAGTGACACCGACGAGGTGGCCGAGGAGATGGTGGACGCGAGGGAGATGGGCATGAGGCAGAGGCCCTTCCCCTGCAGGTACTGCATGGGGGTGCCCATGTCATCCTCCATCATCTTTGCCACTTGCTGCTCCATCACCCGCAGCTACCGTCGGTGCTATCGCTGTTGCTGTCGCCACTTGTTAATACAATTATGCAACCTATGAGAAATGTGTTCTTTGTTCATTCAATTGCATATGATAGTTTGAGTGATTTTGCTAAGACAATGTGGAGTTTGTGCTAATATCCAGATGAAACTGGCAAGCTATATCTTTGTTCAAATAGTTGTGCACACAACAAAATAAAAATTCAATATATACTAACTCTGATTTATGAAGATAGTAATAACATTTTCATCATGCCGAGTGCTATCCTATGAAAATTGGCAGCATTGCTGTTTCTTTACATGTGTTTTTTTTTGCGCAAATTTTTACTTGCATTTTTTAAGTTCAGTATTTTAGTATTGCACAGATGGGTTGGAACCTGGAAATGGCAAGGTTCATCTTACCCTTTGTTCAATTTGCAGTCATACTGAGCAATTATTTGTTTAGTTGTGCTTGAGAATTGATTGATAGGTATTTGGGGGGGGGTGCCTGCTGTAGTTTCTTTGGCGGATTTTGGTTGTTTTGGGCAAATTTGTGTACATTAGTGCCCTCTCAGGTGCTCATTGTTTACATTACAAACCTTACATGGTCCTGCATTAGGTAGATTAGATTATGAGGGTATCTTTCACATGTTAAAGTGGAACTCTGATGGAGATAGTGGTATGATCTTGTTCCTTTCTTGTTTGGTTAGCTTATGAATTGATGGACAGGGATTGTGCTTGCCTGCGATGTGAGGTTCTCCCACTTTCTTTGTGGATTCTACTTGTTTTGTGTACTACTTAGTTCAGTTTAGGGGATGCACATCACTGAAACCTCCATTGACTCCATCATTGTGTATTCTTCATGCAGATTAGTGCAGCTTCTGTTCTGCCTAGTTGTTTATGCATCTGTCCATTCAGGCTTTGAGAAAAGTTGGTGTTCACTACCTTTTTCCTTTCATTCTGGATTTATTGGAGAGTAGTCTTTGTATGAATGCACGAATCTGTCACTTGTGCTTTCTAGTACTTGTGTTAATTATATCCATGAATCTATTAGTGGTAATGCTGCGACAGTCAGTACCTAATCCTCGTTATGCCATCACTACATGTGATAGAATGGTTCATACACTACTACAAAAGGGGTTATAATAGACGTCTCATCACAGACGGTTCCTCAGAACCGTCAGTATTAAATACAATCACAAACGGTTTTGGTTTACCGCACGTCTGTGTTACTGGCTACGCTTAGCGGCGCTAAAAACCGTCTGTGAAGAGATAATTTCACAGACGGGTTTTAAATATAACCGTTTGTGATAATTTTGTATTACAGACGGTTTGTGGTTGCAACCATCTGTGATATGTTCAAGTTGCTTCAGCTCCCGCGCGATGCGTCTCTTCGTCTCCCACGCCGACGTTACGACGGGTCTCTTTGTCTCAGTTTGTGACACATTTTAAAAGAATGATCATCCGCCATCGAAGATGAATCCCCACATAGCTCTACTCTCTTTTGTACCCTCCATCAACAACCGTCCTTACGGTATTGAAAACTCCCAAACTGTCGCGCGCAATGGTGAGCACGCGGAGCATGATGACGTGGTGACCTCCATTATGCCTTCCATGCTTGTCCATAACTCCACATACCTCTCATTGGTCCTTTTCCATGTTCCTAAGCACAATTAAATCACTTGCATTATGTAGCGGTCTATTCTCAGTAATATATAAACCTATGAACGAATTCACCTGGTGATTAAGTTGGCGAGCACAAGCTCGAGTAATTGGTCCTTGTAACACTAGTTGTGGATCAGTTATGTGTGTAGTTCGGTTATATCCAAGTTAGGGATGTCCTTATCATCCCCCCTTCTTGTATTTGAGTCGTCCTCGACTCAAGCTCATCCTTTTCTCCCAAGTATAGCTTCAAATATGCAATGTTAAATATGGAACTAACCCCAAAATCTGCAGACAGTTCAAGCTTGTATGCATTATCATTAATCTTTTCTAACACTTTGAAAAGACCATCAGGTTTAGGCATCAATTTTGACTTTCTCAATTTAGGGAGCCTATCTTTTCTCAAGTGCAACCAAACAAGATCTCCTGGTTCAAAAGTTAAATGTTTTCTCTCCTGACTACCAGCAAGTTTATATTTAGCATTCATGCGCTCTATATTCTCCTTAGTTGTCTCATGTATTTTTAAAATCAATTTAGCACGTTGTTTAGCATCAAAGTTCAATTTCTCCGAAGATGGAATATGCATTAAATCAATAAGAGCACGAGACACAAAACCATAAACAACCTCAAAAGAGCATATCTTTGTAGTAGAATGCAATGAACGATTATAAGCAAACTCAATATGAGGTAAGCATTCTTCCCATATTTTTAAATTCTTTTTCAACACAGTCCTAAGCATTGTAGATAAAGTTCTATTCACAACTTCAGTTTGTCCATCAGTTTGGGGATGACAAGTAGTAGAAAATAATAGCTTAGTCCCCAATTTAGCCCATAAAGTTCGCCAAAAGTGGTTAAGTAATTTAGCATCACGATCTGAAACTATAGTATTAGGCACACCATACAAGCGAACAACTTTACGAAAGAATAAATCAGCAATATTGGTAGCATCATTACTCTTATGACAAGGTATAAAGTGGGCTATCTTAGAAAATCTATCAACAACCACGAATATATTATCGCTCCCCTTCATTGTTCTAGGCAATCCTAAAACAAAATCTATCGAAATATCTTTCCACGGAACGCTAGGAACAAGTAGAGGCATGTACAAACCATGAGGATTAAGTCGTGACTTAGCTCTTTGACATGTAGTGCAGCGAGCAACGTAGTGCTCGACGTCTCGTCTCATCTTTGGCTAAAAGAAATGATCAGCAAGTATATCCTCCGTTTTCTTCACGCCAAAGTGTCCCATCAGCCCGCCTCCATGTGCTTCCTACAACAACAACAAATGAACGGAGCTAGCTGGAATGCAGAGCTTGTTAGCTCTAAATGCAAACCCATCATTAATGACAAATTTGTTCCACGTTTTTCCTTCTTTACAATTCAACAATATATCTGTAAAATCAGCATCATGCACATATTGCTCTTTAATAGTCTCTAATCCAAAATTTTTGAAGTCAAGTTATGAAGCATAGTATATCTCCTAGACAAAGCATCAGCAATAATATTCTCCTTTCTCTTCTTGTGTTTTATGACATAAGGAAAAGACTCAATAAATTCAACTCATTTTGCATGTATACGGTTCAGTTTACTTTGACTTCGAATATGCTTTAAAAATTCGTGATCAGAATGTATAACAAATTCTTTAGGCCATAAATAATACTGCCAAATTTCTAAAGTTCGAAATAGTGCATATAATTCATTATCATAAGTAGAATAGTTCAAACTAGGCTCACTCAATTTATCACTGAAGTATACTATTGGTTTACCTTCTTGTAGTAATACGTCACCTAAACCAATTCCGCTGGCATCACATTCTAGTTCAAAGGTCTTATTAAAATCAGGGAGTTGGAGTAGTGGTGCATGTGTTAAGTTATCTTTCAATGTGATGAAGACGTTCTCTTGTGCGGCGCTCCAAACAAATAGCACGCTCTTCTTGGTAAGCTCATTCAATGGTGCAGCGATGGTGCTGAAATCCTTCACGAAGCGGCAGTAGAATCCAACAAGTCCTAGAAAGCTTCTTACTTGTGTGACCGTGTTAGGAGTCAGCCAACTCTGTATTGCTTCAATCTTGGCTTGATCAACTTCAATTCCCTGTGGAGTCACAACATAGCTAAGAAACGCGACTCGATCGCTGCAAAAGGTGCACTTCTCAAGGTTACCAAATAAACGTGCACCCCGTAAAGCATTAAAAATAGCACATAAATAGTCAAGATGTTCCTCTAAAGATTTGCTATATATCAATATATCATCAAAATAAACAATCACAAATCCACAAATGAAAGCACGTAAAACTTCGTTCATTAATCTCATGAAGGTGCTAGGTGCATTAGTTAAACCAAAAGACATTACTAACCATTCATATAACCCGAATTTAGTTTTAAATGTTGTTTTCCATTCATCGCCTAATTTTATGTGAATTTGATGATATCCACTACGCAAATCAACATTCGAGAAAACAACAGAACCACTCAATTCATCAAGCATATCATCTAACCTAGGAATAGGATAACGATACCTAATGGTGATATTATTGATTGCTCTACAATCTACACACATGCGCCATGATCCATTTTTCTTAGGCACTAAAATGACCGGAACAGTACAAGAACTAAAAGATTCGCGCACATACCATTTAGCAAGCAATTTTTGAACTTGACGCTGAATTTCTTTAGTTTCTTCTGGATTGGTCCTGTATGGTGCGCGGTTGGGCAATGATGCACCAGGAATTAAATCAATTTGATGCTCAATCCCTCGAAGCGGTGGCAACCCCGGCGGTATGTCCTTCGGAAAGACGTTGTGGTACTCCTGCAAAATATTAGTGACAAGAGGAGGCAAAGAAGAAGGTATGTCCTCAAATGAAAAAAAAAATCTTCTTTGTAAACTAATGCATAGCAAACAGAATTACTAGCATCCAATTCAACCATATCAGATTTGGTAACAAGAAAACTATCACCTTTCAATTTAATTTCTTTATGCTTCACATGAGTAGATTTAGGTTCTTTTTTCTTATGTTGCTCAAGTTCTTTTGCTACAATCTGATTTTTCGCTCTTAGTATTCTCCTGATTCATCTCTCTACTAGCTCTAGCAAGTTCATCTTTAATAATTTGTTCAGGAGTCATAGGATGCATTACAATTTTCTTTCCTTTGAACATGAGAGAATATTGATTATTCCTATCATGATGCACACAATCAATATCATATTGCCAAGGTCTTCCTAATAATAAAGAACAAGCTTGCATAGGAATAACATCTCAATCAACATAATCATGGTATAAACTCATAGAAAAATTTACTCTTACCATTCGTGTTACCTTTAACTTACCACTGTTGTTGAACCATTGAATATGGTATGGGTGGGGATGAGGTTTGGTCGACAAAGCAAGCTTCTCCACCATATCCATACTCGTCAAATTGTTTCAACTCCCACCATCAACAATTATGCGAATCGAGTGTTCCTTAACAACGCCCTTGATTTGGAACAAATTATGGCGCTGATTTTGCTCGGCACGAGAAACTTGAGCACTTAGTACGTGTTGCACTATATTGCTCAAATACTTGTCAGCATCTTCGGCGCCAACATGTTCCTCCTCATGATCAGATTTATCATCATGTCCTGTAGGGTCAGTTGCAAGTATAGCATATGTTTCATCATCAAAATCACTAGCAGAGGAATACCCACCATCATCGCGTATAATCAGTACGTGCTTGTTTGAACAGTCCCGCATCATGTGTCCATAGCCTTTGCAACGTTGGCATTGAACATCCTTAGTTCGTCCTGTCGAAGCAACTGAAGAAGATGTTTTTGCAGAAGCTTATGGTACTGATTTGGCTCCTTCAGATACTTGTGTGCTGAATTTGAAGTGGCGGGGCGCTGCTTGTTGTTGAAGGGTGGTGGTGGGGGTGCATTGGTGGTCAGGGCAGTAGAGGTGCGTGGCGTCCATGAGTTTGTGCGACCTGCAGAAGAGTTAGATCATGTCCTCATCTGGCGTCCCTACACTTCACGTTCAGCTTTGCAAGCAAGATGAAACAATCTAGTAATGGAGTTGTAATATTTATAATCAAGGATGTCTTGAATTTCTCGATTTAACCCTCCCAAAAATCTAGCCATCGATGCCTCCTCATTCTCATCTAAACCACAACACAATATACCAATTTGCAATCCTTGATAATAGTCTTTCACAGACTTTGTACCTTGTCGTAAGCGTTGTAATTTATTTAACAAATCACGAGTATAATATGAGAGAACAAATCGATGCCGTATACGCAATTTTAAAGCCTCCCAAGTGTTAGGTATGTTATTGGGATGTTGACGGCAATGTTCTTTCCACCAAACAGAAGCAAAGTCGGTAAATTCACTAGTAGCAGCCCTAACTCCTCTAATCTCAGCAAAGTCATGGCAAACAAATTTTTGATCAATAGCTAGTTCCCAATTAAGATAACCATCGAGATCATATTTACCATTAAAAGAAGGCATAGTGAATTTAACCTTAGCAAAAGAATCATCGTGGTCACGTACCTCACGTCGTGGGGGGTCTCGTCGCATACCTTATCGATTAAAACGCAACTGTCGATGAGCAGCTCGATCGTTGTTGTGGTTACCCATTTCATCGACATCGGTATCAGCCACGTAGTCGAATTCATCTTGTCCCTCTACCACCGGGGCAGCAGGGGGAACATAAGTGAATGCCTGGGCAATCTCCTCAAGGCACGCCATAATACCTGCTAAGGAAGTATTAGTGACGCCTTGCGCTCTCTCCATCACGGCAAGCGTGGCATTTGTCTCAATCTGGGCACCCTCAAGTTGAGCAAGTCGCTCATTCGTGACCCTGACATCTTCCTCAAGACCCTCCGTACGAAGGTTCATGAGGCGTTGGAAATATTGTATGATTGCCTTCGTACGAGGAGTATGAGATGTATCCTCATCCGAATGCTCGCAGAACCTGTCATTATTAGCAAAACACAAGTATATGTCCCTAGAAACTACTAGGATGTGGTGGTTCAAAAGTCGCTCACACTCAAGCCTTCTATCGAATTCTTACCAAACAAACAGGTATGATAGGCAACCAGCGGTATCAACGTATCTCCAAAGATTGGGTAGAGCGATTGCTAGGTGAAGTTCAGCTTGTATGTTGTAGAAAAGGTGTAGCTGGGAAGGCTCAAGTATGGTAGCAATGGACTAGCAACAATCAATTCAGCAATGCAAGTTGAATAAATGTTCAAGGTACTAGTAAAAATTGCTGATCCTCGCTTAGACCGGGAATAGCTAAACCAACAAAGCAAAGGAATACAAATGAAGCAGTAAAAACAGAGGTGCCAACAACCCTGGAAGAGAGGAATTTTTTTTTGCTCCTCTTTTTTTTGGTGAATGTGCACCTGACTCAAATATCTTTAAATACCTCTTCCGGGCTTAGGGAGGTATATGGGTCATAAACTTTTTGTAGAAGGCAGGGGTATAAAGGTAATTAAAAGATACTCTCTCGCTCTAAACTTTAATTTTTTTATCGTGTTGCCGAAGTCAGATGAATATTAGGTTTCCTTCTTGCAGCATAAACACAACCTCTCTTTTTTTCTTTTCTTTTCTTTTTTTTTGTACAATCGAAAACAATCTCTCTCTCTCTCTTTTTCTTTTCTTCTCTGTTACAAACCGAAACCACTCTAGGGCCAGGTGTTGGCACTGCCGGAGGACGGCCACCGGTGCACGAGCACCGAATGCTGCGTGAATGTAGGGTGGGACGACTACGCCAAGTTCTACAGCGACGGCTGTAGGATTAGGCATGAGTACTTGAAGTAAAATTAGCGATTTTAGCATAGTTTTTGCAAATATTCAGATATATATAATCCCTCGTCATTTTTGTCAATATTCTCCACTAATTAAATATAATAATTGCAGATCAGACTTTGAGCTCAAACTAATGCTTTACTAATATGTCAAGAATTATCTCCCAAACATCGATTATACTTTTAGCCAACAGAGGATAATTTGTTTAACAGTGTAAAAGGAATCACAATTTCAGCACATTAGACTACATACTGGCACCCTACAACCATGGGTAAGTGCTTCACTACTTGCTATACAAATTTTATTTGTACATTATACGCAACACGAACTTAGGTTTATTAACTATAGCGACATACATGAACAGGTGGCATTGGATCCTTCTAGTCATTGTACCAAAGTGGAATAATGTAATATACCTTAATTCTCTACAAATCAAGAGCCACGACTTCACCCTTGTGCAAAAGTACTCGACAGGTATGCTCATTTCCTCCATACATAACAGTCTTCTTTCGTTTGAAATGGCCGAGGATAACTTTTTGGAATCACGTAGGTCGTTCCGTGCCTATGTTGCCGATGGAGGGACACACAAGAAATCGAGCAATACACTGCAACACAAGACACAATTTTTTGTACCCGCTATAACACAATTGATGCAGACAGGGTGCCCGATCTTTCGATGAGATTGGTAAATATCGATTTTAGTGGAGGTGACTCTCGTGATCCAACTATAACTGTACGACGACGCTTGCGCTTTAGCAATCGTTGAACCAACTCTGAGACGTTATTGACTGTGCTGGAAGCGCGATCAACCTGAACACGAGGTTCAACTCCCGCGAGCAATCAAAGAACTAACAAAAATAAAATATAGGCAATCTAATATTGCAAATAGGAATTGTAGTGTAGATGGTATTGGAAAACAAATGTGGTATCACGAAGGCTGTCTTGACTGGTGGTCGTCTGACACAATTGAAGAACAGAAGTTTGCACAATAACTAAACCTAAACTCAACGAAATCTGAGTTCTAGCAAAGGGAGGCGGCGGCTCCTATATGGTAAGACTACTAGGGGTGGAGGCCAGGGAAGTGGACGCACACCCCTAGGGTTACAAGGCCCATGGGCCCAAGAGGAGGTGGCGCAGCACCATTTTGACTCGGGCTCAAAAACAGATGCGGATTGTTTTGTTTATTGTGGCTGGCTCAGCTGGAATTTGAAGATGAGGTTGGATCCATTGGAAAGTAAACTTGATAAGTTTTCAATGAAGTCTAAGAACGTCCCAAATAGAGTCTGTATGAAGAAGTTACGGCCGTTTGAACTCAGTGCTATCGCAGCAGTCCGAATTCGAATCCAGAACAAGCTCAACTCGATCTCTTGCTTGGCTCGAACCCAAAGTGATGTGGTGACCTCCATTATGCCTTCCATGCTTGTCCATGACTCCACATACCTCTCCTTGGTCCTTTCTCATGTTCCGAAGCACAATTAAATTACTTGCATTAGGTAGCGGTCTATTCTCAGTAATATATAAACCTATGAACGAATTCACCTGGTGATTAAGTTGGCGAGCACGAGCTCGAGTAATTGGTCCTTGTAACACTGGTTGTGGATCAGTTGTGTGTGTAGGCGCGGTTGTATCCAAGTTAGGTATGTCCTCATCAACAATAATCCTATGTCACACACATTTTGTAACCTCGCCTCTCAAACTGACTATACCTATATATCTAATTTTATTTTTGCAGTGCCACCAGCAACTACAAGGTAACGTATGTGCATTCTATGTTTGTCGTCACATGCAGAAAATCATAAGTTCTAAGACGAAGGATTCAGAGGTTTGTCAATATCATAATAATTATTTTCTAATTATCAATTTAAATATATATGCTTACTACTTTACTCGTAGCGACAGGGCATGACAATCGACTCAAGTACATTCCATCTGGACGAACTCTCAGACGTTCGAGGACGGCTTGCCACCTTCATCCAGTCGGAGATCATTAACCCGAATGGATAGTTTCACTCCGGCGACCCTGATTTACTTTGAGTTGTAATTCAATTATAAATCTAGCGACAATAATTGAACTTTGTAATTGGTTTTGAGTTGTAAATCACTT